>CM019826.1:131031848-131693084 GCA_009763385.1 Coix lacryma-jobi var. lacryma-jobi
TTCGACATGGGTGAGGCCAAGCCTCTTCCAACACCCATGCCGACCGCAATGGCCCTGGATGCGGATGTGGATGGAGAAGCTGTGGACCAGAAGGAGTACCGGAGTATGATTGGGTCACTGTTGTACCTGACAGCGACACTCCCGGACATACAGTTCGCGGTGTGTCTGTGCGCGTGATTTCAGTCGTCGTCGCGCACCTCGGACTGTCAGGCGGTCAAGCACATTTTGAGGTACTTATCCTTCACTCCTGAGTTTGGGATTTGGTATTCTGCTTCCGCCACCCTCTCCCTTTGCGGTTATTCTGATGCCGATTTTGCTGGTTGCCGAATTGATCGCAAGTCCACTTCTAGGACTTGTCAGTTTATTGGTTCTTCTCTTGTATCGTGGTCTTCTCGCAAGCAGTCTAGTGTCGCCCAGTCTACCACGGAGGCTGAGTATGTTGCTGCGGCTAGCTGCTGTTCCCAGTTGCTTTGGATGATGGCCACTTTGCGTAATTTTGGTCTGAGCTTTTCTCGCGTTCCTTTGCTTTGTGATAGCACGAGTGCTATTAGCGTTGCTAAGAATCCCGTGCTGCACTCTAGGACCAAACACATTGATGTGCGCTTTCATTTTCTGCGAGACCACTATGAGAAGGGTGATATCGACCTCCGCCATGTCGATACTCATCATCAGTTGGCTGATATTTTCACCAAGCCTTTGGACCAATCAACTTTTGCTAGGTTAAGAGGTGAGCATGGTGTGTGTTTCCCCTTTTAGATGGGGGAAACATTTTGGTTCTTGTATTATAAACTGACTTTTTGTTTTTCCATTGGTTTCTTCATGCATCTTTGCATTTCATCTTGCATATTTACATTCAGAGCTTCATGTATATAATCCTGAGAATGTGACTATGCTCTGCTTAGTATTTGCTCTGATGCTTTATGATGATGCTTGTAGCTTATGCTCTTTCTGATCACTGATACATGTTGTGAGCTGAGCTATTTTATGAACGGTGAACTTGTTTAATAAATCTAAAATCTGAAAATGTTCACCATTGAGATATGCAACTAGCATGTGTAGGATGTGTAGAATTCACTCGTGCTTTTCATATATGCTAGGTTGCTATGTCTCTAGTTCTGAGTCATTCACTTGCTTGGTATGTTCATATCCTGCTCTAATTCAGAACCAAGTCAAGTGAATTGGAAAGATCGAGATGGGATTGCTTGTCAGCACATCACAGTTTCGAGACTGTTTCTCATTGCACTTTGAGTTAAACTTGAGCTGTATAGTGTATGACCGAAACTGTTGCTTTAAGCTTCTGATTGCTTCTGCATAGGCTTCGCACAGTTGAAAAGTTAGGCAATGACAAGCTTTCAACCTCTCGCAATCACATGCTAAAATTTGAACTTATGAAATCTAACCGCTGCAACTCCGATAAAATTTGATACACAAGTCTATGTTTCATTCTTTGGCATGATGATTGAACTTTGCTAGGGGTAGTTCACCTTGTATACTTGTTTAGCACTTGTTGATTTCCTGTCTATACATGTTTCGTGCTATTTTGATGGTGAATACTTTTTTGGCTGAAAAACTGCTCATTTTGCTCAAATGTTCATATTTCGTATTCAGTGATCAGTTTGAGCCTCTGCTAGCATTCTGTGCATTTTATGAGTCATCGGATATGCACTCTGTCGAGCATCTTCTCATTCTATCGACTATATTTCTGAAGCTGCTAACTTGCATATTGACTCATTTGCATTTTGGAAGGGGGAGAAATTTGCTTGATGGTGCATTTTCAACTAAGGGGGAGAAAATATTGACAAATCATATGTGCTCTCTGTGTTCGACCTCTTGGTTATGTGCACTATTTGAGTTTCGGAGCATTTTTGGTGGCTAGTTGTGTTGAGCCTTTGCCTCTTTGTTGAGGGACTAGCACCTTTGCTTTTTATGCTCGTCAACTAATATCTAGCCTTCTTCAGTTGGTATCGAGCTTCCTCGCTAGCGGTGTTGAGCCCGTTCTGCCTCTTCTTGAGGGCTAGCTTTGTTTTTCTTGATTTTCAGTTGATTTTCCAATTGGTATCGAGCTTTCCCGCTAGCGGTGTTGAGCCTGTTCTACCTCTTCTTGAGGGCTAGCTTTGCTTTGCTTGGTTGCGTCGAGCCGTTGCCCATGTCTTTGGGAACCAAGTTGTCTTGCTCTTTCCACTTGACCTTCTTCGGCTTTGCTATGCTTTTGGGTCATTTGGTCGAGTTCTCTCTCTTTCTTCCTTCCTTCCTCTATTCCATTATGATTTGTGTTGGTAGTTGACAATGCACTCATCAAGGGGGAGATTGCGGATACCTGGGTGTATGCCGAGTCTATGAGTGATGAGTGATTGTCAACTGGGATAATGCGCATGTTCTTTGGCTTGTGTTGTGCAGATGTCGAGCACGGATACAGTGATCAAAGGCATGGTGAAGGTCAAGTAGAGACGTACCGTGCCGATGGACCGAGAGTGGCGAAGGGCGGACGTGAGGCTTGAACTGAGGGACCGGTGGCCCGAGGATCAGCTGTGGTGGCTGACAGCCTGGGACAGCGACAAGCGAAGACTTGCGGGCACAGTGTTGCTTGGGTCGAGGACCTGGGGACACGTGTCGGTGGACAGGGTGCACGGGCGGTGCATCTCCGCTACGCCTCGGTTTGGTGGTCGAGCCACAGAAAAACCACTGAGTGGACGGTTTCCAGGTTTGGGCCTCAAAACCTGGGCGCTGATGGTTTCCGAGTTTGGGCCACAAAACTCGGGCTGAGGACGGTTTCCAGGTTTGGGCCTCAAAACCTGGGTGTTGCGGGTTTGCTGAGTTTGGGCCACAAAACTCAAGCGATGGACGGCTGGTTTCCCGGTTTGGTCCTCAAAACCGGGGGTTGGTCGTGAAGGCTGGTTTCCCGGTTTGGGCCTCAAAACCGGGGGCAATGTCCGGGAAAAGGACGAGCGGAGCAGTGGCGGCACGTGGCGGCAATCGGTGAGGTTGCGTCGAGGCAACACTACCAGTTGTGCGGGCGTGGCCGTCGGATCACCAGCATCTTCGAGTTGGTCCAGAATAACCATAGGGTTTAGCTGGTTCGCTCTGTAATTAGAGAGGGGTAGAGTAGGAATTAGAATTAGGATAAGTAGAGGTAGACACCCTCCTCCCATTCAATCTCAGCCATTTGCTCTTTGCCTTCTAGGTTTTCCTGCTCTCCCAATCCCCTGTTGCAGCAACTGAGATCCGCAGAGAACCATACCTCTGTGTACTGGAGATTTTGAGGAAGTGAGACTGTAATCTCACTGTTGTAGCGTGTGGTAGCCACACAGTTGCAGATCGATGTGTTGATTCGTGTTTTGGTTCGTGTTCTTCGTGTTCTTCATTTCTCCGCGTTTTTCCTGTCACTCGATCTCCCTCCCTACTGCATCTTTTCGAATTCCACTTGAATCAACTTGTTCTTTATAGTGAGGAGACCATTTCCACTGAAGGAATTCATCTAACTCCTCACGAACAAGTAGATCGGGTCGATTTCGTTTTCGTGGTGCTTTTTTGGTTCATACACCTTCCCCTTCGTTTTCCCGTTGATTGAATCGATTTGAGCGGATGATTTCTTGGAGATAGTCTCCTAACTACCTCGTGATCATTTGCTCCAAGTTTGGGAACAAGGGATTTTGATTTGAATCGAATTTGGGAGGATTTGGAGAAGGGCCGAACAAATTCGCCCTCTCTGTTCATCCGCGGACAGTCCGCCGTTTGGATCGCGGACATTCCGCGCGTCGGGGATCAGCCGGACCAGTGGCTGTGTTCTTCGACCGCGTTACTGTTTTCACACCGGCGGACAGTCCGCAGTGTAAAGTCGCGGACAGTCTGGGAAGGGTCCAGGGAACTTCAGCAGCTGTGCGTTTTCGCACTTTTGACCGGCGGACAGTCCGCCATCCCCTTGCGGACAGTCCGCAGTTGGGTCGGACAGTCCGGGACCTCAGGGCCGGACTGTCCGGGATCCTGCTGAGTGTTACGTTTTGGTGCGTTTGCTCTCCCGACTTCTTCGCTTGGTTTCCGGACCTCTCGGTTGGCTTCTTAGTTCACCTAGGAACCTCTCTAGGTATCTTTGCTACTTGTTAGCATCATTATTTGGGGATTTCCCGACGTAGCCTTCAATCTACGTTTGGGACTCGGTTTCTAAGGATCGAACTTGTGCCGGTGCTTTTGGCTTTTGGTTTGCTATCGCTTTTTGGTGCCTCGCTGTGATCCTAGGGATGATCCACCCTCTTCCAAGGGTCGTGGGCATCACGGTTTCGATCGAAGCTTTTGGGGGTTGATTTGTGGGACAAAGGCCAAAGTTTCAAGAGAAATTTTTTGCTCCCATTCACCCCCCCTCTGGTCGCCTTGCTATTGCATTCTCGGTCCTTCAAAAACCAGGGGGAGGTCCGTGAAAAGGACGAGCAGAGCGGTGGCGGCACGTGGCGGCACTCGGTGAGGTCGCGTTGAGGCGAAGCTACCAGTTGTGCGGGCGTGGCCGTCGGATCACCATCTACTTCTAGCTGGTCAGGAATACCCTTAGGGTTAGCCTGCTCGCTCATTAGCTGTAAGGGTAGAAGGGGAATTATTGTATTAGGCTTTATAAGGAGAGGCAACCCCTCCCTCCAGACTATCTCAGCTATTTGCTATTTTCACCTAGGGTTTCCTGCTCTCCCATATCCCTGCTGTAGCTACTGAGATCCGCAGAGAAGGTGAATCATACCTCTGTGTATTTGCTTTTTGAGGAAACGAGACTGTAATCTCGTTGCTCCTCGTGTGGATGAGTTTCGGCTGGAAATTGACATCGAATCGCGTTCTTTCTTGTGTGTTCTTTGCGTTTTCATTTTTGGCTCTCATGGAGATTTGCGATTCCGCTTGAATCTCTGCGTAAGCGGTTTTGCGATTCCGCTTGAACCACTTTGTGCATGAATGGGTTTGTGATCTTTTGATCGAAAAAATTGCTCTCTAGTCACTTGTAGCAACAGATCGGTCAAGTTTTGGTTTGGAACGAGTTTCTTCTCTCTTTTCCCGAATTCCTTCAATTCATAGATTTGGAGAAAGGTTCGAGCCATGATCTCCTAGGAGTAGCTCACTATCCTCCTTGTGACTCTTCTCACCAAGTTTGAGCCATAGAGGTTTCGTTTTGGGTGAGATCGAGTTGAATCGGTGGAAGAACTGCACGGCGTCGGGGTGACCGGACGCTCCTGCTCAACGATCGGACGCTGACTCCGTGCGTCCGGTCGTTGAAGGCTGAGCGAGGTTTTTCTGCACGTAACTGACCGGACGCACTGAATTCACCTGACCGGACGCACCCATCGCACTGTTCATCATTCGCATTTTTGTGTGACCGGACGCTCAGTGCTGTGACCAGACGCTCAACCCCTGTGAGTCCGGTCCAACACAGAGAGTTCCGAAATCGAATTTTGGTGACCGGACGCGTCCGATCCTTACTGACCGGACGCTCTGGTGAGTCTGGTCAGTGCTGATCAGCACGCTTTCATCCGCGGTTCATTCGTTAGTTATCGGTTTTGGTTTGCGCTTTTTGCGTTGGATTCCTGACTTTGTGCTCTACTGAAACGGGCTTCTCGCTTTGCAAAATAGCCTGAATCCCTCTCGCATTGCTCGAGGGAGATTGAGGTTACCCAAAACTCATCCTGTCACTAGTTGACTTGCGTGAACTTGGGCGAGTGAGTTTTTGTGGTGTCCCGCTGTGTTCCTTGGGAACATCCACCCAATACCTTGGGTCGTGCACATCACACTTTTCGGTTTGTTTTTGGGGTCGATTTTCTAGGACAGAGGCCAGAGTTTCGAAAGAAATTTTTAGGCTCCCATTCACCCCCCCTCTGGTCACCTTTGGTAGCATTCTCAGTCCTTCAATATCACTTGCCATATTTGGAGCCATAGAGAGTGAGTTCTCGATGAATATGACTTGGAAGACTCTGGAACCTTCTAGAAGCATTATCCATACAAAGATCAGAGGAGTAACAGACAAGATTCCATCAGCTACAGAATACCAGAATTATCCAGGGACCAGTCAGGAAGAAGACGACAACGAATCCAAACACGCCACGACTCATTGCGCAAACCAATCAAACAAGAACACTAGGCGAAGAAGGAAGGTACAAGAAGACTCCCGATCGAAGGATGAGGCGGCCAGGGGAGGCTGGCCGACCTCAACCCTAGGCCAGCTGGCCTGGGCCCACATGGTAGCCAGTCCTCCTTCATGCGACGTGACATAATCGACCTCTTCGATGTATCTCGACCATTGTTCAAGGTCGGTTTGATCTGAGCGCTGCGGTTCATCCCACCGGGCTATATAAGAAACCCCAGACCCCCCTCGCATTAGAACAATCATATCTCATAGCATAGATCAATCATTTAGTTTAGAGATAGCCTAGACAACCAAGAACTCCACCATCCAAGGGCGTAGCTAGAATAGAATTAGAAGAGTCGAGGGAAGCTCGGATTCTGAATCTAGTCAAGAGGAGCTAGGTAATTAGCCTTGTCTTCTCTCTTGTATCAATATTGTTCTTCTAATTGTTCTTCTAATTGTCTTCTAGTTCATCATCTCTGTGTTCTAATTATGTTCTATTTCATCTTCTAATCCATCTAGTTCGTCTCTGTGTTCTAATCTAGTTGTAATTACCTTTCAAGTTCATCCTAGTGCTTCTAATCTACTTCAAATTGTTCATCTAGTTCTTATTCATCTTCTTGTTCTTGTTCAAGTTGATACATGTCATGACTTATTACTATTTCGTGTTCTTAATTATAATGTTCATCGTCTACTTTGATTATATGTCTAGCATAGCTAGGGTATCTCTATGTTTATGCTCTTGTTCGTATAGCGCTCATTCTGTCGATCGCGGGGTGAGTGGTCAACATTGTGTAAGCGTGGTGCTTATACGTTGTTTACCTATGAATGCACCCTATATTCCGGGCCAGCAAGTGGTAGTTCGTTAGGGTGACTCTTATAGCCTCGTTGAGTCTTATATTGTCCACTCCCCGAATATAGGGCAAGTAAGACCTGGTCACCCGGAGGGGATAGACTCTGGATCTTGTCCTCCATGCGTGATGTCTCCTGTGTATAAATATAAGTTATTCTAACCATGATTGCTAAACATAATTGCACTAATTGACGTAGTCTAGCTATGACCTATAGTTAGAACCATATTAGGAAGTTAATCTGTGGGAATGCTCTGTTGGAACTCTTTACGGTTTACTTTGTTCTATCTTATTTATCATTTATGATTGATTCCTGTGTTGAGTACATCTAGTGGAACTCTTATCATAATCATACATGTGTATGTTATAGTCTGTAGATGTTTATCTCCTGTCACTCTCTCAACATACAGGTTGACGACACTAAGATAAATAACGATACCTTGGAGATTCTCCTAGGTGAAATGCTACAGCCGATGTATTTTATTTGTGCGCTTGCAGATAATCTCTTTTCATATTTTATAAGGGCATGATCATAAATGCAATCCACGTCTCTAGTGTCACTGCTAGTGGTGACAGCCTAGCACTAAAGGTAAAGCTGTTAGATTTGTCTACCTAAATTTCTGGTGCCGTTATCTGAAGTGATGCTA
Organism: Coix lacryma-jobi var. lacryma-jobi; assembly: GCA_009763385.1. Taxonomy (NCBI): domain Eukaryota; kingdom Viridiplantae; phylum Streptophyta; class Magnoliopsida; order Poales; family Poaceae; genus Coix; species Coix lacryma-jobi. The sequence continues at coordinate 131,039,435 of CM019826.1, forward strand.
AGAGATGTCAACAAGCATTTCTGGCGCCGTTGCCGGGGATCCAAAGCACATTCCCGTTGTTTGGGAAATCCGATAAAGAAATCCCATTGTCGGAGCCATCTCACCTAGTTTTCTAAGTTTCTAAGAGAAGACTAGGAGATAATAGGATATAAGTTGAATACGTAGGAAAAACTCTACAAACATGTTTATGATAATCGAGACACACTATTTGAAGGACCGAAAGTGCTACTAGAAAGCGACCAGAGCGTGGGTGAATGGGAGCCTCAAATTTCTTTTCAGAAACTTTTAGCCTCTGTCCCAAAAATCAACCCTGAGAGCAAACCTAGAGCTCGATAGAGTCCACGACCCTAGATGTAGGGTGGATGCTTCCAAGAAGCACAGCAGGATACTAAACGACTCTAGAACCCCAATGCAAAAAACCAAAATCTAATCCGAAGTCAAACGAACAAACTGCGGACGAAACAGTGCAGAAGATCCTGTATCAGACGCTGGCCTGCGTCCGATGGCCAGGCACCGGACGCGTCCGATGCAAAAAGACCCTCTCTGAAACCTTACTGGATATGCTCAACCTCAGGACGCGTCCGATGGCAACGGACGGTCCGATGGTAAGCGTCTGACACTCCTTTAAAAACACTGACTTTTAACACGTGGCACCTGCGCGTCCGGTGTCTGTTTCGCCAGAAAAATACCGGAACTATTTATCTGTGTGTAGGAAATAATGTGCGGGCGTGCCAGTGTACTAAAGTACACAAATAAAGATAGGAACAAGTATTTTATTAATCATCACGAATGAACAAATACAAGTTCCTAATAATAGATGCGCTCCATGGCCTGCTGGCGGCGATCTAACTGGGCGTCGTGGTCTTCTGGTTCCTGGGGCCTCGGAAGGCTCCCAGTTAATTACCCCTGCGAGTCAAGCTCACAGAGTACCTCCGATTCTGCTGCTGTGGTCGTCGTCTTCAATCTTCGCTTCACGTCTCCATGCTTGTGGTGTTGGTGTAGATGTAGATGGCGTCGGCGTGATGGCCTCGTCGGTCCATGAGCCGGTACAACGGAGCTGGGAAAATCAGCTACGTCCGCCTACGTCGTTCGCCTCGACGATATCGAACGGCGCGTAGTGTGGTCGCGGTAGTAGCACGTGCATGGTTGGTGTAGTTCGGACTGCTTCGGATGGCCTCGGTGACGTCGTCGTGGTACGCTGTAGAGCTTGATCATGTGGAGTTCAACTTGTAGTTGATGAAGACTCACGCCCGGCGTAGTAGATGCATCTGGCTTGGCCTGCACGTGCATGCATGTGCACTGTACGCTTGTACGGTATAGATGCATCTACGTGGTCTTGCTAACTTCTTGTGATATGTGGTATTTGTATCTTCGGGCGCCATCTTGATCATGTGGCCACTTTGCCGTGTGGTACATGTATCTTCGGGCGCCATCTTGATCATCTGGCCGCCTTGCCGTGTGGTACTTATATCTTCGGGCGCCATCTTGATCATCTGGCCGCCTTTCAAAACCATGACGAGACCAACGTGTGCATGGCCCTGTATTGTGCTAGTTTAAACAAGATGGATAATGATTAGATTAGCTTCGTCGCCGATGCTGATTGCTCCTGTCGTCGACTTGCCGAGAGAGGAAGAAGAAAAGGCCTGGCTGCGGTTCTCCTTCTAGTTGCTAATGCCGATTGAATGGTGATTGTGATTAGATTGTGATCGTGTCCCCCCTGCGTGAAGGGCGCTGCTTTTATAGGCCAATAGGTAGGGTTGCGATGGGCCTCGCGCTCTAGACGCACGCCGCCTTTGTTTGTTGATACGAGAGCGAGATACTTGGAGATGTTATCTTCACGTTCGTGATTATCTCCAACTCGTATATATCCATACAAGTGCTCTGGACGCTTTAATCCTGGCTAGCTGAGCAGTGGGCCTGCATCGATCGACCCACACGAGCACATATCGCGCCTAGTGCCGCTGGCCGTGAACGTGGTGATCTGCATTAGCCCTCCTCATATGCATGCAGTCTCTGAGTCATGGGCCCAGAGAGATGGAGCTCCAATACGTACGTGCCGGCCGTATATACCAGAGAGCTTCTAGAATATTCCGGATCAAGTGCCGAGTCGTTCCACGTCGTCTGCCTTGTGGCCCAGCTATCCAACAAGGATACGTATCAAACTAGGACACATATACGCGCAGTGTGTATCACGACCGACTCGCGATCTAGACCAGATTACAGGGCCCGACTGGCTGGCTTCTTCATCCATCCGGGCTCTGAAATATATGCGAGACACCATGCATGCAGCCATATATACGTGTATGTGTATATATACGCTTGCGTCGATTAGCTTGTCATAATATATAAGCGCTTACATGCAAAGCCGCCAGCTAGCTAGTAGTAGCTCCTTTTTCGCATATGTGAACGACCACGTACGCGAGACCATATCAAGAAGCCGATAGAAGTCGCTAGCTTCTTATCTTTTAATGTCTTCTAGTTTCTCAAAATAGCGCATATTAAAATATATGCAAAAAACTACAGAAACTTTGTACAAAATTTCGTCACACAAATGCCCCCCACCAAGTCGAGTTTGGATGATGCGTAGCAAGTCCGAACTCGGCTTGGTGAAAAAAATATTAATCATCCTTGCTAATCCTCTTGTGTCCTGCCGCCAGGTTGTATGACAGCAACTCTCTCTCACCAAAGGGTACCCCATCATGGATGCTCCTCTGGTCTTTGGCATGAATGAAGTGGGAGAGGGACAGAGAAAAAAAAAGAAAAGAAAAGAAAACAAAGAAAGAAAAAAAAAACAAAACAAAAACACACCTTGGTTCGCAGTCACTCTTCCGAGAACTCCGTCACCTTGATGCCAACTCCAAGGAGATAGTGTACAGACTTCCGTCGGGGCCGTGTCGCGGCATTAGCCAAGGGAAGATGTAGAACTTTGTTGGGGCCGTGTTACGGCATGGGCCAACAAAGGAATGGAGCCTCCGCCGGGGCTGTATTGCGGCATTAACTAGCGGGAGCGCCGAACTCCGTTGGGGCCGTGTTGCGGCATTGGCCAACGGGACTATTGGGCTTCATCGGGGCCGTGTTGCGGCATTGGCCGATGATGTGTCCATCGGGTCCGTATGGTAGTATTAGCCAAACGGACGCCCTTGAGTCATCTTCGCCTTGCGGTGTAAAAGCCGTGTCACTTGGCGAAGAAGTTTATCAACCCGACGACCACTTCGTGTATTGTGTATCGTGGTGCCAGCCAGCCAAATTGAAGGGTTTCACAACTTGACGCTGACCGCACTGACGCATCGCACTGCTCCTGAAATGTGGTTTATCAATCCAACTGCGACCATATTGTTGTGTGGTGCCAGCCAGTTGGACTCAAGGGTTTCACAGCTTGACGCTAACCGCACTAGTGCGCCAATACTGTTCCCGATTGCAGCGAAACGATGGACCTGCAACGCTACAAAAACAATGGCTAGCTAGCTTGGACATGGTCAGCGTAGCTAAGGTGATGTAATAATGATGCAAAAATCATCAAAGTAAGAAGTCGTGTTTAGTATGTTCTTTTGTTGTTTTTTTTAAAAAAAATGTTGGCTCTCCCATCGGCGTTAGCTATATGAGCACCTCGGGATGAGACCGCCAGGGGACATAACCGTCAGGCACCGTCAGGCACCGTTGCATACAACCGTAGCAATATGGTTCCCACGACTTTGTCTCATTGTGTGTTTGAATGTGTAGACTTCTGCTTCGATGTCTCCACTGGTGGTGAAGGGAATTTTGCCTGAGACTCCCTTGCATTGAGTTGAACCACAGCTCACTCGCACTCTCTAACATGGAGGCGTAGGTGTGGCTGAGTTGGTATTGGGTAACAACTGTGGAATATGCGGTCACTTTTGCCGAGGACGGCGAACGACTACTCCCCGTCTTCCACTTGATACTCAGCTTGATACCTGAGCTTGATTGTGCTCGTTTGGCATGGATTCGGTCACTTCTTTGGAGACCATTTTTTTGCCATTTTTTTTTTGCTTTTGCTCTTTTTTTTACTTAGATCTTGCTTCAGCATCTCAGGAACTTGGAGGGTAGCCATTCACCTTGTGTAACTAGGTGAATCCTCGCTGGGGATTTGAACTTTTTTTTTAGTCCCTTATTGTCACCTTCCAGGGTGGCAAGAGGCTGCAGACTTAGTGAAACTTGTGTTACACCAGGTAGCCCTTTCTTGCTCTTGTTCTATAGTCTTCCCTGGAGTGTGTGTCGCTTTGCGTCACGAAGCGCGAGCGGCGTGGTCGCCTCGCTGCTTGGGAGTGGCCCGAGCCATCTTCCCACTGCCCCCAGCGGAAACACCTTCGGCATCTGTCGTGTGTACCGTGAAGTGGTGACTCATCGTGAGCTCCATCCGCCATGTCGTTGCCCCCGACCCTCCAGGAAAAGTCCCGAGGCAGACGAATCCTCCGCTGTAGCTGTAGCCTGGTAGGGAGAGCCTTTGGTTTTTTTTGTTTTCTCTACATGGTGAGATGACCAAGGGGTGCAATGGAAAATAATGCATCCTGGTCATTTCGAAGAGAGGGGAAAAAGTTTTTTTTTATGCAAAATATTTTTTTAAGAACCTTCCATTAATCGGCGGCATTGGTCGTACTCCTTGTTGATCGACCAACTGGTAGGCGCCCCCGTTGTAGACTTGCTTGATAGCATATGGTCTTTCCCACTTGGGCTCGAATTTTCCCTTCGTCTTGTGTGTGATGACGATGGGACGTCGAAGCACGAGCACCAACTCGCCTCTCCTGAAGACACGCCGCTTAACGAGCTTGTCGTAAGCCCTCGTCATGTTCTGGCGATACAGCTCCAGTTCCTGTACGGCTTTGAGACGCTCCTCCTCTAGGGTGTCAAGCTCCTGGAACCGAAGTTGGACCTGCTCATCTTGAGTTAGCCTATCATGAATAGCCACTCGTAAAGACGGTAGCTGAACCTCTAGTGGCAAAACTGCTTCACACCCGTACACAAGAGAGTATGGGGTGGCTTGAGTTGGGGTACGGACCGTGACGCGGTACGCCCATAGTGCTTCAAAGAGACGGTCGTGCCAATCCCTCCTATGCCTGTGCACTGTCTTCTTTAGTATTTTGCCCAGAGTTTTGTTGAAGGCCTCTATCATCCCATTTGCTTGGGGATAATAACCCGTGGAATAGTTCCACTTGATCTTGTATTTCTGCATAAACCTATGCATCTTGTCCGACCTGAAGGCTTTAGCATTGTCGGAGGTGATGCGATGTGGAATTCTGAAGCGGTATATGATATGCCGCTCTAGGAAATTAATGACATTAGCGCTCTTCACCTCACGCAGTGGTACTGCCTCTGCCCACTTGGAGAAGTAGTCCGTTGCAGCAAGGATAAAGCGATGACCTCCAGATGAAGGAGGGTCGATGGGGCCAATGACGTCCATGCCCCAAGCGTCAAACGGCCATGCAGGGACCGTCAGGTGGAGAGGAACTGGCGGTAAGTGCTTGAAGTTGCCTTGGATTTGGCAACCGTGGCATGTCCTCGCCACTCTTAGGCAATCAGCCATGATGTTTGGCCAGTAGTACCCAGCTAAGCGAATGCTATGGTACAACTTTGGCCCGCTCTGGTGCCCACCGCAGACACCATGGTGCACTTCCTTCAAGACATCGTTAGCTTCATGTCGGTTGACACATCGAAGGAGAAGTTCTTGCCCGTAGGCACGCTTGTAAAGCATGCCTCCCTTGTAGACATAAGAGGGAAGCTGTCGCTGCAGTTGACGCCTCTTCACCATGTCATCAGGGAGGTTGCCGTGCTTGAAATAGTCGAGGAAGGGCTTGCGCTAGTCGTCATCCTCAATGGCACATGCCGTGACAGCGTGGACTTCACAAGTATCGGGAACAAGCTCTAGCACAACAGGAAGTAGCCATCTTTCTTCAACAATAACTTGCGCAGGCTTGTCCTCAGGGAGGGAGAGCGCTGCTGCAAGCTTCGCCAAAGCATCAGTTGGAGCATTTCTGCTTCGCGGAACATGAACAACTTCAATATTTTCGAATTTGTCCATGAGTTTTCGGGCTGCTGCACAATATGGCATGAGCTCCGGTTTACGGACTTCATAGACCCCATTGATCTATCAAACAATGAGCTGAGAGTCCCCATGAACTCGTAGAGAACGTACCTCCATGGAAAGTGCTAGGAGAAGGCCGAAGATCAGCGCCTCGTATTCTGCTTCATTGTTAGAGCACTCATCCTTGAGAAGGGAGATGGAATGATACATCACTCCTCCTTGCGGGGTCTTGAACACCAAACCCGCTCTAGCTCGCCGTCTTGGGGAACTATTGAGTGTGACTTCCGTTCGTGAGGCGCCGTCAAAGTAGAGCTCCCACGGGGCCTCAACGTCGATGGTGAAGACTCCTTCATCAGGTAGCTCGGTAATGAGGTGGGAGTCGTCGGGTACGGGATGTGCCGCCAAGAACTCTGCCAAAGCTTGCCCCTCGATGGCCTTCTGTGGCATGAAGGTAATGTCGAACTCCATCATAAGGAGAACCCACTTTGCTAGTCGCCCAGTAAGCACGGGCTGACTAAGTAAGTACTTGATTGGATCTGCCCTTGCTACCAATTGGACTTCATGTGCAAGCATGTAGTGCCTTAGCTTCTTCAGGGCAAAGACTAGCGCCAAGCACAACTTCTCAATGGCAGAGTAGTTGTGTTCAGCACCCACCATGGTGCGGCTCAAGTAGTAGCACGCCACTTCTTTGCCTTTGTCATTGTGTTGTGCAAGTAAAGCGCCTAGCGAGGAAGGCTGCACCGCAATGTAGAGTATGAGAGGGCACCCTTTTACTGGAGCAGCCAACACCGGGGGGTTAAGAAGGTACCTTTTAATGCAATCAAAGCCATTTTGGCACTCCTCGTCCCACATGAATGGTGCTCCCTTCTTCATGAGCTTGGAAAAGGGTTGAATACGCCCATACAAGTTGGAGATGAAGCGCCGGATGTAGGCCAGCTGCCCTTGCAAAGACCTCAACTCCTTCAGCTCTTGAGGTGGTGGCATCTTAAGGATGGCCTTGATCTTCTTCGGCTCAATCTCAATGCCGCGATACCGAATGACAAAGCCTAGGAAGACACCAGATTGGACAGCAAATGCACACTTAAGGGGGTTCATCTTGAGCTGGTGTTGACGTAGCCGCTCGAAAACCACCCTTAAATCATCTTGATGACTTCTACGATCCCTCGTCTTTACCACCATGTCGTCGACGTAGCACTCAATAGAGTGATGGATCAAGTCACCGAGGACGTATGTCATGGCACGTTGGTAGGTGGCACCAGCGTTCTTTAATCCAAAAGGCATTACTATGTAATAGAAATTGCCTTTGGGTGTCCTAAAGGCGGTGTCAAATGCATCAACAGGGTCCATCTTGATTTGATTGTAACCAGACGACCCGTCCATGAATGACAAGGCGTCGAACCCAGTGGTGGCATCAACCACCATCTCTGTGATTGGCAAAGGGAAGTCGTCTTTAGGGCAAGCTCGATTCAAGTCACGGAAGTCAACGCAGACTCGAACTTGCCCATTCTTCTTCTCCACAGGGACGATGTTGGCAAGCCAGCGAGGGTACTGTATCTCTTTGATGAACCCTGCTGTGATCATCTTGTCGACCTCCGCAATAACCTGGTCTTGGAACTCAGGACGCAGGCACCGAGGGGCTTGCTTCACGGGACGAAATTGTGGGTCAATCGCCAACTTGTGAGTGGCGACACGGGGGTCTAATCCTGGCATCTCCTTGTAGCTCCATGCGAAGGAATCCATGTACTCCATCAAGAAGCTTCGATAGTCTTCTTGTTCTTCCTTCGTCAGTGTGGCACTAACAAAGGTGGGTCGAGGATCATCATCGGTGCCCAAGTTGATTTGTGCGAGCTCATCGATAGTGGGTTGTCCCCCATCTTCGAGTTGTTGGGGCGCTGGTGTAGTGTCCAGCTCCATGCCTTCTTCTATGGGGTGTTGTCGGCGTCGAGGGTGATACGAGCAGCCGGCTTCATCTCCCGTTCCAGCCGATATGGTGAAGCAGTGGGCGATGTTGGTGCCGGCTGGTTGTTCCCCTTCGTCAGAAGTATCGACTTGGTGGTAGCCAAGCCCAAACTTGGGTTGCGCCTTGTTCTTCCTCTTGACAAGAGCCTCCGCTTGACTCCACCATTGTTCGCATATGGCTGGTGGCGGTGGCACTCTGTAGTTTGGGTCAAGGGCAATCCCGGCCCCCTCTAGTTGGCGATCCATCCTTGGCTCTGCCCTCATGGTTGTCAGTGCTTCACCTGCATCATGACCACGGTTAGGGGATTCAAGTACAAAATCACTATATTGTACTTCAGGCACCTTATAAAAGATGGTGCGAGGTGTATAGGAGGAATGACCAGAGGTCGTCCATACTTCCAACTCTGTGGTTGTCGATATGTACAACGATGGAGGCTGCATACATTCAGCACTCTTGGATACTCCTATCTCGGCAACCCTCTTCTTCACGGTTCCCTCTTGTGTCGATGCAGCTTGACTTGGTGGCGCATCTTCGCCTCTTGCGAGCAGCTTGCTGCCTCCTTGGAGACCTGTGGAACCTCCAATGGTCAAAGCGCCGGGCTTAGTTGGTGGAGTCTCCTTAGGTGGTGAGACAAGCGTCAGCAAGGGCCTTCGCGAGGGCCTTAGTGTGATGGGTGTTGATGCAGGCATCGTTGCCTTTAACAAGGGCAGAGTAGTTGTAGTTGCTAAGGGGACATCGCCTGCCCCCTGCCTGGCCTTCCTAGACTTTGGGGAAGTCCTCTGTGCGGAAGGTGTGCATGGCATAATGAGAGCCTTCACCTCGGGCGTTGAAGGAGTGCCAGGCTTTAGCATGATGTCTGCCGGCGGTGCGGCTCGGCCAAGCTGGTGTTTGCACTCCTCCACCGGAAAGTAGTACTTGGCATCTACATGGGACACCTCTTGGATGGTGTACGGGGACATGTTGCCGATGATGCGTTGTTGTGTCTTGCTTCCGTCAAGGAACTTCAAGCATTGATGCAACGTAGATGGTACCACACGGTACTTGTGAATCCACGGCCTCCCAAGAAGCGCGGAGTAAGATGTGTTGGCGTCGATGACGTAAAATCGCACCTTGAAGCTGAACGTGGACATTTGGATCTTAACAGTGAGAGACCCTAAGGTTGCTTTCCCGGAGTTGTCGAAGCCGCAGATGGTAACGTCTGTAGGCTCCAAATCATCCATTGTGAAGCCAGCTCGCATGAGACTCCTTAGTGACAGGATGTTCACCGCAGAACCAGGGTCAATGAGGATTCGCCGAAGGTGGGCAGCTTCTATATTTCCTTCCACATAGAGTGACCGATTGTGGTCACCGTCTTCTATCACCTCGTCTTTTTCATCGAAGGTAATCTCATTCACGAACAGCGGGTTGTTGACTAGACGGTGTTTGGCCATGACTACCTCATAGAGCTCCGGTTCTGATAGCGCCTTTACAAGGGCCTCTCGGAGATCGGGCACCAACATGAGGGCGTCATAGACACTCAGTAATGCAGGGATCCGCTTGAGGTGGGAGACGACGTTGTAGTCGATGTCCTCAATCCGGTTCTTCTTCTTTGATACTTCAGGTGCTCCCACTGGCGGGGCACCATCGTTTAGGGTCTTGTCCACCCTTGATATCTTGACTTGTGGTCGTTCTTGTAGAACCTTCCCACTTCGTAAGTTCATGTTGACCTCAACTGGGGCGCCTTCTTGCTCCGCACTATCACGAAGCATTTCTCGCTCCCAAACTTTTTGCAACTCGCCAGAGTTTAGGCCTGTGTCGCTGCCACTAGTGGAAGTGGCATTGCATGTTACCACAATCGAGGTCAAAGTAGAGTCTGGTTCTCCTTGTGCTTCTTTGGCCTCTTTAGTCTGGACCTGCCCCTAACTCCTGGGCAGATATTGCACCAAGGTAGGAAGTGCACGACTTGAGCGAGGGAAGGATGCGTCTCCTTCGGACCTAAGGATGAATCGAGGTTGAAGGCGTCGTCGGCTTGGGTCGAGCTGCCTTGGTGTTGAAGAAGCATATGGGGACATGGTCGTGCGAGGATGTCGAGGGGAACGCCCAATTGGCTGTGGTTGACGTCGCACCTTGGTCCATGTCTCCCCTTGAGTGACTCGAGGTGGCTCCATCGATGTAGTTGGAGACCCATTGAGCGTCATGCAGGCAAGCTGCTCGTCCACCTGAGCTAGAGGCACCCATGACCCCTCATCTTCGTCTCTTCTTTGCTTTGGCGAAGAGCATGTCTCCACCGTCACCATGTTGACAGCGTGGTAATCGGGATTGACGGCCTCATGATCAAGGTTGATCCTCTTCTCAGTGACAGCTTTCTGGAGCCACTCCTTGAAGGCGATGCAATCCTCGATCGGATGGCCAACATACCTATGGTATGGGCAGTACAAGGGATTGTTGGCCATGTTTACTTGCTCCGGTCGTTGTGGTTCAGGGAGGTTGAGTGCTTTGTGGTCCATTAGCTTCTCAAACATGTCCTTCACCAACTCCCGCCTGAAGATATATTGCTTCTTGAGAAGTTCTTGAAGGCGCATCCTCCTTCCTCCTTGTTCATTCCTAGTGCCTAAAGTAGGAACCTGGGCTTGAGGAGCGTTGGAGAAGACCCTCGCCATGTTCGCCTCTGCTTGAGCTTTCATCTTGCCCCCGGCGTTGTTGGGTTTCGCTATCAAGCTGAAACGCTTGGCGGGATCAAAGGCGCTCGCATTCTTGTAGAGCTCCATGATTTGAGGTGACTTCTCAAACTCGATCTTAGTGGCAGCCACCGCGGAGCTCAAGTCACTGAACGTCCTGGGCTCTCGCCGGGAAACTTCTAGCGACCAGTGTTGTAGCATTCCATGAATGCACATCCTGATCGCATCTTCTAGGTGTATGTCGCTTGCGAGACGCACGAAGCTATCTCGAAACCGGATGATGTAGTCGTCGATGGGTTCCTCACGCCGCTGCCAGACTTGTGATAACTCGATGATGGAGATATCCCTCTTCATGGCGACGAAGTGCTTTTTGAAGATATTCTTCATGCCAGTCCAGTTGCTAATGGATCCTACGGGCAGCCGGCTGTACCAATGGAACGCCGCTCCGGTAAGAGATCCAGAGAACTGCGAAGCAGCAGCGATGAGTTGTTTGTCGTGTCACCACAGGCTACCTCGAAGTAAGCCAGGTGCTCCCCTGCGTCACCAGTCCCATCAAATTGACGAAACTTTGGGGGGTGCCACCCTGCAGGAAAAGGCACAAGGTCGTGCCAGGCTTCATATGGCTTCTCCAGATCGCCCTCAAGTGAGTGTGGCGCCTGATCATTCGTCATCTGCCTTAGCTTCTTGGTCACCATGTCCTCGACTATGTCATGATAGTCTTTTAACGCAGATGGTTGACTACCCGCATTTGCCGAAGCAGAAATATTCCGCAATGGGGAAGGCCGAGCGCTTGCTATACCTTCTACCTCATGAATTTGAGGGTCCTCAGGAGCTTCGTACGCACCACCAGGAGGCATGTTTTGGGTTAGAGTCGTCACCAGCTCAACAAGGTTATCGAACTTTGTTGCTAGTCCTCTAATCACCTCGCCTTGTGCTTGTACTTGCTCTTCCAAGCTTCCTCTTTGGGCACTGTTTTCCCCTACCATGTGTGCTGGCGCGGTGTTGAGATCGCCGATGTGATCCTCTCCTTCTGAAGGGATGGATGGGGCGAGGTCTTCATAGCGTGGCAAAGCAGAGTACACCTCCAAGGATGATGATGAGTCAGAATCATCGGTGTAAGGACCCGAAAAGTCTTTCTCTTCATTTGTCATGCCTTGCTTCATCTTTTGCTCTGCAATTGACTTGAGCCGGGTGCTAGCTCCGGCCCTATTCGCGATGTGTTGCAGATCATCTGGGTTTTGGGGAAGCCGAGACGTGATATCAACATAGTGCCTCGGAGATATATCCGATGCTAATGCATCATCACCTTCGGATAGCGCATTCCTCCTTTCAGTGATGGGAAGGCAAGGGGCCGAAGTCTTGAGTTTCGCCTTCGGGTTCACCGGGATTTCCTCATCAGAAGGATAGGTGAAGTCATGGGTCATCGGAGGAGGAACCCATCTTACCTCAGACTTGTGCTCGGAATGCGTCGTTAATGTAACGCACATGGCTACCTCCTTCTTGGGCGATTCAGTTGCTTCGGAAGCTTCGCCATCTAACTCGACCATGTCATCGACTTGTGGCTGGGGAAGAGCTCTGCCATCTTGCGTTGGTGGCACCTCTTTGACCCCCTCCATCGGCGCAGCTGAAGTTGAAGATGACTCGCCTAGACTCTCCGAAGAAGCTACACTTGGGGTACCTTCATGTGGTGCTTCTCTCTTCAGAATGGTCAGGGGGCGCTGTTGAGTAGAAGCGGCCTCCTTCCCTGTCGCCTGGCTATCTCGGACTTTATAGGGTTTTGGAGTCAATCGCTTGAGGAGGTAGTTATACCTCTCATCACCTTCTAGGCTGGGGGAGATGCGGAATACAATCCTCCCATCTTCTTGACAGACTTCCCCATCAGCATGAATGCGAACTTGTGTGTGCCTAAGCAGCAACTCTTCAAGCTCGCAATACAGAGCATGACGGTTTCTCCGACGCCTCTCACGCTTGCATTGGTTCTTCGTAGGCACATGTCGGCCTTGTAGTGGCACGTGTGATGCCTGGGGAGGTACCGGTGCAGCTCGTGGGATTGTAATTGGAGCGTTCTCTTCACGCCTCCTTGGTGTCAAAACCTCACGCCTCGGGGAAGCTGGGGCTGGCGGAAGCCTCCCCATTTGCTGGGCGTTGTCGGTGCGTTGTTGTTGAGTTTCACGAGGTGGTGCAGCATAGTCTTGACGTCTTGCCCACATGTTCCGTCGTGGTGGCAGAGCCGTATATCCTCGGTATGTGGGTGGCGGAGATCTACGACGTGGTGCCAAGGTTTGTCGCTCGCGTTGGGGACGATAGCTTGGAGCGCGTCTCTCCATTCCGCTCCTAAAGCGAGCTGAGGAAGATTCTGGCGCATCCTGAAGTCTCCTTCCAAGCTGAGCCACCTGTTCTTGCAGTCGACGGATCTCTTCTCGCATGCCTCTATCGCGAGGCATGGACTCTTCAGTTTGCAAGGGAGCAAACCGGTTGGTGCTTGGTGACGGTGCATCGTTGTTTGTAGTTACATGAAGGCAGGATACCCATCCAGTCGGTTGGATAGGGATCCTGTTATCAGTGATGGCAGCCGGCCCGGCAAAGCGGGGCTGCCAGTTTGTGCAACGCCTCTTCCAGTACTCCCGCATGATCGCGCGCCTCACCAGCTCCTTGATCTTGGCAGGTTTGTATGCCCACCCGTCAGGGAACAAGCTGTAGGGAGGTTCAGTCATGCTGGGGTAGGTGAACTCCCGATGGCTAAGGTCTCTCACATCTAGAGATCAGTCTTCCTCTGGGACAGCGCTTAGCGCAATGCGAGCACTGACTTGTTGATGGAGTTGCTGTACCTTGCGGTACTTCCTCCTGTAGTTGCGTAGTGGGTGTGGGCTTGACGCATGGCGAGCATGCATCATTTGCCGACGTAAGTTGCCAGAGATAGCCTCCAAAGCTTCCAGCAACTCGACCTCCGTATATTCCACAGGTGCAACAGGTGCGCCTTGTGTCGGAGTCGATGTAGGGAGCAGCAAGGTTGCCTGGCTTGCACGCCTATTGTTCGCCTGGGCGCGCAGTTGTTGCGCAGCGTGGATGTCTCCCTTGATCTCTGCAAGGGTGGACCTCTTCAAGAGAGTGCGAGCCTCTAGCATGAGGTCGCGACGCTCCTTCTTGGCCTTAGCAAAGGCTCGCTTATGTGCTTTCTTGGACTCGAGCTTCTGGAACAGCACCGGGGCCTGTGTCTGGTGGAAGTAGGTCTTGCCAACGTGCTCAAAGACCGCCACCGGAGGGTGCGTGCCGAAGGGGATCAAGAGCGGAGTCTCAATGTTGGTGGCACCGTGTACTCCTGTAGCTTCCTTGCAATGCTTCATGGGACACGCCTTCTCGAACTCCATGGGGAACGCCGGCTTGATGCCCCCAGTGTTGGGTCGTCCCTCCGCTCGTCCGTCGATCGGGACCATGAATTGCCCGATCTGGATCATGCTGGATTCCTGAGTGGTTGCAGCGTCAGATGGTCCTCCTGCAAGAAGGAGATCACGCATCAGGACAGCTCCACATCGGGGACCGTCATGCAGTATGCTGTGTTTATTGGAGGAGAGGCGAAGACGAATCCGAGGACCACATCGCAGCAGAGATGGGAGGAGAACCATGTCTCACCGGGCGTGCCAATTTGTTTCGCCAGAAAAATATCGGAACTATTTCTCTGGGTGTAGGAAATAATGTGCGGGCGTGCCAGTGTACTAAAGTACACAAATAAAGATAGGAACAAGTATTTTATTAATCATCATGAATTAACAAATACAAGTTCTCAATAATAGATGCGCTCCATGGCCTGCTGGCGGTGATCTGAATGGGCGTCGTGGTCTTCTGATTCCTGGGGCCTCGGAAGGCTCCCAGTTAATTACCCCTGTGAGTCAAGCTCACAGAGTACCTCCGATTCTGCTGCTGTGGTCGTCGTCTTCAATCTTCGCTTCACATCTCCATGCTTGTGGTGTTGGTGTAGATGTAGATGGCGTCGGCGTGATGGCCTCGTCGATCCATGAGCCGGTACAATGGAGCTGGGAAAATCAGCTACGCCCGCCTGCGTCGTTCGCCTCGTCGGTATCGAACGGCGCGTAGTGTGGTCGTGGTAGTAGCACGTGCATGGTTGGTGTAGTTCGGACTGCTTCGGATGGCCTCGGCGACGTCGTCGTGGTACGCTGTAGAGCTTGATCATGTGGAGTTGAACTTGTAGTTGATGAAGACCCGCTCCCGGCGTAGTAGATGCATCTGGCTTGGTCTGCACGTGCATGCATGTGCACTGTACGCTTGTACGGTATAGATGCATCTGCGTGGTCTTGCTAACATCTTGTGATATAGGGTATTTGTATCTTCGGGCGCCATCTTGATCATCTGGCCGCTTTGCCGTGTGGCACTTGAATCTTCGGGCGCCATCTTGATCATCTGGCCGCCTTGCCGTGTGGTATACTACTGGAATTTGGTTCTTTGCCGAGGGCCTAAGGCCTAAAAACCCTTGGCAAAGGCTTTGCCGAGGGCAGCCCTCGGCAAAGAGCCCTCGGCAAACTTTCAATCGGCAAAGTGGGTCTTTGCCGAGGGTCGGCAAAGATGAAAATGAAAAAAAAAAACCCAAAAATAATAGATTAATTTTTTTTAATTGGAGGAGAGACCTACTAATTAGCACCCATCAACCCCCTAGCTATTATCTTTTTCCTAAATTTTTAGCACACATTTAAGCACATTTTACGGATTTTAGCAAACTTTGCAGCAGTGGGGATTCGAACTCGAGACCTCTCTCTCGCGCGGTTTCTGCGTTAACCACTACACTATACCATGTCTCTATGCAGTTTTAATACCCCATATATTATATCAAACCGAGTGTAAATTACTTTTTTGAGACTCTACACGAATTCAAAGAAAACAATTGTCAACTACAAAGTTTCATAACGTTTTGAGATCTACAAACTTTATTTTGGGTGTTTTTCCATCCAAGGTCATTTAAAAAATTCGTATTTTGAATTTTTAAAATTCAAACATAGGTTTAGCAACATTAATATTTGATTTGTCAAATAAAAAATAACCAATATAAACTATGTAGATCTTAATAAGTTATACAACTTTGTAGTAGAAAACTTTTTTATTTGAATTAATTTAGTGCTCCAAAATATATTTTGAAAATTTCTTTGCCGAGGGATAAAAGGAAGGCCCTCGGCAAAGAGGTCATGTAGGCCCTCGGCAATGAGTAACAAACTTTTTTATTTGAATTAATTTAGTGATTCTGAATATATTTTAAAAATTTCTTTGCCGAGGGCTAAGAGCAAGGCCCTCGGCAAAGAGGTCTTTGCCGAGGGACAAAAGGTAGGCCCTTGACAAAGAGTAGAATTTTTTTTTATTTTAATTAATTTAGTGCTTTAGAATATATTTTAAAAATTTCTTTGCGGAGGGCTAAGATGAAGGCCCTCGGTAAAGACCTCTTTGCCGAGGGCCAACCTTTTGACCCTCGGCAAAGACCTCTTTGCCGAGGGCCAAAACCCTCGGCAACGAACAGGATTCCAGTAGTGGTACTTGTATCTTTGGGCGCCATCTTGATCATCTGGCCGCATTGTCGCACTTCTCTTGGTCGATCAAAACCATGACGAGACCAACGTGTGCATGCCCCTGTATTGTGCTAGTTTAAACAAGATGGATAATGATTAGATTAGCTTCTTACCCTTCGAGAACAACGGCTAATGCCGATTGAATGGTGAATGGTGATTGTGATTAGATTGTGATCGTGTCCCTCCATGCGTGAAGGGCGCTGCTTTTATAGGCTAATAGGTAGGGTTGCGATGGGCCTCGCGCTCTAGACGCACGCCGCCTTTGTTTGTTGATACGAGAGCGAGATACTTGGAGATGTTATCTTCACGTTCGTGATTATCTCCAACTCGTATATATCCATACAAGTGCTCTGGACGCTTTAATCCTGGCTAGCTGAGCAGTGGCCTGCATCGATCGACCCACACGAGCACATATCGCGCCTAGTGCCGCTGGCCGTGAACGTGGTGATCTGCATTAGCCCTCCTCATATGCATGCAGTCTCTGAGTCATGGGCCCAGAGAGATGGAGCTCCAATACGTACGTGCCGGCCGTATATACCAGAGAGCTTCTAGAATATTCCGGATCAAGTGCCGAGTCGTTCCACGTCGTCTGCCTTGTGGCCCAGCTATCCAACAAGGATACGTATCAAACTAGGACACATATACGCGCAGTGTGTATCACGACCGACTCGCGATCTAGACCAGATTACAGGGCCCGACTGGCTGGCTTCTTCATCCGATCCGGGCTCTGAAATATATGCGAGACACCATGCATGCAGCCATATATACGTGTATGTGTATATATACGCTTGCGTCGATTAGCTTGTCATAATATAAGCGCTTACATGCAAAGCCGCCAGCTAGCTAGTAGTAGCTCCTTTTTCGCATATGTGAACGACCACGTACGCGAGACCATATCAAGAAGCCGATACAAGTCGCTAGCTTCTTATCTTTTAATGTCTTCTAGTTTCTCAAAATAGCGCATATATTAAAATATATGCAAAAAACTAGAGAAACTTTGTACAAAATCTCGTCAAACAAATGCCCCCCACCAAGTCGAGTTTGGATGATGCGTAGCAAGTGTGAACTCGGCTTGGTGAAAAAAATATTAATCATCCTTGCTAATCCTCTTGTGTCCTGCCGCCAGGTTCTATAACAGCAACTCTCTCTCACCAAAGGGTATCCCATCATGGATGCTCCTCTGGTCTTTGGCATGAATGAAGTGGGAGAGGGAGAGAGAAAAGAGAGAGAGAAAAAAGAAAAGAAAAGAAAAGAAAAGAAAACAAAGAAAGAAAAAAAATAAAACCGGAGAGTTCACGACCTACAAGTAGGTGGATACCCTAGGAGATGTCCTAGTGGTACAGCGGAACCCCCGGAGAAACACCAAAACCAACTGCCAAAGCCTCGGAGCAAAACTGCACAAACAGTAGAATCGCGGACTGTCCGGGGTCAGGATCCCGGACTGTCCGCCGTTGAGGCCCGGACTGTCCGCGACTGAGAGCCGGACTGTCCGCCGGCCGAAACGCAGAAACCAAACTGTGCTGCAAGTCTGCTGGACAGGTCCCGGACTATTCGTGGGTTTGTACCACGGACTGTCCGCCGTTCACTCGACAGTGATCAGTCAAGGGACTGCGCCCGACTAACCTGGCCGAGACTCGATGCGCGGACTGCCGCCGTCAGGGCGCGGACTGTCCGCCAACACCCAGAAAGCACAAAGTTGTGCAGGTTCAAAACCAAATTCGAATCGATCTCAATCAAATCGAAAAGAACTTCGATCAAACTCCTCCCAGGTGTTCCTCTACGTGTTGGGGTGCTAATCCTAAAAATCATCGCACCAAACCAAGCCTATCAAGAGAAATCCGAGGATCACTGGAAAAGGGGAGAGAACGAAGAACAAACACGAAATCAACCCGATCTATGGATTCGTGAGGTTAGGAGAGAATTCCTTCGGTAGAAAGAAGGGGCTCACGACCAAGAACAAATTGATTCAAGTGGAATCGAAAATCATCTCACGGAGAGGCAGAACGAGACAAGTCTCCGGAAGATGGAAAAGCAAAACACGAAGAACATGAACACAAACGCGAATTGATTCGATTTCAGTCGAAATTGCTCCACACGAGGAGACAACGAGAATACGGTCTCGTTTCCTCAAAAGATCGAAATACACAGAGGTATGATTCCCGTCTCTGCGGATCGCTTGCAGCGAGGTATGATTAGAACCTAAGCGGGGGCTAGAGAGAGAGTGCTCAGGAACAAATGACTGCAAGCATAGGGAGAGAGGAGGGGTGCCTCTCTTATTTATAGCCTCAATAATCCCCTTTCTACCCCTAGATACAAGAGCGAAGCTGCCAACCCTAGGGGTATCCCGGTCCAACTCTGCTTGTTGATGATCCGACGGCCACGAGCCCATCTCATCCTTAGCTTCGCCTCGACGCAAGCCTCAGGATGCCGCCACGTGCCGCCCCGTCGACCGCCGCGCTGAAGGACCGGATTAGCGACCAGGGGGGTGAATGGGAGCCTCAAATTCAACTCGTGAATAGAATGGCCCTTGTCCCAGAAAATCACCCCAAAAGCTAAGACTTGAAACAACCGAATAGTTCACGACCTACGAGTAGGTGGATACCCTAGGAGATGTCCTAGTGGTACAGCGGAACCCCCGGAGAAACATCGAAACCAACTGTCAAAGCCACGGAGCAAAACTGTACAAGCAGCAGATTCGCGGACTGTCCGGGGTCAGGATCCCGGACTGTCCGCCGTTGAGTCCCGGACTGTCCGCGATGGGGAGCCGGACTGTCCGCCGGCAAAAACGCAGAAACCAAACAGTGCTGCAAGTCTGCTGGACAGGTCCCGGACTGTCCGCGGGTTTGTACCGCGGACTGTCCGCCGTTCACTCTACAGTGAACAGTCAGGGGTCTGCGCCCGACTGACCTGGCCGAGACCCGATGCGTGGACTGTCCGCCGTCAGAGGCGCGGACTGTCCACCAACACCTAGGAAGCACAAAACTACTCGGGTTCAAAACCAAATCCGCTTCGATCTCAACCAAATCAAAAGGAACTTCGATCAAACTCCTCTCAGATGTTCCTCTACGTGTTGGGGTGCTAATCCTAAGAAATCATGGCACCAAACCAAGCCTATCAAGAGAAATCCGAGGATCACCGGAAAAGGGGAGAGAACGAAGAACAAACACGAAATCAACCCGATCTATGGATTCATGAGGTTAGGAGAGAATTCCTTCGGTAGAAAGAAGGGGCTCACGACCAAGAACAAATTGATTCAAGTGGAATCAAAAATCATCTCACGGAGAGGGAGAACGAGACAAGTCTCCGGGAGATGAAAAAGCAAAACGCGAAGAACACGAACACAAATGCGAATTGATTCGATTTCAGCCGAAATTGCTCCATACGAGGAGACAACGAGAATACGGTCTCGTTTCCTCAAAAGATCCAAATACACAGAGGTATGATTCCCGTCTCTGCGGATCGCTTGCAGCGAGGTATGATTAGAACCTAAGCTGGGGCTAGAGAGATAGAGCTCAGGAACAAATGACTGCAAGGATAAGGAGAGAGGAGGGGTGCCTCTCTTATTTATAGCCTAAAACAATAATCCCCTTTCTACCCCTAGATACAAGAGCGAAGCGGCCAACCCTAGGGGTATCCCGGTCCAACTCTGCTGATGATTGATCTGACGGCCACGCGCCTTCCTCACCCTTAGCTTCGCCTCGACGCAAGCCTCAGGATGCCACCACGTGCCGCCCAGTCGACTGCCGCGCCTACCTCGTGGATAGCCTCGCCTCCGCGCCAGCCTCTCCACGCCGCCACGTGTCGACCGTCCTTTTTTCGGACCTCCCCCTGGTTTTGAGGCCGAAACCGGGAAACCTGGGCCTTCCCCCGGTTTTGAGGCTGAAACCGGGAAACCTGTCCTCATGCTGAGTTTTGTGGCCCAAACTCAGAAACCCGAGCGCCCAGGTTTTGAGGCCCAAACCTGGAAACCGTCCACGTCGAGTTTTGAGGCCCAAACTCAGAAACCGGCCACCCCGAGTTTTGAGGCCCAAACTCGGAAACCGTCGAGGGTAGCTTTTTGAGGCTCAGCTACCGAACCCGCGCCGTAGACGGGATGTGGTTCGCACACCCTGATTTCCAGCACCGATGCCGGAGCATGTCCAGCCTCCACGCCGGGCATAGTGCATTCGCCATCCTTCTCGGCCTCCCGCCAAGTGTCACGACGCCATCACCTTCCTCCCGACTCGGCCGATGCACCACACATCCCCATGTGCTCTTGCTTGTCAACGCCACGTGCCAGCTACCACAGCTGGTCCCCAGGTCTCCACGGTCTGTCGGTCCAAGCTCCACGTCCGCCCTTCACCGCTCCCGGTCCGTCGGCACGGCACGTCCCTACTTGACCTTCACCTCACCTTCGACCACTGCCCGAGCTCCGCACCTGCACATCAACACAGCCAAGAGACATGTAGCTCGTTGATCGATCACTCATCACTCAGGAAGGGAACCACAAGGGCACATATCAACCTTGTGTTCTCAATCTCCCCCTTAATGAGTGCATCGTCAACTCATAGTAATCGTAACCAAAATAAAACAAAAGCAGAATTGGGTAGAAGGAGAAAAACTCACTCGAGATGTCCAAAAGCCAGAGAAAAGGCCGAAGAAGCACAAATCGAGATAAGCAAAGCTTGGTCCCCAAAGACATGGGCAAAGGTTCGACACAACCAAGCAAAAGATCGGAGTAACAACTCATCAGAGAGCAAAACTCGATCAAAATCAGAGCACAGAACTTGGTTCCCAAAGACATGGGCAATGGCTCGACGCAACCAAGTCAGAAACAAGCTAGTCTTCAAGGAGAGGCACAAAGGGCTCAACACCACTAGCTGAAAGCTCGATACCAAATGAAGACTGCATAAGAAGCAGCTACTGCTAGTCCCTCAAGATAGAGGCACAGAGGCTCAACACACACAGCAGTAAGCCCGATACCAATCAAGAACCATCAAGACATGATGAAAACAGCTAGTCCCTCAAGATAGAGGCACAGAGGCTCGACACAACTAGCTGAAATGATCGATATCAACTAAAACCCGACTCGGAGCAGGCAGAAAAACTCCCCCTTACTCAAAGAACTCCCCCTCAGCAAGTGAAGCGTAAATTGCAAATTGACACCACCGGAAACATTCTCCCCCTTGGGGGCAAATTGCAATCAAAAGAGAGAGGAAAAGGACTCATGTAAGTAAAATGGAGCTAGGTCATGCCTATCGGAGTCAAGCAAATGCACGTGAGTCAAAAATACATGTTAGCAGCTTCAAGTATATACTCGAAAGAGTGAAAGAATGCTCTAAAGAGAGCTGATCCGACGTCAAAGTAATATGTAAAAGGGCTAGCAAAGGCTCAAACTGATCACCGAATACAAAATATGAATGCAGAAGCTTAGTGAGCAGTTTTAAGCCATTCAGAAAGGGCTTTCACCATCAAAATAGCACTGAGGATGTATAGACAGGAAGTCAAATAAGTGCTAAACATGTATACAAGGTGACCTACCTCTAGCAAAGTTCAATCAGCATGCTATAGAATAAAGCATTAACTTGTGTTTTCAGATTTTATCGAAGAAATTGCAGCGGTTATTAACACAAGTTTAAATTCAGCATGTGATTGCGAGAGGTTGAAAGCTTGTCATTGCCTAACTTCTTAACCGTGCTAAGCCTATGCATATGCAATCAGAAGCTTAAAGCATCGGTTTCGGTCTTACACTACACGGCTCATGTTTAACTCAAAGTGCTATGAGAAACAGTCTCGATACCGTGATGTGCTGACAAAGCAATCCCATCTCGATCTTTTCAAAACACTAACACTTGGTTCATTTTAAGCAGAATATGAACAATCCAAGCAAGTGAAAGACTCAGAACTAGAGACATAGCAACCTAGCATATATGAAATAGCTCAAGTGACCTCAACACATTCTACACATGCTAGTTGCCAATCCCAATGGTGAACATGTATCAAAATTTAGGTTCATTAAGCATGTTCATCATTCTAAAAAATAGCTCAGCTCATAATATGTATTAGTGATCAAGAAGAGCCTAGGCTACAAGCATCATCATATATCATCGAAGCATACACTAATTAGAGCATAAGTTCATTCTCAAGAATATAGACATGAAGCTTAAAAATGCAAGATGCACATATGATGAAGTCAGAATCGGAGCCAAAGCAAAACCAAAAAGACTCAAGACCCAAAAACAAAAAGGATCAGAAAGTCAGTCTAGGTACAACAAGCAAAATGCTTCCTCCATCGAAAAGGGGAAACACACACCAAGCTCACCTCTCAACCTAGCAAAAGTTGAGAGATCCAAAGGCTTGGTGAAAATATCCGCAACCTGGTTATGGGTGTCTACATGCCTAAGATCGATGTCGCCTTTCTCATAGTGATCACGAAGAAAGTGAAAGCGAACATCGATGTGTTTGGTCTTGTAGTGAAGAACAGGGTTCTTTGCTACACTAATGGCTGAAGTGCTGTCACAAAGCAAAGGGACCCAACAGAAATCTAGACCAAAATCACGCAATGTAGCAACCATCCATAAAAGCTGCGAAACACAAGAAGCAGCGGCAACATACTCGGCTTCTGTAGTAGACTGGGCTACGTTCGACTGTTTGCGAGAAGACCACGAAACCAGTGAAGAGCCAAGAAACTGACAAGTCCCAGAAGTAGACTTGCGCTCAAGCCGACAGCCGGCAAAATCCGCATCGGAGTAACCACAAAGCGAAAGAGTCAAAGAACAAGAGTACCAAAGCCCGAACTTAGGAGTGTATCGAAGGTACCTCATAATGCGTTTGACTGCTTGCTTGTGGGAAGTCCGAGGGGATGCCTGAAAGCGAGCGCACAGACACACAGAAAACTGTATGTCCGGCCTCGTTGCCGTCAGGTACAGGAGCGAGCCGATCATGCTCCTGTACTCCTTCTGGTCAACAGCCTCTCTGTCCTGGTCCGCGTCCATCGCAGCAGTCATCGCCATGGGCGTCGTAAGAGGCTTGGCCTCGCCCATGTCGAACTTCTTCAGGATGTCCTTCGCGTACTTGCCTTGATGCACGAACGTCCCGTCTCGGGTTTGCTTGATTTGCAACCTGAGGAAGAAGGTCAACTCACCCATCATACTCATCTCAAACTCCCTGCTGTTAACACTGGATTTTGGTCAACATTGAGAAGATGACAGGTGGACCCAACGAGCAATGAGAAGAGCGTTCAGTAGACGGCCAAGCTGTCGGTTACTCCATTCAGGAAATAGATATGGCAAGAGAAGCCGATCACGAGGATAATCGACCATGACCGTGACAGATTAAACGAGTATTCAAGAAGCAGAGGGTTCTGATCTCATTGGCCAGGAGTTGGATTTGGTGGCGTTGTGATGTGGCAAGCATGCAAAGAAGGCAATATATATAAAGCATGCACATCTCGACGTCCACTTCTATATTTAGCATGAATGGCTTCACGATGAAGGAAAGGCTAGAAGACGGCATGCATGTCCAGTGTGCGGAGATGGACGTATAAGGCAATACGGTCGGCTAGTTTCCAAGGATTTGGCAACCGCTCATGCGGTCGGCTATTCTGAGAAAAGGGAGTTTCCATTGAAACGACGGAAGCGAGAGCCGATCGGGCAACAAAATTGCGACAATTAAGGCAATGATGATTCCGAAAGGAGTTGAAGGCCAAGAATATTCTATTTTCCTTTAATATTTCATAGTCGTGTCCTCTTAGGACTTGTATTGCGTCCAGGGTATAAATATAAACCCTTGGCTATTGTAAAAAATGTTCACAACCATATCAATACAAACCGGCCCCGTGCCACCTTCGAGTCCTTCGTCATGTCGTCGAATTCTTCGAGAGGAATCATCGATCCGTCGACCTCCGTAAGTACCGGCAACCTTGCTATCATGTCTAGTATCATGCGGTGGATTTAGATATGATGCAAGTAGTCTCATATGTTAAGCTTAGTATCGTGCGACGGATTTAAGCTTATGACGGGAAGTTTTTGCTTATGCCTTGTATCGTGCGGCGGATTAAGTCATGAGTAAAAATAGTTATCGGCTCTATTAGATTTGGTAGATCCAATAGATTCATTAAGTTATCATGTGTTATATGTTTTATTTATTTAATTCTTGTAACACTCTTTTGCCCAATCTAGATTGATCTTTGTTCGGCCTTGTCGCACGAGTTTGCTTGTGCTCTCTTTTAATCATAAGATCATGATGGTTGAATCAACTTTCGATCTAGATTGTCACATGTTGTGGGTTCATGTACGTCAATCATGGTTAGGCTTTGATGAAACTGGGTATCGTGCGGCAGGTGCAGGTTTTAGATTAGTTTAATCGTGCTTGCTTGTTTGTTCCTTCTTCATGGACCCCAATTCGGCTGGTTTGCCAATCTTGGTTAAGCTTACACGAGTAATGAGCCTTTATAGATCTGTTCAAATATATGCATGCTTTTAGCTTGTTATAATTAGATTGTATCATGCGGTGGATTAATCTCATTATAGGAAGTGGTGTAGGCTTATAGCAAGTGGTATCATGCGGTGGATTAGCTTTGCTTGAGTTTATGCCTGACCGGTTTATGAAGACTAAACGTGCGGCAGATTAGTTGGATTAGCCTATGCATGTGTTATTTGAATAGATCTATATTTGCAAGTTACCTGTTTATAATATCTTTAATTTATTCAAGCATGTCTTTCTTTACATACGCATTCGTTAGTCAATATGCTTTATATACTCTGTTCTCATACTAGCCGAATGACATTATAAACATGCTCTGACAGACAGCTTCTATAGCTGTGTGCGCCGTGATTGGCTTTCAAAGCCGTACATATGGAACTGTTTGGTTTTATCCGGCATGTTCCAAAGATATTCTCACAGTTTTTTCCCTTGTTGGTTTTCAGGTCAAACCGACTGGCACGTCTCCGGATTCAGCACATTCCGGGCACCCGATTGAAGCTAGCTTTTCAGCTTGCTGTGTGCTTGGCGTGAGGTGTCACGTTTTGCGTCAACACACTTTTTGGCACGCTCGGTGGGACAACAATTCCTGTTTGATTGTCAAAGCCGATTCAACGTGTACGCACGGGATAGCTGCTGATCAACTGAGTGTACATGGCATCTACGAAGACATAGATAGCATGCATGGGTGGATTTGCTCCGTGCAGGGACATAGAAACCAATTAAAGAAGCTAATGAACTTCTCCTAAAGATAGAATTGGCTGATATGGTTTCTCCTAAAAATAAAATGGCTTCAAATACATCATGCATGAATGTATCGATCTCCAAATATATCATGGCACGGCATGCACATGAAGAGATAAATAAAAGAAAGAGATAAAGTCCAAACTCAGATTTACTTGCATGCTGCTATAAATAGCCGATTGAGTATCAAGGGGTCATGCCGAGGGAGGTTGGTCGATAGCTAATTATCTGCATGTCATCTTTGGAATCGGCTTTTTAGGAAAGGAATCGGTGGATACAACAACACGAGAAAATATACTAATTGGCCGATATGCATACAGGAATCGGCTGGAGTTATCATCGTGCACGCATCCACGCACCGCCGAGCTCGTATTCGTCCTCTACGGCACGCTCAGCCTCATAAAAAATGACGTTCTTCGAAGCTACCGTGAGTTACATGACAGCATGCTTACCTAAAGCATTCCAGTTCCACAACAAGAAGAAAGTCAAAGGCATACTAAGCAAAAGCCGATAAGATAGAACTTTTGGCTCCTATTAATATAACTTTACCTTTCCCTGAGTAACGCAAACCTCAATCTGGTGATAAGGTTACGAAAGGCTACATTAGTTGCACAAAGGACGTTTGCAACCGGACGATAGAAGACCATCGGCTAGAATGTTTTCAACACACATCATATTGAAAGAGATACCTTTGTTGATGGCCTTGAAAAAGATGGTGCCAACAAGACACATGCAACGGTGACAAGTTCACTTATAGTCAGAACAACTACAAGATCTGAAGCAGCCAGTCATTTGCAGAAGAAGGGTAGACATTTATGATTGGCTTCAAATATTTTCAACCCGTATTCGGCGAAGACGTCTCAGATGAGAGAAAGGAGGACACCAGTGAATCATCGATTACGCCACTATGACTATGTGTCAGGGGGCCTGAGCTCAACACGCACAGCATCGAGCGATCCATCGTGAAGAAGGACAAGGCGAATGACTGCTTCATCTTCAACGGTGGTTTGTGTAATTTTACCCTCGCTTCTCTAATAGTTTCAGAGCTTAAAATTAAAATCATTAAAAAGCAAAACCTCTCATGTTGCATCTCCGCATTAAAAAAAACCTTGAAAAAAAAATCCACTCTATGAATATGTGATATAAATATTTTGGGTTATCCATTGTTGAAATGATAAATAGATGCTCTGTTTTATGTTTCACCTGTGTCTAGTTTATAGCTTTGATTTCTTTAAGATTTGGGTCTAGTGGTTATTATATTTATCTTGAAGTCTTTGAAATTTGTGGGTTGCATAGAATTTAAACTTTGTCTGAAAGTAGTTGTGGGATATGAATAGAGGTAGAATTTGCTATGACATTATTCTGAGAGATACTTGAAATTTGGAGATTTAATGAATAATAAAATTTACTTAATGTCATATTGACCGCTGTCAAATCATTATGACTACTAGTTGAGATTATAGTCATATTCTCAAGATCAAGATTCACGTACACGTTATAAACTAATAAGTGTTTTGCATGCGCATTCTCTCTTTGATTAAAAATATGAGGCTATTCTATAAATCTCAGAAATAAAAACGACGGACACGTGTCCGCCAGAACTGACAAAGAAAAAAAGGGCAAACCGCCCAAATAAAAATATGAAAAAGAAAAAGGTCAAGTGACCGCCAAATAAAATAAAAGATGGCCGAAGGCCCAGTAGCCTCATAATTTTAAAAGGTAGGGACAATGACATATGGAAAAGAAAAAGTAATAAAAATATTCACTTGCACTTCTTGATCTAGGTTTATGGCTTGTATCTCCTTATGGTCGAGTCTCTGACTTTGCAATATTATGTGATACGATTTTATATAAAGATAATGATAAAAACTCCGGATGAAAAGTGATCAAGGGGTAAAAGATAAGCATTTCTGTAGCTATTCTGTCTTGCAATCGCTTGGGGACTCAGTGAGATCTAAAGCTCCATAATTAAAGAGACGGATGGATGAGTAAGGTACCATTGTATTCAAGTTTAAAAGAAATCTTAGTTATAAAATATGATACTTTTGAGATGTAGTCGGCATTGCAGCATCTTCTGATCAATAAAATGGAAGAACTATAATATTTATACACATATGCATTTGTAACTAACTTGTTTCCACATATATTGGAGAATTATTGTTTTACAAGCAAAATTGTGGAAACATGGTGAGAAAATGTTATTGCTATCAGTGGATTTCTTGGCTTTTTGAAGAAGACCAACAGAGATCAAATAGTTCAAAGCATGACAATTCATACTCCGAACTAGGGCGGCTTGTGTTAACACTGGATTTTGGTCAACATTGAGAAGATGACAGGTGGACCCAACGAGCAGTGAGAAGAGCGTTCAGTAGACGGCCAAGCGGTCGGTTACTCCATTCAAGAAATAGATATGGCAAGAGAAGCTGATCACGAGGATAATCGATCATGACCGTGACAGATTAAACGAGTATTCAAGAAGCAGAGGGTTCTGATCTCATTGGCCAGGAGTTGGATTTGGTGGCGTTGTGATGTGGCAAGCATGCAAAGAAGGCAATATATATAAAGCATGCACATCTCGACGTCCACTTCTATATTTAGCATGAATGGCTTCACGATGAAGGAATGGCTAGAAGACGGCATGCATGTCCAGTGTGCGGAGATGGACGTATAAGGCATTCGGCAAGTATCCATGCGGTCGACTAGTTTCCAAGGATTCGGCAACTGCTCATGCGGTCGGCTATTCTGAGAAAAGGGAGTTTCCATTGAAACGACGGAAGCGAGAGCCGATCGGGCAACAAAATTGCGACAATTAAGGCAATGATGATTCCGAAAGGAGTTGAAGGCCAAGAATATTGTATTTTCGTTTAATATTTCATAGTCGTGTCCTCTTAGGACTTGTATTGCGTCCAGGGTATAAATATAAACCCTTGGCTATTGTAAAAAATGTTCACAACCATATCAATACAAACCGGCCCCGTGCCACCTTCGAGTCCTTAGTCGTGTCGTCGAATTCTTCGAGAGGAATCATCGATCCTTCGACCTCCGTAAGTACCGGCAACCTTGCTATCATGTCTAGTATCATGCGGTGGATTTAGATATGATGCAAGTAGTCTCGTATGTTAAGCTTAGTATCGTGCGGCGGATTTAAGCTTATGATGGGAAGTTTTTGCTTATGCCTTGTATCGTGCGGCGGATTAAGTCATGAGTAAAAATAGTTATCGACTCTATTAGATTTGGCAGATCCAATAGATTCATTAAGTTATCATGTGTTATATGTTTTATTTATTTAATTCTTGTAACACTCTTTTGCCCAATCTAGATTGATCTTTGTTCGGCCTTGTCGCACGAGTTTGCTTGTGCTCTCTTTTAATCATAAGATCATGATGGCTGAATCAACTTTCGATCTAGATTGTCACATGTTGTGGGTTCATGTACGTCAATCATGGTTAGGCTTTGATGAAACTGGGTATCGTGCGGCAGGTGCAGGTTTTAGATTAGTTTAATCGTGCTTGCTTGTTTGTTCCTTCTTCATAGACCCCAATTCGGCTGGTTTGTCGATCTTGGTTAAGCTTACACGAGTAATGAGCCTTTATAGATCTGTTCAAATATATGCATACTTTTAGCTTGTTATAATTAGATTGTATCATGCGGTGGATTAATCTAATTATAGGAAGTGGTGTAGGCTTATAGCAAGTGGTATCATGCGGTGGATTAGCTTTGCTTGAGTTTTATGCCTGACCTGTTTATGAAGACTAAACGTGAGGCAGATTAGTTGGATTAGCCTATCCATGTGTTATTTGAATAGATCTATATTTGCAAGTTACCTGTTTATAATATCTTTAATTTGTTCAAGCATGTCTTTCTTTACATACGCATTCTGTAGTCAATATGCTTTATATACTCTGTTCTCATACTAGACGAATGACTTTATAAACATGCTCTGACAGACAGCTTCTATAGTTGTGTGCCGCCGTGATTGGCTTTCAAAGCCGTACATATGGAATTGTCTGGTTTTATCCGGCATGTTCCAAAGGTATTCTCACAGTTTTTTCCCTTGTTGGTATTTAGGTCAAACCGACTGGCACGTCTCCGGATTCAGCACATTCCGGGCACCCGATTGAAGCTAGCTTTTTAGCTTGCTGTGTGCTTGGCGTGAGGTGTCACATTTTGCGTCAACACCTGCTCATAGTATCTGCAAACTTGGCAACACGTGCGTGAGAGGAGCCACCAAAGATGATATCATCCACGTAAGTCTGAATCAAAAGGGTGTCATTGCCTTGCTTGAGGAGAAACAGAGTCTTATCTACCCGTCCCATTTTAAAACCCTTAGAAAGCAGAAAAGTTTTCAAACGATCATACCAAGCTCTCGGGGCTTGTTTCAAACCATATAAAGCTTTTGGAAGTTTGAAAACATGGTTTGGAAACTGGGGATTCTTGAAACCTGGGGGTTGTCTCACATAAACCTCTTCCTCTATATACCCGTTCAAGAAAGCACTCTTGACATCCATTTGGTAAAGCTTAAAACCCTTCGAAGCTGCAAAAGCTAGAAGAATCCTAATGGCTTCTAAACGGGCTACAGGGGCAAAGGTTTCATCATAGTCGATCCCCTATTTTTGGCAAAAACCCTGGGCTACTAGCCTAGCCTTGTTCCTTACTACCATCCCATCCTCACCCTGTTTGTTTTTGAAAACCCATTTGGTACCTATAGGGTGGCATTCTGGTGGAGGTGGAACTAGGGTCCAAACTTGGTTTCGTTCAAAGTTTTCTAACTCCTCATGCATGACATTAACCCAATGGGGATCAGAAAGTGCGTGTCCAACATCTTTGGGCTCAAAAGAAGCAACGAATGCAGAATGAGCAAAGTGTGAGATCTCATACGCTCGCGACCGCGTGACTCGCTGGTCGATACCGCCGATCATCTGCTGCGGAGGGTGAGTCTGCTGAACACTTCGGGGCGCTTGCCTCGCCGAAGTTGCCTCCCCCTCGCCAGATGCTGTCGCTCCCTCAGGTGCAGCGGGTGCTCGCTCGAGAGGTGGCTCTAGAGGACCCCAAGAAGAAGACGTCGTGGGATCGGGTCCTCGAGCTGAAGTAGTCGTCGCAGGGTCGACGGTGGCAGCCAGTGGAGTTGGCTCGGGATCACCCCAATCGGCATTCTCCTGCTCCTCCACAAAGATGGTCTCTCCCAGCTCCTGTTCTCCTGCAACATCAAAAGCAGAAGAAACACAAGGCATAGTCTCGTCGAATGTGACCTCGCAGGTCTCCACTATCCGGTTAGTCTCCAGGTTAAGAACTCGATAAGCACGTGAATAAGAAGCATAACCAAGAAACACCCCATCAGCAGAGCGAGATTCAAATTTGTCCAAATTACCTTGCTTCAGGATAAAGCACTTGCACCCAAACACCCGAAAATGAGACACCTTGGGTACCCGTCCAAAACGCAACTCATAAGATGTTTTCTTCATGAAAGCCCAAAGAAAGATGCGATTTGAAACATGGCAAGCGGTGTTGATTGCCTCGACCCAAAAATGCCTAGGAGTCCTATGCTCATCGAGCATCGTCCTGGCCATCTCAACAAGGGTCCGGTTCTTGCGCTCAACAACACCGTTATGCTGGGGGACATAAGGAGAAGAAAACTGATGCTCGATTCCATTAGATGAACAGAAAGAGGCAAACTGAGAATTATCAAACTCAGTACCATTATCGCTACGAATAGCTCTAATAGTATCAGGGGGAAACTCAGTTTTCAACCTCAAGATCAAATCAAGAGCAAAAGGAAAAACTTCATCCTTACCCTCCATAAAGAACACCCAAGAGTACCTCGAAAAATCGTCAACGATCACTAGAACGTACCACTTCCCACCCGCTGAGCAAACCCGAGCTGGACCAACTGTGTCCATGTGTAAAAGCTCGCCGGGTCGCTTTGTCATCACCTGATTAACAGGTGTGTGAGAAGCAGCAACCATCTTCCCATGACGACATGGCAAACAAGGTCCTTCTGAAACTTAAGCTTGGGCAATCCTTGGATTAGGCCAAGTGAGCTAAGTCTTGCAAGCAAGTCAAAACTCAAGTGACCGAGCCTCCTATGCCACTTCCACAAATCAGAAGAAGGACCAACCATCAAACATCTAGCAGAGCCGAAAGAACAAGAAAAATTGGCTCTGAAAACACGGCCAAAAGGGACGATCCGACAAAAAGATCTCCCCGAGGGTCTAAAACACGACTCAGACCCTTCTTAAAACGCACTTCACAATCATCCTCGAGAAGTTGCAAAACAGAAAGCAAATTGTAATGCAAGTTAGAAACCAAAGCAACATCCTTAAGAACAAAGTTCTCATTGAGCCGAATAGCTCCATGAGAAACAACCTTACCTCTACTATTATCCCCAAAAGTGATGTACTCCTTGTGCATCACGGGGCTAAGGCTGGAGAACCATTCCTTCTTTCCGGTCATGTGCCGATAACACCCAGAATCCATAAGCCACATGTTCTCCAACCGATGTTCCTACATCAATAGAAAGGCAGGAAGTGAGCATATGGCACAACACTGGGGTTAGTATACTGAGAAGGAAACCAGTGTTGTGTCATAGGCCCAGAAAAAGTGTTAGTAGAAACACCAAACTGTCCTCGTCCCGTGGGTGAATAGCGATCACCACCAACCTGAAAGGGTGGTCCGCTATGGAACGAAAAACCTCCAAACTGACCTACTTGTCCCATCTGAGCAAAGCGATCACCACCAACCTGAAAAGGTGGTCCGCTATGGGACTGAGCAGCAAAGCCTCTTACACTTGGCACACGATCGTATTGAGGACGACCGGAACCGCGTCGGGCACGTGTTGGAAATATGCCCTAGAGGTTATCATAGAGATGATGATATTTCTATTGTATCCATGATTTATTATATGTTCATTGAATATCCATTAAAGACAACTTGTATTGATTGGCAATTATGTGAATTGTCTGTGAAACTCTTTTACTTGTATGGTTATTCGATAGTTGTCCCTGATCGGAGTTCATGTGAGGACACACATGAATATTAGATCAGCACATGTATTAGTTGATGACTATGTTTCACAAGTCATAGACATGGAGATGTCAAACTAATAATGTGGGCACATGTATGACATGGGGCTGGACTGACCCAACGTGAGATGTTCTTATTATCTCTTTACACATCATGTACGTTATGTCCTTCGACCTGAGATTGTGGTATGTTCTCAAGATGTGAATCGACTTACTTAGGGACTATCAAACGCTGCTCCGTAACAGGGTAGTCATAAAGATAGTCTTCGGATTTGTCAGGAAACATGCTGTGAGACATAGACGATCAAGATGGGATTTGCCCCTCTCCATGCGAGAGAGATATCACTGGACCACTCAAATGATTAGATCATAAAATGCATGGCCGTGCTTAGGTTAAATGTTAACCTATGAGTTGGACCAAATATTGTGAGGCAAGGGAATTACGTATATGTGATCGTGGTGGTTCGTCAGATATGATCTTTGCGTATACATAGGAGTTGACACGTCTTGCTAGAGGCCGCTGCCAACTATCGGGCGAGTAGGAGTACTCGGGCCGTGTCTATGTGTACGTGAACCCATAGGGTCGCACGCTTAAGGGGCTGGAAGCCTGATTCGAGTTAGACTCAAGTCAGACCGGGATTAGGGTTTGCTAATGGGCCTCCAGGTCGGTGGGCTCATTAGGGACGCCTATATAAAGAGGGGTGGGGCGACCAGGGTTGAACACACGTCAATTGTTGACAGCCGTCGCCCACCCCACGCCCTGCGCCTATTGCTCCTCGCAGACCTAGCAGTCTGGAGGTGTGACGCTTCCTCCCTGTACGTGTGGGATACCTCTGAGGTGCTGCATCTGGAGCACAAGGACGAACCGCACGTGGAGACATGAAGGACGGACGTGAACATCTACACGGCATCGCTGCGACGCGCACGACTACACCGAGACGTCTTCCGCTGCACCTGCGCGTCTAGTGGTAATCCCGTGATCTATAACTAGCAGTAGTTCCTGGTTTATGGGGTCAAAGATTTTGTGCATTCGGCTAGCGTAGCGTTCGGCTAATGTAGCTTTCGGCTAATCTAGCGGAACTGTTTTTCGGCTACCACAGCGGTAGCATTCGGCTAGTGTAGCATCCCCATAACCCTACAGTGGTATCGAAGCCGTTACTGCCTCGTTATAGATTCGGTTGTGTGCATATAGAGATATGCATGGTTGTAGATCAGTCTCTGATCTTGATTCGTGATCTTGCTATGTTGGTCATGTAACGATCTACTCCTACCGGTCGGAATTCCGCCATCGGAGTTAAGTGATACGTGTAAATCCAACCTTGGCAAGATGGAGATCAATCAGATTGATCGAATCGAATCTGGATCAAGAGCCGGGTGCATGAGATGTACCGGGGCATCTGCAAAAGAGCGTTGTTCGGTAAAACAGCCGTAACTTTTGCATACGACCTCGGATTGAGATGATCTTTAAACAAAATCGATCTACAGAAAATTTTACATCCGATTTTCACCTGCTTTAGCCGGTTTCGTCAAATTTAGATTTGCGAAAAAAGGCCAGGAAAATTATGTTTTCTGCGATTCAAGTTTAGACGTCGGGAACGTTTCACTCTGTTTTGCAGGAATTGATGACTGGTATAGCCCTTATGTGTATGTGATGCATGTATGTAATTGTTTCATGACTTGCATGTCGTGATTATGACAATATGGCTGGAGCCACATATATATTGTCCATTTGATGTAATGGCCTGCGTGCCAAAATTATGATGATCCTTCACGCGACTATGTAATTACTTAATTAATTATGCTAGTTGTAGCTAGTCGGTGGATTCATCGTTGGAGGATGGCGTGCATGTACCATGTGGATGGAGATCATCATGGTGAACAGATTGGCGGAGATGGAGATCTCCAAAGATACACTGGGCTATACCAAGTCATATCTGAGTTGATGCTATTCTCTTATTATGTTCTACTTTCACGTATGATTCATGTTTATTGTCTACATGCGGTAGTGAAAGTGTAGAACGATCCCTCAGTAATGTTTAAGTCATATGCTTCCCCAAACCTTGCACTGTCATATGTCTTGTAAAATCGGTGGTGCGCCTATGAAATTAGGGTATCACTGATTTTCCTTGACTAGGCAAGTTCGTATCGGATACTTACTGCAGAACGGTTGGTTGCTTGAACAAGGTCATCCTAACGGTTAGGGACCTTGAAGCATAAGGAGTTGAGCACACATAGAGATGTTGGCCAACAACAAGAGTCATATGTGATATGATTAGCAAAGAGTTGCTTACCGATCTACCACGTCCACTAGCGGTGATGCTAAAGCTCACTAGTAGACTTGTTAGTTTGGATCTTGAATCATTGAGATTCAATAGAGGGATATTGATCTCAGTGGGAGTAGATTTTATTAATGATTTAATATCATTTACTCTGTCTTGGATACATTGTCTTAGTATTTTGCATTTACTTTTGTTGTAGATCAATGGCACCTAGCAATCCACCATTTACATTACGATCAATCCTTGAGAAAGATAAATTGAATGGAACAAACTATGCGGATTGGATCCGCAACCTGAGAATTGTTCTCAGGGCTGAGAAAAAGGAAGATATTCTAGACACCCCACTACCAGAGAAACCTGTTGATAATGCACCTGCTACTGAGAAAACCGCTTACAAGAAAGCATGTGATGCTGATCTTGAAGTGGGATGCCTGATGCTTGCTAGCATGGAACCAGATCTGCAGATGCAGTTTGATAATAATCATACAGCCTACGATATGATCGTAGCGCTAGATGAGATGTTCCAGACTCAAGCTAGAACCGAAAGGTTCAATGTTTCTAAGTCTCTTGCTGAGACTAAGTTAGCAGAGGGTGCAGCAGTTGGACCACATGTGATCAAGATGGTTGGTTACACTCAGAGGTTGGAGAAGCTAGGCTTCCCAATTGGTCCAGAACTGGCTACTGACTTCATCCTCTCTTCTCTCCCACCTAGCTATGGGAACTTCATCTCGAACTACCATATGCATGGTGCGGAGAGGGGCTTGAATGAGTTGTGTGGCATGCTTAAGACAACAGAGGCAGACATCAAGAAAGGTGCTGGCAGCAGCCATGTGATGGCAATTCAAAACAAGCCCAACTTTAAAAGGAAGGGCAACTTTTGGAAGAATAGGAAGGGCAAGGGCAAGGCCAAAGATGTGATCTCCAAGCCAAACCCTCCTGCGCCTGATGCTGCTGGACCAACTTCTAATTCTGAGTGCTTCCACTGTAAGGGGAAAGGTCACTGGAAGAGAAACTGCAAGGTGTACTTAGCATCCTTGATGAAGGATGGCGGTGGTAAAGGTACTCCCGCTACTCATACACTTGCTGTTTATATTACAGATATTTTCCTCGCTGACTCTTATATTAATTCTTGGGTATTTGATACCGGCTCGGTTGCTCATATTTGCAATATGATGCAGGGAATGATAAGAGGTAGAAGCGTTGGAAAAGGGGAGGTTGATTTCCGCGTGGGCAATAATGCAAGAGTTGCTGCTTTGAACGTCGGGACGATGCAACTACACCTCCCATCAGGATTTATTTTGGAGTTGAATAATTGTTATTTTGTTCCAAGTTTAAGTCGAAACATTGTGTCACCTTCATGTTTGATGAAGGATGGCTATTCATTTGCGAGTAAAGACAATGGTTGTGTAATCTCTAAGAATGATATGTTTGTGTCTTTTGCATCCATTGTGAATGGGTTGTTTATTTTAAATCTTGATGATGCACCTATGTCTATCTGTAATATTACTGCTAAAAGGCCTCGGCTTAATGAGTTAAGTCCTACCTATATGTGTCATTGTCGTTTGGGTCATATAAGTGAGAATCGCATGAAGAAGCTCCATGATGATGAGTTTCTAACTTCGTTTGATTTTGAATCATACGAGACATGTGAAGCTTGTTTGCTGGGCAAGATGACCAAGTCGCCTTTCACAGGTTTACCTGAGAGGGCGTCTGACTTATTGGAACTTGTACATACTGATGTATGCGGACCAATGAGTACGACAGCTAGAGGCGGATTTCAATACTTCATAACCTTCACTGATGATTATAGCAGATATGGCTATGTCTATCTGATGAAGCATAAGTCAGAGACATTTGAAAAGTTCAAAGAATTTCAGAATGAGGTAGAGAATCAACGTGGCAAGAAAATTAAGGCCTTGCGATTTGATCGTGGAGGTGAATATTTGAGCCACGAGTTTAGCAATCATCTTAAGAGTTGCGGAATTGTTCCACAACTTACGCCACCCGGAACGCCTCAGAGAAACGACGTGTCCGAGCGACGTAACCGAACTCTGTTAGACATGGTTCGGTCTATGATGAGGCAGTCGGACCTTCCTTTATCGTTTTGGGGATACGCTCTAGAAACAGCTGCTTTCACATTAAATAGGGTACCGTCTAAGTCCGTAGTTAAGACACCATATGAGATGTGGACTGGTAAGAGTCCCAGTTTGTCTTTTCTAAAGATTTGGGGTTGTGAAGTTTATGTCAAACGACTTATATCAGATAAACTAACACCCAAATCGGACAAGTGCTTTTTCGTGGGATACCCAAAGGAGACTTTAGGGTATTACTTCTACAACCGCTCAGAGGGCAAAGTGTTTGTTGCTCGAAACGGTGTTTTCTTAGAGAAAGAATTTCTCAAAAGAGACAAGAGAGAGCAGTAGGTGTATCTTGAAGAAGTTCAGGATGAGCCAACAGGGATTGACTCCACGAGTGATGCTAATGTAGCAGAACAAGTTGAGCTACATATGGCAATAGACACCCCGCCCCAACCACGAAGGTCGGCAAGAATCCGTGAGTTACGTGGGGATGTGTTTTTGTTAGACGATGACGAACCTGCAACTTTTGCCGAGGCAATGATGGACCCTGATTCCGAGAAATGGCATAGTGCCATGAGATCCGAGATAGATTCCATGGGAGCTAATCAAGTTTGGAACTTGGTTGACCCGCCTGATGGGGTAAGACCCATAGAGTGCAAATGGATCTATAAAAAGAAAAAGGATATGGATGGAAACGTCCAAGTTTATAAAGCTCGACTTGTCGCAAAAGGTTTTCGGCAAGTTCAAGGAATTGACTACGACGAGACTTTCTCGCCGGTAGCGATGCTTAAATCTATCCGGATCATTCTAGCAATTGCTGCCTATTATGACTATGAGATATGGCAGATGGATGTTAAAACAGCCTTTCTAAATGGAAATTTGGAAGAGGACGTGTATATGATACAACCCGAAGGTTTTGTTGATCCTAGCAATGCTGGAAAAATATGCAAGCTTAAGAAATCTATTTATGGATTAAAGCAAGCATCTCGGAGTTGGAATATTCGTTTTGATGAGGTGGTCAAAGGGTTTGGTTTTTGTCAAAGTGAAGAAGAACCTTGTGTTTACAAGAAGGAAAGTGGGAGCGCTGTTGTGTTTCTAATCTTGTATGTAGATGACATACTGTTGATTGGGAATGACATTCCGATGTTGCAAACCGTAAAGACTTCACTGAATAATAGTTTTTCTATGAAGGATTTAGGAGAAGCAACATATATTCTGGGCATTAAAATCTATAGAGATAGGTCAAAGAGGCTAATAGGATTAAGCCAAGAAACGTACATTGACAAGGTGTTGAAGCGGTTCAACATGGAACAGTCCAAGAAAGGGTTCTTGCCTATGTCACATGGCATGCGCTTTAGCGAGAAACAGTGTCCTTCGACAACTGATGAGCGAGAGCGCATGAGTAAGGTTCCATATGCTTCGGCTATTGGTTCCATCATGTATGCCATGATATGTACGCGCCCAGATGTCTCATATGCTCTAAGTGTTGCGAGCAGATATCAAGCTAATCCAGGTGAGAGTCACTGGACACTTGCTAAAAACATCCTTAAGTACTTGAGAAGGACTAAAGATGTGTTCCTAATCTATGGAGGTGAGGAGGAGCTCGTTGTAAATGGTTACACCGA
Source organism: Coix lacryma-jobi var. lacryma-jobi (assembly GCA_009763385.1). Lineage (NCBI taxonomy): Eukaryota > Viridiplantae > Streptophyta > Magnoliopsida > Poales > Poaceae > Coix > Coix lacryma-jobi. The sequence continues at coordinate 131,077,861 of CM019826.1, forward strand.
TGCTAGCTTCCAAACTGACACAGATGATTCACGATCTCAATCAGGTTTTGTGTTCACAATAAATGGTGGTGCAGTCAGTTGGAAAAGTTCCAAGTAGGAGACCGTGTCTGATTCTACAGCAGAAGCCGAGTACATTGCAGCTAGTGGAGCTGCAAAGGAAGGTGTTTGGATGAGGAGGTTCCTCATTGATCTTGGTGTGTTTCCAAATGTGTCCAACCCATTGTCTTTACATTGTGATAGCAATGGGGCGATCGTGCAGGCTAAGGAGCCAAGGAATCACCAGAAGAACAAACATGTACTGCGGAAATTTCACCTCATTCGAGACTTCATTAAAAGAGATGAAATTAAGATGTGCAAAATACATACGGATTTGAATATAGCAGATCCTTTGACAAAGACTCTTCCACAGCCTAAGCATGAGGCGCATGTGAGGTCTATGGGTATTAGATATCTAAAAGATTAACTCTAGTGCAAGTGGGAGACTGTTGGAAATATGCCCTAGAGGTTATCATAGAGATGATGATATTTCTATTGTATCCATGATATATTATATGTTCATTGAATATCCATTAAAGACAACTTGTATTGATTGGCAATTATGTGAATTGTCTGTGAAACTCTTTTACTTGTATGGTTATTCGATAGTTGTCCCTGATCGGAGTTCATGTGTGGACACACATGAATATTAGATCAGCACAAGTATTAGTTGATGACTATGTTTCACAAGTCATAGACATGGAGATGTCAAACTAATAATGTGGGCACATGTATGACATGGGGCTGGACTGACCCAACGTGAGATGTTCTTATTATCTCTTTACACATCATGTACGTTATGTCCTTCGACCTGAGATTGTGGTATGTTCTCAAGATGTGAATCGACTTACTTAGGGACTATCAAACGCTGCTCCGTAACAGGGTAGTCATAAAGATAGTCTTCAGATTTGTCAGGAAACATGCTATGAGACATAGACGATCAAGATGGGATTTGCCCCTCTCCATGCGAGAGAGATATCACTGGACCACTCAAATGATTAGATCATAAAATGCATGGCCATGCTTAGGTTAAATGTTAACCTATGAGTTGGACCAAATATTGTGAGGCAAGGGAATTACGTATATGTGATCGTGGTGGTTCGTCAGATATGATCTTTGCGTATACATAGGAGTTCACACGTCTTGCTAGAGGCCGTTGTCAACTATCGAGCGAGTAGGAGTACTCGGGCCGTGTCTATGTGTACGTGAACCCATAGGGTCGCACGCTTAAGGGGCTGGAAGCCTGATTCGAGTTAGACTCAAGTTAGACCGGGATTAAGGTTTGCTAATGGGCCTCCAGGTCGGTGGGCTCATTAGGGACGCCTATATAAAGAGGGGTGGGGCGACCAGGGTTGAACACACGTCAATTGTTGACAGCCGTCGCCCACCCCATGCCCTGCGCCTATTGCTCCTCGCAGACCTAGCAGTCTGGAGGTGTGACGCTTCCTCCCTGTACGTGTGGGATACCTCGGAGGTGCTGCATCTGGAGCACAAGGACGAACCGCACGTGGAGACGTGAAGGACGGACATGAACATCTACACGGCATCGCTGTGACGCGCACGACTACACCGAGACGTCTTCCGCTGCACCTGCGCGTCTAGTGGTAATCCCGTGATCTATAACTAGCAGTAGTTCCTGGTTTATGGGGTCGAAAATTTTGTGCATTCGGCTAGCGTAGCGTTCGGCTAATGTAGCTTTCGGCTAATCTAGCGGAACTATTTTTCGGCTACCACAGCGGTAGCATTCGGCTAGTGTAGCATCCCCATAACCCTACAGCACGACCACGACCCCGTGGTCTAGCTGCCTGGGGCCTAGCTACCTGAGGGGGTGCACCTCCAGGCCTAGCGCCCTACCTCTGAACTCCCCGACCTTGCACACCATGGTGAGGGTGGTCCCTGGCCTGGTTGTTCAGCTCCAACTCCTTCCTAGCGTCTCTCTTCCTCTGAAAGCAAAACTTAGCTAGGTGACCCTCACGGTGACAGTACTCGCACTCGAACCTCACCACTCTCTTGGGTTGTTGGTTCCTAGGGTTGCGAGGGTTGTTCACTCTAGCTGGCTACTTGCCTCTCGGAAGGGAATCACTAGAGACGTCAGGAAGGGTGTCAAGTGTGTTCCTAAGATGGTTAGGTTTGGGAACCCACACTTGCTTGCGAGGTGGAGCCTTGGGAGGTTCATCAAGGATGCCATCCTTGGTGATAGGCTTGGGAGGCTCAGGTGAGATGATCTTGGTAAGCTTAGGGATAGCGGATGGCTTCTCACTAGGGCTCACTCCACTAAACTCACTGATCTTGCCAAAGCTACTAGCACCCTTCCCACCTGAAGCAAAGCCTACTCCCGAGCAATCAGTTCCCCTCTTGAACTGACTGATCATCATGCCCAACTGCGGCTCACTGCATGACACCCAACTCAGGATGGACCGGAGGTATGTGTTTTCCTCCCCGGTTTGCATCCTGTCATGCCGACAGTTGGCAATCTCGAGCTCCAACCCCACACATCGCTCACATGGAGCAAACAAGGTGCTAACTGAGCTGGCCTTCATGGCTTTAGCAAGCTTGGCATTAACTTCTGCCAGCTCAATTCGCAAGCTAGGACAAAGCTTGCACGCACCCAGCAAAGAAGGCCTCGCCTTCACTTCCTCTAGCTCCTTCTTCAGGGAGGGACACTCTTTGCAATCACCCACCAAGTCTAGCCTACTCTTCAGCTCATTATACACCTCAATCAAAAGAGGCATACTTGGTTTGCAAGGTGGCAAAGTTTGTCATATGCATCGTGCACTCCTCACACTCCTCCGCATCGGTCACCTTCACCTCGGACCTAGCGAACTCAAGCTCCTTAAGCGCCTCATTCATCTTAGCCTTAAACTCGTTGCGCTCTCGGATAGCTCGCTTGAGTTGCTTGTCCTGACCGAGAACTATGTCAACAAGAGAATCGCGCTCACCGGTAAGACGATCGACAAGAGAAGAGGTTGATACCTCGGAAGCATCGTCGTCGTCGTTGTCGTCGGTGTTGGCGTCCTTTGCCTGGCACTTGTGGTCCTCTTCGTCCAAGACCATGGTGCAGAGGCCCTTGGAGGAGTGGCCGAGGAAGCAGAGTCCGTTGAAGCGTTCTTCTGTCTTGTGCTCGGACCCATCATCGCTGGAGTCGCCGTCAGAGGTCTTCTCGCCGTCGCTGATGGTGGCGAGGAAGGCACGCCGACCGGCATCAAAAGCCTTCTCCACGTCCTCTCGGCGATAGCTGCCCTTCTTCTTCTTCCCGCCCTTATTCTCCGGCTTGCCCTTGCGCCTGGAGTTGCGGTTCTTGCCGGGGAAGCTCTTGTCGTTCTTGGGACAGTTCGCCATGAAGTGGTCTAGATCACCACACTTGTAGCAGCCCTCGCGTGCGCCACCATGCTGGCGATTCAGGCAGTTGTTGTGAAACCGCAAGAACCGGGTGATGACGAGGGCAAGCTCGTCGTCTCCAAACGCCTCCAACTGCTCCTCCGTGACTGTAAGCAAAGAAGACAAAGAAAACAGAGGAGGTGAAGCGTCAGCAGAGAAGGTCGATCCACCCGTGCCTGAGACCAAAGCCATGGAATGTGAAGATGGATTCTTCAGCTTGGCCTGAGTTAGGTGATCGATCTCGGTGGACTTGAGCTTGCTGAACAGCTCGTCCATGGTGAGGGTATCATAGGATGGAGACTCTATGATGGTAGACACCTTCACCTCCCATACCCTCTGATCCAGGGCGTATAGTAACTTGAGAGCCCTCTCATGATCGTCATAGGGTAGGTTAGCCTGATTGGCACGCATCTTGGAAACGAGCGAACATGGCATCAATCGTCTCTCCCTCCAACTGAACAAAGTTCTCGTACTCTCGCTTGTAGGTCTCGAAGAGTCTGGTCTTGGCCTGAGCGGTCCCCTCGTGATAGCTCTGAAGCTTCACCCAGATCTCTCGTGCCGTCTCAAGCTCAGAGACACGATCGAACTCAGGAAGGGAGATGCTGGCCAAAAGAGCATTACGAGCGTTGGAGTTGGCCTCGTGCTGGTCAATCTGGATCTGACCCACACGAGCCGCAAGGACTACGTACTCAGCATTCTCACATATCTCCCAGACAGAAGATCCGATGCTGTTGAGATAAGCATGCATCTGAATCTTCCAATAGGGATAGTTCGTCCCATTGAAATAGGGAGCCTTGTCGTTCCCTCGATCCATGTCGCCCTTAGGATCCGAAACCGATTAAGGTAATGTAGATCCCTTAACCGGCTCCGATAGCAATTGAAGGACCGGATTGGCGACCAGAGGGGCGGTGAATGGCAGCCTCAAATTCAACTTGTGAATAGAGTGGCCCTTGTCCCAGAAAATCACCCCAAAAGCAAAGACTCGAGACGACCAGAGAGTTCACGACCTACAAGTAGGTGGATACCCTAGGAGATGTCCTAGTGGTACAGCGGAACCCCCGGAGAAACACCAAAACCAACTGCCAAAGCCTCGGAGCAAAACTGCACAAACAGCAGAATCGCGGACTGTCCGGGGTCAGGGTCCCGGACTGTCCGCAGTTGAAGCCCGGACTGTCTGCGACTGAGAGCCGGACTGTTCGCCGGCCAAAACGCAGAAACCAAACCGTGCTGCAAGTCTGCTGGACAGGTCCCGGACTGTCCGCGGGTTTGTACCGCGGACTGTCCGCCGTTCACTCGACAGTGAACAGTCAGGGGACTGCGCCCGACTGACCTGGCCGAGACCTGATGCGCGGACTGTCCGCCGTCAGGGCGCGAACTGTCCGCCAACACCCAGAAAGCACAAAGTTGTGCGGGTTCAAAGCCAAATTCGAATCGATCTCAACCAAATCGAAAAGAACTTCGATCAAACTCCTCCCAGGTGTTCCTCTATGTATTGGGGTGCTAATCCTAAGAAATCATCGCACCAAACCAAGTCAATCAAGAGAAATTCGTGGATCACCGTAAAAGGGGGAAGAACGAAGAACGAACGCGAAATCGACCCGATCTATGGATTCGTGAGGTTAGGGGAGAAATCCTTCGGTGGAAAGAAGGAGCTCACGACCAAGAATGAATTGATTCAAGTTGAATCAAAAATCATCTCGCGGAGAGGGAGAACGAGGCAAATCTCCGGGAGATGAAAAACCGAAACGTGAAGAACACCAACACAAACACGAATCAATTCGATTTCAGCCGAAATTCCTCCACACGAGGAGACAACGAGAATACAGTCTCGTTTCCTGAAAAGATCCAAATACACAGAGGTATGATTCCCATCTCTGCGGATCGCTTGCAGCGAGGTATGATTAGAACCTAAGCGGGGGCTAGAGAGAGAGTGCTCAGGAACAAATGACTGCAAGGATAGGGAGAGAGGAGGGGTGCCTCTCTTATTTATAGCCTAATACAATAATCCCCTTTCTACCCCTAGATACAAGAGCAAAGCGGCCAACCCTAGGGGTATCCCGGTCCAACTCTGCTTGTTGATGATCCGACGTCCACGAGCCCATCTCATCCTTAGCTTCGCCTCGACGCAAGCCTCAGGATGCCGCCACGTGCCGTCCTGTCGACCGCTGCACCTACCTCGCGGATAGCTGCGTCGCCGCGCCAGCCTCTCCACGCCGCCACGCGTCGACCGTCCTTTTTGCGGACCTCCCCCCAGTTTTGAGGCCGAAACCGGGAAACCTGGGCCTTCTCCCGGTTTTGAGGCTGAAACCGGGAAACCTGTCCTCTGGCTGAGTTTTGTGGCCCAAACTCAGAAACCCGCGAGCCCAGGTTTTGAGGCCCAAACCTAGATACCGTCCTTGCCGAGTTTTTAGGCCCAAACTCGGAAACCGGCCACCCCGAGTTTTGAGGCCCAAACTCGGAAACCGTCAAGGGTAGCTTTTTGAGGCTCAGCTACGGAACCCGCGCCGTAGACGGGATGTGGTTCACACACCCCGAGTTCCAGCACCGATGCCGGAGCATGTCCAGCCTCCACGACGGGCACAGTGCATTCGCCATCCTTCTCGGCCTCCCGCCAAGTGTCATGATGCCATCACCTTCCTCCCGACTCGGCCGATGCACCGCACATACCCATGTACTTTTGCTTGTCAACGCCACGTGCCAGCTACCACAGCTGGTCCTCAGGTCTCCTGGTCCGTCGGTCCAAGCTCCACGTCCGCCCTTCACCGCTCCCGGTCCGTCGGCATGGCACGTCCCTACTTGACCTTCACCTCACCTTCGACCACTGCCCGAGCTCCGCACCTGCACATCAACACAGCCAAGAGACATGTTGCCCGTTGATCGATCACTCATCACTCAGGAAGGGAACCACACGGGCACATATCAACCTTGTGTTCGCAGGGAAAATCATGGAGAAAAGCAACCGGCGTCGAACTACACCAAAACGCGAATCACAACCACAAAATTGCAACCGTGTGGCTACCACACGCTACAACAGTGAGATTACGGTCTCACTTCCTCAAAATCTCATGAACACAAAGGTATGGTTCTCTGCGGATCTCAGTAGCTATAGCAGGGGATTGGGAGAGCAGGAAAACCCTAAGTGGAGAATAGCAAATGACTGAGATAGTTTGGGAGGTGGGTGTCTCCCCCTAATTATCCTAATTCTAGTTACCACTCTACCCCTACTCAATTACAGAGCGAACCAGCTAAACCCTAAGGTTATTCTGGACCAACTCGAAGTAGATGCTGATCCGACGGCCACGCCTGCACAACTGGTAGCGTTGCCTCGACGCAACCTCACCGATTCCCGCCACGTGCCGCCACCGCTCTGCTCGTCCTTTTCTCGAACCTCGCCCCCGGTTTTGAGGCCCAAACCGGGAAACCAGCCGTCCATCCTTAGTTTTGTGGCCCAAACTCAAGAACCCGCCAGCGCCCAGGTTTTGAGGCCCAAACCTGGAAACCGTCCTCAGCCCGAGTTTTGTGGCCCAAACTCGGCAAACCCGTAGCACCCAGGTTTTGTGGCACAAACCTGGAAACCGTCCACCGGTGGTTTTTCTATGGCTCAACCACCAAACCGACGCTGTAGAGGGGATGCACCGCCTGTGCACCCCGTCCACCGACACATGTCCCTAGGTCCTCGACCTGAGCAACACTGTGCCCCGCAAGTCTCCGCTCGTCGCTGTCCCAGGCTGTCAGCCACCACAGCTGATCCTCAGGCCACCGGTCCCTTAGTCCAAGCCTCACGTCCGCCTTTCACCGCTCTCGGTCCATCGGCACGGCACGTCTCTACTTGACCTTCACCTTGCCTTTGATCACTATCTCCGTGCTCGACACCTGCACAACACAAGCCAAAGAACATGCACATCAATCTCGTTGACAATCACTCATCACTCGAGACTCGGCATACACCCATGTATCCGCAGTCTCCCCCTTGATGAGTGCATTGTCAACTACCAACACAAATCATAATGAAGGTAGAAGAAGGAGGAAGAACGAAGAGAAGAGAACTCGACCAAATGACCCAAAAGCATAGCAAAGCCGAAAAAGGTCAAGTGAAAGAGCAAAACAACTTGGTCCCCAAAGACATGGGCAACGGCTCGACGCAACCCAGCAAAGCAAAACTAGCCCTCAAGAAGAGGTAGAATAGGCTCAACACCGCTAGCGAGAAAGCTCGATACCAATTGAAATACCAATTGAAATTCAAGCAAAATAGAGCAAGCCCTCAAGAAGGAGGCAACGGCTCAACACAACTAGCTTACCAAAAATGCTCCGAACCAATTGGAAAAATGCTCCAAACCAATTGAAAATTCTTCAAACCAAACAAAAGCGAGCAAACTTCCCCTCCAATAGTGCACACAACTAGGATATGATTTATGATTTCTCCCCCTTATGATTTGACAAATTTCTCCCCCTTAGTTGATAATGCACTATCAAGCAAATTTCTCCCTTCCAAAATGCGTATGAGTTAAAAATGCAAGTTAGTAGCTTCAGGAATATATCCAATAGAATAAAAAGATGCTCTACAAAGTATAACTCCAATGACTCAAAAATAAGCATACATGCCAGCAAAGGCTCAAACTGATCACCAAATACAAAATATGAACATATGAGCAAAGTGAGCAATTTTAGCCAAAAAGCATTCACCATCAAAATAGCACTAAACATGTATAGACAGGAAGTCAAACAAGTGCTAAACATGTATACAAGATGAACTACCCCTAGCACAGTTCAATCATCATGCTACAGAATGAAACATATACTTGTGATTTCAGATTTTAATCGGAGTTGCAGCGGTGAAATTTCACAAGTTCAAAATTCAGCATGTGATTGCGAGAGGTTGAAGGCTTGTCATTGCCTAACTTTTCAACCGAGCTAAGCCTATGCAGAAGCAATCAGAAGCTTAAAGCATCGGTTTCGGTCATACACTACACGGCTCAAGTTTAACTCAAAGTGCAGTGAGAAACAGTCTCGATACCGTGTTGTGTTGACAAGCAATCCCATCTCGATCTTTCCAATTCACTTAACTTGGTTCAAATTTATGATAGAATATGAACATACCAAGCAATTGAAAGACTCAGAACTAGAGACATAGCCACCTAGCATATATGGAAAGCACAAGTGAATTCAACACATTCTACACATGCTAGTTGCATATCTCAATGGTGAACAATTTCAAGTTTTATGTTTATTAAGCAGGTTCACCATTCATAAAATAGCTCAACTCATAACATGTATCAGTGATCAGAAGGAGCATAAGCTCCAAGTATCATCATATAGCATCGGAGCATACCAGATAGAGCATAGTCACATTCTAAAGATTATATACATGAAGCTCAGAAAGTAAAGATGCATGATGGAAAGCAAAGACTAACCTATCAGAAACGAAAACAAAACGAAAGAAAGAGAGTCAGTCTATAATACAATATTCAAAATGTTTCCCCCATCTAAAAGGGGAAACACACACCAAGCTCACCTCTCAACCTAGCAAAAGTTGATTGGTCCAAAGGCTTGGTAAAAATATCTGCCAACTGATGATGGGTATCAACATGGAGAAGGTAGATATCACCCTTCTCATAATGGTCTCACAAAAAGTGAAAGCGCACATCAATGTGTTTGGTCTAAGAATGCAGCACAGGGTTCTTAGCAACGCTAATCGCACTCGTGTTGTCACAAAGCAAAGGAACGCGAGAAAAGCTCAGACCAAAATCACGAAAGGTGGCCATCATCCAAAGCAACTGGGAACAGCAGCTAGCTGCAGCAACATATTCAGCCTCTGTGGTACACTGAGCGACACTAGACTGCTTGCGAGAAGACCAAGATACAAGAGAAGAGCCAATAAACTGACAAGTCCCAGAAGTGGACTTGCGATCAATTCGGCAACCAGCAAAATCGGCATCAGAATAACCGCAAAGAGAGAGGGTGGAAGAAGCAGAATACCAAATCCCAAACTCAGGTGTGAAGCATAAGTACCTCATAATGCGCTTTACTGCCTGTCGGTGAGAAGTGCGCGGCGACGACTGAAATTATGCACAAGGACACACCGCGAACTGGATGTCCGGGCGTGTCGCCGTCAGGTACAGCAGCGACCCGATCATACTCCCGTACTCCTTTTGGTCCACAACTTCTCCATCCTTGTCTGCATCCAGGGCCGTCGTGGTCGACATGGGTGTTGGAAGAGGCTTGGCCTCACCCATATCGAACTTCTTTAGGATGTCCTTGGTATACTTGCCCTGCTGCACAAACGTCCCTTCTCGGGATTGCTTGATTTGCAATCCGAGAAAGAATGTCAACTCGCCCATCAATACTCATCTCAAACTCCTTGCTCATAAGATCTGCAAACTTGGCAACCAAAGCATGAGAAGAACCACCGAAAATGATATCATCCACGTAAATCTGGACCAAGAGAGTGTCTTTGCCTTGCTTGAGAAGAAAGAGCGTTTTATCAACACATCCCATTTTAAAACCCTTAGCAAGCAAAAAGGTTTTCAACCTATCATACCAGGCTCTAGGGGCTTGTTTCAAACCATACAATGCTTTGTGAAGTTTAAAAACATGGTTTGGAAACTTGGGATTTTCAAAACCGGGGGTTGTTTCACATACACTTCCTCTTCTATGTAGCCGTTTAAGAAGGCACTCTTGACATCCATTTGAAAAAGTTGAAACCCTTTGGATGCAGCAAAAGCCAAGAGTATCCTAATCGCCTCCAAACGAGCTACAGGAGCAAAAGTCTCCTCATAGTCTATTCCCTCCTTCTGACTATACCCCTGGGCTATAAGTCTGGCCTTGTTTCTCACAATGTGGCCATCCTCTCCTTGTTTGTTTTTGAAAACCCATTTTGTATCAATAGGGTGACACTCAGAAGGAGGTGGAACCAAAACCCAAACCCGATTTCTTTCAAAATTTTATAACTCCTCATGCATGGCATTAACCCAATCAGGATCAGATAAAGCATGTCCAACATCTCGGGGTTCAAAATCAGCAACAAATGCAGAATGAGCAAAGTGAGAGATTCGTTGAGACCTTGACCGAGTGACACGTTCGTCGATGCTGCCGATCATCTGTTGAGGCGGGTGTTGGCGCTGAATGTGTCGTGGCACCTCCCGAGCTGAAGAAACCTCCCCCTCAACAGCAGCTGGCGCCTCCTCGGGTACAAATGGTACAGCCCGAGGTGGCGGATCCCACGACCCCCAAGTAGTCGACGAAGAGGGGTTGGGGTCGTGAGTCGTCGTAGTAGAAGCCGATGCTTGTGGTACAGCAGGTGGAGGTGGTGCTGGATCATCCATCCCTTCAGCACTCTCGTCCTCGTCATCAAAAATAGGCTCGCCAACCTCTTGATCACCTGCACGCTCAAAACGAGAAGAAGGACAAACCATGGTCTCATCGAAGGTGACATCGGATGTCTCCATGACTCGGTTAGTATCAAGGTTAAGTACATGATATGCTTGAGTATGAGTGCCATAACCCAAAAATACACCATCAGAAGAACGAGACTCAAATTTGTCCAGATTGCCTTTCTTAAGTATAAAACAGTGGCAACCAAAAACTCTAAAATAACTCACTTTGGGTTGCTTCCCAAATCGCAACTCATAAGAAGTCTTTTTCAGGAAAGCTCGGAGAAAAATGCGATTGGAAATATAGCATGCAGTGTTCATAGCTTCGGCCCAATATCACCTAGGAGTCCTATGCTCATCGAGCATCGTCTTGGCCATCTCTACAAGGGTCCGATTCTTCCTTTCTACAACACCATTTTGTGGCAGTGTGTAGGAGGAAGAAAACTGATGCTCCAAACCCAAAGAGTTACAAAACTTCTAAAAATCCGAGTTCTTGAACTCAGTTCCATTATCACTGCGAATAGCTCGCATCGAGTTCAAAGGGAACTCGTTCTGAAGACGCAAAATCAGATTGCGAGCAAAAGAGAAAGTCTCAGTTTTCTCAGCTAAAAAGAAAACCCACGAATATCTCGAAAAGTCATCAAAAACAACAAGCACATACCACTTCCCCCCAACCGAGCTCACCCGAGCCGGACCAACAAGGTCCATATGCAAAAGCTCTCCAGGTCACTTAGTCATGACCTGAGTCACTGGATGGTGGGGAGCGGCAACCATCTTCCCATGTCTACAAGAATGGCAAACAAGATCCTTCTCCATGTGTAACTTGGGCAATCCTCGGATTAAGCCAAGTGAGCTAAGCCTTGCAAGCAAGTCGAAGCTCAAGTGACCGAGTCTCCTATGCCACTTCCAAAGATTAGAGGAAGAAGGTCCAGCCAAAAGACAACGAGAAATGCCAAAAGACTCCAAGAAATTCGCACGAAAGACTTTACCAAAGGGCGAAATCAAACATACAAGATTGCCCTGAGGATCCAAAATACGACTGAGATTCGGCTTAAAACGAATCTCATAGTCATCATCAAAGAGTTGCGAAATAGAGAGAAGGTTAAAATGCAAGTTAGAAATAAGAGCAACATCACGCAACACAAAGTGCTCATTAACTCGCACAGACCCACGAGACAACACCTTACCTTTGCTATTGTCACCGAAGGTGATAAACTCCTTTCCGGCAACAGGACTAAGACTGGAGAACCACTTGGCGTTTCCGGTCATGTGCCTCGAACAACCGGAATCCACCAACCAAATGTCCTCCAATCGTTTTACCTACATCAATAAAAAGACATAGGGTGAACAAACGATCAAACACTGGGGTGAGTAAAGTGGGAAGAGTACCAGTGTTGGGCCGGTTGCTCAAAAGAACGGTTAGTAGAAAAACCATTCCTAGCACGCCTACGGGGAAAGCGATCACCACGCTGAAGAAAACGTGGTCCGCTAAGGGAAGAGCGTCCATCGCGATTCTCAAAACGCGGTGGGGGGTAACGCTCAACTACAAAGCCACCACCATGGGGTCCATAGCCCACAAATGCAGGCTCCCGCCGGGCACGTCCTTCTTGCGGCCTAGGCCTAGGAACTTGAGGCAATGGACCTCTAGGCCTAGCAACACGCCTCTGAACGTTCGGCACATGTACATCATGGAAAGGATGGTACATGTCTGTGTTGTTCATCTCCTTTGCACGGTGCTCCTCTCTCTTGCGCCGAAAGCAAAACTCTCTCAAGTGTCCATCTCTCCCACAGTGCTCACATTGGTACCTCACCGCTCTCATAGGGGATTGTTGGTACTCACGGTAGTGGGTGTGGATCACTTTGCCCTTCTGTGGCATGAGCTCCTCTTGGATAGGTGGCATGGTGTCTAGCTTGTTCTTGAGGTGGTTTGGTTTTGGAGCCCATGTCTGTTTCTTGGGTGGAGCTCTTGGAGGTTCAACAAACACCCCATCCTCAATGTTAGGCTTGGAAGGCTCTTTGGGTGGAATCTTGGTCAGTTTGGGAGTAGTGGTGGAGTTGGGCTTCTCACTAGGGTTAAGACCACTCGACTCTCCAATCTTACCAAAAGATGAAGCACACTCAACACCCTGAGCAAAACCTACACCAGGACCTCCAGCAGCACGCTTGAATTGGGCAATCATCATCCCAAGCTGCGGCTCACCACTAGACACCCATGGCAAGATGGTCCGAAGGTATGTGTTTTCTTCCTCGGTTTGCATCTTGTCATGCTTTACATTAGCAATCTCCATCTCCAAACCCTCACAGAAAACACACCTAGACACACAAGTGCTACCCGAGCTGGCCCTCTCAAGAGACACAATCTTGGAATTCTTCTCTGCCAACTCGGATTGCAAGCCTGCACAAGACTTGCATGCACCCAGCAACCCCGGTCTAGCCTTCAGCTCATCCATCTCTCCAACCGAAGCAACATACTTCCCCCTCAAAGTAAGAAGGTTAGTTATGTGCTTGGAGCACATCTCACACTCATCCTCCTCAGATACGACAACGGTGGACTTGACAGATTCAAGTTCCTTCACCGCATCCTCCCACTTCTGCCTAAACACCTTCCTCTCTCTAGCAGCACGCCTAAGCAGCTTATCTTGACTAAGGAGGGCGGCAGTATGTTTATCAACCTCAGTAGAAAGCTCATCGGGGGACTGTGATACCTGGTGTTGACGGTGCTTAAAGCATCATTTCACCATCAACATTTCACCCAAAACCAAGGTAAAACAACATAAAAAGTAGAAGATTTGGTTTATAACTAGCCTATTTCCACATGTGCATAGTTTCTTATCTTAATGCAGGAAATAATGGAATTTGGGTCAAACAAGAGTACCAGGAGAAAGGCCAAGCCACTCTGGCCCATTTGGGCCTGAGCAAGGTGGCGGCCGCCACCTATTCCTGGCGGCCGCCAGGTCACTCGTGCCAAAAGTGGCCCAAGCCACGTCATCGATCCGTGGGAGTTACCTCAAGCTCAAATCTTGGCCATTGCACACTAAGGCGGTTTGATCCAAGGGCTAAGAAGAGTATCACCTGGATAGTGGGCTTTGGACACGTGTCTAAACCTTAACCAGCCCTCAAACCGACTTAGGAGAGCAAGTGAAGACCGTTGGATGAATGGCGGTTGCAACGGACGCCTGAGAGGTGGCGGGCGCCAGGGTTTGGTGGCGGGCGCCACCCCCTAAACCCTAACCGACCTCCCCCTCACTCTATAAGTACCCCCGTAGCTTCCTAGCACTATAAATAGGCCCCTTTGAGCTCTCATTCGGAGAGCCTCACACCATTCCTCACCATTTGGTTAGGTTAGCACACTTGCTATGCTAGAGAGATTAGAGAGAGTGTGAGTGCCTCACTAGAAGAGGAGCTGGAAAGGAGAAGAGTAGAAGTCTGGAGAGTTCCGGAGTTGTCGGAGACCTCTGCTTCTCTCTGCTCTGCGCTTCAACTTTGGTAACTTAGTATCTTATTTTATCTTCAAGTATTTACTTTCAGTACTTGTGTGTTTGTTTCATTGCTTGATATTAGTTTCAAGTGCTCTAGTTCTAGTACAGGGCTAGTAGTAGTAATATATAGATTAAGTGTGGTACTTAGGCTATATATTGCTAGTGAATACGGCTAGGCCCCCGGATAGCTGTGGTAGCAAGCAGGTGGTGACAGCCCTGTGCGCCTTGAATTCCACCACGTAGTTGGTCTAGTTTAACAGTAGGGCTCATTGTGCTAGAGTTCAACCTAAGTCAGTGGTAAAGGCTAGTACGCCCACAGTACACTAGTAAAGAACTTAAATCACTAGAAGTCTAATAGAACTAGGATCTACCCTAGTCGATAGTGCCCGTTCCCTTCATCTATCCTAGATATCCTTACCCCCTAGTTTTCTCAAAATCACTTCGCGTTCCTCGTGGATTCGATACCCCGGAATACTCTGAGGTGAAAAGCTACAACTGACAGCCGTGCGCTTGCGGTTTCTTCTGCGTGCCACCCGAGGTTTCAACAAGCTTTTCTGGCGCCGTTGCCAGGGAATGGTAGCTGATTTTTGAGACTAGAGTTAGGATCATCTTTACCCTCTCCGCATGGAGAATCAATCTATCTTACAATTCGCAGCTCCTAAGAGTTCGCGATTAGAGCCACATTTATCATCACAACCTATATATGCCGATAGTTACGAATTGTGCCCTGACTTTATTAACAAAGTTCAGGAGAGCATGTTTACGGGATCAGAAAATCCCTACATACATCTACGTGAGTTTGAGCAAGTCTGTGCATGCTTAAACATTTCAGGCATTTCACCTGACACTGTCATGTGGAAGCTGTTTCCGTTCACTTTGACGGGAGCAGCTAAAACATGGCATGCTCGAACCGTGGGAAGTGCCAGAGGAGACTGGGGAACTTTACGAACCAAGTTTATCTTGATGTATTTCCCTGTCCACCGAGTGGTACGACTATGAGTAGAAGTGTTGACCTTTAGACAAAATGATAAGGAGACATTAGGGGAGGCTTGGGACCGTTTTATTGGTTTAATCAATTCTGGACCTGATTTAGCCATACCCGATCCAGTGCTCCTTCAGCATTTTTATGTCGGTCTAGAGAAAGAGAGCGCTCTTCACCTTGATCATTCGTCAGGTGGAGCGTTTCTTCATCTTTCTCCACGAGGTGGAAAGGAGGTTCTTGATAGAATTCTCGAGAATACTCCTTATACTGGAGTTTCCGATGAAATCCCTGAGGAAGAAGTCATAGAAACCCAGGTTTTGACCGTAGAGCAACAAGAAGAGCCCGAGTCTAGCTCGCTGGACTTAACAGAACCTATTCCGTCCACATCTGGGAGAGAAATTCTTCCAGAATTTTTGGGCGAGATAGAGGATGATGTGTTTGAGGATTACGAAAATGCTATGAACTACTCCGTTCAAGCTCTCCCATCCGACAAACCACTTCCTGAGTCTTCTGATGGAATCTATAGCCGAGAGCGTCTTTTGGAACTTTCAGCTGTCATGAGTCATGAATGGACAATGGAAGCCGAAGTATCAGAAAACATCCCTCGCATAGATAAAGTACCTAGCGTAATAGATTGTCGAATTAGGGGAGAAAGCGCCTTTGCCTTTTACGACCCTGTCGTGGGAATTAATGTTCTTGCTAGTAATTACGTATCCAGAACATTCCCCGACCTTCAACAACATCCAACTAAATGGTGTTTAAGAGACCCAAATGGTGACATCTTGGAAAGTGAAGGAATCCTAAAGATGGTCCCCATCCAAGTAGATGGAGCAGACATGGTCTTAGATTTCTACATTTTTGATGTAGTCCTTTTTGACGTCTTCTTAGGACAACCTTGGTCCATACTTGCTTTCCAAGGACCATGTCAAGAGCACTTTAATGCTCAAATCGGTGGAAAAGAGTACTCAGTACCTTTTGTTCGTGCATTGAATTCTATTGCCGAACAACCACCAGAACCAGATCTTCTCGATCAAGCTAGAACCTCTACCCTTTATGAGTTGGCTCAGCCTGATTTTGAAGAAGATTCTGAGTTCTTTATCGAAGAAGAAGCCGAGACGGATGAACCGTTTCGCTTAGACGAATCGGAAAAGCCATCTCGACCCTCCACAGAGCTAAAACCTCTGCCTGAAGGCCTGAGATACATTTTTCTAAACAAAGACCCCGAGACTCCCGTAATCATTAGCAGTAAGCTATCTGAAGAGGAAGTCCATAGGTTGACCCTTGTCTTAGAAAAACACCAATCTGTCTTTGGCTATTCACTTCAAGATTTGAAGGGAATTAGTCCAAATCTCTGCACCCATCATATCCCTCTCGATCCTGAGATACCCTCTTCAAGAGAGCCACAAAGACGACTTAATAACGCTATGCGTGAAGTCATGAAAAAGGAGGTTCTGAATCTCTTGCACGCGGGAATTATTTATCCAGTTCCTTATAGTGAATGGGTAAGTCCCGTGCAAGTAGTTCCAAAGAAAGGAGGTATGACAGTCGTTAAGAATGAGAAAAATGAGTTAATCCCTCAACGTACTGTCACTGGATGGAGGATGTGTATAGACTATAGGAAGCTGAATAAAGCCACAAAGAAAGATCATTTCCCACTTCCTTTTATAGATGAGATGCTAGAGAGATTGGCAAACCATTCCTTCTTTTGCTTCCTGGATGGATATTCTAGTTATCACCAAATCTCAATCCATCCAGATGATCAAAGTAAGACCACTTTCACATGCCCGTATGGAACTTATGCCTATAGACGCATGTCCTTTGGACTTTGCAATGCGCCGGCATCTTTCCAATGGTGTATGATGTCCATCTTTTCCGATATGATTGAGCAAATCATGGAGGTATTCATGGACGACTTTTCGGTCTATGGGAAAACCTTTGACGATTGCCTAGCCAATTTAGACATAGTCCTCCAACGCTGTGAAGAGAAAGACCTAGTTCTTAACTGGGAAAAGTGTCACTTCATGGTGCGGGAAGGAATTGTCCTAGGCCATCGAATTTCAGAACGTGGGATAGAAGTGGATAAAGCCAAAATCAATATAATTGAACAATTGCCACCACCCACTAATGTGAGAGAGATCCGAAGCTTCTTGGGCCATGCCGGCTTTTATAGAAGGTTTATTAAGGATTTCTCATAGGTCGCTAGACCCTTAATGAGCCTGTTAGCAAAAGACGTCCCGTTCAAATTTGACGAGGATTGTCTAAAAGCTTTCAATATCTTGAAAAAGGCTCTAACTTTGACACCAATCATCCAACCCCCAGATTGGAATCTGCCGTTTGAAATCATGTGTGATGCTAGTGATTATGCTGTGGGAGCCGTCCTTGGTCAAACTAAATATAAGAAGTATTATGCTATTTCTTATGCTAGTAAGACCATGACTGGCCCCCAGCTAAACTATGCAACCACAGAAAAGGAACTTCTGGCCGTAGTCTTTGCCATAGACAAGTTTAGATCTTACTTAGTGGGAGCTAAGGTGATTGTTTATACCGATCACTCTGCTCTAAAATATCTCTTCACTAAGAAAGATGCTAAGCCAAGGTTGATCCGCTGGATCCTACTCCTTCAAGAATTTGACCTAGAAATAAGTGACAAGAAAGGAGTAGAGAATTCAGTAGCTGATCACTAGTCTAGACTACAAGTCAATAATTCATACAATCTCCCAATAAATGACTTCCTTCGTGATGATACCCTTCTAAAAGTCACGTATACCAACCCTTGTTATGCAAACATCGTGAATTTTATAGTCACCGGCTATATTCCGCCGGGGGAGAATAAAAAGAAACTGCTATATCAAAGCAGAACGCACCTATGGGATGAACCATATCTCTATAAGGTCTGTGCAGATGGACTCTTGAGAAAATGTGTCCCCATAGAAGAAGCAACAAAAATCATAGATAGATGTCACTCCGCCAAATATGGAGGACACTATGGAGCTTTTCGGACACATGCTAAAATTTGGCAAAGTGGTTTTTATTGGCCATCCATGTACGAGGACACAAAGAATTATGTGAGATGTTGTCCTCGTTGCCAAAAGCATGGTAACATTAATGCCCGAGATGCTATGCCACTCGTGAACAATCTCCAAGTTGAGTTGTTCGATGTTTGATGTATAGATTTCATGGGCCCCTTTCCTAAATCCTATGACGCCGAGTACATTCTTATGGCTGTGGATTATGTCTCGAAATGGGTAGAAGCCATACCCTGTCGAGCGGCAGATGCTAAACATTCGAAGAAAATGTTCAAAGAGAACATCTTTCCTCGTTTTGGAGTTCCTAGACTAGTCATTAGTGACGGAGGCCCTCATTTCATAGATAAGAGCTTCCGACATTTCTTAGCTTGTCAAGGAATCCAACATAATATAGCCACTGCATACCACCCCCAAACAAGAGGACAGGCCGAAACGTCCAATAAACAAATAAAGAATATCTTGCAAAAGACGGTAGAAGAAATGGGAAAGGGATGGAAACATAAGTTACCCGAAGCTCTGTGGGCCTATCGGACCACCTATAAGACCCCGATTGGAATGTCCCCATACCAACTAGTTTATGGAAAAACTTGTCATCTTCCTGTTGAGCTTGAGTTCAAAGCTCATTGGGCCATTAAGAAATGGAACATGGACTTTGACCAAGCTGGCCAAAATAGGAAGATGCAAATTTCTGAACTAGAAGAATGGCGAGAGAAAGCCTATCATAGTGCCAAGCTCTATAAAGAGAAGACTAAGAGATGGCATGATAAACGGATCAAAAAGAAAGAGTTCGAAGTAGGAGATAAAGTTTTACTCTTTAACTCCCGTGTTCGTCTTTTCGGACATGGTAAACTTCGAAGGAAATGGGAAGGACCCTTCAAGGTTGTTGCAACCTCTTCCCATGGAGCCGTCACATTAGAAAGTCACGATGGGCAAATCTTCAAAGTCAATGGACAAAGATTAAAAATATTCTATGACTTTGATAAAAATGAGCTAAACGAAATTGATATAATTAACTTTGAAGTAGCTCAAGCCCATGACAATTAATGGATGGACCCAATTTACCCCTTGTCCATTTCATGCACCTAGTCCATCCAAAACCCCGAGAAAGGCCTCTTTAGGCCCAACCAAGCCATTTTGACCTCGGAACTTTGAAATTTAGGAGGCTTACCTTCTCCCGCTCGATGCCCGGCGAAGGAGGAGTGGCGACCGCCACTCCCAACTGGCGACCGCCACCAAACCCTGGCGCCCGCCGCGCTAGGTGGTGGTTTAGAAGCCCCTCTCCACGTGGCAGCTAATCCCGAGCTCAGGAGAGTGAAAGAAGGAGGAGATGAGGACGTGTTAGTTCATCTAAGGCTTATCCCTCCACTTCCCCCCCTTCTTAAAAGAAGAACCCCTTCCTCTCCCTCCATCCACTCACGAAGTCCAGCCAAGCCTCCTCCAAAACCATGTCGTCTCCACGAAAGTCCGAGTCCTATAACCCTCAAGGATCCATCTCGTCCTCCACCAAAGCCATCATCCGATCTTTGATCGACGACGACATGGAGGTACTTGATGTACCTCCTTTAGCAATGGTGCTGCCCGATGGCACTTATGTCAAGGGGACACCACCGGAGGGTGCAAGGAAGGCACCAGCCACCACTCTAGTGGCGGGTGCCACCCCTGCTGGGCGGCAAACAGGGGTGAAACGCCCCCTGGCCTCGTCTCCGCTTCGTTTTCATCCTCCTCCAGTGGCGCCACCCGAGAAGAAATTGAGGACGCCCACCAGGCCGACCACAGGGGAGATCACCCCGAGGAAGTCTCCGGCCGTCAAGGCCAGGGGTGATGAAACACCCTCTCCATCAAGGGCGAAATCCCGGGTCAGCTTTGGCTCGGATAGCCGCACCCGCAGCTACAGCCCTAATCCCAAGAGGGCTAAACTGGAGGTGTACGGCGTGAGAATGCCTGATGGGCATTATGAGAAGAGGCTGCGTGAACGTGAGGTGAGCACTCATGACTCCAATGGGTCGCTCTCCGAGCCATCCGTGCGCCGCCGTCTCAACCCATCGCCGGCAGGAGTCCCAGGAGAGATGGAGCACAGCGGTGGTGAGGAGGGGTTAACCCTCGAAAAACTCGCCGCCGAAGTGAAGAAGCTGCGCAAGGAGAAGAGCGCCTTGGAGGATCAAGTCATAGAGATAGCCCTCTGGTGAATGTGTTGACACCAAAATTTAGTCAGCCGAGAAATATTATTAATAAGGAAATATTAATAATATTTCTAGGAAAAAAGCAATACGTCTGGTGGTTGCAAGTAAAAATCAAGCAAAGGAGATATATACAAATACGTGACTATGACATATCCGTTTGGGACCTCGTGGACATGGCTATTGAGAAGAAGGAAATTATATTTTAAGGTACATGACATCCGGAGACTCATCACGTGAATTAAAAGAAGCAAGCATGGAGAAATAGGGAATGGATTGGAAGCCATCTATACGTACAACGTACAACATCTAACTGCTAGTCCGATCGTGAGATGACTTACTCCAAACAAGAAACGAACTCAGTAGATACGACCAATGTTGGAAGGCCAAACGGTGTTAGCAGCATTGGCCCAGACATGATCCACCAGGAAAGAAGTAGTAGATTAGTTATTGTATTAAATTAGTGTTTCTTTTTAGATAAGGAATTGTTTAGTTGTAGTCCCTTCAGGACTCTTATCTGCCCAGGGTATAAATATGAACCCTCGGCCATTGTAATTATTGTTCACAACCACATCAATACAACCGGCCCCGTGCCATCTTCGAGTCCTTATAGTCGTGTCGTCGAGTTCTTCGAGAGGAATCATCGATCCGTCGACCTCCATAAGTACCGGCAACCTTGCTATCATGTCTAGTATCATGCGGTGGATTTAGATATAATGCACGTAGTCTCGTACGTTAAGCTTAGTATCGTGCGGCGGATTTAAGCTTATGACGAGAAGTTTTTACCTATGACTTGTATCGTGCGGCGGATTAAGTCATGAGTAAAAATAGTTATCGGCTCTATTAGATTTGGCAGATCTAATAGATTCATTAAGTTATCACGTGTTATATGTCTTATTTATTTAATTCGTACAACACTTTTTGCCCAATCTAGATTGATCTTCGTTCGGCCTCATTGCACGAGTTTGCTTGTGCTTTGCTAATTATAAGATCATGATGGCCGAATCGACTTTCAATCTAGGTTGTTACATGTTGCGGGTTCATACATACCGATCATGTTTAGGTTTTGATAGAGCTGGGTGTCGTGCGGCAGGTACAGGTTTTAGATTAGTTTAATCATGCTTTGCCTGTGTGTTTCTTCTTCATGGACCCCAGTTCGGCTAGTTTGCCGATTCTGGTTAAGCTTACATGAGTAATGAGTATGTATAGATCTGTTCAGATGTATGTGTGATTTAAGCTTCTTATAATTAGATCATATCATGTGGTGGATTAGCTTTGCTTGAGTTTATGCCTGATGGGTTTATGAAGGCTGGACGTGCGGCAGACTAGCTGGATTGGCCTATGCATATGTTATCTGAATAGATCTGTATTTACAAGATACCTCTTTTATCCTTTTGTCACGTATGTATTCGGCATTCGACATGTTTACATGCTTTCTCTTTATAGTTGCCGAATGACATATTAAACCTGTTTCGACAAACAGCTTCTATAGCTGTGTGCCGTCGTGATTGGCTTCCAAAGCCATAGATATGGAACTGTCTGGTTTCACCCAGCATGTTCCAAGGTATTCTCACACTTTTATCCCTTGTTAGTTTTCAGGTCAAACCGACTGGCACGTCTCCGGGTTCGATACACCCCGGGCTCCCGATTGAAGCTAGCCTCGTTCGGCTTGCTGTGTGCTCTTGACGCGAGGTGCCACGTTTTGCGTCAACACACTTTTTGGCACACCCGGTGGGACAACAATCATTTGATCAGAAGTCAGATGCCTATTGGCTTATATTTCATCAACAAGGATTATCCAAGAAAAGTCATGAAAAGCAAATATAACAATATTCTGTACATGGCTGATGATCTTCCAATATAAGATTATTCTGATATTTTTCGTAATGGCATCGGTTCCAAGACATCAAGCTGATCTCTTGATTGGAAGTAAGATATATAGAGATCAGTCAAGATTTCATCCTATGAGGCATATTTATCACGAGCAAATTAGATAACAGCCTGGTTGACATCCATGAAAGAGTGATATATTGGCTCCTTGTGGTTTAAAATGCCAATGAAGAGACATGCAAGAAGTATACATCAAAATAAATATGGAAATCCACTCATATATGTATACAGAATCTTTCATTCGGCAAGCGGTGGAGAGAATATAATATTCATGAAAACTTATTGATGGAAATCGGCTGTTCTAAAAGCTAATCAGTATGGCCATACCATAAGAGCTGATTTGATTCTGAGGATATATTCAGTCGACTATTTTAGAAAAAAGAGAGATGTGTAATCGGTGGTTCCTTGCTTTCAATGGTCACGTACATGAGCCGACTAAGAGCACATCGAGCCATACAATAGCCGATTCAAGTAGTATCGGCAAAGCAGTATATTGGACAATAGTTAGCCGATTACAGTAATATTGCACGCCAACAAAAGCTGATCGGCAGAGACTATTCAGATGTCGAAGGAGTCCAGTCAATCGTTTATGAACCCTGATGATCAAGTCTATCTTGGGTTAATATTCCAATTTTATTCGCACTTCTGCATGTCTTGCTAGCCTAGTTATTTACTGGAAAAACAAAAGGGAAATATTTATATTTATGCAAGACAGTCAACAGTCGATCAACAGAGCCAAATCATGAAGCCAATAAAAATTGACAGCCGAAGACAATTGTTGATTCAGTTGGAACCAATCGATGAGTACATGAAGACAGCCGGTATCGATGGTTGAAAGTATATTGAAATATTTTATTACACCAAGTCAACTGGCACAAAGATCAGATTAATAAGTGTTCTGGTATAAGGAGATCGGCTATCCTAGAATGGAATCAGCTAATAGTTTTGGGGTTTAAAGGCTCTGCCCTTAAACCAATGATACAGCTGATGTCACATATATTGTTTATTATTTGGCTGCTGAGCATGACATATCAAGTGCAACTGTGCAACATGTGAATAAAGTAACGGAGAAACTTGAAAGAAGCCAAACAAAGCATGTAATAGTTCAGGGAAGCAAGTTTCTATATCTATATTAAAATGAACAATTGCATGCTTATGCAACACTGTAATAGCCGATCAGGCGAAAAGTAGTAGTTAGCCATGTGCACATGGGAGAGCTTGGAGGCTGATTGCTCTAAACACAAACAAGGACATGGCAGGGGGCTTGGATTTTGGAATGTAATCAGAAAGAACAGATCAAGGACATGACAGTTTGTGGCCGATTATTTGAGGTATCATAGTCTCGTAATTACACACACATGACAGCCATCAGAAGGCTTTGTTTTTGGATTAAACAACGTTGATACACAGAATCTGGTTGGTATATAGTTCAAGGATCGGTTGAAGAAGATGCCACAAATGTAACTGCTCTTCACAGCCGATAGTCTAGTTCACAATTATTTCCCTATACAGCAGATGACATGTCAATAATGGGAGCTGATAGAGAAACAACCTTTTCTAATAATTCATCGGCTAATTTTTTGTACAATCATCGGCTCAAAGTCTGAATGCTCATCGGCCCTTACAAGAAAATAATGAAAGATGCCTAGAAGTCAAACAATGGTAAGGAAATTATACATAGGCGTCAACAACGTTGAAATGGAATTGAAGCCACAATTGAGTCCACAGCCGATCGTCCAACACCAAATATATTAAGGTTGATCGGGACATCACAGATGATACGCCCTGAAGAGTAAGTCCTGATTTCTTGTGATTCATGGCCACCATCGTATATGTCCTATTCTGGCGGTAACATATGGAAGCAAAGGAAGTAGATCATGAATGCCGTGAAATTGGGCATGTACACACTAAGCTGATGCAGAGGTACAGGCAGGTGCGGTAATGTTAGTTCCTCATGCCGCTGTTGGGTAGTTTTCATGGAGGTACAGCTACTGTGATGGGGAAACATTCTTCACCTTCGCACTTATCTTTGTTGACAACATCCCAATCTATACCATCCAGGACACCACCAATCAGCAACCAAAGTACGACATCATCGCACAGTTCATGATCAGCTACACGCTGCCTGGCAAAGTCCATCGCCAAACCTGCGACCATTGTATTATCTGCATAGAAGCAACGGCCGATTGGGCCAAGGAGAATCAGTCGATTAAGTAAACAAATAGCAGCCGTGTGCATTTTGACTTGCATCCTCATTCTTGTGAAGGACTTTATGCTGATTGATTATTCGGCTAAAAGGTGAAACCAATAAAGATAGACAAAGCTGATCACTGTTGTTGATTCTGATGAAGCAGGGGAATCTAGACCATTCTTTTGACTAAGGATAATTAATGATTAGTAGCATATGGACGATGCCAGTGTTCAGAAATGTTGCCTCTACATAGCCGATAAGCCTTGGGGGGCCGGCTCTTTAAAAAAATGCACAACAGATGAATCGGCTAATGGTCAATATTTGTGTACAAATGGTGAAAAGCGGATACTGACCAAGAAAATATTATCAGTACACAAATAATCAACTTTGAGTATTAAAAGGCCGCCATCACTCCTGACTTCTTTGGCGACAGGGGTGTCACCAGCTATCAAAACTCACCAAGAAGGTCGCAGAGCATACTGGAATGACTAAGTTCAGAATGGATCAATGTACATGCAGATATGAGGTAACGCTTGGCCCGTATATTATTTATTCCTTGCTTTTCCTATCACTTGTGAACAATGAAAATCATATCATCTAAGTAGTTGAAGAATGAGATATGATATGATGAAAGGAACCTTGCTTCTTTTTGCAAAGTACTTGGGAATTTTTTCTTATAAAAACTTAAAATCAATAGCTTGTCTCCTCAATGATGTCGAATTTCCTACCAAGGCCATATGTTAATCTCATTAAAAACCTTACATATATGCTACTTGCTTTTGCATTGAGTTTTGTCAAACCGTTGCGACCGTTGTGAGAGATTTATCGTGCTCTCATGATCAAGACTCACGTACACCCACCTATAAAATGCTAATTTTTATACTAAGAGTTACGCAAGACATGTCCTTTATATCTTGACTCTCTCTAGAAATATTCATATGCCAAAGAGAGTGTGGGCTATATTAAAATGCCAAAGTGCTTAAAAAAAAGAAAAATAAGAGGCATGCCAAAGAGCATGATAAAGAGTGAGAGAAAACAATGGGTACTCCGATACCCGCCAAAAAGAGAGAAAACAATGGGTACTTAGATACCCGCCAGTGAGAATGAAATAGCCTATACTCTCAGAAGCATTTTAAAAGAAAGAGAGGGTCATGATCAAGGAGGTAAAAATATATATAAAAAATATATGTTCCACACACATGCACATCTTGGTCTAAGAGTATGACACTTCTCTTCGTGGATCCGGGGTTTGACTTTGCGATATATGCAAAGTAAGTCTACGACATTACATAGGCTTTTAGAAGTAGGATGAAAAAAGATGAACAGTGTCTCGGTGAGGAACTATACACATTGAGCGATCTGAGAGAATCATTTGAGGAGCAAAGCTATGTTTTCAATTCAAAAATTCTTTCAAAACCCCAAGTTTTTCTGAGCAGGAGAAGTATGGATGACTGAATTCTAATCCGTTCTATTCCTCAACTACCCAAGATGGTGTGATAAACACTTTAAAGTTGACATGTGGAGGTAAGGCTAGGAAAAGGGTAATATTGCTTCCAGTAATGTTACTCGATTTTCTTGAGAGAAGACGATCGGCTGAAAATCATTATCAGCATTGAAAGCCGATGCGGCTCTTTAATATTTCAAGGGAAGGAGATGGAGCCTTCAAATATCGTGATCAAATGTCATCATGAAAAGAAGATCACTGAGCTGGAATAGTTCGAAGCATGATAAATTCATACTCCGAACTAGGGGGGCCTGTGTTGACACCAAAATTTAGTCAGCCGAGAAATATTATTAATAAGGAAATATTAATAATATTTCTGGGAAAAAAGCAATACGTCTGGTGGTCGCAAGTAAAAATCAAGCAAAGGAGATATGTACAAATACGTGACTATGACATATCCGTTTGGGACCTCGTGGACATGGCTATTGAGAAGAAGGAAATTATATTTTAAGGTACATGACATCCGGAGACTCATCACGTGAATTAAAAGAAGCAAGCATGGAGAAATAGGGAATGGATTGGAAGCCATCTATACGTACAACGTACAACATCTAACTGCTAGTCCGATCGTGAGATGACTTACTCCAAACAAGAAACGAACTCAGTAGTTACGACCAATGTTGGAAGGCCAACGGTGTTAGCAGCATTGGCCCAGACGTGATCCACCAGGAAAGAAGTAGTAGATTAGTTATTGTATTAAATTAGTGTTTCTTTTTACATAAGGAATTGTTTAGTTGTAGTCCCTTCAGGACTCTTATCTGCCCAGGATATAAATATGAACCCTCGGCCATTGTAATTATTGTTCACAACCACATCAATACAACCAGCCCCGTGCCATCTTCGAGTCCTTATAGTCGTGTCGTCGAGTTCTTCGAGAGGAATCATCGATCCGTCGACCTCCATAAGTACCGGCAACCTTGCTATCATGTCTAGTATCATGCAGTGGATTTAGATATGATGCAAGTAGTCTCGTACGTTAAGCTTAGTATCGTGCGGCGGATTTAAGCTTATGACGGGAAGTTTTTACCTATGACTTGTATCGTGCGGCGGATTAAGTCATGAGTAAAAATAGTTATCGGCTCTGTTAGATTTGGCAGATCTAATAGATTCATTAAGTTATCATGTGTTATATGTCTTATTTATTTAATTCGTACAACACTTTTTGCCCAATCTAGATTGATCTTTGTTCGGTCTCGTTGCACGAGTTTGCTTGTGCTTTGCTAATTATAAGATCATGATGGCCGTATCGACTTTCAATCTAGGTTGTTACATGTTGCGGGTTCATACATGTCGATCATGTTTAGGCTTTGATAGAGCTGGGTGCCGTGCGGCAGGTACAAGTTTTAGATTAGTTTAATCATGCTTTGCATGTGTGTTTCTTCTTCATGGACCCCAGTTCGGCTAGTTTGCCGATTCTGGTTAAGCTTACATGAGTAATGAGTATGTATAGATCTGTTCAGATGTATGTGTGCTTTTTGCTTCTTATAATTAGATCATATCATGCGGTGGATTAATCTAATTATAAGGAGTGGTGTAGATTTATAGCAAGTGGTATCATGCGGTGGATTAGCTTTGTTTGAGTTTGTGCCGGACGGGTTTATGAAGGCTGGACGTGCGGCAGACTAGCTGGATTGGCCTATGCATATGTTATCTGAATAGATCTGTATTTACGAGATACCTCTTTTATCCTTTTGTCACGTATATATTCGGCATTCGACATGTTTACATGCGTTCTCTTTATACTTGCCGAATGACATATTAAACCTGTTTCGACAAACAGCTTCTATAGCTGTGTGCCGTCGTGATTGGCTTCCAAAGCCATACATATGGAACTGTCTGGTTTCACCCAGCATGTTCCAAGGTATTCTCACACTTTTATCTCTTGTTGGTTTTCAGATCAAACCGACTGGCACGTCTCCGGGTTCGATACACCCCGGGCTCCCGATTGAAGCTAACCTCGTTCGGCTTGCTGTGTGCTCTTGACGCGAGGTGCCACATTTTGCGTCAACACACTTTTTGGCACGCCCGATGGGACAACAATCATTTGATCAGAAGTCAGATGCCTATTGGCTTATATTTCATCAACAAGGATTATCCAAGAAAAGTCATGAAAAGTAAATATAACAATATTCTGTACATGGCTGATGATCTTCCAATATAAGATTATTCTGATATTTTTCGTAATGGCATCGGTTCCAAGACATCAAGCTGATCTCCTGATTGGAAGTAAGATATATACAGATCAGTCAAGATTTTATCCTATGAGGCATATTTATCACGAGCAAATTAGATAACAGCCTGGTTGACATCCGTGAAAGAGTGATATATTGGCTCCTTGTGGTTTAAAATACCAATAAAGAGACATGCAAGAAGTATACTTCAAAATAAATATGGAAATACACTCATATATGTATACAGAATCTTTCATTCGGCAAGCAGTGGAGAGAATATAATATTCATGAAAACTTATTGATGGAAATCGGCTGCTCTAAAAGCTAATCAGTATGGCCATACCATAAGAGCTGATTTGATTCTGAGGATATATTCAGTGGACTATTTTAGAAAAAATAGAGATGTGTAATCGGTGGTTCCTTGCTTTCAATGGTCACGTACATGAGCCGACTAAGAGCACATCGAGCCATACAATAGCCGATTCAAGTAGTATCGGCAAAGCAGTATATTGGACAATAGTTAGTCGATTACAGTAATATTGGACGCCAACAAAAGCTGATCGGCAGAGACTATTCAGATGTCGAAGGAGTCCAGTCAATCGTTTATGAACCCTGATGATCAAGTCTATCTTGGGTTAATATTCCAATTTTATTGGCACTTCTGCACGTCTTGCTAGCCTAGTTATTTACTGGAAAAACAAAAGGGAAATATTTATATTTATGCAAGACAGTCAACAGTCGATCAACAGAGCCAAATCATGAAGCCAATAAAAATTGACAGCCGAAGACAATTGTTGATTCAGTTGGAACCAATCGATGAGTACATGAAGACAGCCGGTATAGATGGTTGAAAGTATATTGAAATATTTTATTACACCAAGTCAACTGGCAGAAAGATCAGATTAATAAGTGTTCTGGACAATTTGGATCACTGGATGTCTCGGTTTGAACTAAAAATGCAGCTAGGAAATAATGATAAAAAAATGCTAAAACAATTTCTTTTGAATTGAGTGTTTACACGACATGTTATTCTACCTTTTATTAATGTGTAGTAGCCTACTCATTTTGATAGGAAAGTCAACCTAGGTTGTTGTTTGATATGATATGGAAGTAGTAATTGAAATTGCATTAGTACTCTGCTACAACCTCGGGAGTTTTTATTTTGAAAACCAAAATTACCATGGTTCATGATCTTTCTTTCCTATCCACCTACCAGAGCCAAAATATTAGAGTATAGGAGAACAGCCCATAAAGCCTTCTAAATCAATCTTTGAGCTTTGTCAAGAATAGTTGATCTAGGTAGAAGAGTTTAGTCATGCTCTAAAAGCCAAGGCAAACCATGCCTTTTTGAGAGAACTCTCACACTGAGAGTATACTCATGTAGTTCTCCTCCAAAATTTTGTTCTAAAAGAATTGTATAAATTTTCTCATTCCTTCAAAGGACATGGCTATATAGTATCTAAAAAAAAGAGCAAATGCTCTAAAAAGGACAAGTGTCCAAGTATTCAAAAAAAAAGAGCAAATGCTCTAAAAAAAGACAAGTGTCCAAGTATTAAAAAAAAGAGAGAGATGCATATAGCCATGATCCTTGGTAAGAGAAGAGTTTCAAAAAGAACAAAGGAGTTGAGTTAGTCCACCCTATACCTTGGCTAGTGCATGACTATACTCTCCCATGATCCTAAACTTGACTTAGCAATAAAAGAGAGATAGAAGTGCCTTACATTCCTTCCTTTCCCTATAAACTCCACATAAACCATAGGATAGACTCTGGCATTTCTTTTGCCATAAAGTGAGGATATACACCATGAGTGCCTTGAGTTTTAAAGAGAGATTCAATGAACCATGGTTTTCATTTTGAAAATATCCTGAAACCCCAAGGTATGTAAAAGAGGAAAGTGTGTTTCTCTTATTTGCAAGCTATTCTATCTCTCAACCACCATAGGTATGATTTATTAGCCACTTGGAAAGGTTACCAACATGAGTAAAGGTAGTTGAACATCTTGTGTGAGTGCTTAGTTCAATAAAATTGTTTCAATCCTTAAAGTCCATGCTTGCTCGGGACGAGCAAGAGGTTAGTGTGGGGGAGCTTGTTGACGGTGCTTAAAGCATCATTTCACCATCAACACTTCACCCAAAACCAAGGTAAAACAACATAAAAAGTAGAAGATTTGGTTTATAACTAACCTATTTCCACATGTGCATAGTTTCTTATCTTAATGCAGGAAATAATGGAATTTGGGCCAAACAAGAGTACCAGGAGCAAGGCCAAGCCACTCTGTGCGGATACATGGGTGTATGCCGAGTATCTAAGTGATGAGTGATTGTCAACTGGGATGATGTGCATGTTCTTTGGCTTGTGTTGCGCAGGTGTCGAGCACGGATACAGTGATCAAAGGCGAGGTGAAGGTCAAGTAGAGATGTGCCGTGTCGATGGACCGAGAGTGGCGAAGGGCGGACGTGAGGCTTGGACTGAGGGACCAGAGGCCCGAGGATCAGCTGTGGTGGCTGGCAGCCTGGGACAGCGACGAGCGAAGACTTGCGGTCATGTGTTGCCTGAGTCGTGGACTTGGGGACACGTGTCGGTGGACGGGGTGCACGGGAGGTGCATCCCATCTACGGCGTCGGTTTGGTGGTAGAGCCAGAGAAAAACCATCGGGTGGACGGTTTCCAGGTTTGGGCCTCAAAACCTGGGTGCTGAGGGTTTCCGAGTTTGGCCACAAAACTTGGGCTGAGGACGGTTTCTAGGTTTGGGCCTCAAAACCTGGGTGCTGAGGGTTTGTTGAGTTTGGCCTCAAAACTCAGATGCTAGTGAGCTGGTTTCCCGGTTTGGGCCTCAAAACCGGGGGTTGGCTAGAAAGGCTGGTTTCCCGGTTTGGGCCACAAAACCGGGGGTGCAGAGCGAGGGTGGCACGTGGCGGCAATCGGGAGGTTGCGTCAAGGCAACGCTACGAGTTGTGCGGGCGTGGCCGTCGGATACACCTACCACCGAGTTGGTCCAGAATAACCTTAGGGTTTAGCTGGTTCACTCTGTAATTAGAGAGGGGTAGAGTAGGAATTAGAAATTAGGATAAGTAGAGGGAGACACCCTCCTCCCTTCTCATCTCAGTCATTTGCTCTTTGCCTCTAGGGTTTCCTACTCTCCCAATCCCCTGCTGTAGCTAGCTGAGATCTGCAGAGAACCATACCTCTGTGTACTAGAGATTTTGAGGAAGTGAGGCCGTAACCTCACTGTTGTAGCGTGTTGTAGCCACACGGTTGCAGATCGATGTGTTGATTCATGTTTTTGTTCGTGTTCTTCGCGTTCTTTGTTTCTCCGCGATTTTCCCGTCACTCGATCTCTCTCTCCCGTGCATCGTTGTGAAATCCGTTTGAATCAACTTGTTCGTATTTGAAAGGAGATCATTTCCACCGAAGGAATTCATCTATCTCCCTACGAGCAAGTAGATCGGGTTGATTTCGTTTTCGTGGCGCTTTTCGGTTCATCCTCCTCCCCTTTTGATTTCCCGGTGATTGACTCGATTTGAGCGGATGATTTCTTGGGGATAGTCTCCTAACTACTCCGTGATCATCCTCTCCATGTTTGGGAACGTGGGATTTTGATTTGAATCGATTTGGAGAAGATTTGGGAGAAGGGCGATCAAAATCGCCCTCCCTGAGTGACCACGGACAGTCCGCCACTCAGGGCGCGGATAGTCCGCGCGTCGGGGACGAGCCAGACCAGTGGCACTGTTCTTCGGCTGATTTGGTTTTGTTTGAACGGCGGACAGTCCGCAGTTCAAAGCCGCGGACAGTCCGGGAACGTCCAGGAGACTTGCAGCAGCACTTCGGTTTTGCTCATCAGTCCGGCGGACAGTCCGCGACCTGAGCCCGGACAGTCCGCCACTGGGCAGACAGTCCGCGACCGTGCTGGCGGACAGTCCGGGAATCGGCTGTTTGCTCCGGTTTAGTGCGTTTGCTCTCCCGGCTTGTTCGCTTGGTTTCCGGACTTCTCGTTTGGCCCTAGAGTTGACCAAGGAACCTCTCTAGGTATCTTTGCTACTTGTTAGCATAGGTATTTAGGAGTTTCTCGACGTAGCCGTCAATCTACGTTCGGGACTTGGTTTTTGGGGTGGTGTTCGAGCCGGAGCTTTTGGTGTTTGGTTTGCTATCTTCTCGTGGTGCCTCGCTGTGATCCTAGGGATCATCCACCCTCCTCCAAGGGTCGTGGGCATCACGGTTTCAGTCGTAGTTTCTCGGGGTTGATTTTGGGACATTGGGCCAAAGTTTCGAGAGAAATTTTTGAGCTCCCATTCACCCCCCCTCTGGTCGCCTTGCTAGTGCTTTTCTCGGTCCTTCAATTGGTATCGGAGCGGGTTAAGGATCTTCCATCTTAGCCGGTTCCAGATCCACAGAAGGCGACATGGATCGCGACGTGGGCAAACCGCCGTTTTTCGATGGGACGAGCTATGCGTATTGGAAGATACGTATGTCGGCCTATCTGCAGAGTTTGGGTGCTTCCATCTGGGATATTTGCAACTCTGCCAATTACGTGGTCTTGGCTGCTCGTGCCTCTCAGCTTCAGATCGATGAGCACGATGCCAATAGCCGAGCCCGTAACGCTCTTTTCTCATGTTTGAGCATGAGTGAGTTTGATCGTGTTTCTCACCTCGCTACGGCTCAGGAGATTTGGGCTACCCTCATGCGTTTCCATGAGGGAACCTCTCAAGTCAAAACCCGTCTCTACGAGTCGTTCAAGCGAGAGTATGAGAACTTTCGACATATGCCTGGCGAGAGCATAGAAAGTTTATTCGCTCGCTTTCATGTGATTGTCAACAGGATGAGGGCTAACAAGGAGCTGTTGCCTTTCGACGATCATGAGAGAGCTTTGAAGCTTTTGCATACTCTTGATCGATCGGTGTGGCACTCCAAAGTTCAGGCGATCATCGAATCACCTAACTATGAGACCCTCACGTGCGACGAGCTCTTCAGTAAGCTCAAGTCCAGTGAGATTGATGTCATGGCAAGGGCTTCCTATGAGAATCCTTCTGGCCCGACTATGGCTTTGGTTTCTGGCTCTTCTGCTAACCCCTCTAGAGGTTTTGCTCTTTCGTCTCTCTTTTCTGTCACAGAGGACCAGCTGGAGTCTTTGGGGGATGACGAGTTGGCAATGCTCGCCAACCGGTTCTCGCGGTTCCACAACAACCGCATGAACCGTCGCCGCGGAGGAAGACGCTCAGGATGCTACGAGTGCGGCGACCCTGATCACTTCATCGCCAACTATCCCAAGAAGAAGCATTCATCTGGGAAGGGCGATCATGGGCACAAGTATGACTCCGGCAAGCGCAAGGAGAAGTACGTCCCCGCGAGGCACAAGCGGAGGGGCGGCTTCGACAAGGAGTACATCAAGAAGAAGTACTTGGAGAAGGCCCAGGCTGAGCAGCGTGCGTTCTTTGCCACGCTCAGCGACGTTGACGGCTCGGATGACGACTCCGCTTGCTCAAGCGACGACGAGTCCGAGAAGAAGAAGAGGATCGAGGACAAGCTGAACGGTCTCTGCTTCTTCGCCGACGACGACGGCCTTTGCACCATGGCCCTCGGCAAGGAGGTCGACGTCGAGCTGGTGAACTCCCCTCGGAACGACGACGACGACGACGACACCTCGCAGGTATCTTTGACCCACGATGAGCTTTCCGCTGAGGTCGAGAAACTTACTGTCGCGCTCCTTAGTCAAGATAAGTTGCTTAGGCGAGCCGCTAGAGAGCGCAAGGAGTTTAGGCAGAAGTGGGAGGATACGGTGAAGGAACTTGATTCTGTCAAGTCCACCGTAGTTGTTACCGATGAGGAGTGTGAGGCGTGCACCACGCACATGACTGATCTTCTCACTTTGAGAAGTAAGTATGTTGCGTTGGTAGGAGAGGTGGATGAGCTCCGGGCTAGGCCCATGCTGTTGGGTGCGTGGAAGACTTGTCCTGTCTTGCAATCTGAGTTGGCAGAGAAGAATGCCAAGATTGTGTCTCTTGAAGAGGCCAGCTCAGGTAGCACATGTGTGGCTAGGTGTGTTCTTTGTGAGGCTTGGAGATGGAGATAGCCAATGTGAAGCATGACAAGATGCAAACCGAGGAAGAAAACACTTACCTTCAGACCATCTTGTCATGGGTATCTTG
This sequence comes from Coix lacryma-jobi var. lacryma-jobi, assembly GCA_009763385.1. Classification (NCBI taxonomy): domain Eukaryota; kingdom Viridiplantae; phylum Streptophyta; class Magnoliopsida; order Poales; family Poaceae; genus Coix; species Coix lacryma-jobi. The sequence goes on from CM019826.1 coordinate 131,112,208, forward strand.
TGGTGAGCCACAGCTCGGGATGATGATTTCCCAATTCAAGCGAGCTGCTGGAGGTCCCGGTGTAGGCTTTGCTCAGGGTGTTGATGTTTCGTCTTTTGGGAAGATTGGAGAGTCTAGTGGTCTGAATCCGAGTGACAAGCCCAACTCCACCACCACTCCCAACCTTACCAAGTTTCCACCCAAAGAACCTCTCAAGCCTAACACCAAGGATGGGGTTTTTGTTGAGCCTCCGGGAGCTCCACCCAAGAACCAGCAATGGGCTCCCATACCAAACCACCTCAAGAACAAGCTTGACACCATGCCACCTATCTAGGAGGAGTTGCCTCAGAAGGGCAAGGTGATCCACACCCACAACCGTGAGTACCAACAACCCCCTTTGAGAGCGGTGAGGTACCACTGTGAGCACTATGGAAGAGATGGACACTTGAGCGAGTTCTGTTTTAGGCGCAAGAGAGAGGCGCGCCGTGCTAGGGAGATGAACAACCCAGACATGTACCATCCTTTCCATGATGTACATGCGCCGAATGTTCAGAGGAGAGCACCGAGATGTACTGCTAGGCCCAGAGGTCCAGAACCTCAAGTTCCCAGGCCTAGGCAGCAGAGAGCTCCGAGGAGAGACGCTAGGCCTAGAGGTGTTGAGCCCCAAGTCCCTAGGCGTAGGCCTTGTAGAGAGCGTGCCCGGCGGGAGCCTGCATTTGTAGGCTATGGACCCCGTGGCGGTGGCTTTGCAGTTGAGCGTTTTCCCCCACCGCGTTTTGAGTATCGCGATGGACGCTCCTCCCTTAGCGGACCACGTTTTCCTCAACGTGGTGATCGCTCCTCCCGTAGGCGTGCTAGGAATGGTTTTTCTGCTAACCGTTCGTTTGAGCAGTCGGCCCAACACTGGTATTCCCCTTACTTCACTAACCCCAGTGTTGGCCCGTATGCTCACCCTATGTCTTTTTATTGATGTAGGTAAAACGATTGGAGAACGTTTGGTTGGTGGATTCCGGTTGCTCGAGGCACATGACCGGAAACGCCAAGTGGTTCTCCAGTCTTAGTCCGGTCGCCGGAAAGGAGTATATAACCTTCGGCGACAACAGCAAAGGTAAGGTGCTGTCTCGTGGGTCTGTGCGAGTTAATGAGCACTTTGTGTTGCGCGATGTGGCTCTTGTTTCTATCATGCATTTTAACCTTTTTTCTGTTTCGCAACTCTTTGACGACGACTATGAGATTCGTTTTAAACCGAATCTCAGTCGTATTTTGGATCCTCAGGGCAATCTTGTGTGTTTGATTTCGCCCTATGGAAAAGTCTTTCGTGCGAATTTCTCGGAGTCTTTTGGTACTTCTCGTTGTCTTGTGAATGGACCTTCCTCTTCTGATCTTTGGAAGTGGCATAGGAGACTTGGACATTTGAGCTTCGACTTGCTTGCAAGACTTAGTTCACTTGCCTAATCCGAGGATTGCCCAAGTTATCTATGGAGAAGGATCTTGTTTGCCACTCTTGTAGACACGGGAAGATGGTTGCCGCTCCCCACCATCCAGTGACTCAGGTCATGACCAAGCGCCCTGGAGAGCTTTTGCACATGGACCGTGTTGGTCCTAATCCGAGGATTGCCCAAGTTATCTATGGAAAAGGATCTTGTTTGCCACTCTTGTAGACACGGGAAGATGGTTGCCGCTCCCCACCATCCAGTGACTCAGGTCATGACCAAGCACCCTGGAGAGCTTTTGCACATGGACCATGTTGGTCCGGCTCGGGTGAGCTCGGTTGGGGGGAAGTGGTATGTACTTGTTGTTGTTGATGACTTTTCGAGATATTCGTGGGTCTTCTTTTTAGCTGAGAAGACCGAGACTTTTTCCTTTGCTCGCAATCTGATTTTGCGTCTTCAGAACGAGTTCCCTTTGAACTCGATGCGAGCTATTTGGAGTGATAATGGTTCCGAATTCAAGAATTCGGATTTTGAGAAGTTTTGTAACTCTTTGGGTTTAGAGCATCAGTTTTCTTCCCCTTACACACCCCCTCAGAATGGTGTTGTAGAGAGGAAGAATCGGACCCTTGTAGAGATGGCCAGGACGATGCTCGATGAGCATAGGACTCCTAGGCGATATTGGGCCAAAGCTATGAGCACTGCATGCTATATTTCCAATCGCATTTTTCTTCGAGCTTTCTTGAAAAAGACCTCTTATGAGTTGCGTTTTGGAAAACTCCCCAAGGTGAGTTATTTTAGAGTTTTTGGTTGCCATTGTTTTATACTCAAAAAGGGCAACTTGGACAAGTTTGAGTCTCGTTCTTCTGAAGGTGTGTTTTTGGGTTATGGCACTCATACTCGTGCTTATCGTGTACTTAACCTTAACACTAACCGAGTCATGGAGACATCCGATGTCACCTTCGATGAGACCATGGTTTGTCCTTCTTCTCGTTTTGAGCGTGCAGGTGATCATGAGGTTGGCGAACCTCTTTTCGATGATGAAGAAGAAGGTGCTGAAGGGATAGATGACCCAGCACCTCCTCCACCTACTGTGCCGCAAACAGCGGCCTCTACGACGACTCACGGCCCCGACACATCGTCTTCCTGGGGGCCGTGGGATCCGCCACCTCGAGTGGTACCCTTTGTACCCGAGGAGGCACCAGCTGCTGTTGAGGAGGAGGCCACTTCGGCAAGGGAGGTGCCTTGACATATTCAGCGCCAGCACCCGCCTCAGCAGATGATCGGCAGCATCGAACGTTTGTGCACCAGGGCAAGTATACCAGAGATATCCTGAAGAAGTTCGACATGGGTGAGGCCAAGCCTCTTCCAACACCCATGGCGACCACGACGGCCCTGGATGCGGACAACGAGGGAGAAGCAGTGGACCAGAAGGAGTACCGGAGTATGATCGGGTCGCTGCTGTACCTGACGGCGACACGCCCGGACATCCAGTTCGCGGTGTGCCTCTGCGCGCTTTTAGGCGTCGCCGCGTACCTCTCACCGTCAGGCGGTCAAGCGCATTATGAGGTACTTATCCTTCTCTCCAGAATTCGGGATTTGGTATTCTGCTTCCTCCACCCTTTCCCTTTGCGGTTATTCCGATGCCGATTTTGCTGGTTGCCGTATTGATCGCAAGTCCACTTCTGGGACTTCTCAGTTTATTGGTTCTTCTCTTGTTTCGTGGTCTTCTCGCAAGCAGTCTAGCGTCGCCCAGTCTACCACAGAGGGTGAGTATGTTGCTGCGGCTAGCTGCTGTTCCCAGTTACTCTGGATGATGGCCACTTTGCGTGATTTTGGTCTGAGCTTTTCTCGCGTTCCTTTGCTTTGTGACAGCACGAGTGCTATTAGCGTTGCTAAGAACCCCGTGCTTCACTCGAAGACCAAACACATTGATGTGCGCTTTCATTTTCTGCGAGACCACTATGAGAAGGGTGATATCGACCTTCGCCATGTCGATACTCATCATCAGTTGGCAGATATTTTTACCAAGCCTTTGGACCAATCAACCTTTAATCGGTTGAGAGGTGAGCTTGGTGTGTGTTTCCCCTTTTAGATGGGGGAAACACTTTGGATTTTGTATGATACACTGACTTTTTTGTTTTTAGTTGTTTTTGCTTCTTTTTTATTTCTTTGTGCATCTTTTGCATTTTAGCATATGCTTTTACATTCTGAGCTTCATATGTATAATCTGAAGAATGTAACTATGCTCTGTGTAGTTTTTGCTCCGATGCTTTATGTTGATGCTGTAGCTTATGCTCTTTCTGATCACTAGTACATACTATGAGCTAAGCTATTTTTGAATGGTGAATTTGATAAGGAACATAAAAACTTGAAAATGTTCACCATTGAGATATGCAACTAGCATGTGTAGGATGTGTTGAAGTCACATGTGCTTTTCATATATGCTAGGTTGCTATGTCTCTAGTGTTGAGTCATTCACTTGCTTGGTATGTCATATTCTGTTTAAAATCTGAACCAAGTTAAGTGAATTGGAAAGATCGAGATGGGTTTGCTTGTTAGCACCTCACAGTTTCGAGACTGTTTCTCATTGCACTTTGAGTTAAACTTGAGCTGTGTAGTGTATGACCGAAACTGTTGCTTTAAGCTTCTGATTGCTTATGCATAGGCTTCGCACAGTTGGAAAGTTAGGCAATAACAAGCATTCAACCTCTCGCAGTCACATGCTGTTTTCTGAACTTGTGTAATTTCACCGCTGCAACTCCGATTAAAACTTGAAATCACAAGTAAATGCCTAAATTGGTATCAGCATGATGATTGAACTGTGCTAGGGGTAGTTCACTTGGTATACCTGCTTAGCACATTTGATATCCTATCCATACATGTCTTGTGCTATTTTGATGGTAAATACCTTTTTCGGCTTAAAAATGCTCACATGTTCATACTTCATTCTTAGTGATCAGTTTGAGCCTTTGCTAGCGTTCTGTGCATTTTTCTGAGTCATCAGATTTGAACTCTGTAGAGCATCTTTGCACTCTTTTGAGTATACTACTGAAGCTCCTAACTTGCATTTTGACTCATATGCATTTTGGAAGGGGGAGTCCCTCTCTTGTTGGAACTCTCATCGGTGCATTTTCTGAGGGGGAGAACATTGCTTTCGGCTCCTTTTGCTTGATAAGTGCATTTTCAACTAAGGGGGAGAAATTGCAAATCATTACCCTCCGTTTCAGCTAAGGGGGAGTCTTCCTGGTTGTTTGCACTATTCGAGGGGGAGTTTGGAGTTTGTTTCCGGTTGAGTCTTTGACATTTTCAATTGGTTTGGAGCGGTTTGCTAGTTGTGTTGAGCCTTAGCCTCTTTCTTGAGGGACTAGCATTTGCTTTTCAGATTTTCAATTGGTGTCGAACTCTTTTTGGTAACAGTCGGTATCGAGCTTTCTTTGCTAGTTGTGTTGAGCCTCTGTACCTCTATCTTGCGGGACTAGAATTTTGCTTCGATATTTTCGATTGGGATTTGCTAGCGGTGTTGAGCCTGTTCTACCTCTTCTTGAGGGCTAGCTTTGCTTTGCTTGGTTGCGTCGAGCCGTTGCCCAAGTCTTTGGGAACCAAGTTGTTTCGCTCTTTCCACTTGACCTTCTTCGGCTTTGCTATGCTTTTGGGTCATTTGGTTGAGTTCTCTCTTCTCCTTCTTCCTTCTTCTCTTACTATTATGATTTGTGTTGTTAGTTGACAATCCACTCATCAAGGGGGAGATTGCGGATACATGAGTGTATGCCGAGTCTCTGAGTGATGAGTGATTGTCAATTGGGATGATGCGCATGTTCTTTGGCTTTGTGTTGTGCAGGTGTCGAGCACGGATACAGTGATCAAAGGCGAGGTGAAGGTCAAGTAGAGACGTGCCGTGCCGATGGACCGATAGTGGCGAAGGGCGGACGTGAGGCTTGGACTGAGGGACCAGAGGCCTGAGGATCAGCTGTGGTGGCTGGCAGCCTGGGACAGTGACGAGCGAAGTCTTGCGGTCATGTGTTGCCTGAGTCGTGGACTTGGGGACACGTGTCGATGGACGGGGTGCACGGGAGGTGCATCCCATCTACGGCGTCGGTTTGGTGGTAGAGCCAGAGAAAAACCATCGGGTGGATGGTTTCCAGGTTTGGGCCTCAAAACCTGGGTGCTGAGGGTTTCCGAGTTTGGCCACAAAACTCGGGCTGAGGACGGTTTCCAGGTTTGGACCTCCAAACCTGGGTGCTGAGGGTTTGTCGAGTTTGGCCTCAAAACTCAGATGCTGGTGGGCTGGTTTCCCGGTTTGGGCCTCAAAACCGGGGGTTGGCTGGAAAGGATAGTTTCCCGGTTTGGGCCACAAAACCGGGGGTGCAGAGCGAGGGCGGCACGTGGCGGCAATCGGGAGGTTGCGTCAAGGCAACGCTACGAGTTGTGCGGGCGTGGCCGTCGGATACACCTACCACTGAGTTGGTCCAGAATAACCTTAGGGTTTAGCTGGTTCGCTCTGTAATTAGAGAGGGGTTGAGTAGGAATTAGAAATTAGGATAAGTAGAGGGAGACACCCTCCTCCCTTCTCATCTCAGTCATTTGCTCTTTGCCTCTAGGGTTTCCTGCTCTCCCAATCCCCTGTTGTAGCTAGCTGAGATCCGCAGAGAACCATACCTCTGTGTACTGGAGATTTTGAGGAAGTGAGGCCGTAACCTCACTGTTGTAGCGTGTGGTAGCCACACGGTTGCAGATCGATGTGTTGATTCGCGTTTTTGTTCATGTTCTTCGCGTTCTTCGTTTCTCCATGATTTTCCCATCACTCGATCTCTCTCTCCTGTGTGTCTTTGCGAAATCCGTTTGAATCAACTTGTTCGTATTTGAAAGGAGATCATTTCCACCGAAGGAATTCATCTATCTCCCTACGAGCAAGTAGATCGGGTTGATTTCGTTTTCGTGGCGCTTTTCGGTTCATCCTCCTCCCCTTTTGATTTCCCGGTTCATCCTTCTTGGGGATAGTCTCCTAACTACTCCATGATCATCCTCTCCAAGTTTGGGAAGGTGGGATTTTGATTTGAATCGATTTGGTGAAGATTTGGGAGAAGGGCGGTCAAAATCGCCCTCCCTTAGTGACCGCGGACAGTCCGCCACTCAGGGCGCGGACAGTTCGCGCGTCGGGGCCGAGCCAGACCGGTGGCACTGTTCTTCGGCTGATTTGGCTTTTGTTTGAACAGCGGACAGTCCGCAGTTCAAAGCCGCGGACAGTCCGGGAACGTCCAGGAGACTTGCAGCAGCACTTCGGTTTTGCTCATCTGGCCGGCGGACAGTCCGCGACCTGAGCCCGGACAGTCCGCCACTGGGCAGACAGTCCGCGACCGTGCTGGCGGACAGTCCGGGAATCGGCTGTTTGCTCCGGTTTAGTGCGTTTGCTCTCCCGGCTTGTTCGCTTGGTTTCCGGACTTCTCGTTTGGCCCTAGAGTTGACAAAGGAACCTCTCTAGGTATCTTTGTTACTTGTTAGCATAGGTATTTAGGAGTTTCTCGACATAGCCGTCAATCTACGTTCGGGACTTGGTTTTTGGGGTGGTGTTCGAGCCGGAGCTTTTGGTGTTTGGTTTGCTATCTTCTCGTGGTGCCTCGCTGTGATCCTAGGGATCATCCACCCTCTTCCAAGGGTCGTGGGCATCACGGTTTCGGTCGCAGTTTCTCGGGGTTGATTTTGGGACATTTGGCCAAAGTTTCGAGAGAAATTTTTGAGCTCGCATTCACCCCCCCCTCTGGTCGCCTTGCTAGTGCTTTCTCGGTCCTTCACTCTGGCCCATTCGGGCCTGAGCAAGGTGGCGGCCGCCACCTATTCCTGGCGGCCGCCAGGTCACTCGTGCCAAAAGTGGCCCAAGCCACGTCATCGATCCGTGGGAGTCACCTCAAGCTCAAATCTTGGCCATTGCACACTAAGGCGGTTTGTTCCAAGGGCTAAGAAGAGTATCACATGGATAGTGGGCTTTGGACACGTGTCTAAACCCTAACCAGCCCTCAAACTGACTTAGGAGAGAAAGTGAAGACCGTTGGATGAATGGCGGTTGCAACGGACGACTGAGAGGTGGCGGGCGCCAGGGTTTGGTGGCGGGCGCCACCCCCTAAACCCTAACCGACCTCCCCCTCACTCTATAAGTACCCCCCTACCTTCCTAGCACTATAAATAGGCCCCTTTGAGCTCTCATTCGGAGAGCCTCACACCATTCCTCACCATTTGGTTAGGTTAGCACACTTGCTATGCTAGAGAGATTAGAGAGAGTGTGAGTGCCTCACTAGAAGAGGAGCTGGAAAGGAGAAGAGTAGAAGTCTAGAGAGTTCCGGAGTTGTCGGAGACCTCTACTTCTCTCTGCTCTGTGCTTCAACTTTGGTAACTTAGTATCTTATTTTATCTTCAAGTATTTACTTTCAGTACTTGTGTGTTTGTTTCATTGCTTGATATTAGTTTCAAGTGCTCTAGTGTAAGTGCAATCAAGCCCTAATTGTGGGTTTTGGTGATAATGACCACACGATTGGAGAACTAATGAGATTCATGAAGTTAATAAGCAGGTTATGATAAGAAAGGATGGTGTATTTACTTTGGTGGACCCCCCATACTACATTTCATCGGATCCAGACTCAAAGTGATATATCAAGCTTTTTCATTTGAATTTGAGTTATAGGAATGCCGTACTATCAAAGGGGAATGCAAATACATTGCTATGGCTAAATGACATGTGCTCAAACCAACCCAAGCCATCCATGTTTCTAACCAAAGACAGCTGCACTGAATTCCAATCCAACCCTGTCTGATTGGTAGGCGCGGCAGTGCCGCTCTTGTCGCGGCAGTGCCGGGCCGCGGCACTGCCGGGCTTCGGCCGGCACTGCCGCGACTTATTGTAACCGTTGGCAGGGAGGAGATATTTACTCCATCTCCCTGCCACCCCAACGGTTATCCACGACCATAACACGTCACCTACCTCCAGACAAGCTTCTCTCTTCCCCATTGAAGGCTCTCAACTCCCCTCTCACCAAACCTTCGATTTCCATTGATTCCAAGTGATTGAGAGGCTTAAACCTTCATCAAAGAGAAGCCCTAGCTGAGATCTACTTCCTAGAGCACTTGATTTGAGCCATAGCCGGTGGATTTGCTTCTATTACTCTTGGGTTCTTGGAACCCTAGCCGGCTAGGCGTCACCCTAGAGCCTTGCCAACTTGTGTGGCGGCCTAGGGAGGTTTGTAATTGATTGTTCAGCTAGTATTATTACCCCTCACCTCAAGGATTTGGTTCCTTGACTTGAGAACGAGGTAGAGTTGCAAAGCTCATGACCTAAGTGGTCAACCTCAACAACATGGAGGTAGGCAAGCCTTGGTGGCGAGCTGAACCACGGGATAAATCACTTGTCTCTTGTGCTTGCTCAGTTTCATTCTTCATATTCATGAGCTTGTGATAGATTCTAGGGTTTGGCCCAATCTACTTTATTCCTCTTATTTGGCTTGGAGTAGTTGGTTCTGCTGGTTCATAGAACTTGTTGTACCATTTCTATTCATATAGAATCAGTTAGTTGTGGCTGGATTTCGAATTGCAGCTTCTGGTCTCACACTGCGCGGCAGTACCGCGCTGGGGCCGGCAGTTCCGGGCACAACGGTAGTGCCGGGCTTATCTAATTAAGTTTTGAGCTGTGATTTTTGACAGGCCTATTCACCCCCCTCTCTAGGCCACACAGGTCTTTACAAGTGGTATCGGAGCCTGGTCTCTCAGCAGCACTTCACCGTGCGAGAGAATGGCCACCGACGGAGGAACGGGTAACGTTAGCGTTGTGCAACCCACACCTGAAGTAGAAATGCACACCGCTTGCAGCAATGAAAGTCTCTCCACAGCAAGTGAGAAGGCACCTCCTCAAATGGGTGTGTCGGCCGGAGAGCTCGCAAGAAGAAAGGAGGAAAGAAGATTGAGAAGAGAAGCTAGAGCCAAAGCAAGAGAAGATGCAGCGGCTCTCAAAGCAAGAGAAGAAAAGGCTCAAAGAAAAGAAGAGAGAAGGATTAGAAGAGAAGAAAGAGCCAAGAGAAGAGAAGAAAAGAAGAAGGAGGAAGAGCTCCAAGCAAAGAAGAGTGTGAACTTGAGTGATGACTCAAGTAGCACCGAAGATGGAGATGATCACTTCTCCTACACACATAAGGACAACAAGAAGAAGGAGGAGATGAAGAAGTCATATAAAGAAGTATCCTTTAACTATTCTTCTATGACTAACCATGACTCTAGGCCTCTCATCAATGTGCCCGCGGGCAAGTTACCTCGTTTCGACAGGACTAACTTTGCCAAGTGGAAGCACATTATGAAGACCTATCTTATTGGTCTCCATCCAGGTATTTGGGAGATAGTGCACAATGGACTTGAAGCACCGGTTGATCCAAAGAGCCCCACTCAAGATGAATTCCACAACATTCATCTCAATGCCCAAGCCACTAGTGTGTTGTTTAGTGCCTTGGATGGTGATGAGTACAACAAGGTCATGGGAGTTGAGGTTGCAAAGGAGATTTGGGACACATTGCATATAGCTCATGAATGGGTTGACAAAGTGAGGCAATCCAATATTGACTTGTTGATGGCTAAGCTCAACCGGTTTGTGATTTGTGATGGTGAAGGTCCACAAGAGATGTTTGATAGATTGATGGTGATTGTTGGTAAGATTAGAGGGCTAGGTGGAAATGAAATCAATGATCACAAGGTTGTGAAGATCATGTTAGAGGCATACTCACCTAGGAATGAGACCGTAGTGACATTGATTAGGGACAAGAAGAAGTTTGAGCAATTCACACCTAGTGATGTGCTTGGAAGGATTATCACATTTGATATGCAAAGAGAAGAGGCAAATGAGAGAAGGAAGCTTGGAGAGTTGCAAGCTAGGCTAGATGGGATGAAGATCAAGGATGTGGCACTTAAGGCTAGCAAGCCATCAAGGCAAGCAACATCAAGCAAGGCAAAATCAAGCAAGCAAGCCTCTACAAGCAAGCCCAAGCAACAAAAGAAGAAAATTGAAGTTGAGGACAGCACATCATCATCTTGTGGAAGTGAAAGTGATGGTGAAGAATTTGAAGAAATTGGTGATATAGCTCTTTTCATGAGAAGATACCGCAAGGGGCTCAAGAAGGAAGGTTACAAGTTTGTAAAGAGAAGGTTTCCAAACAAGAAGAAAAGAACTTGCTACAATTGTGGAAGCACCGATCATTTCATAGCACATTGTCCACATGAGAAGAAGGACAACTTCAACAAGGGCAAGAAAGATGACAAAGGCACTTACAAGAAACACAACAAGAGATACATGGGAGAAGCTCACATTGGACATGAATGGGATTCAACCGCACAAACCTCAAGTGAAGAAGATGAGAAGATAGCAACAATAGCATTTCAAAAGTCATCTCCTTCACCAAGACTATTCAACAACTTGTCCGATGATGATGATTGCAACTCCCACACTTGTCTCATGGCCAAGAAAGAGAAGGTGAAAAAGGCTCACACTTCTAAAACCTCTCTTCCACCTAGTGACATCTCTAGTAGTGAACTTAGTGATTCCTCTAGTGATGATGATTCTAGCGATGAAGAGATAAACATGATAACTAAAAGGTTGGACAAGAAAACCAAACTCTTTATCACTAAACTAATGGAGGAACTAGAATGTGTACAAGCCGAGCTAGCAATAAGTGAGGATGCTCTCATCAAACAAGAGGACCTCTACATTGCTTGCAAGGAAGCTCTTGCATTAGAGAGAAGTGAGTTGGACGTCTTGCACGAGGCCTTGGCCAAAGAGCAAGATGAACATGCTTCCCTAAAGAAGGCCCATATTGCACTCAAGGAAAAGTATTGTGGCTTAGATGAAAGCACAAAGAACTTGAGTTGCAATATAATCTTCTTTGGGAAAGCAACTCAACTCTTCCTAAAGCAAATGTCACCTCTATTCCCTCCACTAGTGAAGGTTGTGGAAAATGCTATAATGTTGATTTAAATATCTATTCCACTAACCTTGTGAACATGGAGGCCATGAGAAAGGAGATAGCAAGATTGACAAATATCATTGCAAATGGTTGTGTCAAGTCTACCACAAGTGCTAATGAGAAGACTCAAGAGAAGAGCAAGCCCAAGTTCAAGAATGGATGGCGTCCTTCCATAAAAGATGGGTTTGGGGCACGAAAAAGGAGCCAAGACTAATGGAAGAAGGACAGTGAATGGCTATGAGTGTGTGAGGTTTGAGAAGAAGGGTCAGATTGGTACAGTTCAGCTTGCACAGACCGCGGCAGTGCCGCGCCAGAAGGCTCGGCAAGTGACGGACCCCGGCAGTGCCGCCCCCAGGCTGGCAGTGTCGCGCCCCAAGAAAGGGAAGGCTACCAGTTTGCCTTCTGCTCAGTCTCACACACAGCACAAGCAGGTACCCAACCCAAAGCAAGAATCTCAGAAACCAAAGGAATCTATTTGGGTGATGAAAGGACCGTGACGCCTAAGAGGGGGGGGGGTGAATTAGGCAACTTAAAACTTCTATTCTAAACTATGGCCCCTAATTTTCCACCTAAGCAAAACCTATGCAAGAAAGAAAACTATCTAATGTGCAACTAAGGTTTTGCTAAGTGAGTTTGCTATCTCTACCGCAAAAGGAGTTATGCAACCTAGTTTCCAAACCTATCAACTAGCAAGAGTAAGCTAGGAAAGGTAAAGCACATAAACAAGGTAGCAATGTAAATGCGGAAGCTAAAGAGTGTGATAGAGATGCAAACTCCCGTCGATGACTCCGGTATTTTTACCGAGGTATCGAGAAGCACGCAAGCCTCCCCCTAGTCCTCGTTGGAGCCCCTCGCAAGGAATCCCTCGCAAGGGCCAAGCTCCCGGTTGGGTAACTCCGTGGATAGCTCCGGTCTTCCCCACGCGCAAGTGGGTCTCCGGTTAAGCCACTCGTGGCAAAGCCTCTCCCGGATGCTCTCCGCCGTCTTCACTATCAAGCTTCCGGCCGAAACGCCGCGGGCCTTGTTCCCTTCGGTACACGGAGGCGGCCACACCACAAACTCGGTTGGTTGTGGTCTCGCAAGACTACAAGCCCCGCCGATGTACAACAACGGTGCGCGCAAGCACCGGTAGATAAGAGGTGTTCAAACCTCACTAAACACTAGGCCTAACACCTAGAGCAAGCGCAAAGCGGTGGTCTAACTAGCCTAAGCACTTCGCAAAGCACCTACACTAATCACCTAGTATATTCACTAAGCACTTTGGTGGCTAGAGCAACTAAATATGTGTCTATGCACTATGGTCACTTCCTTGGGCTCCAACCACTTTGTTTTGGCCGGCCATGGGGGTATTTATAGAGGCCCCAACCAAATAGAGCCGTTGGGCAAAGGGATGGGCTTTTCTGCCATCGACCGGACGCTCGTCATGTCCTGACCGGACGCGTCCGGTCACTCCAACGGCTAGATGCCGGCCTGCACAGGCACTGATCGGACTCTGACATGAGTCCGGTCACAGACGATCGGACGCGTCCGATCGCGTTTTTGTGCCTCTGGAACCTCTCTGTTTCCGATCGGACTCAGCTGATCTCCAGCGTCCGATCGACGCCGTAGCGTCCGGTCATGCTGCCACGCTGATGAACAGTCGCATCGTCGCGTCCGGTCCAACTGGCGTAGCGTCCGGTCACTTTTGAAGTGGCGCTGTTGACTGGGTGAACTGACCGGACGCATCCAGACCAGCGTCCGGTCACTACAGAGCAGCGTCCGGTCACTCCTCTTCTTCGTTTCTTCGCGGTTTCTTGCGCCGTCTTGGTTCCGTTCTTGTGCCTTGGACTTTGCTTGATCTTGAGAGTCTTCTATTGAGCTTCAAATGTCTTGCTTGAGGTGTTGATCATCGGATTACCATGTCGCCTTAGTCCAAGTCACATTTGCACCCTATTGGACTACAAAACAAACACTCGCAAACACATTAGTCCAATTTGGTTATGTTGTTCATCAAACACCAAAATTCAACGTTAAATGGGCCGAGGTCCATTTTCCTTACAGGTGACCAAGAACAAGTTTGCACATCAACCCAAGATAGAAGCCCCAAGGAAGAGCAAGTCATCTTGTTACATTTTAGGACACAACAACAGTGGTAAAGTTGTTGCAAAGTATGTTGGTGATAACAAGAGGACAGCCGACAAGTGCATTTGGGTTCCTAAGATACTTGTGACTAACTTGCAAGGCCCCAATATCAATTGGGGACCTAAACCTAGGAACTAAACTTGTCTTGCAGGCATACTCCTCCGGTGGATCAAGTTGGGTTGCTTGATAGCGGATGTACAAATCATATGATCGGAGAAAGGAGTATGTTCTCATCATATTCCCCAACTTCAAATGCAAGCGAAAACATCATTTTCGGTGATAACTCCAAGGGGGATGTGTTAGGTCTTGGTAAAGTTGCTATTACACTTGAGCATTCAATTACTAATGTCTTACATGTCGATTCGTTGAGTTACAACTTGCTATCCGTTTCACAATTATGTGGAATGGGTTTCAATTGTCTCTTTACGGATGAGGGTGTGGAAGTCTTTAGAAGGGAGGATTCCTCTATTGTCTTTACGGGTCGTTTGAAAGGGAAGCTTTACTTAGTTGATTTCAACAAAAGTGAAGCCAAACTTGAGACTTGTTTAGTAGCAAAATCTAGCATGGGTTGGTTATGGCATTGCCGACTAGCTCATGTTGGGATGAGGAACTTGGCCAAACTTCAAAAGGACAACCACATCCTAGGACTAACCAATGTTGATTTTGAGAAAGACAGAGTATGTGGAGCTTGCCAAGCCGGAAAACAAGTAGGCGTACCTCACCCACCAAAGAGCTACGACACTACTACTCATCCATTGGAGTTGATCCACATGGACCTCTTTGGACCGGTTGCCTACCTTAGCATCGGCGGTAACAACATGGTCTTGTTATTGTTGATGATTTTTCTCGTTTGACTTGGGTATTCTTTATGCATGACAAAAGTGTAGTGCAAGAGAAGGTGAAGATGTTCATACGAAGAGCTCAAAGGGAATTCGGTTTCAACATCAAGAAAGTTCATAGTGACAACGGAACCGAATTCCGAAACACCCAAGTGGATGAGTTTCCTGATGAAGAGGGCATCAAGCATGAATTTTTAGTTCCATACACCCCTCAACAAAATGGCGTGGTGGAGAGGAAGAATAGAACACTCATTGACATGGCAAGGACGATGCTAGATGAGTACAAGACACCGGACATCTTTTGGGCCGAAGCCGTCAATACCGCTTGCCATGCAATCAACCGCCTCTACCTCCACAAGAGAAGAAAGAAGACCTCCTATGAGCTGCTCACCGGTAACAAACCAAAGTTGTCGTACTTTAGAGTATTTGGGTGCAAATGTTTCATATTGAACAAGAAGCCCAAAGCCTCTAAGTTCGCATCCAAGGTTGATGAAGGTTTTCTTCTCGGTTATGGATCAAACGAGCATGCCTATCGTGTTTTCAACAAGGCCTCCGGCAAGGTTGACATAGCGATAGACGTGACGTTTGATGAAACTAATGGCTCTCAAGTAGAGCAAGTTGATGAAGTTGTTGTAGGTAATGAGGAACCACCTTGTGAAGCAATCAAGCAATTAGCCATTGGTGATATTAGACCACAAGAACAGCAGGCTACTGGTCAGGATGGTTTTCAAGCTGAAACTCCTGCTGGGACTGATCAGATACAGTCCCCGGCAGTGTCGGGTCCGACCCCGGCAGTGCCGGACCCCGGCAGTGCCGGGCGAAGCCCAGTAGTGCCGGGAACTCCCAGGGCAGCCGCAGCCACTCCACTTCGTGGAGTGAACCTACAACCCATCTTCGAGCAAGATGAAGAAGATGCTGAAGATGCAGCAGAACCCATAGATCATCCAAGGCTCAAGCAAACTATTCAATGGGATCATACTGTTGACAACATTCTTGGGAGTCTTCGAAAGGGGGTAACGACACGCTCTCATTTGGCAAATTTCTGTCAATATTACTCGTTTGTCTCCTCTTTGGAACCTCTCAAGGTAGAAGAAGCACTGGAAGATCCAGATTGGGTGATGGCCATGCAAGAGGAGCTCAACAACTTTGAGCGCAATCAAGTATGGTCACTTGTGGAAAGACCAAATACCAATGTGATTGGCACTAAATGGGTCTTCCGCAACAAGCAAGATGAAGAAGGTGTGGTGACAAGGAACAAGGCAAGATTGGTAGCTCAAGGCTTCACTCAAGTAGAGGGCTTGGACTTTGAAGAAACATATGCACCGGTTGCAAGGCTTGAAGCCATTCGGATTCTTCTAGCCTATGCAGCCCATCACAACTTCAAGCTATATCAAATGGATGTGAGAGTGCATTCCTCAATGGCCCTATACAAGAGTTGGTGTATGTCGAGCAACCACCGGGCTTTGAAGATCCCAAGTTCCCCCAACCATGTCTTCAAACTCCATAAGGCGCTCTATGGGCTTAAACAAGCACCTAGAGCATGGTATGAATGCCTTAAGGAATTCTTGCTCAAACAAGGCTTTGAAATAGGCAAAGCCGATCCTACTCTCTTCACTCATAAAGTCAATGGAGATATCTTTGTGTGCCAAATATATGTCGATGACATAATATTTGGTAGTACTAACAAATCTTTTGTGATGAGTTTAGTAGGATCATGACTAAGAGATTTGAGATGTCTATGATGGGTGAGCTCAAGTTCTTCCTTGGTTTTCAAATCAAGCAATTAAAGGAAGGGACTTTTCTTTGCCAAACCAAGTACACCCATGATATGTTGAAGAAGTTTGACATGGTGAATGCCAAGCCTATCAAAACACCCATGCCAACCAATGGACATCTTGATCTCAATGTGGAAGGGAAAGCCGTGGACATCAAGGTATATCGCTCCATGATCGGTTCTCTTCTTTACTTATGCGCATCTAGGCCCGATATTATGCTTAGTGTGTGCATGTGTGCTAGATTTCAAGCTAACCCGAAAGAGTGTCACCTAGTGGCTTAAGAGAATCTGAGATATCTAGTTCACACACCAAACCTTGGCTTGTGGTATCCTAAGGTCTCCAAGTTCGAACTACTTGGCTATTCGGATTCCGATTATGCTGGTTGTAAAGTAGATCGAAAAAGCACTTCGGGGACATGTCAATACCTTGGATGCTCCTTAGTGTCTTGGGGTTCTAAAAAGCAAAATTGTGTAGCCCTATCCACAGCCAAGGCCGAGTATGTTGCTGCAGGTGCATGTTGTGCGCAACTACTTTGGATGAGGCAAACCCTTCGTGACTTCGGATGTAACTTTACTCATTTCCCACTCTTGTGTGACAATGAAAGTGCCATAAAACTTGCAAACAACCCAGTGAGTCACTCAAGAACCAAACATATAGACATCCGACATCACTTCTTGAGAGATCATGAAATCAAAGGAGATATCGCCATTAGACATGTGAGCACCGACAAACAACTAGCCGATATCTTCACTAAGCCTCTAGATGAGTCAAGGTTTTGTGCCTTAAGGAGTGAACTAAATATACTTGACTCTCGTAACGTGGTTTGAAACCTAGCATGCTTGATTGATCAACTAGTTTGACCTAGGTAAAACCAATTTAAAAACTTTCATACATTGTGTTTCAAAACCTTTGTGAAAGAAACTTGCTTGGAATGACCATTGTTCTGAATTGACTGATTGTCTCTGGTCATAACATGCAAGCAGTATGTGTCCACTCCATGAATGAGCTGTAGTAACTTAGAGAATAAATCTCTCTGCTAGTAACTGTCCGGCAGTGCCGGGCCAGGCGCGGTAGTGTCGGGCCCCGGCAGTGCCGCGACTTATCGATTCAGCAGGAATCGATCTGTTACTGTGTGGGACCGAAGGGAAAAATATCTTCTACTCTTACCCTGCAGTTTCACCCTCTCTCTCCCTCATCCTTTCACCGCAGCCCGTGACCCCCCCCTCTCTCTCTCTCCCTCGGGCGACTAGGAGGCGACCGGCGTGCTCCCTCTCCACCGACCGTGCTCCCCAGCAACTCCGGCCTCCGGAGGTGCTGCTCGGGATCTCCTTCGGTGCTGCTCCGTCGTCCTCTTCTCCAAGGGTCTCCTTCCCTCTCCTTCCTCTCAAGGTGAAGCTTCAAAATCCCAAACCCTAAGTTTTTCCCGATTTGTAAAATGCTCCATGGGTATTGTATTTAGAGGTTGTAGAAGGGTTTGTAGATGATAGGGAAGTGATAGAGATGATGGATGTGGTGTTCCTTGGCTCAGATCTGGTCGGCCTGCGCGGCAGTGCCGAGCCCCGGCAGTGCCGCTCCCAGAGCGGCAGTGCCGGACCATGAGCAGGGGTTTGATCCAAGTAACACCTTATCCATCAAAATCTATCGCCTCACTATAACCTACCAGCCCTTATGCAGTCTTCTAATTCGCAGTTTCCATGTTTTAGATGTTGGGCGGAAGAGGAGATGAGAGAAGGGTCAAGTAGAGGATGGATCCGCTCAGGGGGAGGAGCAAGCAGTCATCCCGTCGAGGTGGCTCTAGCTCCCAAGGAGATGTTTCAGCGAGGCAGCAGATCCGGGATGAGGCTCGCCTGCAGATGCAAGGGCGACAGATAAGGGAAGACCTCTACCCCAACACCCCAGAGCACTTGGCAGAGGTCAGCAGGGCGCACTTGCCGCCATACACAGAGGATGTGCAGGAGAGGCCTCCTCAGGACACCAGGGACAGGCAGCCCGTGTCATACTATCAGCAGTTCAGCTCGGTCAAGTCTCAGCGCCAGCACAACCCATACAACCATCAAAAGGATATGGGCATTGATTATAGGTTCTGGAACGAGTTCCATTCTGATTTCTATCGTTCAGTCCTATACAATGCCAAGAAGCAGAAGATACTGAATATGAAGTATGTTGATTGGGAGCATCTAGAGAGCAAGACTGACCGTGACATCAACAGGGTGGTGGCTGCATGTAAGGCAAGAAACATGTATGATCTGATGGGATTTAGTTATAATTGGAACACCGAGATCATCCATTAGTTCCATGCGACGCTGTATGTTGACAATGTGGTTGAGGAGATGCATTGGATGACCGAGGGTCGTCACTACAAGGTCACTTATGAGACCTTTAGTAGGATCCTCGGTTTGGGCAGCGAGGATAGAGAGTATGATAACCTGCATGATGAGAGGACTTTGATAGATTCTGAGATTGCTTTCATGTATGAGGACCCTCGGAAGGTAGATGGGTTGGTCAAGGGACTACAAGGTTTTTATTACATGTTGAACAACCTCTTCAGGCAAACTCTCAACCCAAAGAGTGGGTCCCATTCTAACTTGTATGGATATGGCAGGAACATGTCGGCTAGGATGGCCCCAAGGGCTAATCGCTTTTTCATATCCAGCTTTATATGGACTGAGCTTCAGGTTGCAACCGAGGATGCTAGGAAGGCAGTTCTCTATGCCCCCTACATCATGTTTATGATTGAGATGGTTTCCGGCTATACCTTTGCTAAGGATGGGTTGCATGAGCCGTACTGTGCAGAGAAGAAGAGAGGAGCAGCAGCAGGGGCAGCAGCAGCTGACAGGCCAGAGAGCTCCCGCCCTTCCTATCCGAGGAAGAAGAAGAGCAAGCTGGCCAAATGGATCAAGGCCATCTTCTCTACTTGCACCTACGCAGCCCAGACAGCTCACCAGGCACTCGTTGAGCAGCGAGCAGAGCGAGAGCGGGCGGGACGTTTGCCGTTACCTCCACCCCGCTCTCCACCTCACTTCGACCTCTCCAGTCTCGACTCAGATGGCATAGACTCAGATGGAGATGAGGAGCAGGAGGAGATAGTGCCTGTGCCACCCCATCATTCTACACGTGCCTCGACCTCGACCCGCTACACCAGTTCCACTCACCGTCAGGGGAAGGCCGTGGTAGAGTCCGACAACGACGATGATGACGATGATGATGAGGAGGAGGAAGAAGAAGTTCAGTGGGACAAGATAGCTTCGGATGATGAGTGAGTGTTTGGACACTCTTCTCTTCTCTACTTCTCTCTTTTTGGTGACTTGTTGCCAAAGGGGGAGAATTAGGTGAAGAGAAGGGGGTACAACACTTTCTTTCTGTTCATGTCCCCATCATGTTAGTAGTTGTGAGTTGTGAGGGAGTTTGATTCGTTCAAAACTCTATGTTTGTAATATTACTCTATGGTACTACTTCTTAGGCTTGGATGTGGACATGTACATTTACCTGCTTATCTAGCCTGTGTTATCTTGTTTAGTTCTGTTATTGATTATGCTTTGTGGCTTTGTGTTAATTCCGCTGCGTTTGCTGTCTGTAGCCTGAGCAGCAGTGCCGCTCCAGGGCCGGCAGTGTCGGGCTCCGGCAGGCCGCTCTGGCAGAAAGACAGCAAACATCTTTGATGTGCTTAAACTGTCATTCGCATCACGTATTATTCTTGACACAGTTTAGTTGCACCCCACAAAGCTATTAGATGTGAAACTGAACCTATCTCTCACTTTTGAATATGTGAATGTTGGCCTCTAATGCTAATTCGAGATTTCAGCTCTCATTCACACATTTAGGGGGAGGTTTCACACCTAAGCTTCTAAATCTCAAGTATTGTACCCTTTTATTGTAAGCTTCGATTGTGTTGTCATCAATCACCAAAAAGGGGGAGATTGTAAGTGCAATCAAGCCCTAATTGTGGGTTTTGGTGATAATGACCACACGTTTGGAGAACTAATGAGATTCATGAAGTTGATAAGCAGGTTATGATAAGAAAGGATGGTGTATGTACGTTGGTGGACCCCCCATACTACATTTCATCGGATCCGGACTCAAAGTGATATATCAAGCTTTTTCATTTGAATTTGAGTTATAGGAATGCCGTACTATCAAGGGGGAATGCAAATACATTGCTATGGCTGAATGACATGTGCTCAAACCAACCCAAGCCATCCATGTTTCTAACCAAAGACAGCTGCACTGAATTCCAATCCAACCCTGTCTGATTAGTAGGCGCAGCAGTGCCGCTCTTGTCGCGACAGTGCCAGGCCGCGGCACTGCCGGGCTTCGGCCGGCACTGCCGTGACTTATTGTAACCGTTGGCAGGGAGGAGATATTTACTCCATCTCCCTGCCACCCCAACGGTTATCCACGACCATAACTCGTCACCTACCTCCAGACAAGCTTCTCTCTTCCCCATTGAAGGCTCTCAACTCCCCTCTCACCAATCCTTCGATTTCCATTGATTTCAAGTGATTGAGAGGCTTAAACCTTCATCAAAGAGAAGCCCTAGCTGAGATCTACTTCCTAGAGCACTTGATTTGAGCCATAGCCGGTGGATTTGCTTCTATTACTCCTGGGTTCTTGGAACCCTAGCCGGCTAGGCGTCACCCTAGAGCCTTGCCAACTTGTGTGGCGGCCTAGGGAGGTTTGTAATCGATTGTTCAGCTAGTATTATTACCCCTCACCTCAAGGATTTGGTTCCTTGACTTGAGAACGAGGTAGAGTTGCAAAGCTCATGACCTAAGTGGTCAACCTCAACAACGTGGAGGTAGGCAAGCCTTGGTGGTGAGCTGAACCACGGGATAAATCACTTGTCTCTTGTGTTTGCTTAGTTTCATTCTTCATATTCATGAGCTTGTGATAGATTCTAGGGTTTGGCCCGATCTACTTTATTCCTCTTATTTGGCTTGAAGTAGTTGGTTCTGCTGGTTCATAGAACTTGTTGTAGCATTTCTATTCATATAGAATCAGTTAGTTGTGGCTGGATTTCGAATTGCAGCTTCTGGTCTCACACTGCGTGGCAGTACCGCGCTGGGGCCGGCAGTGCTGGGCAGCGGCAGTGCCGGGCACAGAGCGGTAGTGCCGGGCTTATCTAATTAAGTTTTGAGCTGTGATTTTTGACAGGCCTATTCACCCCCCCTCTAGGCCACACAGGTCCTTACATCTAGTTCTAGTATAGGGCTAGTAGTAGTAATATATAGATTAAGTGTGGTACTTAGGCTATATATTGCCAGTGAATACGGCTAGGCCCCCGGATAGCTATGGTAGCAAGCAGGTGGTGACAGCCCTGTGCGCCTTGAATTCCACCACGTAGTTGGTCTAGTTTAATAGTAGGGCTCATTGTGCTAGCGTTCAACCTAAGTCAGTGGTAAAGGCTAGTACGCCCACAGTACACTAGTAAAGAACTTAAATCACTAGAAGTCTAATAGAACTAGGATCTACCCTAGTCGATAGTGCCCGTTCCCTTCATCTATCCTAGATATCCTTACCCCCTAGTTTTCTCAAAATCACTTCGCGTTCCTCGTGGATTCGATACCCCGGAATACTCTGAGGTGAAAAGCTACAACTGACAGCCGTGCGCTTGCGGTTTCTTCTGCGTTCCACCTGAGGTGTCAACGCCTGGGAGGTGTCGTCGTTGTCGTCGTCGTTCCGAGGGATCTCCTCCAGCTGATTGTCGACCTCCTTGCCGAGGGCCATGGTGCAATTGCGGATACATGGGTGTATGCCGAGTCTCTGAGTGATGAGTGATTGTCAACGAGTTTAATGCGCATGTTCTTTGTCTTGTGTTGTGCAGGTGTCGAGCACGGAGACAGTGATCGAGGGCAAGGTGAAGGTCAAGTTGAGACGTGCCGTGCCGACGGACTGGGTGCGATGAAGGATGGGCGTGCCGTGCGGCGGACGTGCCATGCCGATGTATCGAGCAGTGAAGGGCGGACGTGAGGCTTGGACTGAGGGACCGGAGTGCCTGAGGATCAGCTGTGGTGGCTGGCAGCCTGGGACAGCGACGAGCGGAGACTTGCGGAGCACGGTGTTGCTCGGGTCGAGGCCCTGGGGACACATGTCGGTGGACGGGGTGCACGGGCGGTGCATCCCCTCTACAGCTCTGGTTTGTTGGTTGAGCCAGAGAAAAACCAACGGGTGGACGGTTTCCGAGTTTGGGCCTGAAAACTCGGGTGCTCGGTTTCCAGGTTGAGCCACAAAACCTGGGCGCGGACGGTTTCCGAGTTTGGCCACAAAACTCGGGCGATGGGCCGGTTTCCGAGTTTGGGCCTCAAAACTCGGGCGCTGCGGGTTTCTGAGTTTGGGCCACAAAACTCAGGCTGATGGGCTGGTTTCCCGGTTTGGGCCTCAAAACCGGGGGTAGCTGGAAAAGGCTGGTTTCCCGGTTTGGGCCACAAAACCGGGGGTGCAGAGCGAGGGCGGCACGTGGCGGCGATCCAGAGGTTGCGTCGAGGCAACGCTTCGGTTCGAGCGGGCGTGGCCGTCGGAAATACCTACCACCGCGGGTTGGACCAGAATAGCCTTAGGGTATTAGCTGGTTCGCTCTGTAATTAGTTTAGAGAGGGGTAGAGTAGGAAATAGGCTTAGTCTAGGTTAGTATAAGTAGCTCAGGGGAGACACCCTCCTCCCCATCTCAGTTAGTGCTTTCATTTGCTAGGGTTTCCTGCTCTCCCATCCCTGCTTTAGCTAGTTGAGATCCGCAGAGAGACTCCACTCTGTGTACTGTTGAGTTGAGGAAGTGAGGCCGTATCCTCACCTTGGAGCACAGATCGTTGGCTTGATTTGCGTCCTTGATTCGAACTCGTGGCTGTGATTTCCGTTGTGTTCGTATTTTTCGCGGAATCCTTTTCTCCACGATTTTCCCGTCGCTTGATCTTTTTGCTCGGTTCATCTTTTGCAAATCCGTTTGAACCAAGTTGTTCTAGATCGTGAGGCACTTCTTTCCACCGAAGGAATCATCCTCTAACCTCACGGTCTAGGAGATCGATCGATTTTTCGTTTCGGGTCAAGTTTTCTCTCTTCCCCCGAAATTCTTCGATTCATCGATTTGGAGATAGGTTCGAGCCATGATCTCCTAGAGATAGCTCACTATACTCCTTGTGACTCATCTCACCAAGGTTGATCCCTAGAGGAATTGTTTCGGGTGAGATAGAGGCAAATCGGTGGACGAACGGAGCTGCTGCGAGTCGACCGGACGCTCAGTCGGGGTGACCGGACACTCGGTTCGTGAGTCCGGTCGATGAACAGCACGTAGCCGTGTTCTTCACTTTGACCGGACGCTCCGTTCACGTTTTGACCGGATGCATCGCTTTCACTGTTCATCGTGCTTGTTCGTTTCTGACCGGACGCACTGCTCTCGACCGGACGCTCCGTACTTGTGAGTCCGGTCGCGAACAGTAAGGTTCCAGAGCCGATTTTTGTTGACCGGATGCGTCTGGTCCCTGCTGACCGGACGTTGGCCAGAGTCCGGTCAATCCAGTTTCGCACGATTTCGTTCGCGGTTCGTTCGTTCTTGATCGGATTCGAGTTCCGTCTTTTGCGTTGGCTTTCTAGGGTTGTCTAGTGTCCCGCTGTGCTTCTAGGAAGCATCCACCCTACATCTAGGGTCGTGGACATTAGCAAGCTCTAGGGTTCGCTCTTGGGGTTGATTTTGGGACAGTGGCATCTAGTTTCCGAAAGGAAATTTTGAAGCTCCCATTCACCCCCCCTCTGGTCGCTTTCGGTTAGCTTCTCGGTCCTTCAATTGGTATCGGAGCGGGTTAAGGATCTTCCACCTTAGCCGGTTCCAGATCCACCGAAGGCGACATGGATCGCGGCATGGGCAAACCGCCGTTTTTCGATGGGACGAACTATGCGTATTGGAAGATACGCATGTCGGCCTATCTGCAGAGTTTGGGTGCTTCTATTTGGGATATTTGCAACTCTGCTGATTACGTGGTCTTGGCTGCTCGTGTTTCTCAGCAACAGATCGATGAGCACGATGCCAATAGCCGAGCCCGTAATGCTCTCTTTTCTTGTTTGAGCATGGGTGAGTTTGATCGTGTTTCTCACCTCGCTACAGCTCGGGAGATCTGGGACACCCTCATGCGTTTCCATGAGGGCACCTCTCAAGTCAAAACCCGACTCTACGAGTCGTTCAAGCGTGAGTATGAGAACTTTAGACATCAACCTGGCGAGAGCATAGAAAGTTTATTCGCTCGCTTTCAAGTGATTGTCAACAGGATGAGGGCTAACAGAGAGCAGTTGCCATTTGACGATCATGAGCGTGCTTTGAAGCTTTTGCACACTCTTGACCGTTCGGTGTGGGACTCCAAGGTTCAGGCAATCATCGAATCGCCGAACTATGAAACCCTCACCTGCGACGAGCTCTTCAGTAAGCTCAAGTCCAGTGAGATTGATGCTATGGCGAGGGCTTCTTTTGAAAATCCTTCTCGTCCGTCCATGGCTTTGGTTTCTGGCTCTTCCTCTAACCCCTCAGCTGGCTTTGCGCTTTCTTCTCTCTTTTCTGTGACAGAGGACCAGCTGGAGTCTTTGGGAGACGACGAGTTGGCTTTGCTTGCCAACCGGTTCTCGCGGTTCCACAACAACCGCATGAACCGTCGTCGAGGAGGAGGACGCACGGGATGCTACGAGTGCGGCGACCCCGACCACTTCATCGCCGACTGCCCCAAGAAGAAGAACAAGCACTCGGGCAAGGGCGAACATGGGCGCAAGCACGACTCCAAGTACAAGGAGAAGCACGTCCCCCCAAGGCACAAGAAACGGGGCGGCTTCGACAAAGAGTACATCAAGAAGAAGTACTTGGAGAAGCAGCAAGCTGAGCAGCGTGCGTTCTTCGCCACGCTCAGCGACGTCGACGGCTCGGATGACGACTCCGCTGGCTCCAGCGATGACGAGTCCGTGAAGAAGAAGCTGGAAGACAAGTTCAACGGCTTGTGCTTCTTCGCCGGCGATGGAGGCCTGTGCACCATGGCGCTCGGAGATGAGGTCGACGGCGAGCCGGAGCGTACCCCTCGGAACGACGACGACGACGACACCTCCCAGGTAAGACTGTTGGAGGACATTTGGTTGGTGGATTCCGGTTGTTCGATGCACACGACCGGAAACCCCAAGTGGTTCTCCAGCCTTAGTCCAGTCGCCGGAAAGGAGTACATAACCTTCGGCGACAAGAGCAAAGGTAAAGTTTTATCCTGAGGCTCCGTGCGGGTTAATGAGCATTTTGTGTTGCGTGATGTTGCTCTTGTATCTAACCTGCATTTTAACTTGCTTTCTGTTTCGCAACTTTTTGATGAGGACTATGAGATTCGTTTTAAACCGAACCTTAGTCGCATCTTAGATCCTCAGGGCGATCTTGTATGTCTAATTTCGCCCTTTGGGAAAGTCTTTCGCGCGAATTTCTCGGAGTCGTTTGGTTCTTCTCGCTGTCTTTTGGCTAGTCCTTCTTCCTCTGATCTTTGGAAGTGGCATAGGAGGCTCGGTCATTTAAGCTTTGACTTGCTTGCAAGACTTAGCTCACTTGGCCTAATCCGAGGATTGCCCAAGCTTTCGATGGAGAAGGATCTAGTTTGCCATTCTTGCAGACATGGGAAGATGGTTGCCGCTCCCCACCATCCAGTGACTAAGGTCATGACCTCGCACCCCGGAGAACTTTTACACATGGACCTTGTTGGTCCGGCTCGGGTGAGCTCGGTTGGTGGCAAGTGGTATGTTTTGGTTGTTGTTGACGACTTTTCGAGATATTCGTGGGTCTTCTTTTTGACTGAGAAGACTGAGACTTTCTCCTTCGCTCGCAATCTGATTTTGCGTCTTCAGAACGAGTTCCCTTTGAACTCGATGCGAGCTATTAGAAGTGATAATGGTTCCGAATTCAAAAATTCAGATTTTGAGAAGTTTTGTGACCGCCTTGGTTTGGAGCATCAATTTTTTTCCCCCTACACACCGCCCCAAAATGGTGTTGTAGAGAGGAAGAATCGGACCCTTGTTGAGATGGCCAGGACGATGCTTGATGAGCATAGGACTCCTAGGCGCTATTGGGCCGAAGCTATGAACACTGCATGCTATATTTCCAATCGCATTTTTCTGAGAGCTTTCTTGAAAAAGACTTCTTATGAGTTGCGTTTTGGAAAACTGCCCAAGGTGAGTTATTTTCGAGTCTTCGGTTGCCACTGTTTTATATTGAAGAAGGGCAACTTGGACAAATTTGAGTCTCGTTCTTCTGACGGTGTATTTTTGGGTTATGGCACTCACACTAGAGCATATCGTGTACTTAACCTTGATACTAACCGAGTCATGGAGACATCAGATGTCACCTTCGACGAGACTCTTGTTTCTCCTCCTTCTCGTTTTGAGCGTGCAGGTGATCATGAGGTTGGAGAGCTTCTTTTTGATGACGAGGACGAGGGTGCTGACGGTATGGATGATCCAGCACCCCCTCCACCTGCCGCGCCGCAAAGAGCGGCCTCAACGACAACTCACGGCCCCGACACCTCCTCTTCCTGGGGGCCGTGGGATCCTCCACCTCGCGCGGTACCTTTTGTACCCGGGGTGGAACCAGCTGCTGTTGAGGGGGAGGTCACTTCTTCCCGGGAGGCGCCACGACATATCCAGCGCCAGCACCCCCCTGAGCAGATGATCGGCGACATCGGTGAGCGAGTCACTCGCTCCAGGTCACAGCACATCTCTCACTTCGCTCATTCTGCTTTTGTTGCTAATTTTGAGCCCCGAGATGTTGGACACGCTTTGATGGATCCGGATTGGGTCAATGCCATGCATGAGGAGTTAGAGAACTTTGAGCGAAATCGGGTTTGGGTTCTAGTTCCACCTCCACCTGACTGTAAGCCTATTGGGACAAAATGGGTATTTAAAAACAAGCAAGGAGAGGATGGCCATGTTGTGAGAAACAAGGCCCGGCTTGTAGCGAAAGGCTATAGTCAGAAGGAAGGGATAGATTATGAGGAAACCTTCGCCCCTGTAGCACGTTTGGAGGCTATTAGGATACTCTTGGCTTATGCTGCATCCAGTGGTTTCAAACTTTTTCAAATGGATGTCAAGAGTGCCTTTTTAAACGGCTACATAGAGGAGGAGGTTTATGTTGAGCAACCCCCCGGTTTTGAAAATCCCAAGTTTCCAAACCACGTTTTTAAACTTCACAAAGCTTTGTATGGTTTGAAACAAGCCCCTAGAGCCTGGTATGATAGGTTGAAAACCTTTTTGCTTGCTAAGGGTTTTAAAATGGGATGTGTAGATAAGACGCTCTTTCTCCTCCGGCAAGGCAAAGACACACTCTTGGTCCAAATTTACGTGGATGATATCATTTTCGGTGGTTCTTCTCACGCTTTGGTTGCCAAGTTTGCAGATACTATGAGCAGGGAGTTCGAGATGAGCATGATGGGCGAGCTGACATTCTTTCTCGGGTTGCAAATTAAGCAATCCTGGGAGGGGACGTTTGTGCACCAGGGCAAGTACACGAAGGACTTGCTGAAGCGGTTCGATATGGGTGAGGCCAAGCCTCTTCCAACACCCATGTCGACGACGACTGCCCTGGATGCGGATGTGGACGGAGAAGCAGTGGACCAGAAGGAGTAACGCAGTATGATCGGGTCGCTCCTCTACCTAACGGCGACACGCCCGGACATCCAGTTCGCGGTGTGTCTGTGCGCGCGCTTTCAGGCGTCGCCGCGCACCTCTCACCGTCAGGCGGTGAAGCGCATCTTCAGGTACCTTCGTTTCACACCTGAGTTTGGGATTTGGTATTCTGCTTCCTCCACCCTCTCGCTTTGCGGTTATTCCGATGCCGATTTTGCTGGTTGTCGCATTGAGCGCAAGTCCACTTCTGGGACTTGCCAATTTATTGGATCTTCTCTTGTATCGTGGTCTTCTCGCAAGAAGTCTAGTGTCGCCCAGTCTACCACGGAGGCTGAGTATGTTGTTGCGGCTAGCTGCTGTTCCCAGTTACTCTGGATGATGGCCACTTTGCGTGATTTTGGTTTGAGCTTTTCTCGCGTGCCTTTGCTTTGTGACAGCACGAGTGCTATTAGCGTTGCTAAGAACCTCGTGCTTCACTCGAAAACCAAACACATTGATGTGCGCTTTCATTTTCTGCGAGACCACCAGGAGAAGGGTGATATCGACCTTCGCCATGTCGATACTCATCATCAACTGGCTGATATTTTCACCAAGCCTTTAGACGAATCAACCTTTAATCGGTTGAGGGGTGAGCTTGGTGTGTGTTTCCCCTTTTAGATGGGGGAAACATTTTGGATCTTGTATATTTGACTGACTCTTTTGTCTTTCTTTTCTGTTGCATTTTAGCGTACGCATTCACATTCTGAGCTTCATGTTTATAATCACTAGAATGTAACTATGCTCTATTTAGTATGCTCCGATGCTTATATGGATGCTTGTAGCTTATGCTCTTCCTGATCACTAGTACATGTTATGAGCTGAGCTATTTTGGAATGGTGAATTTACTTAATAACTTACAATCTGAAAATGTTCACCATTGAGATATGCAACTAGCATGTGTAGGATATGTTGAGTTCACTCGTGCTTTTCATATATGCTAGGTTGCTATGTCTCTAGTTATGAGTCATTCACTTGCTTGGTCTGTTCATATCATGTATAAAATTTGAACCAAGTTTTAGTGAATTGAAAAGATCGAGATGGGATTGCTTGTCAACACCTCATGGTATCGAGACTGTTTCTCATTGCACTTTGAGTTAAACTTGAGCCGTGTAGTGTATGACCGAAACCGTTGCTTTAAGCTTCCGATTGCATATGCATAGGCTTCGCACGGTTGAAAAGTTAGGCAAAGACAAGCTTTCAACCTCTCGCAATCACAAGCTGAAATTAAACTTGTGTAATTTCACCGCTGCAACTCCAATATGAAAATGAAATCACAAGTATATGCTTCATTCCTATGCATGATGATTGAACTTTGCTAGGGGTAGTTCACCTTGTATACATGTTTAGCACTTGTCTGGATTCCTATCTATACATGCGTAGTGATATTCTGATGGTGACTATCTCTTTGGCTAAAAAACTGCTCACTTGCTCATATGCTTCATATTTCGTATGTGTGATCAGTTTGAGCCTTCGCTATGTGAGTGCTTGAGTTGTGCCATTGGAGCTATACCGATTAGAGCATTTTTGCACTCTTTTGGTTATATGCCTGAAGCTGCTAACTTGCATTTCTGACTTCATATGCATTTTGGAAGGGGGAGTTGTGTTGGCTCAAGGGAAGAGTTTGAGCTTGATAAGTGCATTTTCAACTAAGGGGGAGAGTTTTTGCAAATCATATGTCTCCTGGCGTTCAACTAAGGGGGAGCTTTTGCTATTCTGCTATTCAAATCTTTATGCTCTTCTCTTGTTGGACCTAAGGGGGAGTCCCTGGTTGCTTGCACTTGTCGAGGGGGAGTTTGCTAGTTGTGTTGAGCCGTTGCCTCTGTCTTGAGGGACTAGCAAACATTTTCCTCATTTGTCGTTGGGGTGGTTTTTGATTGGTTCGGAGACCTTTCGTTTGTTTTTCAATTGATTCGGAGTGGTTTTCGTGCTAGTTGTGTTGAGCCTCTGTGCATCTATCTTGAGGAACTAGCACTTTGCCAATTTTTAGCTCCGATTTTCAATTGGTTTTCTGCTAGCGGTGTTGAGCCTGTTCTACCTCTTCTTGAGGGCTAGCTTTGCTTTGCTTGGTCGCGTCGAGCCGTTGCCCATGTCTTTGGGGACCAAGTTCTCGCTTCTTCCACTTGACCTTTTTCGGCTTTGCTATGCTTTTGGGTCATTTGGTTGAGTTCTCTCTTCTCCTTCCTCTTACCTTCTTCTCTCATTATGATTTGTGTGTATAGTTGACAATGCACTCATCAAGGGGGAGATTGCGGATACATGGGTGTATGCCGAGTCTCTGAGTGATGAGTGATTGTCAACGAGTTTAATGCGCATGTTCTTTGGCTTGTGTTGTGCAGGTGTCGAGCACGGAGACAGTGATCGAGGGCAAGGTGAAGGTCAAGTTGAGACGTGCCGTGCCGACGGACTGGGTGCGATGAAGGATGGGCATGCCGTGCGGCGGACGTGCCATGCCGATGTATCGAGCAGTCTAGGGCGGACGTGAGGCTTGGACTGAGGGACCGGAGTGCCTGAGGATCAGCTGTGGTGGCTGGCAGCCTGGGACAGCGACGAGCGGAGACTTGCGGGGCACGGTGTTGCTCGGGTCGAGGACCTGGGGACACGTGTCGGTGGACGGGGTGCACGGGCGGTGCAACCCCTCTACAGCTCCGGTTTGTTGGTTGAGCCAGAGAAAAACCAACGGGTGGACGGTTTCCGAGTTTGGGCCTCAAAACTCGGGTGCTCGGTTTCCAGGTTGAGCCACAAAACCTGGGCGCGGACGGTTTCCGAGTTTGGCCACAAAACTCGGGCGATGGGCCGGTTTCTGAGTTTGGGCCTCAAAACTCGGGCGCTGCGGGTTTCTGAGTTTGGGCCACAAAACTCAGGCTGATGGGCTGGTTTCCCGGTTTGGGCCTCAAAACCGGGGGTAGCTGGAAAAGGCTGGTTTCCCGGTTTGGGCCACAAAACCGGGGGTGCAGAGCGAGGGCGACACGTGGCGGCGATCCAGAGGTTGCATCGAGGCAACGCTTCGGTTCGAGCGGGCGTGGCCGTCGGACCTACCTACCACCGCGGGTTGGACCAGAATAGCCTTAGGGTATTAGCTGGTTCGCTCTGTAATTAGTTTAGAGAGGGGTAGAGTAGGAAATAGGCTTAGTCTAGGTTAGTATAAGTAGCTCAGGGGAGACACCCTCCTCCCCATCTCAGTTAGTGCTTTCATTTGCTAGGGTTTCCTGCTCTCCCATCCCTGCTTTAGCTAGTTGAGATCCGCAGAGAGACTCCACTCTGTGTACTGTTGAGTTGAGGAAGTGAGGCCGTATCCTCACCTTGGAGCACAGATCGTTGGCTTGATTTGCGTCCTTGATTCGAACTCGTGGCTGTGATTTCCGTTGTGTTCGTATTTTTCGCGGAATCCTTTTCTCCACGATTTTCTCGTCGCTTGATCTTTTTTGCTTGGTTCATCTTTTGCAAATCCATTTGAACCAAGTTGTTCTAGATCGTGAGGCACTTCTTTCCACCGAAGGAATCATCCTCTAACCTCACGGTCTAGGAGATCGATCGATTTTTCGTTTCGGGTCAAGTTTTCTCTCTTCCCCCGAAATTCTTCGATTCATCGATTTGGAGATAGGTTCGAGCCATGATCTCCTAGAGATAGCTCACTATACTCCTTGTGACTCATCTCACCAAGGTTGATCCCTAGAGGAATTGTTTCGGGTGAGATAGAGGCAAATCGGTGGACGAACGGAGCTGCTGCGAGTCGACCGGACGCTCAGTCGGGGTGACCGGACGCTCGGTTCGTGAGTCCGGTCGATGAACAGCACGTAGCCGTGTTCTTCACTTTGACCGGACGCTCCGTTCACGTTTTGACCGGACGCATCGCTTTCACTGTTCATCGTGCTTGTTCGTTTCTGACCGGACGCACTGCTCTCGACCGGACGCTCTGTACTTGTGAGTCCGGTCGCGAACAGTAAGGTTCCAGAGCCGATTTTTGTTGACCGGATGCGTCCGGTCCCTGCTGACCGGACGCTGGCCAGAGTCCGGTCAATCCAGTTTCGCACGATTTCGTTCGCGGTTCGTTCGTTCTTGATCGGATTCGAGTTCCGTCTTTTGCGTTGGCTTTCTAGGGTTGTCTAGTGTCCCGCTGTGCTTCTAGGAAGCATCCACCCTACATCTAGGGTCGTGGACATTAGCAAGCTCTAGGGTTTGCTCTTGGGGTTGATTTTGGGACAGTGGCATCTAGTTTCCGAAAGGAAATTTTGAAGCTCCCATTCACCCCCCCTCTGGTCGCTTTCGGTTAGCTTCTCGGTCCTTCAGCAATGACCATCGTTGTCGGTGAAGAAGCAGAGGTCGTTCAGCTTGTCCTCGATCTTCTTCTTCTTCTCGGACTCGTCGTCGCTCGAAGAAACAGAGTTGTCATCCGAGTCGTCGACGTCGCTGAGTGTGGTGAAGAAAGCACGCTGCTCGGCCTAGGCCTTCTCCAAGTACTTCTTGATGTACTCCATGTTGAAGCCGCCCTTCCTCTTGTGCTTCGTGGGGACGTACTTTTCTTTGTGCTTGCCAGAGTCATACTTGTGCCCATGACTGCCCTTCCCAAATGCTTGCTTGTTCTTCTTGGGACAGTTGGCGATGAAGTGGTCGGGGTTGCCGCACTCAAAGCATCCAGAGTGTCCTCCTCCGCGGCGATGGTTCAAGCAGTTGTTGTGGAACCGCGAGAACCGGTTGGCAAGCAAAGCCAACTCGTCATCCCCCATGAACTCCAGCTGCTCCTCTATGATAGAAAGAAGAGAAGAAAGTGCAAATCCTCCAGAGGGGTTAGCAGAAGAGCCAGAAAGCAAAGCCATCGACGGGCCAGAAGGATTTTCATAAGAAGCCCTCGCCATGGCATCAATCTCACTGGACTTGAGCTTACTAAAGAGCTCGTCGCATGTGAGGGTCTCATAGTTAGATGATTCGATGATTGCCTAGACCTTTGAGTCCCACACCGACCGATCGAGAGTATGCAAAAGCTTCAAAGCCCTCTCATGATCGTTGAAAGGCAACAGCTCCTTGTTTGCCCTAATCCTGTTGACAATCACCTGAAAGCGAGCGAATAAACTCTCTATGCTCTCGTCAGGCATGTGTCGAAAGTTCTCATACTCCCGCTTGTGCGACTCGTAGAGATGGGATTTGACTTGAGTGGTTCCCTCATGAAAGCGCTTGAGGGTCGCCCAAATCTCACGAGCCGTGGGGAGGTGAGAAACGCGGTCAAACTCAGACATGCTCAAACAGGAGAAAAGAGCAATACGGGCTCGGCTATTGGCACCATGCTCATCGATCTCCAGCTGAGTAGCATGAGCAGCCAGGACCACGTAATCTTCCTTGTTGCAAATCTCCTAGACAGAAGCACCCATGATCTGAAGATAGGCCGACATGCGTATCTTCCAATACGCATAGTTCGTCCCATCGAAAAATGGCAGTTTGCCCACGTCGCGATCCATGTCGCCTTCTATGGATCTGGAACCGGCTAAGGTGGAAGATCCTTAACCCGCTCCGAAACCAATTGAAGGACCGAAAGTGCTACCAGAAAGCGACCAGAGGGGGGGGTGAATGGGAGCCTCAAATTTCTTTTCAGAAACTTTTAGCCTCTGTCCCAAAAATCAACCCTGAGAGAAAACCTAGAGCTTGATAGAATCCATGACCCTAGATGTAGGGTGGATGCTTCCAAGAAGCACAGCGGGACACTACACGACTCTAGAACCCTAATGCAAAAAACCAAAATCTAATCCGAAGTCAGACGAACAAACTGCGGACGAAACAGTGCAGAAGATCCTGCATCGGACGTTGGCCTGCGTCCGATGGCCAGGCACCGGACGCGTCCGATGCAAAAGACCCTCTCTAAAACCTTACTGGACAGGCATCTGATGCTGGCTACAGTGAAACCCTAGCGTCCGATGCTCAACCTCCGGACGCGTCCGATGGCAACGGTCGGTCCGATGGTAAGCGTCCGATGCTCCTTTAAAAACATTGACTTTTAACACGTGGCACCTGCGCGTCCGGTGTCAAGAACACAGCGTCCGATGCTCCCGACCCGAGCGTCCGATGCCCCCGATACAACATTGTTCTTCCACGGATTCAACTCGATCTCCTCCAAATCAAAAGCTCTAAGGCTTAGACTTGGTATGAGGAGTTCCAAGGTGGTTAGTGAGCTACCCCTAAGAGATCATGGCTCGAACCTAACTCCAAATCGGTGAATCGGAAGAATTCGGGGCAAGGGAGACAAAAGCGATTCGAAACAAAAATCGACCGATCTACTAGCTCGTGAGGTTAGAGGTGAATTCCTTTGGTGGAAAGATGCACCTCACGATCTAGAACAACTCAGTTCAAACGGAATCGCAAAAGACGCAACGAGTAGAGAGATCGATCACTGGGAAAATCGTGGAGAAAAGCAACCCGCGAAGAACTACACCAAAACGCGAATCACAACCACAAAATTGCAACCGTGTGGCTACCACACGCTACAACAGTGAGATTACGGTCTCACTTCCTCAAAATCTCATGAACACACAGGTATGGTTCTCTGCGGATCTCAGTAGCTACAACAGGGAATTTGGAGAGCAGGAAAACCATAAGTGGAGAATAGCAAATGACTGAGATAGTTTGGGAGGTGGGTGTCTCCCCCTACTTATCCTAATTCTAGTTCCCACTCTACCTCTACTCAATTACAGAGCAAACCAGCTAAACCCTAAGGTTATTTTGGACCAACCCAAAGTAGATGTTGATCCGATGGCCACACCCGCACAACTGGTAGCGTTGCCTCGACGCAACCTCACCGATTGCCGCCACGTGCCGCCACCGCTCTGCTCGTCCTTTTCTCGGACCTCGCCCCTAGTTTTGAGGCCCAAACCGGGAAACCAGTCTTCACGACCAACCCCCGGTTTTGAGGCTCAAACCGGGAAACCAGCCGTCCATCGCCTGAGTTTCGTGGCCCAAACTCAGAAACCCGCCAGCGCCCAGGTTTTGAGGCCCAAACCTGGAAACCATCCTTAGCCAAAGTTTTGTGGCCCAAACTCGGTAAACCCGTAGCACCCAGGTTTTGTGGCCCAAACCTGGAAACCGTCCACCGGTGGTTTTTCTATGGCTCAACCACCAAACCGACGCTGTAGAGGGGATGCACCGCCCGTGCACCCCGTCCACCGACATATGTACCCAGGTCCTCGACCCGAGCAACATTGTGCCCATGTATCCGGACTATTGATCTTCACTAAACAGGCTCACCCTGTCCTTTGTCTATTTCTTGAATATCTTATTGCAGGGTGATGTATGACTGAATTTGATCGACCGGAAAACTACGTTGACGATCCTGAAGTTTTGAACCGTAAAGCCAAAGCCAAGCTCAGGAAATCTCCAACCACGTTAACCGAAGACACTCAGGCAAGAAGCTCAACACCAGTGTTAGAAGACATGGCTGACAAGACTCTCCGTGATTTCTCTGCACCAACCACTGCCAACATCCAGACTGGACCAACAGTCAATATAGGAACCGAGGGATTCGAACCCAAGCCATCTCTGATCAGCATAATGCAAGTCAGCCAGTTTTATGGGAAAGCACATGAAGATGCGAGTGCCCACCCCCAACACTTCCTGGAGATATGAAGCACCTTCACAATACTACTCCCATTCTCATTTTGGGATGAGCGAAGCAATGGTTCTACTCTAACAAAGACAAAAACACTACATGGGAGATCTGCTCCACTGCTTTCCTAGCAAAGTTCTTTCCCGTAGGCAAGATGAATGCCCTACGAGCAAAGATTTCAACTTCTCAGCAACAGTATGATGAATCTATCCCTGAGGCATGAGAATGCTTTCAAGACAACATATCAGAATGCCCACACCACGGGATGGAGAGTTGGTTACTTATGTAGACATTCTACCATGGGCTCACTTCGAGTGCCCGTGATAATATCGATGCAGCTGTTGGAGGATCGTTCTTGTCACTTACTATTAAAGAGGCAACGACTCTCATTGAGAAGATAGCTTCCAACCAAGGATGGAACAAAGAACACACTCAACCGAAGAAGAGAGGAGGAATGCATCAACTCAAAGAAGTAGACGTGTTGTCTGCTCAGATGGACCTACACATAAAGAAGCTTGACGAACGACACCATGAGAAGAATGAAGTCATGCACATCCATGATTCCCGCATGACTTGTGAAGAATGTGGAGGCACTGGCCTCACAGGAAGCAGCTGCCCTGAAGTCCAAGAGGATGTGAACTACATCAACAACAACAACAAAAACTATCGTCCTCAACAGAATCAAGGATGGAATCAACAACATAGGCCCAACTACCAAGGTAACCACTCAGGTAACTACCAAGGTAACAACTTCAACCAACCGCATTTAAGAGAAATGATTGTTAATCAAAATAAAGTTATTCATAATATGTCCAGAAAGATAGCTTCCAATGATAAAATACTTGAAACCATTAATAATAGAATGAAAAGCTTTACTTCTGCTATTAAGAATCAACTTAGCTTTAACAAGATGATAGAATCACAAATCTCTCAGTTAGCCACTTCAGCACCTGTGACCAAAAAAGGTAAGATTCTGGGGAATCCGGAAGAATTAGAAACTGCAAATCTTGTAGACATTTTCGATGCAGGTGATTACTTCACAGCTCTGCCAAGACCAAAGTATAGAGGATGGATAGATGAGAATTTGCCAGAAAAGAAAGAAGATCTAGGGATACCTGTCATCCCTATCACCATTGGACCCCATACCTTTGACGAAGATGTCTGTGATCTTGGAGCAAGTGTCAACATTATGCCTAAGGTAATTGTTGGTAGTTCTTAGCTACACCTAGGATAGGGTAACTAAAGTAGCTATCTACTAATGCCAAGCAGGGTTGTCAGTCCCGATACTAGTAGGAGCTAGCTAGCGAGAATGCAATCTACCAGGAGGAGATTCTGCAAGCGCACAGAACTATCGTAGTAGCACTTCGCCTGGGAGTACCAGGTGTCGATTTATTTGATCATAAGGGAAGGCTAGGGTGGTGTATGAGTTGAGTCAAGGAGGGGATGAGAGTCGAAGAAAAGAGAAAAGGGAAAAGTGGAGAAGAGAGGAGATGAAAGGCTAGAAAGAATATATGGGTGGATAGTTAAGCATGAAATGGATGGCTAAGGTAAGGTGGATGGATTGATAGATGATAAGGGATAACTAAGGTTAACTAACTAATTACTAACTACTAACTAATAACTACTCCTAGATAACTACGAAGCAAGATAACTACAAAGCAAGATAGTTACGAAGCAAGGCAGGCAAAAGACAATAGAGCAACTAAGTTGAGTAAAGTTTTATTCCTATCTTGTCAAGTATCGAGGCGTACTAGCTTTTACCACTTACTTAGGTTGAACGCTAGCACAACGAGCCTTACTATTAAACTGGGCCAACTACGTGGTGGAATTCAAGGCGCACAGGGCTGTCACCACCTGCTTGCTACCATAGCTATCCGGGGGTCCAGCCGTATCTGAAGGTAAGTCTATAACTAAGCACCACGCTTAACTATATTCTAACTATCTCTACCCTAGCTTTGAATAGAGACACCCTTGCGGACGTCAGAGCAAACACTTGACTAAATAAGGTAAACACTAAACTAACTAAGCAACCTATTGGCAAAGATCAAACACTAAGCTCACTAGAGATTAACTACTATGGCTAAGTGAATTTAACTGTAGGATAGCTAGGCACTCAAGCAATCAATCAAGTATACCACTCAATACTGATAAGTAGAATAAAGTAATACTTGAAATGATGAACTAGAATATAGTAAAGTGCTTGAGATACAAGAGCAAAACTTGAACTGGAGATGAAGGAAGACTCTTCCCAGCTCCAGAACCGATCACTCGCACGCCTCTACTCTTGAGCTAAGCCTTGAGCAGCGCTACCGCGAGGGCAAAGATTTCTTGCTCTACTAGCTACCTACTTGCCTAAGCTCTCTGAGCTCTCACTTGCTTGCTTCTGCTTGCTTTGCTTCTCTTGTGTTGTGGTGGTACTGGTGTACGGGATGGTGTGAATGAAGTAGTGTCGCCAGGGGGGTATTTATAGCCCAAATGAGTGAGGGGGGTATTTATAGGGGGCAGCCAGTCGACCTAGGGCTAACCCTAGTGGCGGGCGCCAGCCCTAGGTGGCGGCCGCCACCTCCCTCACCGTTGGATGCACCGCCTTGGCTTCAACAGCATCTAGGTGGTTGTCCAAGGCGGTTTGGAGGTCGGTTGCATGTCCTAGCAACCGCCATTCAGCCTTGATCCACGCCACTTCATCCTGAGCCGTCCGATGCCACTGACCTAGTGACCAAGGGCCAAGATTTGGCCTTGGGAAGGTCACACGGATCGGTGACATGGCAGGGGGTGAAACTTGGGCCAACCCAAGTGGTGGGCGCCACCCCCCTTAGGCCCATTTGGGCCCTGCTGAGTGGGCTTGGCTCCTGGTGGGTCCAAATGTCCAAATTTGGTTCAAATCCTGCATTCAAATAAAATTCTATGGACATGTGGAATTCGGTTAGTTTGAAACCTATTTGACTACATTTCATGCCTTTTTGGTGGATTTTAGGGTCAAATATTGATGGTAAAACAAGTGTTTAAGGACCATCAACAGTAATCTATGAGAAAATTCATGGTCAACCATTGTTGTACACAGCCATGTGTTTGCAGCTTGCAGACCAGACATTGTGCTACCCCAAGGGAATCCTTGAAGATGTCCAAGTACAAGTTCGACACTCATATGTCCTAGTAGATTTCGTGATTGTGTAAACAGGAGGAGATGAAAGAGCACCCATCATTTTAGGAAGACCATTCTTAAGTACAACTAAAGCCATCATCTACAGCGAAAGCGCCAAGATCTGCTTCACGATCAACAATAGGAAGGAGAGGTTCAGTTTCAAGAATCGCACACTCAACACTCGTGTACACCCTCAGTCACCATATGAGTACGAGTATGCACCTGTTGTCCCGAAGAAG
Organism: Coix lacryma-jobi var. lacryma-jobi; assembly: GCA_009763385.1. NCBI lineage: Eukaryota > Viridiplantae > Streptophyta > Magnoliopsida > Poales > Poaceae > Coix > Coix lacryma-jobi. Next base: position 131,150,956 of record CM019826.1, read on the forward strand.
AACAACAACAATAGAAGGAGGAGGAACAAGACGAAGCCACAAGAACAAGAACCAGTATGGATGGTCAACACTGTTGAGCCATCAGAAGATCCCACTCTTCCTCCACTACGCCTTGAGAAGATGTACGATACAGGAGTACCTACCATTGACTGCTTGATCAAGGAGAGTACCTTTTACAACACGTTCTGCAACATCGACTCAAGTGTCAACATCATGTCTACAGTAACATATAAACATCTATTTCGTGATGAACCACTAGAACTGACATACTTGAAGGTAAGGCTAGCCGACCAATCAGTCCGATTTTCGGAAGGAATGGTGGAAGATGTCATAGTCAAAATTAGAGGTCACGAAGTCCCCACAGACTTCTTGGTTCTCGACATGGGAGAAGACGATGATGTCCACCTCATCCTAGGAAGACCGTTCCTATACACTACAAGTGCAATAATCTACATGAAGCAAGGGGAGATCCATTTTCACTTTTCTGGAGCGAAGGTATGATGCTACTTCATCAACTACATACCTAATGAAGCACCCAAGAAGAGTAGAAGTGAAAGACGCCGCTCTCAACGCCAAAGAAGACAAGCCATCAAGAATGGAGAGACCAATCACAAAGAAGAAGCTAGTGACACTATCCTAGAAAAGAAAGAAGAAGAGACACCTCAAGACAGTGAACAACAGGAAGAGAAGACTCAGACCAAGAAAGTATGGAAGAAAAAGACAACACCTAAAGAGGAACAATCAGAAACAACTTTCCAAACGTCTGACACACCTTGGGAGGTCTAAACCAAGGGAAGGTCCGGTTCGTCGGACCTAAATATCCGAACCTTCACCAAAAGGTAAAAAATGGCAGTTATCCTCATATTTACTTTTCTGCATATTTCTCATATTTGATTATATCTTGTATCATCATATTTAATCCATAATCATTGCATCATCATATTTTATCCGTAAGCATTTTAATTTCTGCATTACATTAAAAAAAATTCATATTGCATTATCATATTGCATTTAAAAAGAAAAACTCTTAAAGCCCCACGTGAATAATTCAATTGTTTACTGTGGAGGCACAAAAAATGTTTCTTACTTTTTTGCATCTGCATATAAAAATAGAAAATCCAAAAATATTAAACTCTTGTTGAATCATGCTGGCTTAAACACCTATTAGGCTCGATAAGACAAATACAGTTTTACCATTAACACTTAATCAGTTCCACGAGCTTTGTTGTCTATTTAGCAGGAATCAATGAGAAGGCCAGATAACTTCATCCACTCTGGAGAGACTGAAATAACAACCTTCCATTAAGGACCAGAGGAGTGAAGTACATCGACGGTACCAAGAGAACGAACACGCAAGCATCTAGCTTGGGGGAAAAGGCTCCCCTGTTATCCAAGGTAATATATCTATATATATTTTGGAACTCCATTTAAAAATAGAAAACACCAAAAATATGTGAGTACATGAAGGCTCACTCTTAAAAAATAAAAACCCGAAAAATATATGAGCACATGAAGGCTCACTCTTAAAAAGAAAAAGAACAAAAATATTCGGGCACATGAAGGCTCGATGCTATCGAAGGGATTAGCTTGGGGGAGACGCACCCCCGTTATCTTAATGATGAAGGTATGTCCTTATTATTATTATTATTATTATTATTATTATTATTATTATTATTATTATTATTAGTTAAGTATTATATCCTTAATACTATTATTAGTCTTTATATTTTATATATCTTAGAGTGTGTGTGTTTAATATTAGAGTCAACAAATGAATAATGATGATCTAGAATAAAAGCTTGCCCTGAATAATTGAGCTCTAGGATAATAAAATTAATTTGGATGGAGATGATGAATAGTTGCTCTGTCGTAATTCTTTTCAAGTGCCTAGTGCTCAGTCTTAAATTTTTCTGAGTTTTGGATGAGATTGTTTAACATAAAAGTTTGCTTTGAATCTGAAACTTGTGGGTTGCAAAAGTTTGACTTAAGTCTAAGTGTTTGACAAGTATGATATGAAAAGGTTGAACTGCTATTTATCTTGTTCATAGTGATACTAGAGTTCTGGAAATTTATCCTTCGAAAACTTAAAAATGCTACATGATGAGATCCTCTATGATGAGTGTTTGAAATTCCTACCAAAATCTGATATACATGCTTGTTAGACTAGGAAGTCCACTCTTTATATTTACTGCTTGCATATGCATTGAGTATTGTCAAATCATGTTGACCCTTAGAGACTCATCATACAGTTAAAATCAAGATCACGTACACTCCACCCATTATGCTGCTTCTACACTGGGAGTAGGCAACAACATTCCTTCCATTTAAATCCACCCAAAAATGTTTCACTCCTAGGAGTGAACAACCAAAAATATTTCTCTTCATCCATATGACCTTTTTATGCCTTCATTGCCATTCATAAATGCTCTAATTTATCATTATTATCTCTTTAAATATTGTGCTGCAAAAAAAATGCATGGGTTATGCAAAAGTTATTTAAAAAGAGCAAAAATGGACAAGTGTCCGACAATAGAATTAGGGGTGTTTCGATACCCATCTGAAAAAATGATAGCTCATGTTATCTCTAGCAGGAGTTATAAAAGAGAGAAGTACCTACAAGGAGTAAAGTAAGCAAAGGTCTATACCCATTATCCATGATTATGTTTACATCGTCATCACTGTGTTTTTCACCCTCACATTTGTTTATCACCATTGTTCCACCATACACATCCATTCCACATATAGGTCCACACACATGCACATCTTGATTTGATTGTATGCCAAGTTCCTCTGGATCCATGCTTTGACTATGCAATATATGCTATGTAAGTATGTACAGGTTGACTCCCACCTATAAACTCCACAAAAAGCTTATTAGTTATAGGGTGAGAGAAGGCACAACATTCACTGCATTGGAGACAATCCATAAATACCACAGATGAGAGACTTGAAAGCATCATATGAAGGAATCTCTGAGTTTTATTTTAAAAATCTTACGAAACTCCAGAATAAAGGTAGATCGAAGAACTTGAGACACAGTGTTTAACCTGATCGTTCTGCTTTTCAAACTGCTCAAGACCCAAGTGAAAGCTACAAGCACCACAGTTGAAGGTAAGAGGTAAGTTTGAAAGTTGAAATGATTGATTCTAATTCAGAGGAAAAATTTTTGTTTGAACATCAGTGTACTTTTGAGGCGTGAAAGCATAGTAGCAACTCCTGATCCATCATAATATATCACCTAATGTTTGCTAAGGGACTAGCAAAGGTTAAGCTTGGGGGAACTTGTTGACGGTAGATAACTCCTATTTTAAACCGTCAACTAACCTCATAAATGACCCGCAATGATCCAAAGAGTGTAGCTATAAGGTTTGATTCTAACGAGTTCCACGAGTTGTGTCGATTCCACTTGTTTTATAGGATATTCAATATTTCATCATAAGAAAGTATCTCAAGTGAAGAATCAGAGCACACCATTGTGATGAGCTCATCGAGACAATCGAAACAGACATATCACTTGCCATATTTGGAGCCCCCGAGCGAAAGTTCTCGATGAATACGACTTGGAAGACTCTGGAACCTTCTAAAAGCATTATCCATACAAAGATTAGGGGTGTAGCAGATAAGATTCCATCAGCTACAGAATACCAGAAATATCCAGGGACCAGATATGAAGAAGATGATAAGGAATCCAACCACGCCATGACTCGTTGCGCAAACCAATCGAACAAGGGCAGTAGGCGAAGAAGGAAGGTACCCGAAGACTTCCGATCTAAGGACGAGGCAGGCGGCGGCTAGGGGAGGCCGTCTGGCCTCAACCCTAGGCCGGCCGGCCTAGGCCCACATGGCAGCCAGTCCTCCTTCGTGCGACGTGACCTAATCGACCTCTTCGACGTATCTCGACCATTGTTCAAGGTCGGTTTGATCCGACAGTTGCGGTTCATCACATCGGGCTATATAAGAAACCCCAGACCCCCCTCGCATTAGAACAATCATATCTAATAGCATAGATCAACCATTTAGTTTAGAGATAGCCTAGACAACCAAGAGCTCCACCATCCAAGGGCGTATATAGAATAGAATTAGAAGAGTTAAGGGAAGCTCGGATTTTGGATCTAGTCAAGAGGAGCTAGGTAATTAGCCTTGTCTTCTCTCTTGTATCAACATTGTTCTTCTAATTGTTATTCTAATTGTCTTATAGTTCATCATCTTTATGTTCTAATTGTGTTCTAGTTCATCTTCTAATCCATCTAGTTCATCTTTGTGTTCTAATCTAGTTCTAATTACCTTTCTAGTTCATCCTAGTGCTTCTAATCTACTTCTAATTGTTCATCTAGTTCTTATTCATCTTCTAGTTCTTGTTCTAGTTGATACCTGTCATGACTTGTTACTATTTCATGTTCATAATTATAATGTTCATCGTCTACTTTGATTATATGTCTAGCATAGCTAGGGTATCTCTATGTCTATGCTCTTGTTCGTATCGCGGTGTGAGTGGTCAACATTGTGTAAGCGTGGTGCTTATATGTTGTTTACCTGCGAATGCACCCTATATTCTGGGCCAACAAGTGGTAGTTCGCGTGGGTGACTCTTATAGCCACGTTGAGTCCTATGTAGTCCACTCCCCAAATATAGGGCAAGTAAGACCTGGTCACCCGGAGGGGATAGACTCCGGATCTGATCCTCCACGCGTGATGTCTCATGCGTATAAATATAAGTTATTCTAACCATGATTGCTAAACATAATTGCTCTAATTGACGTAGTCTATGACCTATAGTTAGAACCATATTTGGAAGTTAATCTGTCTCTATCTAATTCTAGTTATGATCTAACCTTGGATAGGAATGCTTTGTTGGAACTCTTTACAGTTTACTCTGTTCTATCTTATTTATCATTTATGGTTGATTCCTGTGTTGAGTAGATATAGTGGAACTCTTATCATAATCATACATGTGTGTGTGTTATAGTTTGTAGATGTTTATCTCCTGTCACTCTCTCAACATAGAGGTTGACGACACTAAGATAAATAACGATACCTTGGAGACTCTCCTAGGTGAAATGCTATAGCGGATGTATTTTATTTATGCGCTTGAAGATAATCTCTTTTTATATTTTATAAGGGCATGATAATAAATACAATCCACGTCTCTAGTGTCGCTGCTAGTGGTGACAGCCTAGCGCTAAAGGTAATGCTGTTAGATTTGTCTACCTGCATTTCTAGCGCCGTTATCTGAAGTGATGCTAAGTGATGTCAGCAACCTCCACCTAAGACAAGGGGAGGAGCGAAGTCTATAAAGTCGAGCACCCTCACAAAGGTGCAAGGGGCTTGAAAAATCAAACTTCACCTCCACCTAAGACTAGGAGAGGAGCTAAGTCAAAAAGCCGAGCACCCCTGGAATGGTGCAAGGGGCTCGCAAAACAAGCTTCATCTTCTCCCAAGATAAGGGATTCAGCGAAGTCGAAAAACTCGAGCACCCTTGCTCAGTAGCAAGGGAACCGAAAGGAGCGAAGTACAAATGGACCAATACCTTCGTAAAAATGCCCTACCCACCCCTAAGAGCTACGCGAGCTCGCCACCTTCGCAAAAACACGCAGATCAAATCAAAACAGTACAAACACCACAAAAGTTGCAACAGATGCCTACTACGGGCACAACCGCCCACGAGCAATAATGTCATCCAACAACCACAAGTACAGTCACTTTTACTACCTAGCAGGCACCAACCACACATCCAACGCCCACCCTCACTTATAAAAACACAAACCAACAAGCAAACCCAACCACAAGTTGAGCTTCTTGGAATCCTAGCTGGTTAGGTGTTCTTCGGTTGTTGCTCGTGATTGACTCACTTGTGAGGACACTCCGAAGTGTTTGTATTACCCTCTGATTCTTAGTGAAGAAACTCAACTAGCCTTTGTGGTTGATTGAGTGAGGCAAGGAGGTAAAAGAGACTCTGTCCTTCGTGGTCACCTCAACAACGGGGACGTAGGTGCTTTTGGTGAAGTGGCCGAACCTCAGGTTTAATCTCGTGTCTCGTGTGCTTGTTGGATTTGCATCTTGGATTATTTCGTATGCATTCTTGTTCTTCGCGTTCTTCCTTCCTCCTCTCTCGTTCTTTGGTGTGAGAAGGCTCGATCTACACTTTTGGGAGGAGCCGCTACTTGGATAAGGTATAAACTTCATCTACATCTCCTAGGGAAACATTGGTATGTGCTAGATCCACTTTTGCATCTCCTCTATCCCGATCTCGTAGCGGTTTTTAGGTTGTCGGTAGTACCGACCTCGGTAGTACCGGCCCCTATAGTCGGTAGTACCGACTGTGCAATCTGATACTCATTTTGAGCTTTGAGTTTCAGGTTTGTATATTTTTGAATTGGCTATTCACCCCCTCTAGCCATTCGGACCTTTCAGATACCATAAGAGAAAGCGTAATCTCTCAGTAGCGAGGCTTTTCAATAGGCTCGAAGTCAACCAAGCCGTGAGGATACCATAAGAAAAAACGTAACATCCCCCTGGCAAAGTCGACATACAAAGCAGGAACTTTAGCTGAGCCGCCAAAGAAAAAGGTGGCCAACAGAGGCAACAAAAGTGACATAAGCTGACCAAACTCGTAGAGCGAAAGGGCCAAACAGAACTTATGGAAAAAAGTGGGAGGACGTGCGAGCCTCACGAGTACATTAGAGAACCAGTGTAATTATGAATACATAAGCGAGCCTCGCTACAAAGATAGGGGGTGTCGCTGTTTTACAAACATCAAGTACATCTCAATACATAAGCGAGCCTCGCTAAAAAGGTAGGGGGTGTCGCTGTTTTACAAACATCAAGTACATCTCAATATATAAGCGAGCCTCGCTAAAAAGATAGGGGGCGTCGCTGTTTTACAAACATCAATCACATCTCAATACATAAGCGAGCCTCGCTAAAAAGATAGGGGGCGTCGCTGTTTTACAAACATCAAGTACATCTCAATACATAAGTGAGTCTCACTAAAAAGATAGGGGGCGTCACTATTTTACAAACATCAATCACATCTCAATACATAAGCGAGCCTCGCTAAAAAGATGGGTGTCGTCGCTGTTTTACAAACATCAATTACAATTCCAATCACAAAAGCGAGCCTCGCTAAAAAGATAGGGGTGTCGCTGTTTTACAAACATCAGCTACAATTCCAAGTACACGAGCGAGCCTAGCCTTTCACCTATAAGGTGCCTTCGCCGGAGCTTATGGGTCCTGCTTCCTCATCCACTCCTTCGTCCAACCCTACCAGCACGAGCGACCCCCATAACAGAGGAGCAGCGGGGACAAGTGGCAGTTCACCATGTAACACCCTCGCTCTAAACATATAACAACGATCTATTTCAGTTATCTTGACCGGTTCCACTTTAGGGATAACAAGACACCCCTCCGTGTCAACGCTGACGAAAGATTGCCCAAATAAGAAATTCAACGCCGTTCTTTCATCCACATCATCGTCATCAATATGTAGTTGTGAGGCTGACCCAAACAATATACGCGAAGCTTGCCGATCTGTGTAGTCGCAAGTACACAAAACGTGGAAGATGAAGCATTCTTAACGTCATATCTACGGACCTTTGTCCACCAAAAATGCTCAAAAGATAACGAAGGGTGCTTAAACTTAGCATGAGCCCAGGACTCACCAGTGATGAAAACATCCTGATAATTCATCATAATGGGCATGACATCAAGTACCTCATGCACGGTTCCATCAGGAACCTGAGCGGTAAATGACCAAACAAGGTAAATTCAGTTCTTACAGCCCTCAGAGCTCAAGACAAAAGTATTCTTTACACACGCTAAGCCTCAAGTCTTTTACCCTCACACCTGAGTCAAGGCCTCGGGTTCACCGGTGCCACCTCCGCTAGCCGCGGAAGCCTTCGCTCCTTCACGTTCCTCATGAGGCGCCTCAATCGCTGCTTGAACATCATCATCATCAGCCAGGGGATTCGAAGGTCCAGGCTCGATCGACGGGTTTTTAGCAGCCGGTAGAGCCTCCACAGCGTCCCGCACGGTCACAGTCTTGGAGCTCTCCGGAACATCCTCCACTGCAGACGGCGAGGGCAACGCCTCCCTTTGAGCCTGCGACGCAACCTCACAGCATCAGTCAAACCTCGAAAGAACAACAAGAAAACAGGAGATCAAAAACTCAACAACAACGTCACAGCCGACACCAACCTGCCGGGTAGCCTCAGCGGCCTCTTCGAACGTAAGGGCACAACCACCACCTGCTATCCAGAACCTCCGTAAAAAATGCATCGCGCAGTTTGCGAACCTCAGGATCACCAACATTCATCATGCGCACTTCCTCAACAGTAGGAAAGATGTGGTTTGGCCGCTTCACCTTGCGAAGGTGCTCACAGTCCGCCTGGCGGAGGGTGCTGGCCATAGCCAGAGCCCCGGCGTACCCACCAAAAACCGCGGCATTCTCCACAAGGGACCCAAACACATCAAGCTCCGATGAGAGCCAAGCCTCGAAGGCCGCAGCCTCGACGGCCGGCAGCGGCTCTCCAGTAGAGCCCCCAGACTCAATCATGCAGCCATCCAGTTTCTTCTTGATCCCCTCCATGCACGATCACCAAGACTCTGTCTAGGCGGACAGCTGCGAGGTGAGCTCCATAATACGAGCGTTAGCTGAAGCAAAGAGCCTCGTCCTTTTTGCGCCCAGCCACGACTAAATCAATATTCCTATTAAGAACATCTTGAGCATCCTTGTGTGACTTCCTAACTTTCTCATCAGCATTCTTGAGCGGAATGTCCTTCGTGCTCAGCATCTTGCGAATCTCCTTGTTCTCCTTCTCCAGCTCGGCCGCCTTCTCCCAAAGGTATGTGTTGTTGTAGCTGGCTCGGCGGCGGACCGAGCGACCAAGTAGCATGAGCTCTGCCGTCTTGACATCGAGGTCGTCCAAGATATCGTCCAAAGGCTGGTTAGCCAATCAGAGCTCAGCCTCAGTTATACACACCTGTTAGAAAACATAGCCAAGGAAGCGCTGCACCTCAGGCCCACATTGCAGGTGGCAAGACCGAAGGTCTGGGCTAGTGAATAGCTCCGTCTCAGGATCCGGGATCCCCAACTTGTTAGCAAAGTAATGGAGACTATCACGACTCGCGTCCCCATAAGGCCTCTTACCGGGTTTCCTCTCAACTTCGGGTTCAACCGGGGCCTCGGCGCCATCAACCCACACATGCGACCCGACATAGTGAGGGACTGTCGGGTGCAGCAGACTTGCAACCTCAAAACCTCAAAGCTCCTCGTCAAGATCCGTCCCAGCCACGACCTCGACAGAAGGCGAGGTGACGGTTTTCTCCTGGCCTCCATCGCCAGAGCTCTCCTCCCCCACGCGTAAATCGCTCCCGGAGGTGCTGGAATCATCCTCCGACGAGCTCTCCTCCGAGCCAACCTCTTTCTCAACCTCTCTTTCCTCCTCCTCGGAGGCTGCATCGTCATCTGATATTTGGATAAGAGCCCCAATACAACCAACACGAGGCACACGGCCCCGTGTACCAGAGCCAATACCAGCTGCGCCACGGCCTCTAGCGGCACAAGCCAAGGACGAAGAAGACAATGCGCCGCTGGCAGCCAACGCAACGACAACCTTCTTCACCAAAGCTTTGGCACGACCACTACCCCTGCGTCCCCGATCGTGACCCCTATTGGACGTAGCACCAGTGTCAGCGCTCCCCTTGCCTGAACGCTTCCATTTCCTCGGGGCATCATCGCTCGAAGGAGCCGACCAGTCAGGGTAAGGGATGCCAAACATATTGAAGAGCTGATTCACATGGCCCACACCACCCACCGAGCTGTGGATTGTTTTCACCTCCGCCGTGGAGAGCTTCCCGACAAGCTCCTCGACCCTTATGTGAACCCTCTCCAAAACCTTCTCGGCCCCACTCTTGCGGTCGGGAAATTTCTTCAGTACAGATTCCCAAATCTTGTTCACATCCAAGACAGGCTTATTTAATCCTTTCTTCTCGTACAGAAGGTCGTCCTCGACATGGAACCAGGCTTGTTTTCGGCTAAGCGGATAAACCTTCGCACAATAGTACTCCTCCACCAAGTCCTGAGCACACTGCGACTGAGCAATCACCCTCAAACAATCAACGGAGGCGTGAGCCTCGTCACTCATCTGGGCGTCGGTCGAAACATCACCTAGAAGAGGCAACTCACCACACAGCTCCACAACATCGCCCAACTTGTAGTAAAACCAGTTGTCCTGCCTGTTACTGGTCCACTTGTTTTTCTGCGCCTGCGCTGGAAGCTCCGTACCGGTGCGGTTGCAAAAGGTGTACACTCCACATTATCCGAGAACATTTTTCCCTCAACATCTGTAATCTTTCGAGGCTGCATATGGACACGATGGGTTCGAACGAAACCCTCGAGGTGCAGATCAACACTGTGTGAACGACAAGCTCACACATAGATCAAAAGCTTCGTGAAGCACGAAGGTGTGAGCTGGTGAAACCTGAGCTTAAACCTCTTCATGATAGACGTGACAAAGGAAGAGACGAGGAAGCGACGCCCGACAACAAAGAACTCCTCGAACATGATAACCTCGTTAGACTCGGGCTTCGGAACAGTCTCTCCACTGCAGGCCCTACTTTTCCCCTCCTCAATCCACCCTCGCCTCATGAAGGACCCTAAATCCGAGCTGGTGACCTTGCTGATCTTGAAGTCAAAGGTAACCCCATTGTCCGAGGACGAGGAGGAACCAGACTGTGCGGGTCGGGCACTACTCTTGTTTCTAACCATGCCGACCTCTAAGTCTAAACTACCAACCCTCAAACAAAAGCAATCACCGAAGGAAACCCTCGCAACAATAGGCAGGAGCAGCAGTTCAGCTAGAAAGGAAAGAGGCGTGGTTGTGACCGCTCACTGTTGATGGTCCTTAAACACCTGTTTTACCATCAACATTTGACCCTAAAGTCCACCAAAAAGGCATAAAATGTAGTCAAATAGGTTTCAAACTAACCAAATTCCACATGTCCATAGAATTTTATTTGAATGCAGGATTAGACCCAAATTTGGACATATGGACCCACCAGAGGCCAAGCCCACTCAGCAGGACCCAAATGGGCCTAAGGGGGGTGGCGCCCACCACCCCTAGGTGGCACCCGCCACCTCTAAGTGGCGCCCGCCACTTGGGTTGGCCTAAGTTCCACTCCCTGCCACGTCATCGATCCGTGTGACCTCCCCAAGGCCAAATCTTGGCCCTTGGTCACTAGGTCAGTGGCATCGGACGGCTCAGGATGAAGTGGCGTGGATCAAGGCTGAATGGCGGTTGCTAGGACATGCAACCGACCTCCAAACCGCCTTGGACAACCACCTGGAGGCCATAGGATCAAAGCCGGTGCATCCAATGGCCAGGGGACTGGCGGCCGCCAGTAGGGGGTGGCGCCCGCCACCTGACCCAACCCTAGGTCGGTTGGCTGCCCCCTATAAGTACCCCCCTCACTCCACGAGGCTATAAATACCCCCCTGGTGACACTACTTCATTTGTACCATCACATACCACACCAAGAAGCAACACAAGCAAGTGAGAGTTAGGTTAGAAGCTCAGAGAGCTTAGGCAAGTAGGTAGCTAGTAGAGCAAGGCATTCTTGCCCTCGCGGAAGCGCTGCTCAAGGCATAGCTCAAGAGTAGAGGCGTGCGAGTGATCGATCCTGGAGCTGGGAAGAGTCTTCCTTCATCTCCAGTTCAGGTTTTGCTCTTGTTACTCAAGCACTTACTATATTCTAGTTCATCATTTCAAGTATTACTTTATTCTACTTATCAGTATTGAGTGGTATACTTGATTGATTGCTTGAGTGCCTAGCTATCCTACAGTTCAATTCACTTAGCCATAGTAGTTAATCTCTAGTGAGCTTAGTGTTTGATCTTTGCCAATAGGTTGCTTAGTTAGTTTAGTGTTTATCTTATTAAGTCAAGTGTTTGCTCTGACGTCCGCAAGGGTGTCTCTATTCAAAGCTAGGGTAGAGATAGTTAGAATATAATTAAGCGTGGTGCTTAGTTATAGACTTACCTTCAGATACGGCTGGACCCCCGGATAGCTGTGGTAGCAAGCAGGTGGTGACAGCCCTGTGCGCCTTGAATTCCACCACGTAGTTGGCCCAGTTTAACAGTAAGGCTCGTTGTGCTAGCGTTCAACCTAAGTAAGTGGTAAAGGCTAGTACGCCTCGATACTTGACAAGATAGGAATAAAACTATACTTAACTTAGTTGCTTTATTGACTTTTGCCTGCCTTGTTGCTTCGTAACTGTCTTGCTTCGTAGTTATCTTGCTTCATAGTTATCTAGGAGTAGTTATTAGTTAGTAGTTAGTTATCTTAGTTACCCTTAGTTATCCTATTCCATTTATCTACCTATCCATCCACCTTACCTTAGCGATCCACTTCATCCTTACCTATCCACCCATATATTCTTTCTAGCCTTTCATCTCCTCTCTTCTCCCCTTTTCCCTTTTCTCTTTTCTTCGACTCTCATCCCCTCCTTGACTCAACTCATACACCACCCTAGCCTTCCCTTGGGATCAAATAAATCGACACCTGGTACTCCCAGGCGAAGTGCTACTACGATAGTTCTGTGCGCTTGCAGAATCTCCTCTTGGTAGATTGCAATCTCTCTGGTGAGCTCCTACTAGTGTCGGGATTGACAACCCCGTTTGGCATTAGTAGACAGCTGCTTTAGCTCCACTCCTTTAGGTATAGTGATCGGTCTTGCTTCAAGCATTTCTGACGCCGTTGCCGGGGATAGACTCCATAGTCTACTCCTAGTAACAACGTTAGCGAGTGCCAACAAGCATCTCTGGGCCGTTACCGGGGATAGTTGCCTAGCTCTATCTTTAGTGAAGCTAAGAACTACCAACACTCACCAACCCCATCTATTTATAGGCCTAAGGCGGGGGAAGACGCCCGAAAAATCTGGCGCAAATCTCGAAACCTTCAAACCAACGGACGCCACGAAAACAGCACTCAAATCAAACGTCAAATCGAGCAACAGTACACGCAAAAAATGGAAAAGATAAACGGCCAAGCCCACAAGCAGACGCGGGCGTCGCTGCCGAGGTTTTGTTTCCCATGATGGAATGCTGCTTGGGCCTAAGGACCGTTTCTTGATCCAAGCTGACGAGGGGCTACTGTTGGGGGAAGTAACCCTTGGCAGCGAACCCGCGAGCGTTTCTCAAAGAGGAACCTTCGCCCTTGTGCCGGGGAGTTGGGTCCCGAGGCCACCCCCCGGTGTTCACCTCGCGGGAACCTTCGTTGCCTCTCGGCCCTCCTATCTGTCTTCGCTCCTTTTTGTCTACAGGTTGAGGGGCCCAAAAAGGTGTGGGGAGAAGAGGGCGAGGCCCAGTTTTTGTCCTCATTGCGAGGGTCGGCGAACGCACAACAAGGCCCGAAGGCTCGACGAAGGTGCGACGCGGACCTGGCGGCGGCGGGGAGGAGAGGAAGAGAATTAGGGTTTTTTCATCACTTGTAATTGTACGGTTCTGCCCTCACCTTCCCGGCTCCTCTAGATAGTTTCTTTTGTACCCTAATGTAAATTATCCGGGGACCCTTGGTATTCCCTATAAATACCTGGGAGTAAACAGTGTAAGGGGGGTGATTTCTTGAGAGCAATACAGTAAGCTTCAGGTGGATTCCTTATTTTAACCTTCGCGTGACCATCCGACCGTTGAAGACCCTCGTCCTGCCCCGGCACACGTGCGGGGGTCAGGGCAGGTGCAAGTTCCAATATTGTGCTTCCTTCTTCCTCCATTTTTCAGCAGCAAGCTTGTGCCTCCATACAACACACATCAAAGCTTCTTCCATACATGGTCTTTGTTCTAGGCTTTAGGGTTTAAATAAGAGAAGGATACCATATTATGCGGAATGTGGGCAATGTAGATGATGAGGAACAAGAGACGTCACAGAGAATGTGGGCTATCATACAAAAATGTTTACAAAGATTATACATGACGATCAGTGGCGGAGCCAGGATTTCAATGTTGGGTATTCCTACATGGTCTTTGTTGCTCTATCTCACGAAGTCGTCAAAATCAACCGATGCGTTTTTATTCATCATTTTGAAATATACCCAATGTAATTGTACATGAGGAAATGGATAAATCCTCAAGGAGTAGCTAAATAGCAATAGTGCAAACATGTCAACTCAAAAACTCACTTTGTAAAATTTGTTATTTGTAAAATGTAAATTCTTAATCCTCAAGCAATAGCTGAATAGCAATAGTGTAGGCAGGTGAGCTATTATAGTATCATTATCCTCAAGCAATAGCTGAATAGCAATAGTGTATGCAGGTTAGCTATTATAGTATCATTATCCTCAGCTAGTTAGTTAGACTCATGGAGACCTAAGACTTGAACCGTTGGATAGCTCGTTAGCTCACAACTGTTGTTGCTAGCCTGCTGAGACACTCTAGTAGCCGCCTGACGCTCACGGGTTCACAGCTCACCCCCCACCCCGGCGCCGGCCCACCTCCCGTCGTCGGCCGCTGCATAGCCGATGCCGCAGCCCGCACCGGCGTACTAGAGAGGGAGGCAACTCAGGTCACGTACGAATCGTGGAATCAGAAGGAGAGGGGATGAGTGAGTGGATAAAGAGGCCTCACGGGCTGGCCTGTGAAGTGGAGCGGCGTACTCCCTCCGTATCGCATTTAGATGACTTTTAGGACAGCGACGCAGTCTCCAAAGTGCAAATTTGGCCACTTGTTTTTTTTAATATTTGTTGTAAAATGGTATATGTATACTTTTATGAAAGTACTTTTGAAGACAAATTTATTTATATAATTTTTATATCTCTAAACTCAACAATTTAAAAGTTATTCATGATTTATATTCCCAATGTTTGACTCAAATTTTGTCCAAAACGTCATCTAGAAGCGTTACAGAGGGAGTATGAAATAATCTACTATACATTTATACATATAAATATGCATACATAGTATATACTAAAGGTTGCACAAAAAAGTTGGGTATTCCTGTATCCGCCAGTGATGACGATCACTGCTTTGGTCATAAATAGTCGAAAACATGTCACAGTTAACCTATTATGACGATCGGAAAATCCGTTATGTATCTCACGTCATACATTTGCTAAATAGTCGAAAACACGTCACAGTTAACCTATTATGACGATCGGAAAATCCGTTATGTATCTCACGTCATACATTTGCTAGACCAACCAGAGCCGTCACCGATTGCCATTTCATTTCGTCATGGAATACTCGACAAAATCCAAATTCGAACGAAATAATCCAAAAAATTTGGGAAATTTTTTAATTGAGGGAGGGGCCTACAGTGCAATTTACTCTTATAAAAATAAAGGGTTCCAAGTGAGAAAACAGTAATAGACAAAACCTATTAAAAGAGGTTGGTTGGTTACAAACTATTTGGAATTCAAATACAAAAATGTTTACAAAGCTTATACATTATAAGGAATGGTGCTTTACATGGCGATCACTTTGGTCATAAACAGTCGAAAACACATCACAGTTAGCCTATTATGATGATCGGAAAATCTGTTACGTATCTCATGTCATACATTTGCTGGACGAACTGGAGCCGTCACCGGTTGTCATTTCATTTCGTCATGAAATACTCGGCAAAGTCCAAATCTGAACAAAAATATCCAAAAAATAGGGAAATTTTTAATTGAGGGGCCTAGCACCAACCAACCACACCACCCATCTACTCTCACAATATTTTTTGTGATTTTTTCGCACTTTGCATCAACCAAGATTCGAACCAGTCACCTCTCGCAAGAGCGCGCGTAACCTTCTCACTACCACTCCACCTCTTTGTTATTTTTGTCTATATTTCATTTCATTTCCGCTCATATTATATTAAACCATGTGTAATTTGCTTGTTTGAAGCTCTAGAAATTTAAATCTAAACGCTGTCAACTACAAAGTTTCGTAACTTTTTGAGATCTACACTTTTTGTTTACAAAGTTTCTCTATCTGTGGTAATTTACAAAATTTGAATTTCAAATTTGAGAAATTTTAAACGTAGTTTTCATTGACCAAATGATTTTAAATTAAAAAGTTATCAACTACAAAGTTTCATAACTTTTTTAGATCTACAACTTTATTTTAGTCGTTTCTCCATCCGAGATGTTTTGAAAAATTCAAAATTTATGTTTTTAAAATTCAGACGCAGTTTTGCATGACAAGATGACTTCAAATTAAAAAGTTATGCTACAAAGTTTATTTTCAGTTTGTCAAATTGTTTTTTTTTTTTGACACTCGGCAAAGAAGCTCTTTACTGAGTGCTGAGTGCCCGAAAAAAAAATCGGCAAAGATTGAGTCTCCGGTAGTGATGTTGAATGCTTCATCCGTGACCAAATCAAGTCTTTGGTCACTGATTGACAAAAACTAAACTAGTCGTCATAAATTTATCACCTTTGTAATGAACTGTTATGGACAATGAACTTTTATGATGATTTATCATAACATCATCACTAAACGTCATGTAAAGCACCATTTCTTGTAATGATTTATATAGGAAATTACACTGGAGGGAAATAAATTGAGGTTTCTACTTATTTTGTTAACTCGATAAACGCAAGTTACAAAATAGTCAGTTTGTGATGGCCGGCTCTGGATATCAATTAGATAGTGCTTCCCTACCACCATCCACCACTAGAAAACCAACTTCGGTGACGTGCAAATTAATGTGATATATTGCATGCTCATGGTAAATAGAACTAATAATTAATCAAATCACATCATATCTCTTTCAGTTAGTGGAAATAATAGCCACAAAAGGATGATGCTTTGGACACTAACCAAATTTTGATGCGACACGATTTTGGTGTCACATGAACCCTCAACACACTTCCAACTCACCAACCTACGGCCGGTTGGCTGATTAGGACAGTTCAGGTGCTTAAATTCCGAACCATAAAGCCAATACAGTATGCAGTATGATGCCTTTTGTAAATAATGCTTGTAAAACACATGATTAAAATATATCAATAATTTAGCTACTTCTTTCTTAACCAAACGTTTTATAATAAAATTTTTATAAATAGCATGACACTTAAAAATAAATATAAGTATTCAAAAAGTGATTTACAAAGTTCCCAATAATACAAAAATGGGATTAATTAAAACCAAACTGTATTACTACCCAAAAAAAGAAAAAAAGAAAAGAAATCAAATTTACCTATTTAAATGATCTACTTTATCTATATAGCAGTTTGGACTAAATTTCGGCTCGATCAACTCTCCTAAACATTTCAGATCAATTGGTTCATTCTAAGCTAACCGCTTCTTTGATTTCCGTTTTCTTGTTTCCCCACATATATGAGTGGAATGTTAAATTTTATGGAGCAACTGGTGGGGGGCATCATAACTTATTTCTAAGATAGATATATTTTTTCACATTTACTGCTTGTAATACAAAATTGACCCTAGTGATAACAAAATTATAGTGGCAAGAAATTCTTGAAGTATTTTTCTAAGGATGATGTCCTCGGTCACTGTACAAAATTTGAACTCAAAACTCAAAAGGTTTGAAAGGAAACAAAATAAGATTTATGAATTAGATCGGACCAAGGTAATTTGAATATTTTGGAGAGAAAATTGACGACCTGACATTTTACTCAAGGGTCAAACAGAAAACAAGGTGGATATCCTTGGGGTATTAATTAATGTAGAAACTGAAAATTCAAAAAGGTTGAAGCTTTATAGGTTTGGGAGATGGCATAGAACAAATTTCAGATCTGCAATAATCAAATTTCAATAACTCTTGCAGCTCATGAAAATAAACTCTACCACACGAATTAGTAGTAGAGAGCAAGTGGGAAATGGGAAAGCTGAGTTCAAGAACATAGTCTTGCTGACATCAGTTTTCGCTCCAGCCTCTAGGTGCCAACTGCCAAGAATAGACAGTCAACCATGGCGGCCCTCTATTATTCAGTTTCTCTAAAAGATCACTCGATGATGTCCTACCCTATAGCTGATTGTCCACTCATAAAGGGTACACTCAAGGACAGACCACAAAATTTCATGACCTAATCGCTGAACCGCCAAGTTAACTTTTGTGAGTGTGGTCTCGGTTATATATAATGGAGAATTAATTGAAACAATCAAGGCTAATAATTCATTTAATTTCATAAAATTTCAGAAAGATAATGGCAGTTACAACAGACAAGACTAGTCTATAAAACATCTCTATATTTCTTAGCTTGCAAAAAAAAACCATCATACAATGTGTGGAAACTAGTAGACATGTAATATAAATATATCAATAATTACTTTATAGCTTTATATTATTTTAGTTAGGAGATCAAAACTGAAAGATAGTGACAGTTAGAACTATGCATTATGATCATGTGTCTATTAATTTATAAACCGTCGCCTTATATTTCTTAACACATAACAAAGCGCCACTATACAACGCGCGCGTGTTGTCGTGTTGAGGACTGAGCAGACTAATAGATGTGTCATGCAAATGTATGTATGAAAGTGCATCTATGTATCCATCTAATGTCCGTATATAAAACACATCTACTATACATGTTGCAAATTGGGTTTCAAATTAGAAGACCATCGTCTTCACGTGTGGAGATGCTTCTAAAACACTTCATAAAAATGCCATTAAGCTCTGGAAGAAACCATGTGTATAGCCTTTTTTTATTATTTTAACTTAACTAGTAATTTTATGCTGTTATAATTTTAGTAAATCTTGTCAATGGTCAAATAACATTATTCTACTGAGACAATTAATATATATGTGCTATATGCAGATCGGTGTTCTATGACTACAAAAATAAATTCACAATTATTTCAAGGACACTGGCACTATATATTCAGAAGACCTGGCTGATAACTCAGCACAAATTCATCGGAAAATAAATAATAAATCTTATTCTTGCGTGGTATTTGTTTCTAAATGTTGAAAAGGCATGCACCTTGCATGTAATACAGACATAAGTCTTGGATTTTTTTTATATAAAAGATAATGTTCTCTTTTCATCATAGAAAAAAATAGAAAGAAAAAGGTTTAGAAAATAATAGAGAGTAGTTACTTACATATGCATGCAAAACTATTTTGCTGCGCTAGCTATGCTAAGTTGCTCAGCATGCAAAACTCCATTTGGAAACTATCGATCAATTGGGATCTTTTCTGTTGATTTGATTAGTGTTGACGTCGAAAGTGATCCGAATCACACACCAGTAGAGCTAGTACGCCAAAAGAGGTTGTGGATCAACCTGGAAACATCAAGGAACTCAAAACCAATCTAGGAACCGGTTAGGCCGATTTTAGGGTTTGATTCCTTGTGTTGATAACTCCCGAACTTCTCTCGGGAAGACCCGTCGGGGAGGAGCATGTGGAGGTTGCTCTAGGACCAGCAAGGACACCCAGAATGCCGTCGGATCTCGCCGGGAGACGCGACGAACAACAGGGTAGAGAGAAGAGAGGGTAAAAGGGTTATAGTAGATTGATTTGACGATTAGGGTTGGATTTCTCAATCGGCCGTGACCGTGATCCGAGAGGGTGGTGTTATCCTAGTATAAAACTCTTTCAGATCGTTATCTCCAAGTTTCCATCAAAATATGGAATTAAAAGAGTCCAATCCGGACTGGAACAGCTAAACCTGATTTAGTTGATCCTTATGTCACACCCCAATTTTAAGAATAAAACTGAGGCAACGAACTCATGTGTGCCCAGGGATCAGTCGCACACATAAGCTGGACAAATTATGAAAAGGTACCATCACGGTGTTTATTACATAACGGTAGTAGCAAAACAAAGACTTACATCAGCGGAAAAGGTAAACTAGATATAGCTCTCACGGGCAACCACCACAGGGACTGCTGACTGGGGGATACGCTAGCCTAGAAACTTCTGGGAAAACTCCAACTCCAACTTCATCTGTTACCCATCCGAGATTTTATCCAAAAAGAAAGAGAAACAACAAGCATAAGTACTCCTCGTACTTAGCAAGCTAACATGGGGTTCATGAGGCTCAAAAAGGCTGACACTGTCTGACTGCAGTTAGCTTTTATGTTGGCAAAGTTTTAGCATTAGAGTAAACGAGTATTGTGCTTAACCCTTAATCCCCTGATCCGCATTGTCCATCAATGATAAATAATTCAACATAAGAGTACCATCAACATAAAGTAACATTTAATTGAGTAACATAGTTCAGTTAGTATTCCGGGCCGCTCGTGACCGTGAGCATGGCTTGCGGATACATAGGCGTATGCCGAGTCTCTGAGTGATGAGTGATTGTCAACTGGGATAATGCGCATGTTCTTTGGCTTGTGTTGTGCAGGTGTCGAGCACGGATACAGTGATCAGAGGCAAGGTGAAGGTCAAGTAGAGACGTGCCGTGCCGATGGACCGAGAGTGGCGAAGGGCGAACGTGAGGCTTGGACTGAGGGACTGGTGGCCCGAGGATCAGCTGTGGTGGCTGGCAGCCTGGGACAGCGACGAGCGGAGACTTGCGGGCACGGTGTTGCCTGGGTCGAGGACCTGGGGACACGTGTCGGTGGATGGGGTGCACGAGCGGTGCATCCCCTCTACAGCTTCGGTTTGGTGGTAGAGCCAGAGAAAAACCATCGAGTGGACGGTTTCCAGGTTTGGGCCTCAAAACCTAGGCGCTGATGGTTTCCGAGTTTGGTCCACAAAACTCGGGCTGAGGACGGTTTCCAGGTTTGGGCCTCAAAACCTAGGTGCTGCGGGTTTCTGAGTTTGGGCCACAAAACTCAGGCGATGGACGGCTGGTTTCCCAGTTTGGGCCTCAAAACCGGGGGTTGGTCGTGAAGGCTGGTTTCCCAGTTTGGGCCTCAAAACCGGGGGTGCGACGTCCAGGAAAAGGACAAGCAGAGCGGTGGCAGCACGTGGCGGCAATCGGTGAGGTTGCGTCGAGGCAACACTACCTGTTGTGCGGGCGTGGCCATCGGATCCACCTACCATCGAGTTGGTCCAGAATAACACTAGGGTTTAGCTGGTTCGCTCTGTAATTAGAGAGGGGTAGAGTAGGAATTAGAATTAGGATAAGTAGAGGGAGACACCCTCCTCCCATTCGATCTCAGTCATTTGCTATTTGCTTCTAGGGTTTCCTGCTCTCCCAATCCCCTGCTGTAGCTAGCTGAGATCCGCAGAGAACCATACCTCTGTGTACTGGAGATTTTGAGGAAGTGAGGCCGTAACCTCACTGTTGTAGCGTGTGGTAGCCACACGGTTGCAGATCGATGTGTTGATTCGCGTTTTGTTCGTGTTCTTCACGTTCTTCGTTTCTCCGCAATTTTCCTGTCACTCGATCTCCCTCTCTATTGCGTCTTTGCGAAATCCGTTTGAATCAACTTGTTCTTTATAGTGAGGAGATCATTTCCACCGAAGGAATTCATCTCACTCCTCACGAACAAGTAGATCGAGTTGATTTCGTTTTCGTGGCGTTTTTTCGTTCATACTCCTCCCCTTTGGATTTCCCGGTGTTTGAGTTGATTTGAGCGGATGATTTCTTGGGGATAGTCTCCTAACTACCTCGTGATCATCTTCTCCAAGTTTGGGAACGTGGGATTGAGTTTTGATTCTGATTTGAGAGGTTGTGTGTGAAGGGCGATTGAAATCGCCCTCACTGGGCAGTCGCGGACGGTCTGCGGTATTGACCGGCAGACAGTCCGCGCGTCGGGTTCCGACCGAGCAGTGGTCGCGTGGCTTGGCTGGTTTTGCCTCGGGTGACTGGCGTACAGTCCGCCGTTGACAGGCGTGGACAGTCCGGGCCCGAGCAGGGAACTTTCAGCAACTGTGTTGTTTCGGGGATTTTGCCGGCGGACAGTCCGCCATTCCCCCGCGGACAGTCCGCGGTTGAGCCGGACAGTCCGGGAGCTTGCTGTGTCTTTCGGTTTAGTGCGTTTGCTCTCCCGGCTTCTCCGCTTGGTCTCCGGCCTTCTCGTTTGGCCTTAGAGTTGACCAAGGAATCTCTCTAGGTATCTTTGCTACTTGTTAGCATCGGTATTTGGATATTTCTCGATGTAGCCGTCTATCTACGTTCGGGACTTGGTTTTTGAGGGTCGAACTTGTGTCTGTACTTTTGGCGTTTGGTTTGCTATCGCTTTGTGGTCCCTCGCTGTGATCCTAGGGATCATCCACCCTCTTCCAAGGGTCGTGGGCATCACGGTTTCGATCGAAGCTTTAAGGGTTGATTTTGGGAACAAAAGGCCAAAGTTTCGAGAGAAATTTTTTGAGCTCCTATTCACCCCCCCTCTGGTCGCCTTGCTATTGCATTCTTGGTCATTCAATTGGTATCGGAGCAGGTTATGAATCTTCCACCTTAGCCGGTTCCAGATCCACAGAAGGCGACATGGATCGCGGCGTGGGCAAACCGCCGCTCTATGGTGGGACGAACTATGCGTATTGGAAGATACGCATGTCGGACTCTCTCCAGAGCATGGGCTCTTCTGTTTGGGAGATTTGCAACAAGGCCGATTACGTTGTCTTGGCTGCTCGTGTCACTCAGCTTCAGATCGATGAGCACGAAGCCAATAGCCGAGCACGTAACGCTCTTTTCTCCTGTTTGAGCATGTTCGAGTTTGATCGCGTTTCTCACCTCCCCACGGCTCGTGAGATTTGGGCGACCCTCATGCACTTCCATGAGGGAACCACTCATGTCAAATCCCGTCTCTACGAGTCGCACAAGCGGGAGTATGAGAACTTTCGACATATGCCTGGCGAGAGCATAGAGAGTTTATTCGCTCGCTTTCAGGTCATTGTCAACAAGATGAGAGCGATCAAGGAGCTATTGCCTTTCGACGATCGTGAGAGAGCTTTGAAGCTTTTGCATACTCTCGATCGGTCGGTGTGGGACTCAAAGGTCCAGGCGATCATCGAATCGTCTAACTATGAGACCCTCACTTGCGATGAGCTCTTTAGTAAGCTTAAGTCTAGTGAGATTGACGCCATGTCGAGGGCTTCTTATGAAAATCCTTCTGGCCCGACTATGGCTTTGGTTTTTGGCTCTTCTGCTAACCCCTCTGGAGGATTTGCACTTTCTTCTCTCTTTTCTGTCACAGAGGACCAGCTGGAGTCTTTGGGGGATGGCGAGTTGGCTTTGCTTGCCAAACAGTTCTCGCGGTTCCACAACAACCGCATGAACCGTCGCCGCGGAGGAGGACGCTTAGGATGCTTTGAGTGCGGCGACCCCGACCACTTCATCGCCAACTGTCCCAAGAAGAAGCACACATCTGGGAAGGGCAATCATGGGCACAAGTACGACTCCGGCAAGCGCAAGGAGAAGTACGTCCCCGCGAAGCACAAGTGGAAGGGCGGCTTCAACAAGGAGTACATCAAGACGAAGTACTTGGAGAAGGCGCAGGCTGAGCAGCGTGCGTTCTTCGCCACGCTTAGCGACGTCGATGACTCGGATGATGACTCCGCTTCCTCAAGCGACGACGAGTCCGAGAAGAAGAAGAGGATCGAGGACAAGCTCAACGGCCTCTGCTTCTTCGCCGACGATGAGGGCTTCTGCACTATGGCTCTCGGCAAGGAGGTCGACGGCGAGCTGGAGGAGATCCCTCAGAACGACGACAACGAGGACAGCACCTCCGAGGTATCTCTGACCAAAGATGAACTTCCCGCTGAGGTCGAGAAACTTACTACCGCACTTCTTAGTCAAGACAAGCTGCTTAGGCGTGCTGCTAGAGAGCGCAAGGAGTTTAGGCAGAAGTGGGAGGACACGGTGAGGGAGCTTGAGCTTGCTAAGTCCACCATGGTCGTTTCTGAGGAGGATGAGTGCGAGATGTGCACCATGCACATGACTGACCTTCTCACCTTGAGAGGTAAGTATGCTGCGTTGGTTGGAGAGGTGGATGAGCTCCGGGCTAGACCCATGTTGTTGGGTGCGTGCAAGACTTGTCCTGTCTTGCAATCCGAGTTGGCAGAGAAGAATGCCAAGATTGTGTCTCTTGAGAAGGCCAGCTCGGGTAGCACTTGTGTGTCCAGGTGTGTTTTATGTGAGGGCCTGGAGATGGAGATAGCCAACGTGAAGCATGACAAGATGCAAACTGAAGAGGAAAACACATACCTTCAGACCATCTTGTCATGGGTGTCTTGTGGTGAGCCGTAGCTTGGGATGATGATCTCCCAATTCAAGCGTGCTGCAGGAGGTCGAGGTGTAGGCTTTGCTCAGGGTGTTGATGTTTCATCTTTTGGCAAGATTGGAGAGTCAAGTGGTCTGAACCCATGTGAGAAGCCCAACTCCACCACTACTCCCAAGCTTACCAAGATTCCACCCAAAGAGCCTCTCAAGCCCAACACCAAGGATGGTGTGTTCGTTGAACCTCCGAGAGCTCCACCCAAGAAGCAGACATGGCATCCCAAGCCCAACCACCTGAAAAACAAGTTGGACACCATGCCACCCATCCAGGAGGAGCTTATGCCACAGAAGGGCAAAGTGATCCACACCCACTACACTGAGTACCAACAACCCCCTTTGAGAGCGGTGAGGTACCATTGTGAGCACTGTGGGCGAGATGGACACTAGAGTGAGTTTTGCTTTCGGCGCAAGAGGGAGGCGCGTCGTGCAAGGAAGATGAACAACCCGGACATGTACCATCCTTTCCATGATGTACATGTGCCGAATGTTCAGAGGCGTGCTACTAGGCCTAGAGGTCCAAAACTTCAAGTTCCTAGGCCTAGGCCGCAAGGAGGTCGTGCCCGGCGGGAGCCTGCAGTTGTAGGCTATGGACCCCGTGGCAGTGGCTTTGTAGTTGAGCGCTTTTCCCCACCGCGTTTTGAGTATCGTGGTGAGCGCTCTTTCCCCAGCGGACCACGTTTTCCTCAGCGTGGTGATCGCTTTCCCCGTAGGCGTGCTAGGAATGGTTTTTCTGCTAACCGTTCTTTTGAGCAGCCGGCTCAACACTAGTATTCTCCCTACTTTACTAACCCCAGTGTTGGACCGTATGCTCACCCTATATCTTTTTATTGATATAGGTAAAACGATTGGAGAACTTTGGGTTGGTGGATTCCGGTTGCTCGAGGCACATGACCGGAAACGCCAAGTGGTTCTCTAATCTTAGTCCAGTCGCCGGAAAGGAGTTTATCACCTTCGGGGACAATAGCAAAGGTAAGGTCTTGTCTCGTGGATCGGTGTGAGTTAATGAGCACTTTGTGTTGCGCGATGTTGCTCTTGTTTCTATCTTGCATTTTAACCTTCTTTCTGTTTCGCAACTCTTTGATGATGACTTTGAGATTCGTTTTAAACCGAATCTCAGTCGTATTTTGGATCCTCAGGGCAATCTTGTTTGTATGATTTCGCCCTTTGGAAAAGTCTTTCGTGCGAATTTCTCAGAGTCTTTTGGCACTTCTCGTTGTCTTGTGGCTGGACCTTCCTCCTCTGATCTTTGGAAGTGGCATAGGAGACTTGGACATTTGAGCTTCGACTTGCTTGCAAGGCTTAGATCACTTGGCCTAATCCGAGGATTGCCCAAGTTGCATATGGAGAAGGATCTTGTTTGCCATTCTTGTAGACATGGGAAGATGGTTGCCGCTCCCCACCATCCAGTGACTCAGGACATGACCAAGCGCCCTGGAGAGATTTTGCACATGGACCTTGTTGGTCCGGCTCGGGTGAGCTCGGTTGGGGGGAAGTGGTATGTGCTTGTTGTTGTTGATGACTTTTCGAGATATTCGTGGGTCTTCTTTTTAGCTGAGAAGACCGAGACTTTCTCCTTTGCTCGCAATCTGATTTTGCGTCTTCAGAATGAGTTCCCGTTGAACTCGATGCGAGCTATTAGGAGTGATAATGGTTCCGAATTCAAGAATTCGGATTTTGATGAGTTTTGTAACTCTTTGGGTTTAGAGCATCAGTTTTCTTCCCCCTACACACCGCCACAGAATGGTGTTGTAGAGAGGAAGAATCGGACCCTTGTAGAGATGGCCAGGACGATGCTCGATGAGCATAGGACTCCTAGGCGATATTGGGCCGAAGCTATGAGCACTGCATGCTACATTTCCAATCGCATTTTTCTCCGAGCTTTCTTGAAAAAGACTTCTTATGAGTTGCGTTTTGGAAAACTGCCCAAGGTGAGTTATTTTAGAGTCTTTGGTTGCCACTGTTTTATACTTAAGAAAGGCAACCTGGACAAATTTGAGTCTCGCTCTTCTGACGGAGTATTTTTGGGTTATGGCACTCATACTCGTGCATATCGTGTACTTAACCTTGATACTAACCGAGTCATGGAGACATCAGATGTCACCTTCGACGAGACCATGGTTTGTCCTTCTTCTCGTTTTGAGCGTGCAAGTGATCATGAGGTTGGTGAGCCTCTCTTTGATGACGAGGATGAGGGTGCTGAAGGTATGGATGATCCAGCACCCCCTCCACCTGCTGTGCCGCAAGGAGCGGCTTCTACTACGACTCACGACCCCGACACTTCTTCCTCTTGGGGGCCGTGGGATCCGCCACCCCGAGCGGTACCTTTTGTACCCGATGAGGCACCAGCTGCTGTTGAGGGGGAGATCACGTCTGCTCGGGAGGCGCCACGACACATCCAGCGCCAACACCCGCCTCAATAGATGATCGGCAACATCGGTGAACGTGTCACTCGGTCAAGGTTACAACAAATCTCTCACTTTGCTCATTCTGCATTTGTTGCTGATTTTGAACCCCGAGATGTTGGACACGCTTTATCTGATACGGATTGGGTCAATGCCATGCATGAGAAGTTGGAAAATTTTGAAAGAAATCGGGTTTGGGTTTTGGTTCCTCTTCCTCCTGATTGTCATCCTATTGGGACAAAATGGGTTTTCAAAAACAAACAAGGAGAGGATGGCCATGTTGTGAGAAACAAGGCCAGACTAGTAGCCCAGGGGTATAGTCAGAAGGAGGGGATAGACTATGAGGAGACTTTTGCTCCTGTAGCTCGTTTGGAGGCAATTAGGATACTCTTGGCTTTTGCTGCATCCAAAGGTTTCAAACTTTTTCAAATGGATGTCAAGAGTGCCTTCTTAAACGGCTACATAGAAGAGGAGGTGTATGTGAGACAACCCCCCGGTTTCGAAAATCCCAAGTTTCCAAACCATGTTTTTAAACTTCACAAAGCTTTATATGGTTTGAAACAAGCCCATAGAGCCTGGTATGATAGGTTGAAGACCTTTTTGCTTGCTAAGGGTTTTAAAATGGGATGTGTGGATAAAACGCTTTTTCTCCTCAATCAAGGCACTGATTCACTCTTGGTCCAGATTTACATGGATGATATCATTTTCGGTGGTTCTTCTCACGCTTTGGTTGCCAAGTTTGCAGACACTATGAGCAGGGAGTTTGAGATGAGCATGATGGGCGAGTTGACGTTTTTCCTCGGGTTGCAAATCAAGCAATCCCGAGAGGGGACGTTCGTGCACCAGGGCAAGTACACCAAGAACATCCTGAAGAAGTTTGACATGGGTGAGGCCAAGCCTCTTCCAACACCTATGTCGACCACGACGGCCTGGATGCGGATGTGGATGGAGAAGCTGTAGACCAGAAGGAGTACCGGAGTATGATCGGGTCGCTGTTGTACCTGACGGCGACACGCTCGGACATCCAGTTCGCGGTGTGTCTGTGCGCACGCTTTCAGGCGTCACCGCGCACTTCTCACCGTCAGGCGGTCAAGCGCATAATGAGGTACTTATCCTTTACTCCAGAATTTGGGATTTGGTATTCTGCTTCCTCCACCCTCTCCCTTTGTGGTTATTCCGATGCCGATTTTGCTGGTTGCCGTATTGATCGCAAGTCCACTTCTGGGACTTGCCAGTTTATTGGTTCTTCTCTTGTATCGTGGTCTTCTCGCAAGCAGTCTAGTGTCGCCCAGTCTACCACGGAGGCTGAGTATGTTGCTGCGGCTAGCTGCTGTTCCCAGTTGCTCTGGATGATGGCCACTTTGCGTGATTTTGGTCTGAGCTTTTCTCGTGTTCCTCTGCTTTGTGACAGCACGAGTGCTATTAGCGTTGCTAAGAACCCCGTGCTGCACTCGAAGACCAAACATATTGATGTGCACTTTCATTTTCTGCGAGACAACTATGAGAATGGGGATATCGACCATCGCCATGTCGATACTCATCATCAGTTGGCTGATATTTTCACCAAGCCTTTGGACCAATCAACTTTTGCTAGGTTGAGAGGTGAGCTTGGTGTGTGTTTTCCCTTTTAGATGGGGGAAACATTTTGGTTCTTGTATCATAAACGGACTATTTTTCATTTGTCTTGTTTTTCTTTTGGTTTAGTCTTTTTGCATACGCTTTTACATTCTGAGCTTCATGTATATAATCTTTAGAATGTAATTATGCTCTGTTCAGTATCCTCCGATGCTATATGTTGATGCTTGTAGCTTATGCTCCTTCTGATCTCTAATACATGTTATGAGCTGAGCTATTTTATATGGTGAATTTGTTTAATGAACTTAAAACCTGAAAATGTTCACCATCGAGATGTGCAACTAGCATGTGTAGAATGTGTTGAAATCACTTGTGCTTCTCATATATGCTAGGTTGCTATGTCTCTAGTTCTGAGTCGATCACTTGCTTGGTCTGTTCATATACTGTCTTAAATTTGAACCAAGTTAAGTGACTTAGAAAGATCGAGATGGGATTGCTTGTCAACACATCACAGTTTCGAGACTGTTTCTCATTGCACTTTGAGTTAAACTTGAGCTGTGTAGTGTATGACCGAAACTGTTGCTTTAAGCTTCTGATTGCTTCTGCATAGGCTTCGCACAGTTGAAAAGTTAGGCAAGACAAGATTTCAACCTCTCGCAATCACATGCTAAAATTTGAACTTGTGTAACTCAACCGCTGCAACTCCGATAAAATCTGGATACACAAGTTTATGTTTCATTCTATAGCATGATGATTGAACTTTGCTAGGGGTAGTTCACCTTGTATACATGTGTAGCACTTGTTTGACTTCCTGTCTATACTTGTCTAGTGCTATTTTTGCTGGTGAACCCTTTTGGCTAAAATTGCTCACTTTGCTCATATGTTCATATTTCATACTTGGTGATCAATTTGAGCCTTTGCTAGCATGTGTGCTTCAGTTGCGTCATTGGACTTATACTGTGTAGAGCATCTCTACCTTCTCTTGACTATATTCCTGAAGCTGCTAACTTGCATTTTGACTCATATGCATTTTGGAAGGGGAAGAAATTGACTAGCTGGCACTTTTGATGGTGCATTCTCTAAGGGGGAGAGATTTTACTCGTTGGTGCATTCTTTTTCTTGATAAGTGCATTTTCACCTAAGGGGGAGAGATATTGCAAATCATATGCTCTCTGAGTGTTCAACTAAGGGGTTTTCAAATCTTGTGCTTTCCAAGTTGAACTAAGGGGGTGTTTTCCTGGTTATGTGCACTATTCGAGGGGGAGTTTGACCGTAAGGTTTTGGTATCGAGCTTTCTTGCTAGTTGTGTTGAGCCTCTGTGCCTCTATCTTGAGGGACTAGCATTTTGCTTCGATTTTTCATTTGGTATTTGCTAGCGGTGTTGAGCCTGTTCTACCTCTTCTTGAGGGCTAGCTATGCGTTGCTTGGTTGCGTCGAGCCGTTGCCCATGTCTTTGGGAACCAAGTTGTTCTGCTCTTTCCACTTGACCTTCTTCGGCTTTGCTATGCTTTTGGGTCATTTGGTCGAGTTCTCTCTCCTTCTTCCTTCCTTCTTCTATTCATTATGATTTGTGTTGGTAGTTGACAATGCACTCATCAAGGGGGAGATTGCGGATACATGGGTGTATGCCGAGTCTCTGAGTGATGAGTGATTGTCAACTGGGATAATGCGCATGTTCTTTGGCTTGTGTTGTGCAGGTGTCGAGCACGGATACAGTGATCAGAGGCAAGGTGAAGGTCAAGTAGAGACGTGTCGTGCCGATGGACCGAGAGTGGCGAAGGGCGGACGTGAGGCTTGGACTGAGGGACTGGTGGCCCGAGGATCAGCTGTGGTGGCTGGTAGCCTGGGACAGCGACGAGCGGAGACTTGCGGGCACGGTGTTGCCTGGGTCGAGGACCTGGGGACACGTGTTGGTGGATGGGGTGCACGGGCTGTGCATCCCCTCTATAGCTTCGGTTTGGTGGTAGAGCCAGAGAAAAACCATCGAGTGGACGGTTTCCAAGTTTGGGCCTCAAAACCTGGGCGCTGATGGTTTCTGAGTTTGGGCCACAAAACTCGGGCTGAGGACGGTTTCCAGGTTTGGGCCTCAAAATCTGGGTGCTGCGGGTTTCTGAGTTTGGGCCACAAAACTCAGGCGATGGACGGCTGGTTTCCCGGTTTGGGCCTGAAAACCGGGGGTTGGTCGTGAAGGCTGGTTTCCCGGTTTGGGCCTCAAAACCGGGGGTGCGACGTCCAGGAAAAGGACAAGCAGAGCGGTGGCGGCATGTGGCGGCAATCGTTGAGGTTGCGTCGAGGCAGCGCTACCAGTTGTGCGGGCGTGGCCGTCGGATCCACCTACCATCGAGTTGGTCCAGAATAACCCTAGGGTTTAGCTGGTTCGCTCTGTAATTAGAGAGGGGTAGAGTAGGAATTAGAATTAGGATAAGTAGAGGGAGACACCCTCCTCCCATTCGATCTCAGTCATTTGCTCTTTGCTTCTAGGGTTTCCTGCTCTCCCAATCCCCTGCTGTAGCTAGCTGAGATCCGCAGAGAACCATACCTCTGTGTACTGGAGATTTTGAGGATGTGAAGCCATAACCTCACTGTTGTAGCGTGTGGTAGCCACACGGTTGCAGATCGATGTGTTGATTCGCGTTTTGTTCGTGTTCTTCACGTTCTTCGTTTCTCCGCAGTTTTCCTATCACTCGATCTCCCTCTCTATTGCGTCTTTGCGAAATCCGTTTGAATCAACTTGTTCTTTATAGTGAGGAGATCATTTCCATCGAAGGAATTCATCTCACTCCTCACAAACAAGTAGATCGGGTTGATTTCGTTTTCGTGGTGCTTTTTCGTTCATACTCCTCCCCTTTCGATTTTCCGGTGTTTGAGTTGATTTGAGCAGATGATTTCTTGGGGATAGTCTCCTAACTACCTCGTGATCATCTTCTCCAAGTTTGGGAACGTGGGATTGAGTTTTGATTCGGATTTGAGAGGTTGTGTTTGAAGGGCGATTGAAATCGCCCTCACTGGGCAGTCGCGGACAGTCCGCGGTATTGACCGGCGGACAGTCCGAGCGTCGGGCTCTGACCGAGCAGTGGTCGCGTGGCTTGGCTGGTTTTGCCTCGGGTGACCGGCGGACAGTCCGCCGTTGACAGGCGCGGACAGTCTGGGCCCGAGCATGGAACTTTCACCAACTGTGTTGTTTCGGGGATTTTGCCGGCGGACAGTCTGCCATTCCCCCGCGGACAGTCCGCGGTTGAGCCCGACAATCCGGGACCGTACCGGCGGACAGTCCGGGATCTTGCGGTGTGTTCCGGTTTAGTGCGTTTGCTCTCCCGGCTTCTCCGCTTGGTCTCCGGACTTCTCGTTTGGCCTTAGAGTTGACCAAGGAATCTCTCTAGGTATCTTTGCTACTTGTTAGCATCGGTATTTGTAGATTTCTCGACGTAGCCGTCTATCTACGTTCGGGACTTGGTTTTTAAGGGTCGAACTTGTGTCTGTACTTTTGGCGTTTGGTTTGCTATCGCTTTGTGGTGCCTCGCTGTGATCCTAGGGATCATCCACCCTCTTCCAAGGGTCGTGGGCATCACAGTTTCGATTAAAGCTTTCGGGGGTTGATTTTGGGAACAAAAGGCCAAAGTTTTGAGAGAAATTTTTTGAGCTCCCTTTCACCCCCCCCCCTCTGGTCACCTTGCTATTGCATTCTCGGTCCTTCACGACTATTATAACAGTTTTACACTCTGCAGAGGTTGTGCATCTTTACCCACAAGCCGTGTTGCCCAGATGCCCAGGGGAGCAACCCCCATAACACTTCCAAGGTGAGCGGGCAGGGTACACTATGAAGCCTTTCGCTGGTTCGTCTAACAAGTTAGGGCCGCTAGGTTTCCTTGGCAATTAGATGTAGCAAACCCCCCTTTCCTATGGCACAAGGTCGTCATAGCTATACACATAGGGACAGGAGCAGCCCTACACCCGTAGTGGCAAG
Source organism: Coix lacryma-jobi var. lacryma-jobi (assembly GCA_009763385.1). Classification (NCBI taxonomy): domain Eukaryota; kingdom Viridiplantae; phylum Streptophyta; class Magnoliopsida; order Poales; family Poaceae; genus Coix; species Coix lacryma-jobi. The sequence continues at coordinate 131,183,013 of CM019826.1, forward strand.
CCCCTACTGCGCCCTTTCGAGTAACCTCTAACAAGCTAGAAAAGGTCCAGTTTACTGAGCTAAAACCAGAGCCATATAGCGCTCATGGTAGCACTGTCAGTCCCAGCTTTTGGTAACAGCAAGTTTCATTAACCATTTATCAACATACCAAATGAGAGCATTCATCATTGGACGGGATTAGATATTAAACAGTTAGCACTAGCATTCTACCCATATGCATTTATCCCACGGGTGACAAGAGTATCACGGTAACAAAAACTAAGTAGATCTCTAAGGTTGTTCATATAGACACATGAAAAATGAATAAATGTGTTATAGAGTGAATAGTTAACAAGGATGATCCCATGCTAACTTGCCTTGGTTGTTGTACTGCTGGTCTTCTTGTTGATCCTCGAACGAAGGCTCTTGATCGAACCACGTTTGCTCACCGACTATACTCGATCGCATGAAACATCACACACGCATTCCAAGTACATACATGCATTGCAAACAGGACTATCCATTAGAACAGTACACCAATAGTGATAAACAGAAATAAATCATTTGTAAAACTGTAGTAGGCGTTCCTACGATCACGACAATATTTGGTTCACCGAAAACGGACTTACGACGCGAAAGATACGCCCAAAACGGTGATTCTAAAGCCCTAAACTTGACTGACTAGGACCCAACAACTAATCTGACCGAAACAGACTAACAGAGGCATAAACAGGTAGGAAACTAAATTACGAATCTAACGCAATTTGAAAGGATCAAAACAGAGCTAAAACGTGGTTTTTATAAGCCTTTTAGTACAGGGGCAATTTTGTAAATAGTCTGAAATTCGTTTGAATTTAAACCAAATTTTAAATCGAAATTTGAATCGGATTTCAACCCTGCCAAGGTCTGCGGGTTGGTTTCTTGGTTCTTCAGGGGCTCTTTAGCAAAACTATCCCCGAAGGGGTATGGGCCGCTGACGGCCGTCAGATCGAACACCGACAGTTGGGATTAGACCCAGGGGCGCGCAGGGGGTGGGGGGGGGGGGCGAGCCTACGGCGCGCCCAAGCCGCGACGTTGCAAGGGTGGCGCGATGGCGTGCGCGCGGCCGCCATGGATGGAGCGCGGGAGCTCGTGCACGCGCACACCAAGTTCGCCACAGACCAAACCAAGGGAATGGAGGGTTAGGGGAAGGCAAGGGGGTGCTCACCGCGGCGAAGGAGACGGCGGGGAGGCTCTGACGGCGGTGAACGACGTAGAGCGGTGATGTTCGAATGCTGACGAGGCTGCTGCGGAAAACGGTGACGATTAGGGGCGAAGCCGAGCGCAAGGAAGAAAGGGAAGGGGTTCTGCAACTTTACTGAGGCGTTGCGGAGCTCGGAGGAAGAAGCAATCGGCCAGAGCGGCGCCAACCCGTCGGATGGACGGCGGCGGGCGGCGGCAATGGCGCGGCGAGGCTATGAGGCGTGGTGTGCGGAGTCTGAGAACCGAAGCGGAGAGAGCAACTGCGGGAATGGAGAGCGGGGGTGCGGGCGCGTCCACTTTATGGCCAAGGAGGAGTGGGGAGCGCCCACGACGCGGAGGGGAAGAGCGAGGGTGCGGTGGTTGCTGCTCGGGAGTGCAGAGGGGATCGGGAGGAAGGAGAGAGGGCACTGACGCGCGGGCTCGAGGAGTCAGAGAGAGAAAGGGGGAGGGGCGCGGTTGCTCGCTGGCGAGCGCGAGCGGGCCGGCCTGCTGGGCCGCAACGGGGAAGCGAAAGAGGGAAAGGAGGCCCAGCGCGGAAATAGAAGGAGGGGAGGGAGAGCCGGCTGCTTGGGCTACCAGGCTGCTTGGGCCGAAAGCAAGGGGAGGGGAATAAAAGGAAATAAAACCCTTTTTCATTTTATTTTCAGCATAAATTAAAATATTTCAAAAGGATTTTTGGATTCAAATCAAATTTTGACCAAACCACTCATCTCAAGAAATAAAATGCAGAGGCATGAATGCATAAATATGTTCGTAACTTGGTTTTAATTTGGTGAAAATTATTTAATCCTAGATTAAATGCACACCAAAAATCAAAGTAAAATATTTTCACCTATTTTTAAATTTGGTAAATTTTAGGGTGTCACATCTTGAACCGGCCAAACCGGTTTTTTGCGGGCTTCGGTGCAGCTGGTAACAGCCCAAACCGACTAAGTTGATTTGGAGATCTTTATAATGACTGCAAATCCCCAAGCGTACGCACCCCACCAGAGAACAGATCTTTCAATCAGCACTTTACATTCTCTTAACAGAGTAACTCCAGGTTTTGATAACTACGAGCTGGTCTCCATTGCTGTCTCGCCGCCTCCGACCAGTTTTATCTGGTCGGAAGTGTCTCAAGAGGTGTGACTAGTTCCTGGTCGGAAGACATCTCGAACAATGATCGTATCAAGCGACCAGACCCAACCTGCTCGGAAGGTCTCGGAACACCCTTACTCGTTAGATATAAAGTGCTCAGGAACAGTCGTTCTTGACCTCGACTCCAAATGTGATGAACTAAATGTGTGTTTTCTAACCATCTTGATGATAAAAGAATTTATTATATGTTCATAATACTTTTGAGTGTCAACAATTACATATTTTTCAAGCTGAAAGACCACGTAGAAAGGTCCCTAGCTCGTATGTGATAACACACACAAGAAAAATATGTAGAAGCGCAAACAAAAAGATCAAGTGCATTGCATATCAACGTACTGATACAATAATAGATACTATCTCATTACCTTTTAATCTTCAACGTTCAGTGGAGTTCGATCTGAAAACAAATTATATCAATTAGTGGAGCTAAATTTATGTGGTTCATATGCCATATGATGATCAAAAATTCCATACACGTGTCAGCCAAGTTCTGGTGTGCATCAACATGTACCCGAAACTTTTTGCACAGTACAAACGCGTGGTCGCCATTGGCACTAGGAATGGAATAATTATTCTCCGAGATGACGCTTTTCAATCATCCGCTAGCAAGAAAGCACGCCGAGCACAGAAGGCCCACCTCAGACGGTTAGCAGCATCCCACAAAATCACTGAAAAAAAACAAAAAAGAATAAAAAAACTAATAAGTGACGCACATGTTAATGCTAAAATTAGTTAAAGCTTAAAATGAAGGGATGATCTAATGTGTGAAATGGGCGATCAGTATATGTCATTTCGGCTGGCTATAAGGCACTTTGTAGTAGAGGACAGCAAAACCTTGGCAATTATTGGTTGCCAATTTGGACGGCCTGCAGAGTTTGGTTGCCATGATTGAGAGACAGTGATCTCTAAGCTGGCCGGGCTTGCGCGAGGCACTTGGCAAGTGTTTGCACCGAATCAGTTAACTCTTGTAGCACTCTGTGCATCCTGCACTATTAGGTACAATTTGCATGCATACAACCCACACTCCACACTCCCACCACACGTACATATACGTGTGTGCGTCTGTACACACTCAAAGAGAGTAGACGCACACAACCCACACACTCCACACTCACACCACACGCACACACACGCTCCACACTGTAACACCCTGATTTAATTTTCCCCAATTTAATTAAAGAAATTAGAAATTAAATAGGTTGGCTAGTTTATTAGAGGAGGAAAATAAAATTTTGTTTGTTATTCTCATGTTGCATTCATGCCATTGCATATTTTTATTGGGTGAAAAATAAATTTATTAAACCCGTATAGGGCGAATCGGATTTATTCTATTTAGAAAACAAATAAAAAGATTTATAAAAATTTTACAAAATCAAAATCAAGTTTTATTTACAAAACCTAGGGAAAATGTTTCCAAAATTTTCAAACTAGTTTTGTTTTGAAACAGATTTGAATTTGGATTTCAAAATGAATTTGGGAAACAAATGAAAAAGGAAAAGGAATGGCTTGGGCTTCCCCTATCTCCACTTCCAGCCCAGCCGCGCCCCGCCGGCCCGTCCTCCCCTCTTCCCGCACGCCTGCGGCTGGCCCACGCCGCGTGCGCCTCCCTCCATTTCCCCGCGGCCTCAGCCCGCTCCCTCTCCCGCGCCGGCCCGTCCTCCCCTCTCCGCTCGGCCCACAACGCCAGCGCGGCCCGCTCCCTCCCCGCCCAAGGCCGCTCGAGCCGACTGGCCTGCCACACCGCGCACCCCTCTCCTCTCCCTGTATGACAGCTGGGTCCTGCGTGTCAGGCTCGTCCCCATCCCCGCACCGAACTCCTCCGCCCTACCCGCGAAGACGGCGCCTGCGCCCCCGTGCTCTCCTTCTCTCCCGATCGGTTCCAGCCGCCATCCTCCCCTCTGCCTACTTAAGACTTCCCCGAGCCGTCCCCGCGTGCGATCTTTCCCTACCCAGCAGAACCCCACATCTCCCCTAGACGCCACAACAGAGGAACTCCGCCGCCGTCTACAACCCCGACCGAGCCATCCTCAGCACCAAGAACACCCTCCTGGAACCGCGGTGAGCTTCCCAATCGATCCCCACCTTTCCCGTAGTCGCTATCGGCCTCTAGCGTTTTCCCGGGCGAGCTCCGGCGAGCCACTCATGGCGCCGCCATGTTCGCGCTCGGCTCCGGCCGCCTTCGGGATGAATCCAACGCAACCAACCTCTTTTCCGAGCCCGTGGTAAGGTTTCCGATCGATCCCGCCCTTTCCCTCGGCCGCTACTGCCTTCTAGCCCCCTCCCCGATCATTCTCCCATGGCGCCGCCGCGAGGCCCGAGCGCCGCCGTGTCCTCTGGCACCGGCCGGCGAGCCAACCCTCCCCTTTCCTTTCCAGCCGTCCGATCCAAAACCGATGTCCCAGATTAGATTAGATCTCGAACCGGTATGCACCTGGTTCACCGGTGCCGTGGACGCAGTCCACTCACGCCGCGTCAGCGGTCCACGGAGCACGTGGCACACCAACCCAATCACGCGGTGACACGCGGCACAACGTGGCGTCCACGCAAGCACGCACGCGCCGGTTATGGTGGTGTTGCAGAAAACCCCTTCACGTTTTTAGAAATCAACCCGCGCTCCGCCCTTGCTGTTCCTGTGCCTAGGTTTTCATTCGATCTAGCCCCTGCACCATCGTATAATTGAGGCCCAGTCCAGCGCTGTTTTAATTTCAGTTTTGAATTATTTAAAAATACGAAAATAAGTTCAATCTATTTACAGTTTTGCCATCCATATTCAAATGCTTATAACTTTTGCGTTTTAACTCCGATTCGACCCGTTCAACTTGCGTTAGATTCGTTTCGTCGTTCTCTACGCAGTAGATCTATTTACGTTCTGTTTTCATACTGTTTGTTGTACTGTTATTTATTTCAATGCATTGTGCCATGTATGTTGCTGGGGCCAGAGAGTGCAGAGTTCGAGGACGCTCCAGACCATCCTTGCGACCCAGTTGATTCGACCCAGTCCGAAGGCAAGTGTCCTTGAACATCTTGCACCTACTTTTATTTTACTTTTGGTATTAGCGTAGTTAGATCCTGTAGTTGCATGCTTGTCATTAATTTGAATCCCATGTTAGGGTTTACTAGATTTTGTTATATTATCCTTGTCGCCTGTTTTGGAGTGTTCGGGTAGGTGTTTTGCTTAGCCCTGCAGTCATGTTTGGGATGGGAGTTATAATGTTTATAAACTTGATTAATGAACTATGAAACGAATGTGGACAGGGTAATTTTGTAGTAACACGGTTATTAGGTAAATCCGGCAGGATGGACCCGTATTGGTGGTTTTGTGCCGTGGGACTCGGCAGCTGCTTTTGGTTTTTGGTTCGGGGCTCGTGCTAGACATATCCTGCCTGGATCCCTAGGACCCGGTTCTCAGAGCATGTAACCCGGCTTGACAGCGCAACCATGAGATCTGGATGGGCTGGACCTGGCTAATTAATTAGTTTCCTCTAAGTTATGCTACACGGGGTTGGTATAGTGGCTCAAGAGGGGTCCCTTGGGGTCGTTGACTTATGGACAGGGGAGAAACCTTAGAGTACGTGTAACACAGACTTGGAGGGGCTTTGTAAAGGCCTTGCAGTGCAACCTGCTATGCACCTTGGCAGTGTTTAGCGTGACGGGATCTGCACGACTCACGGGTAACGATGTGCAACCTCTGCAGAGTGTAAAACTGATATATCAGCCGTGCTCACGGTCACGAGCGGCTTGGACTTCTTTGAGATTAGTTGGTTACTGGTTGGTTTTGGGTTCGGGTCATCTGATGGACTTCAGGTGCGGTTACCTGATGGACTTCAGGTGTTGGTTGCTCGGTGTGACTCCGAGTGTGGTTTGCTCGGTGCGACTCCGAGTGTGGTTACTTTTCTACAGAGTCGGTGGTTATAACCTAGTAAATAGGTGCATAGGACTAATAGGAATAATAGGATGTGTTGCTTTAGGCGCTTGAGTCAAACAGAGTCAGCCTACCTTTGTTATTAGCCTCATAAGCATATATTTCCTACACTTGCGGAGTACATTTCGATGTACTCACCCTTCCTCTTTGTCCCCCTGCTACCCCACCCAGACGCTGGAGACTACACGTACGAGGAGCAGGAGTATCCAGAAGACGGAGGCTACGACCCTGACGACCTGTACTAGGATGGCGCTACCCCCGGTCGACCTTCCTGTGGAGATGGAGTCCCGATTTCCGCGTATACATCAGCGTCTTCATTAGAGTCCGTTATCATGAGAGTCTGTACTTTTATTTCAGACCCGAGGGTCATTTATGTAATAAAGTTCGATATTATTAATAAAGCATTGTTTTGATATTTACTATGATGTGGATATATGTATGAAAATTGATCCTGGCATACATATATTGTGCTCCAATTTTGTTCTTAAAATTGGGGTGTCACAGAGTGGTATCGGAGCCGTGTTGACCGTAGGACGCTACCCTAGTCAGTCGTCGAATTTACAAAACTATTTTTATAAAGTCTGACCCCTTTTCCCACTTCTGTAGCCTGTCTCTGCTGAAAATTCAAATTTTGTTTAAAAGTAGGTCCTCCAAACTCGTAAGAAGCCCTCCATAATTATGTGATCTCGTAGGTCGTTGAATGACATGTACTTGTGCATATGTAATGTTTTGGTTCTTTGCAATGATTGTTGGTGTGTTGCGACCATCAGGTTGCAGCGACATCATTTGTTAAAATGTTTTACTAATCGAATTAATTAACCAAACCAGGGTTGTTATATATCTATTTATCATATCTCACTCTTACTCCTGGAAAATGTAACAGATGGTTGACACCAGGAGCAGCGCGGGTAACGCCGGTCACGCTGGCGGGAGCGGGGCAGGTGGCAACCAGCCGCCTCATCCTCATCCACCTCCACCTCCGCCTCCGTACGACCCGCTCCAGATGGCCCAGGTGCAGAACCAGATGATGCAGAACATGGCCCAGATGATGCAGCACATGCAGCAGATGGCGCAGGCTGCTCAGGGTGCTCAGGGTGCTGGAGCTGCACAGCCACCCCGACCGGATGACACTCTCAGGAGCTTCATGACGACGCGCCCTCCAGTGTTCCACCACGCCATAGAGCCAGTGGATGCAGATGATTGGCTCGAGACGATTACAGGCAAGTTGCAGCTTGCCCATGTCGGGGACCTTGATAAGGCCCTCTACGCCGCGCACCAGCTTCAGGGCCCGGCGAAGAACTGGTGGACTGCCTACACCGCAGCTCATGCGGACGCCAACTCGATCACTTGGGAGGATTTCCGTAAGGCATTCCGCGACCAGTACGTCCCTTTCGGCGAGATCAGGGTGAAGCGCCGGGAGTTTCAGGACCTCCGGCAGGGCGCGATGACATTGCATGAGTATCTCACGCAGTTCAGCCAGCTGTCCCGTTACGCCCCATATGACGTGGACACGGACGATAAGAAGCAGGAGTGTTTCAGGCAAGATCTCTGTCATTCTTTAATATTAATAAATTCTTCATACACCCTTGTTCATTCTTTTTGATGCCTGATAAATAATAAAATTGTTATCTGCTTCAGGCATGGGCTCAACCCGGGACTCCGCTATGCCCTAGCTTCAAATGAGTATTCCTCATTTCAGAAGCTGGTTGACCGTGCCTTCGCGGTGGAGAAGGAACGGAAGGACCTCGATGCAGATCGCAAGAGGAAGATGACGTTCCAGGGACAGTCCTCCGGCAGTTCCGCCCGTCCCCGCTACGCTCCACCTGCCTCAGCTTCCAGGCAGATTCCCCAGCAGCAGCAGTACCGCCCGCCCCAGTCCCGGCAGCCCGCTCCTCAGTACAGGCACCCAGCTCCACAGTACCAGGCCCCACCTCAGCAGCAGCAGCCGCCTCGCCCGGGTCTTCCAGCTTCGCAGCAGCCCCGTCCAGCACAGGGGGCAGGTCAGATTGGTCCCTGCTACAAGTGTAACCAGATGGGACACTTCGCCAACAAGTGTCCATTGAGGCAGCCAGTTCCACCGCAGTCACGTCCCGCAGGCCAGCCCGAGAGCTACACTCGTGGTCGTGTGAACCACATGTCAGCGGAGTCTGCTCAGACGGCACCAGATGTGGTGTTTGGTACGTTCCTTGTTGACTCTCACCCAGTTACAGTCTTGTTTGATTCTGGAGCATCTCATTCGTTCATATCAGCACCCTGCACATCTAAATATAATATGAATAGAGTGTTGATGAAAAAGCATCTGCTAGTGAATTCTCCTGGAGGAGAACTGATATCGAGGCATGTGTGCCCGAATGTGAGCTTAACCATAAGGGGGGTAGTCTTTCCCACCTCTCTTATTGTTCTGGATTCCCAAGGTATTGATGTCATTCTGGGAATGGATTGGCTACGCAAGTACCAGGGAGTCAGTGATTGTGCTCAGAGGCTCATCACAGTGAAGCATCCAGATGGCACGAAGATTGTGTATCGAGCACCGACAAAGATGATAGAAGAAGCCAGAGCATATGAGGCTGTCGTGGTACCTGATATCCGAGTTGTCAAGGAGTTCCCTGATGTCTTCCAGAAAGTGCCAGGTATGCCACCTGATCGTGAGATTGAGTTCTCTATTGATTTAGTTCCTGGCACTGCACCTATATACAGGCGACCATATAGAATGGATGCCGAAAAGCTAGCCGAGCTGAAGACGCAGATCCAAGAGCAGTTAGAGAAGGGGCATATTCGTCCTAGTACATCCCCATGGGGAGCCCCTGTGATCTTTGTTCCAAAGAAGGATGGAGGCCTGCGGATGTGCGTTGATTACCGCGCATTGAATGAAGCTACCATCAAGAACAAGTACCCGATTCCTCGCATTGATGATCTGTTTGATCAGTTGAAGGGGTGCTCATGTGTTCTCGAAGATTGACCTGCAAACAGGATATAATCAGCTGAAGATTCGTGAAGCTGATATCCCGAAGACGGCATTTGTGACTCGATATGGGCTATATGAGTACACAGTGATGTCCTTCGGCTTGACTAATGCTCCGGCTTTCTTCATGTATCTGATGAACAAGGTTTTCATGGAGTTTTTAGATCTGTTCGTCGTGGTGTTCCTTGATGATATCCTGATATTCTCGAAGAATGAAGAAGAGCATGAGAAGCACCTGAGGTTAGTACTGCAGAAGCTCAGGGAGCATCAGTTGTATGCGAAGCTGAGCAAATGCGAGTTCTGGTTGAAGAAGGTTGCATATTTGGGGCATATTATCTCAGAGGGTGGAGTATCTGTTGATCCAGGCAAGGTCCAAGATATATTGGACTGGAAGGTACCTGAGAATGTCACTGAGATCCGGAGTTTCCTCGGTATGGCTGGATATTACCGCAGATTCATTGAAGGATTCTCCAAGATCGTGAAGCCGATGACGAAGCTGACTAAGAAGGGTGCCAAGTTTGTATGGTCCCCTGAATGCCAGGATGGTTTTGAGGAGTTGAAGGCGAGGTTGACTTCTGCTCCTATTCTTGTCATGCCAGATGTCCAGAAGAACTTCACGGTCTATTGTGATGCTTCTCGTCAGAGCCTGGGATGTGTGCTTATGCAGGAAGGTCGTGTGATTGCCTATGCCTCGAGACAGCTCAGGAAGCATGAGCTAAATTATCCTACACATGATCTTGAGTTGGCAGCTGTTGTTCATGCTCTGAAGATCTGGAGGCACTATCTGATGGGCAAGAAGACAGAGATATACACTGATCATAAGAGCTTGAAGTATATTTTCACCCAGCCAGATCTGAATCTTTGCCAATGGAGATGGTTAGAGTTGATCAAAGACTATGATCTGAGTATCAACTATCATCCAGGCAAGGCGAATGTTGTTGCAGATGCCTTGAGCAGGAAGGTCTACTGTAATGTGCTTGAGATCAAGGAGCAGCAGCCCGAGTTGCATGAGGAGTTTGTGAAGCTCAACTTGGGTATTCTTGGCCACACTGATGCAGTAGCCTTAGAAGTTGATTCGACACTTGAGCGTGATATCCGGGTAGGGCAGCTCACTGATGAGTATCTTCTGGAGATCAGATAGTTGATCAAGGAGGACAAGGCCCCAGGCTTCGCAGAGGATGATCAGGGTGTCTTGTGGTTCAGAGGCAGGATCTGTGTTCCAGATGTGAAGGCTATCAAGGAGTTGATCTTGAGAGAAGCTCATGATTCAGCCTACTCTCTTCACCTAGGCAGTACCAAGATGTACCAGGATCTGAAGCAGTATTACTGGTGGTATGGGATGAAGAGGGAAGTAGCAGAGTATGTGGCTTTGTGTGACACATGTCAGAGGGTTAAGGCCCAACATTAGAGACCTGCTGGTTTGTTACAGCCTCTGCAGATTCCCGAGTGGAAATGGGAAGAGATCAGCATGGATTTCATCACTGGTTTGCCCAGGACACAGTCTGGGTATGACTCCATCTGGGTCATAGTTGATCGGTTGACCAAGGTGGCTCACTTCATTCCGGTCAAGGAGACATATCAGGGCCCGAAACTGGTAGAGCTGTACATGTCCCGCATTGTATGTTTGCATGGAGTACCTAAGATCATAGTATCTGACAGAGGTACACAGTTCACATCGAGATTCTGGAAGCGGTTGCATGAGTCTATGGACACTCGCCTCAGTTTCAGTTCGGCTTATCATCCTCAGACTGATGGACAGACAGAGAGGGTGAATCAGATTCTGGAGGACATGTTGAGAGCTAGTGCACTCCAGAATAGCCAGAGTTGGGATGTGAGTCTGCCATATGCAGAGTTTTCATATAACAACAGCTATCAGGCCAGTCTGAAGATGTCACCGTTTGAGGCTCTATATGGCAGGAAGTGCAGAACTCCTTTGTTCTAGAATCAGGTTGGAGAAAGGAAAAGTCTTCGGCCCCGAGTCTATAGAGGAAGCTGAAGAACAGGTCAGGCAGATCAGAAGCAACCTGAAGACAGCTCAGTCTAGACAGAAGAGTTATGCAGATGTCAGACGACGGGAGCTGGAATTCCAGATTGGGGACTATGTCTATCTGAAGGTGTCACCTTTCAGAGGTCTTCGGAGGTTTAATGTCAAAGGGAAGTTATCTCCGAGATTCATTGGCCCTTTCAAGGTGATTGACAAGAAAGGCGCAGTTGCATATCAGCTGGAGTTGCCTGCACGTCTGGCAGGTATCCATAATGGATTCCATGTATCCCAGCTGAAGAGATGCCTCAGAGTTCCAGAGGAGCAGTTGCCACTTGAGGAGCTTGATCTGCGGGATGATTTGACTTTCTCTGAGCCGATCAAGATTCTGGACACAATGGAACGAGGTACTCGCAACAAGAGGATTAAAATCTGCAAGGTGCAATGGAAGCATTACTCCGAAGAAGCCACATGGGAGAAAGAAGATGATCTTCGGGCAGATTTTCCTCATCTCTTCACCGACTCTTCCTAATCTCGAGGACGAGATTCTTCTAAGGGGGTAGGTTTGTAACACCCTGATTTAATTTTCCCCAATTTAATTAAAGAAATTAGAAATTAAATAGGTTGGCTAGTTTATTAGAGGAGGAAAATAAAATTTTGTTTGTTATTCTCATGTTGCATTCATGCCATTGCATATTTTTATTGGGTGAAAAATAAATTTATTAAACCCGTATAGGGCGAATCGGATTTATTCTATTTAGAAAACAAATAAAAAGATTTATAAAAATTTTACAAAATCAAAATCAAGTTTTATTTACAAAACCTAGGGAAAATGTTTCCAAAATTTTCAAACTAGTTTTGTTTTGAAACAGATTTGAATTTGGATTTCAAAATGAATTTGGGAAACAAATGAAAAAGGAAAAGGAATGGCTTGGGCTTCCCCTATCTCCACTTCCAGCCCAGCCGCGCCCCGCCGGCCCGTCCTCCCCTCTTCCCGCACGCCTGCGGCTGGCCCACGCCGCGTGCGCCTCCCTCCATTTCCCCGCGGCCTCGGCCCGCTCCCTCTCCCGCGCCGGCCCGTCCTCCCCTCTCCGCTCGGCCCACAACGCCAGCGCGGCCCGCTCCCTCCCCGCCCAAGGCCGCTCGAGCCGGCTGGCCTGCCACACCGCGCACCCCTCTCCTCTCCCTGTATGACAGCTGGGTCCCGCGTGTCAGGCTCGTCCCCATCCCCGCACCGAACTCCTCCGCCCTACCCGCGAAGACGGCGCCTGCGCCCCCGTGCTCTCCTTCTCTCCCGATCGGTTCCAGCCGCCATCCTCCCCTCTGCCTACTTAAGACTTCCCCGAGCCGTCCCCGCGTGCGATCTTTCCCTACCCAGCAGAACCCCACCTCTCCCCTAGACGCCACAACAGAGGAACTCCGCCGCCGTCTACAACCCCGACCGAGCCATCCTCAGCACCAAGAACACCCTCCTGGAACCGCGGTGAGCTTCCCAATCGATCCCCACCTTTCCCGTAGTCGCTATCGGCCTCTAGCGTTTTCCCGGGCGAGCTCCGGCGAGCCACTCATGGCGCCGCCATGTTCGCGCTCGGCTCCGGCCGCCTTCGGGATGAATCCAACGCAACCAACCTCTTTTCCGAGCCCGTGGTAAGGTTTCCGATCGATCCCGCCCTTTCCCTCGGCCGCTACTGCCTTCTAGCCCCCTCCCCGATCATTCTCCCATGGCGCCGCCGCGAGGCCCGAGCGCCGCCGTGTCCTCTGGCACCGGCCGGCGAGCCAACCCTCCCCTTTCCTTTCCAGCCGTCCGATCCAAAACCGATGTCCCAGATTAGATTAGATCTCGAACCGGTATGCACCTGGTTCACCGGTGCCGTGGACGCAGTCCACTCACGCCGCGTCAGCGGTCCACGGAGCACGTGGCACACCAACCCAATCACGCGGTGACACGCGGCACAACGTGGCGTCCACGCAAGCACGCACGCGCCGGTTATGGTGGTGTTGCAGAAAACCCCTTCACGTTTTTAGAAATCAACCCGCGCTCCGCCCTTGCTGTTCCTGTGCCTAGGTTTTCATTCGATCTAGCCCCTGCACCATCGTATAATTGAGGCCCAGTCCAGCGCTGTTTTAATTTCAGTTTTGAATTATTTAAAAATACGAAAATAAGTTCAATCTATTTACAGTTTTGCCATCCATATTCAAATGCTTATAACTTTTGCGTTTTAACTCCGATTCGACCCGTTCAACTTGCGTTAGATTCGTTTCGTCGTTCTCTACGCAGTAGATCTATTTACGTTCTATTTTCATACTGTTTGTTGTACTGTTATTTATTTCAATGTATTGTGCCATGTATGTTGCTGGGGCCAGAGAGTGCAGAGTTCGAGGACGCTCCAGACCATCCTTGCGACCCAGTTGATTCGACCCAGTCCGAAGGCAAGTGTCCTTGAACATCTTGCACCTACTTTTATTTTACTTTTGGTATTAGCGTAGTTAGATCCTGTAGTTGCATGCTTGTCATTAATTTGAATCCCATGTTAGGGTTTACTAGATTTTGTTATATTATCCTTGTCGCCTGTTTTGGAGTGTTTGGGTAGGTGTTTTGCTTAGCCCTGCAGTCATGTTTGGGATGGGAGTTATAATGTTTATAAACTTGATTAATGAACTATGAAACGAATGTGGACAGGGTAATTTTGTAGTAACACGGTTATTAGGTAAATCCGGCAGGATGGACCCGTATTGGTGGTTTTGTGCAGTGGGACTCGGCAGCTGCTTTTGGTTTTTGGTTCGGGGCTCGTGCTAGACATATCCTGCCTGGATCCCTAGGACCCGGTTCTCAGAGCATGTAACCCGGCTTGACAGCGCAACCATGAGATCTGGATGGGCTGGACCTGGCTAATTAATTAGTTTCCTCTAAGTTATGCTACACGGGGTTGGTATAGTGGCTCAAGAGGGGTCCCTTGGGGTCGTTGACTTATGGACAGGGGAGAAACCTTAGAGTACGTGTAACACAGACTTGGAGGGGCTTTGTAAAGGCCTTGCAGTGCAACCTGCTATGCACCTTGGCAGTGTTTAGCGTGACGGGATCTGCACGACTCATGGGTAACGATGTGCAACCTCTGCAGAGTGTAAAACTGATATATCAGCCGTGCTCACGGTCACGAGCGGCTTGGACTTCTTTGAGATTAGTTGGTTACTGGTTGGTTTTGGGTTCGGGTCATCTGATGGACTTCAGGTGCGGTTACCTGATGGACTTCAGGTGTTGGTTGCTCGGTGTGACTCCGAGTGTGGTTTGCTCGGTGCGACTCCGAGTGTGGTTACTTTTCTACAGAGTCGGTGGTTATAACCTAGTAAATAGGTGCATAGGACTAATAGGAATAATAGGATGTGTTGCTTTAGGCGCTTGAGTCAAACAGAGTCAGCCTACCTTTGTTATTAGCCTCATAAGCATATATTTCCTACACTTGCGGAGTACATTTCGATGTACTCACCCTTCCTCTTTGTCCCCCTGCTACCCTACCCAGACGCTGGAGACTACACGTACGAGGAGCAGGAGTATCCAGAAGACGGAGGCTACGACCCTGACGACCTGTACTAGGATGGCGCTACCCCCGGTCGACCTTCCTGTGGAGATGGAGTCCCGATTTCCGCGTATACATCAGCGTCTTCATTAGAGTCCGTTATCATGAGAGTCTGTACTTTTATTTCAGACCCGAGGGTCATTTATGTAATAAAGTTCGATATTATTAATAAAGCATTGTTTTATATTACTATGATGTGGATATATGTATGAAAATTGATCCTGGCATACATATATTGTGCTCCAATTTTGTTCTTAAAATTGGGGTGTCACACACACTCATAACACAAAAAAGTGTAACACCAGTATTTGAACCCTGGTGGGTAGCGTCCCACTGGACTGCTCTACCATCGAATCACAGGCCTTTCGCGTGGACCATGCATTATTTGTTAGAAGATTTGGGCCTGGCCTAAATAAATATTCCAAATAAATCTCAAAGGCCCATCACACATGCATGGTATGGTGGGGGACTTTAGTCCCATACTGCTACTCTAGAAGGAGAGAGACTAACTTATATAGTTGACTTGTCTCCAACTGGTTGAAGCTATTGAGGAGAGGCAAAGGAAGAAACTCACGCGCGCGCTCGCGCAGGGGCGCACGACATGCACATGAATGGTCCGACCGAGGTCTTGCGAGTGCGCGGCTTCCTTTTGCCACTTGATCTTTTTGCATGCATGGAGAAAATTGCGCTGGCCTATTTAAGCAAGCAATTATTCTCGTATTAATGGCGATTGACTCCAACACTAATGAGGTTCAATCACATTAATATTGTGATTACGCGGTTGTTTCTTTCTAAAGATACAGCTGCGCCGTGTGTATAAAAGAGGGACAAGACGTCGTCCTCTTCATACGACATTCTCCTCCTCCTCTGTCCTAGTGTTGCGCTGCTGCTGTCGACCTCATCCCGCCGTCGACGTGCCATCGGTGTCGGGAGAGCATGATCTCTGAAGCCTGCGTCTCCTCGCGTTCCTGCATGGGGTATGGGACGTATAAGGTTTTTGAGAAGCGCCGTCGCGACTGCTCGCTGGACGTCTTCTTCCCTCTACGCCGACTTCGCCAGTCTTCATCAACGGTCTGCTTCGTCTTCTTTTGCGCTAGTTCCTAGTTCCGACAACCCCACTCTAAGCATGCCTTCGATCATACTGTTCTTCTATTTCGCGTTCTTCATGTTACTAGCGATACATAGCCTGAATATGTCTCGGATCTTACTGCTAGTGGTAGATTATACATCTACGATGCATGTTGTTTATCTTTTCCTCATTGTCGGAATTAATTTATGCATCACTAAATTGCTATTATTTCCAACAATCCAAAAACCTTATAGGCATTTAGTGATGGCTGGTTTTACTGATGCGATGAAACCGGAGAAATTCACTGGTGTGAATTTTAAGAGGTGGCAGACGTAGCCCAGTTGTGGCTCACGGCTATGGGCGTATTTTGGGTCGTTAGTGATCCTCCCGCACTACCTCTCGGATCTGAGCAAGAGGTGTGGGATTTCACTGCGGCTATGACGATTTTTATCGGATGCGTTCTTAGCGTTCTCTCGGACCAGCTGTGTGATGTTTATATGAACATCAAAAGTGTTGTTGAACTATGGGAGGCGCTTGAACATAAGTTCTCGGCCTCAGACGCTGAGCGTGAGTTGTACGTGATGGAGCAGTACCATAACTTCAAAATGGTTGATAACCTTTCTGTTGTGGAACAGGCTCATGAGTTCCAACTCATTGTGAGGGAGCTCGAATAGCTTGGTCATGTCTTGCCTGATAAATTTGTGGCGGGTGGCACTATTGCCAAGTTGCCTTCTACATGGAGGAACTTTGCCACAACTCTGAAACATAAAAGTCAGAAAATCTTCGTTGAAGATTTGTTGGCTGGTCTTGATGTTGAAGAGAAGGCTCGGGCAAAGGATGCTCCACCAAGAGCACCTGAAGGGCAGTCCAGCGCCAACGTGATGCAGCACGCTGGTAAGAACAAGCAAAGGCCTAATTAGACTACTCAGTTCAAGAAGAAGAAGATGAACATGGACGAGGTTGTGTGCTTCGTTTGCGGTGAGACTGGGCACTTCGCCAAGAACTGCAACAACAGCAAAGGACAGAATAATCAACAAGGGCAGAAATCTGCCAACATGACTATTGGCGATCCTAGCGGATATGGGTACGGTAATTATTTACCGAGCGTATTTTGTGTATGTCAATCTAATGATTGGTGGATAGATACAGAGGCCAATATTCATGTTTGTACTGATATCTCCATGTTTTCATCTTACCAGGACGCCCGAGGTTCAACCGTCATGATGGGGAACGGCTCGTATGCTACTGTTCTTGGTGTTGGTTCAGTCGATCTGAAGTTCACTTTGGGAAAGATCGTGCGGCTCAAGAACGTGCAGCATGCCCCCTCAATAAAGAAGAACCTCGTTAGTGGATCCCTCTTGTGTCGAGATGGATTCAAACTGGTATTTGAGTCAAATAAAGTAGTCGTCTCGAGGTATGGCCAATTCATTGGCAAAGGCTATGATAGCAGAGGCTTGTTTCGTTTTTCTCTCTCCGATTTTTGTAATAAAGTGGTGAACCATATTTGTGACTCGAACAATTCAGTGGCTGATATATGGCATTCACGTTTGTGTCACATTAATTTTTGTTGTATGTCGCGTCTATCCAGCATGAATTTAATTCTGAATTTTTCGACTGTCAAAGGCTCTAAATGTCAAGCGTGCGTGCAAGCGAATGTCACACCCCAACTTTAAGGATAAAATTGGGACAACGTACTCATGTGTGCCCAGGAAACAATCACACACATAAGTAGACAAATCACAAGGAGTAGCATCATCACATTGTTTATTACATCACGACAGTATTTAAAACAGAGTCTTACAAAGTACTGAACCACAGATCACTGAACTGGTACACAAACTAAACCACAGGGAAACGTCGACTAGGGGAGCAGCTAGCCTAGAAGTCTTCAGGAAAGTCACCAACTGCACCTTCATCTGTTACTCATCCGGGATTTTGCCCAAAGAGAAGATAAACAACAAGCGTAAGTACTTCTCGTACTTAGCAAGCTAACACAGGGTTCATGAGGCTCAAAAGGCTGACACTGTCTGACTGCAGTTAGCTTTTAAGTTGGCAAGTTTTAGCGTTAAGGTAAACGAATATGGTGCTTAACCCTTAACCCATGATCCATTTGTCCAGCAAAGTTAAAAATAACATCGTAAAGTACCAACAACATAAAGTAACAGTTATACAAGTATCATAGTTCTGCTAGTTTCCCGGGCCGCTCGTGACCGTGAGCACGGCTGTTATAACAGTTTTACACTCTGCAGAGGTTGTGCATCTTTACCCACAAGCCGTGTTACCCTTGTGCCCGAGGCGGCCAACCTCTTGATCCACTTCCGAGGTAGATCGGCGGGGCACACTATGAAGCCTTTCGTTGGTTCGTCTAACATGTTAGGGCCGCTAGGTTTCCTTGGCAGGCAGATGTAGTAACCCCCCTTTCCTATGGCACAAGGCCATCGCAGCTATACACATAGGAACAGGAGCAGCCCTACACCCAAAGTGGCAAGCCCCTTATGCGCCCTTTCGGGTCACCGCTAACAAGTTAGAAAAGGTCCAGTGTACTGAGCTAAAACCAGAGCCATATAGCACTCATGGTAGCACTGTCAATCCCAGCTTTTGCTAACAGCAAGTTTTATTAACCGTTTAACAACATATCATCATGAGAACAAATTTATCATTGGACTGGATCAGTTATAAGTCAGTTAGCACTAGCATTCTACCCATATGCATATATCCCACGGAGACAAGAACATCACAGATAACAAAGCTAAGTGGGTTTTCTAAGGTTGCTCAATTGGACACATGCATAAATGAGTGATTAAAGTAAAGTGTATAGGTAAACAAGGAGATCCCATGCTAACTTGCCTTGGTTGTCGAAAGGTTGATCTTCCTGCTGATCACTGAACGAGGGGTCCTGATCGCACCACACCGACTCACCGTCTACTCGATCACAACATCACCACGCATTCCAGGTGCAAACATACACGATGCAAACAAGGCTATTATTAGAACAATACACCAAACAGTAATAAACTGAAATAAAACTTTGGTAAAACTGAAGTACGCGTTTCTACGATCACAACAAGTTTTGGTTCACCGAAAACGGAGTTACGGTGCGAGAGCTACGACCGAAACGGTGTATATAAAGCCCTAAACAAGATTAACATGGACCCTAAAGCTAAACTGTCCAAAACAGGCTAACAGAGGTATAAACGGGTAGAGCACTAAATTACGAAGCTAACGCAATTTGAACGGGTCAAATCGGAGCTAAAACGTGAATTTTATAAGCAAAACAAGGTAGTGGCATTTCTGTAAATAGTTTGAATTGTATTTGAATTTAAACCGAAATTTAAATTGAATTTTAAACAAATACCGCAGTCAACTGGACTGCGCCTCAATTTCTCTAAAAAACAGGGGCCTGGTCGGAAGGTTTTCCAGGCACAATGAATAGTGCCTGGTGGAGTGCGGGTTGGTTACGGGATTCTTCGGGGGCTCTTTAGCAAAGATGCACGGCGAAGGGGTATCAATGATCCTCGGCCGCCGGATCGGAGATGGGCGGCTCGGATTAGACCAAGGGACGGGTGCGCGCGCGGGCGGCCGACGGCGCGCACTGGCCGCGGCGTCACGGCGCTCAGCGCGACGTCGTGCGCGGCTCCGCCATGGCCGAGGCCGGGGAGCTCGCGGCTCAGGGCACCGAGCGCGACGCCGACCAAACCGAGGGGTAGGGGAGGAGCGGGAGGCGGAGGAGGTCCTCACCACGGCGAAGGGGAGACGAAGGAGGCACTGGAGGTGGCGCCCGGCGTCGACGGCGAGCGCTCGGGCGACGACGGCGTGCTGCGGTAGGGGGGGAAACCGTTAGGGCGCAGACAAAGAAGTAGAGAGGGAGGGAAAGGATGCGGCAACTCCACCGAGGCGCGACGAACGCTCGGAGAAGGTTGTGGGAGTCAGAGCGGCATCGGGGTGGCGGCTTCAGCGGCGGCAGGCGACGGCGAGGCGTGGTGGCGCTGGTGCTGCGGTGCGCGGGCTCTGCGGTGCGTGCGAGCAGGTGCGATTGAGGGAGGAGGGGAGAGGGGTGCGGGTGCGTCCGCTATATCGGCGAAGGAAGTCCCGGAGTCGTGGGAGCGGGCGCCCATGACGCGCGCGAGACGCGGGCGTGGCGGTTGCGCCCGGGGCGGCGCCGCGCGGAGGGGAAGAAAGGAGAGGGCGCTGACGCGTGGGGCAGCGGCGCCAGAGAGAGAGAGGGAGGAGGCGCCGGTTGCTGCGGCACGGGTGCGACAGGCCGGCCCGTGGGCCGCACGCGAGGAGACGGGGGAAGGAGCGGCCCAGCGCGGGAAGGAGAGGGGAAGGGAGGGCGCGCTGGTGGGCTGGGCCACCAGGCTGCCTGGGCCGAAGGCAAGGGGGGAGGAGAGAGGGAAGGTTTTCCCCTTTTCTTTTATTTCAAGGTATTTTCAAATAAGATTCAAAAGGAGTTTGAATTCAAATTGAATTTTGGCAAAAACCAGTCACTCAAATAAATATAATGCATCAGCATGAGTGCATAAAACATGTTACCACCATTATTTTAATTCCCAAAAATTATTTAACCTCTATATTAAATGCTTCACAAAAACATAAATAACTCATTTTCAACCATTTGGCTTTGGAGAAAATTTTAGGGTGTTACAACTCTACCCCCCTTTAAGATGAATCTCGTCCTCGAGATTCGACTGGAGCCTACTCAAACAACTGCGGATAAGATTTCCGAAGATCTTCTTCTCTTTCCCAGGTAGCCTCTTCTTCTGTATATCTGTTCCACTGAACCTTGCACATCTTGATAACTCGGCTCCTGGTAACTCTTTCTGCTGTCTCCAAGATCTTGACAGGGTACTCTTCATAAGTGAGATCCTCTCCTATCTTGATCTCTTCCAAGGGAACTTGCTCTTCAGGCACTCTCAGGCATTTCTTTAGCTGAGAAACATGGAACACATCATGTACACCTGACAGCTTCTCAGGTAACTCGAGCTGATAGGCCACTTCTCCACATCTGGCCAAGATCCGGAAAGGACCTATGTATCTGGGTGCTAACTTTCCTTTCATGTTGAATCTCTTTACGCCCCTCATGGGTGACACTTTCAAATACACATAGTCTCCCACTTTGAAAACTAAGTCCCTCCTGCGAGTATCTGCATAACTCTTTTGTCGGGACTGAGCTATCCTCAAGTTATCCCGGATCGTCCTTACTTGATCTTCAGCATTTCTAAGAACATCCGGTCCGAACACTTGAGTCTCTCCTGTCTGATTCCAGAACAAGGGAGTTCTACACTTCCTCCCATACAAAGCTTCAAAAGGAGCCATTTTGAGACTCTCCTGATAACTATTGTTGTATGAGAATTCAGCATATGGCAGGCTTTTATCCCAACTAGCCCCGTGCTAAAGTGCACATGCTCTCAACATGTCCTCCAAGATCTGATTTATCCTTTCAGTCTGCCCATCTGTTTGTGGGTGATATGCAGAACTGAACGTCAGCTTAGTTCCCAGAGATTGATGTACCTGATGCCAAAAATGAGAAGTGAACTGTGTTCCTCTGTCAGACACTATTTTCTTCGGAACACCATGCAAAGACACAATTCTCTCCATGTACAGCTCTGCTAACCTTGCTCCACTATAAGTAGTTTTAACTGGTAGGAAGTGAGCGACCTTAGTGAGACGGTCAACTATTACCCATATTGAGTCATAGCCTTTCTGTGTACGGGGTAATCCAGTGATAAAGTCCATTCCCACTTCTTCCCATTTCCACTCGGGTATCTGCATAGGTTGTAACAATCCTGCTGGTCTTTGATGTTCAGCTTTGACCTTCTGACAGGTGTCACATAGGGCCACATATTCTGCTACATCTCGTTTCAAACCATACCACCAGTATTTTTCTTTCAGATCCAAGTACATTTTGGTGCTGCCGGGATGTATGGAGTAAGCAGATTCATGTGCATCTCGCATGATGGCATCACGGATAGCTTTCACTTCGGGCACACATATTCTTCTCCCAAACCAAAGAGTCCCATTATCATCCATCCTGAATCCTGGTGCCTTTCCAAGCACTATGTTCTCTGCTATCTCTTTCAATTTCTCATCTTTCAACTGACCCTCACGGATTTCTTTCTCCAAGGTAGGTTCAACGGTCATCTCCACAACATTGTTGGCAAAGCATAGATTAAGATATGCCATCTCAGCTCTCAACTCTGCTGACATGTCCTCCACTTGCAGTCCAATTGCATAAGTTTTTCTGCTCAAGGCATCGGCCACGACATTGGCCCTTCCTGGGTGATAATGTACCTCCAGGTCATAGTCTTTGATCAATTCTAGCCAACGGCGTTGCCTCAAATTCAGATCTGACTGAGTAAATATGTACTTCAGACTTTTATGATCCGTGTACACATCACACTGATGCCCAACTAGATAATGTCTCCATATTTTCAAAGCATGGACTACAGCTGCTAACTCCAAATCATGAGTTGGATAGTTCACCTCGTGCTTTCTCAGCTGTCTAGATGCGTAGGCAACTACTCTTCCTTCTTGCATCAGAACACATCCAAGTCCCAGACGAGATGCATCACAATAGATGGAGAAGCTTTTGTTCAAGTCTGGCAAAACTAGGACAGGTGCCGTGGTTAACCTCTTCTTTAACTCTTCAAAGTTTGCTTGGCATTTATCAGACCACACAAACTTAGCATTCTTTTCTAACAAGGCAGTCATAGGCTTTGCAAGCTTGGAGAATCCTTCAATGAACCTCCTATAATACCCGGCCAAACCCAGAAAACTTCAGATTTCGGTAGCATTGGTTGGCGGGTTCCAGTCCAACACATCCTGCACCTTGCTAGGATCAACGGATATACCTCCGTTAGAGACAACATGCCCTAAGAAAGAGACCTCTTTCAGCCAAAATTCACACTTGCTCCTCTTGGCATAGAGTTGATGCTCTCTCAACTTCTGCAGAACCATCCTCAGATGTTCAGCATGTTCCTCTTCTGTTTTAGAGAACACTAGAATGTCATCTATGAATACCACCACGAACTTGTCTAGGTATTCCATGAACACTTTATTCATCAGATACATGAAGTAAGCTGGAGCATTGGTCAGTCCAAAAGACATCACTGTATACTCATACAGTCCATACCGCGTTGTGAAGGCGGTCTTAGGAATGTCTGTGTTCCGGATTTTCAACTGGTGATACCCAGATCTGAGATCTATTTTAGAGAACACACATGCTCCTCTAAGTTGGTCAAATAGATCGTCTATCCGGGGTAGAGGGTATTTGTTTTTAATGGTAACCTCATTTAAAGACCTATAGTCCACACACATCCTTTGGCTACCATCTTTCTTATCCACCAAAATCACAGGTGCTCCCCAAGGAGAAGCACTAGGGCGTATATACCCTTTCTCTAACAACTCCTTAAGCTGTTTCTTAAGTTCTTCTAATTCATTTACCCCCATTCTATAAGGTCTTTTAGCTATTGGTGCAGTTCCAGGCAGTAATTCAATAATGAACTCAACATCGCGATCAGGTGGCATACCTGGCAGATCATCCGGAAAGACATCAGGGAACTCGTCCACCACCCGATCTTGCTCTGCACCACTAGCATCCATCTGGTTGACCGTGGCAGTTGGCTGCTCTTTCATCACCACTTCCACACAAATCCTGTCTCCCTTGGGTGTAGATATAACAACTGATCTTTCTTGACACTGAATGACAGCCCCATGTTGCTTCATCCAGTCCATACCCAAGATGAGATCTATACCTGCTGTTCTTAGCACTATAGGCTTTACTTTAAAGTCTACCCCCCTTAGGTTGACACTAGAGGTGGGGCTCCAAAAATTTGCAGGCATACTACCCCCTGGTGAGTTTACTATGATTGTTTCTTTCATTGCACATAAAGGCACACCATGCATTCTAACAAATGACTGCGAAATGAAAGAATGTGAAGCACCAGAATCAAAAAGTATGGTTGCTGGGATTGAGTTGATGCTGAACGTACCCATCATGACATCCGGTGCATCCAGGGCACTATCAGCAGCCACATGGTTCACCCGCCCAGTGTGAGGTGGACGAGCATTCTGCTTCTGACCTCCTGCTTGGTTCTGTGGAGCCTGAGGGTTCTGCTTCTGGGGACATTGGTGAGCATAGTGTCCAACCTCCCCACAGCGGTAGCAAGCGTTGGGGTTCTGCTGAGCCGCGTTCTTCATGGGAGCGGAGTTGGGTGCTCCCTGGCGT
Source organism: Coix lacryma-jobi var. lacryma-jobi (assembly GCA_009763385.1). Lineage (NCBI taxonomy): Eukaryota > Viridiplantae > Streptophyta > Magnoliopsida > Poales > Poaceae > Coix > Coix lacryma-jobi. The sequence continues at coordinate 131,207,107 of CM019826.1, forward strand.
GATGCTTGGCTGCCCTGCTGCGGGTACCTCTGCCCTCCTGGCTGCTGCTGATAGCGCTGACCACCTGACTGCTGTTGGTATGGAAGGCGCTGTTGGTTCTGGTTGCCCTGGGGGTGCTGTCCCCTGTTCCACTGGTTGGAGGAGCCTTGATTCCTCTAGGGGTAGCCTTGCTGGGGGTTGGTTCGGGGACGAGTGTTGCTCCCCGATGACTGGCCTTGGAAGCTTCTTTTCTTTGCCTCCATTTCCTTCCTCTTGTTGTTAATAACGATCGCCCTATTGACCAGGGCCTGATAGTTCGGGTAGGTGTTCGACATGAGCTGGAGCTGCAACCCATCGTAAAGACCCTTCAGAAATCGGCGCTGCTTGTCTTTGTCTTGAGCCACATCCTGTGGGGCATAGCGCGATAGTTGGGCAAACTTGTCGCGGTATTCCGCCACTGACATGGACCCTTGCTTCAAGGAGCGGAACTCCTCTTGCTTCAGCTCTACGAGACCATCAGGGATATGATAGGATCTGAAGTTCTCCTTGAACTCCTGCCATGTAACAACTGGAGCATCTTGGGGACGGCCGAACATGAACGCATCCCACCAGTCTTGTGCAGCTCCCTGCAGTTGCCCCGAGGCATAGAGCACCTTCTCATAGTCAGTGCACTGGGCAATGTTCAGCTGTTTCTCCACTGCACGGAGCCAGTCATCCGCCTCCAGTGGTTCAGAGGCGTGAGTGAACACAGGTGGATGGCCCTTCAGGAACTCTCCTCGACGGTCCCTGACTTGAAGAGGTTGAGGTGCTGCAGCGGGCGCCTGATCCAGGTGGTTCATCATGCCGTGCATAAGCTGATTCTGCGTGGCCATCAGCTGTTCGATGGTCACTGGCGGCGGTGGCGGTGGCGGGTCCATAGGAACACCACGCCCACGGCCACGGCCTCTTCCGCGTCCACCCCTTGCTGCCATCTGCTTACCAACAAATGTGCAAGAGTTAGGCCTTTATATCCAACAAAGAATGTATATATGAACATAAATAAACATTGCTGAAAATTTCTGTGCACATCCTTGTCAACAGCAGCACGCTAAAACGGGCATAACTCAAGTTACAGGAATCCAACAGGGATGAACCAGACATCGTTGGAAAGCTTAAGAAACTAACTACAACTTTCATATAGAACACTTTCTCAGACTCGACCAGATTCCGGGTCGAAAACAGTATTGAACAGAACCTGTTCTAGGTGACAGACTGCGCAGAAACATCAACTTTGAACAGGCATATCTCCTAGCTCCGAACAGATAAAGACTTGGTTCCAGATTTGTTTGAAAGATACATCAGTCTAGATACTTCCACAAAAATTTCATAATTTTTGGGATCACGGATTAAGAGATATACAGGTATAACCACAGGGTGCTCCAGAAAACAGCAACACAGGCATAGGAGATAAGCAACTTTATACATCACATGAAGGTGTTTAACTTGGAGAAGCACAACATAACTTGTACTTCACCACAAACAAACAAAGATCCATCCAAACATAGTTCACAAACATAAACAACACTTCCACTAAAAGGTTCACCAAACACAAACTGAAACTTAAACAACGTGTCTAACGGGATAACTGAACAAGGTAGGCAAACTACTGGGCTCCACCGGGGGCATCGTTGGCTCTGTACTTCTTCTTGTAGACAGCTGCATAGTCTAGCTCACCGCGAAGGTAGTCCACTTCGCGCTCCAAACGCCTTATCACCTTCTGAGCAGCACGCAGGTCATCCTGCACCTTGTCAGCCTTCCTCTGCACTTCATAGGCATGCTGGGCGGTAGAGACCAGAACCGGGTACTCCACAGGAGGAAGCAGAGCTTGCCACGAGCCCACCATGTCACTGTGGGGCAGATAGCGGTAGCGGTCAGTCCTCATAGACTGGAAACGCAGACCACGGTAATGCAGGAAAGCATCCTGTGCTGCGTCCTCCATGCTGGCGAGAGCTTCACCACGCTTGGTGGTAGTCCTGTGAGCCGACTCTATGACATGGGCCTGATCCACATCATTCCAACCTGTAACCATCAGGTCGGACTTCCAGTAGGTGGCCTCCAACGGATGAGTGTACTCGCCACAATGATACTGGAGCTTCGCCTCCAACTCTGGGTAGTACTCATTCAGCAGACGAACCAGCATACTATGGTAGTATGCTGTCTCGTCGGGCTTCTTGAACATGAAGCGACGAGTCCATCCAAGGTCTTCATCCACCACCTGCACTACTGGGGAGGCAGGGGGTGTTGGTGCTGAAGCAGACGAAGCGGCGGGAGAGTGCACCACCGGGTACACTGGCACGAAGGCCGGTGCTGCAGGAGCTGCTGGAGCGGCAGGTGCTGCTGGGACTGCTGGAGCGGCGGGGGCCTCCACGACTGGTGGAGCGGCAGGCGCCACAGGAGCGGGTGCCTCTGGAGCAGGGACCTCAGGCGCTGGCGCCTCAGGAGCTGGCACCTCCGGAGCTGGAGACTCAGGAACTGCTGCAGGGGGCGGTGGTGGCGCTGCTAGCTCCTCAGAGACAGTCGGGGTAGAGGTCAACTCTTCATCCTCCACGATGAAGGCGGTGTTGGAGGAGCTAGAGGAACCGTCACTGTCGGGGATGTGGACCACAGGGGGAGCAGGCTGGCTGGTGCTGGCAGTGAAAAGGGCACGATACGCGCGGGTGTTCATGCGAGGCATCCTGACGTTATAAAAGTAAGATAAGATAAGCGGAAACAATTAGTTTTACTCAATAGAATAAGAATAAGAAGCATGCAAATTTTAATAAAGTAACAAGATAATAAAATAAGCATGAACAGGTAGCAAAAAGGTGTTAGAACGGCCATTTCCTAGCTAGGCTCGCGTCCTACAGTCAACAAAGCTTTGATACCAATTTGTCACACCCCAACTTTAAGGATAAAATTGGGACAACGTACTCATGTGTGCCCAGGAAACAATCACACACATAAGTAGACAAATCACAAGGAGTAGCATCATCACATTGTTTATTACATCACGACAGTATTTAAAACAGAGTCTTACAAAGTACTGAACCAAAGATCACTGAACTGGTACACAAACTAAACCACAGGGAAACGTCGACTGGGGGAGCAGCTAGCCTAGAAGTCTTCAGGAAAGTCACCAACTGCACCTTCATCTGTTACCAATCCGGGATTTTGCCCAAAGAGAAGATAAACAACAAGCGTAAGTACTTCTCGTACTTAGCAAGCTAACACAGGGTTCATGAGGCTCAAAAGGCTGACACTGTCTGACTGCAGTTAGCTTTTAAGTTGGCAAGTTTTAGCGTTAAGGTAAACGAATATGGTGCTTAACCCTTAACCCATGATCCATTTGTCCAGCAAAGTTAAAAATAGCATCGTAAAGTACCAACAACATAAAGTAACAGTTATACAAGTATCATAGTTCTGCTAGTTTCCCGGGCCGCTCGTGACCGTGAGCACGGCTGTTATAACAGTTTTACACTCTGCAGAGGTTGTGCATCTTTACCCACAAGCCGTGTTACCCTTGTGCCCGAGGCGGCCAACCTCTTGATCCACTTCCGAGGTAGATCGGCGGGGCACACTATGAAGCCTTTCGTTGGTTCGTCTAACATGTTAGGGCCGCTAGGTTTCCTTCGCAGGCAGATGTAGTAACCCCCCTTTCCTATGGCACAAGGCCATCACAGCTATACACATAGGAACAGGAGCAGCCCTACACCCAAAGTGGCAAGCCCCTTATGCGCCCTTTCGGGTCACCGCTAACAAGTTAGAAAAGGTCCAGTGTACTGAGCTAAAACCAGAGCCATATAGCACTCATGGTAGCACTGTCAATCCCAGCTTTTGCTAACAGCAAGTTTTATTAACCGTTTAACAACATATCATCATGAGAACAAATTTATCATTGGACTGGATCAGTTATAAGTCAGTTAGCACTAGCATTCTACCCATATGCATATATCCCACGGAGACAAGAACATCACAGATAACAAAGCTAAGTGGGTTTTCTAAGGTTGCTCAATTGGACAAATGCATAAATGAGTGATTAAAGTAAAGTGTATAGGTAAACAAGGAGATCCCATGCTAACTTGCCTTGGTTGTCGAAAGGTTGATCTTCCTGCTGATCACTGAATGAGGGGTCCTGATCGCACCACACCGACTCACCGTCTACTCGATCACAACATCACCACGCATTCCAGGTGCAAACATACACGATGCAAACAAGGCTATTATTAGAACAATACACCAAACAGTAATAAACTGAAATAAAACTTTGGTAAAACTGAAGTACGCGTTTCTACGATCACAACAAGTTTTGGTTCACCGAAAACGGAGTTACGGTGCGAGAGCTACGACCGAAACGGTGTATATAAAGCCCTAAACAAGATTAACATGGACCCTAAAGCTAAACTGTCCAAAACAGGCTAACAGGGGTATAAACGGGTAGAGCACTAAATTACGAAGCTAACGCAATTTGAACGGGTCAAATCGGAGCTAAAACGTGAATTTTATAAGCAAAACAAGGTAGTGGCATTTCTGTAAATAGTTTGAATTGTATTTGAATTTAAACCGAAATTTAAATTGAATTTTAAACAAATACCGCAGTCAACTGGACTGCGCCTCAATTTCTCTAAAAAACAGGGGCCTGGTCGGAAGGTTTTCCAGGCACAATGAATAGTGCCTGGTGGAGTGCGGGTTGGTTACGGGATTCTTCGGGGGCTCTTTAGCAAAGATGCACGGCGAAGGGGTATCAATGATCCTCGGCCGCCGGATCGGAGATGGGCGGCTCGGATTAGACCAAGGGACGGGTGCGCGCGCGGGCGGCCGACGGCGCGCACTGGCCGCGGCGTCACGGCGCTCAGCGCGACGTCGTGCGCGGCTCCGCCATGGCCGAGGCCGGGGAGCTCGCGGCTCAGGGCACCGAGCGTGACGCCGACCAAACCGAGGGGTAGGGGAGGAGCGGGAGGCGGAGGAGGTCCTCACCACGGCGAAGGGGAGACGAAGGAGGCACTGGAGGTGGCGCCCGGCGTCGACGGCGAGCGCTCGGGCGACGACGGCGTGCTGCGGTAGGGGGGAAACCGTTAGGGCGCAGACAAAGAAGTAGAGAGGGAGGGAAAGGATGCGGCAACTCCACCGAGGCGCGACGAAGGCTCAGAGAAGGTTGTGGGAGTCAGAGCGGCGTCGGGGTGGCGGCTTCAGCGGCGGCAGGCGACGGCGAGGCGTGGTGGCGCTGGTGCTGCGGTGCGCGGGCTCTGCGGTGCGTGCGAGCAGGTGCGATTGAGGGAGGAGGGGAGAGGGGTGCGGGTGCGTCCGCTATATCGGCGAAGGAAGTCCCGGAGTCGTGGGAGCGGGCGCCCATGACGCGCGCGAGACGCGGGCGTGGCGGTTGCGCCCGGGGCGGCGCCGCGCGGAGGGGAAGAAAGGAGAGGGCGCTGACGCGTGGGGCAGCGGCGCCAGAGAGAGAGAGAGGGAGGAGGCGCCGGTTGCTGCGGCACGGGCGCGACAGGCCGGCCCGTGGGCCGCGCGCGAGGAGAAGGGGGAAGGAGCGGCCCAGCGCGGGGAGGAGAGGGGAAGGGAGGGCGCGCTGGTGGGCTGGGCCACCAGGCTGCCTGGGCCGAAGGCAAGGGGGGAGGAGAGAGGGAAGGTTTTCCCCTTTTCTTTTATTTCAAGGTATTTTCAAATAAGATTCAAAAGGAGTTTGAATTCAAATTGAATTTTGGCAAAAACCAGTCACTCAAATAAATATAATGCATCAGCATGAGTGCATAAAACATGTTACCACCATTATTTTAATTCCCAAAAATTATTTAACCTCTATATTAAATGCTTCACAAAAACATAAATAACTCATTTTCAACCATTTGGCTTTGGAGAAAATTTTAGGGTGTTACAGCGAAACAACCTCGTAAGCCACACAAGGCTGTAGACGAGAGGCGCACGACATTATTAGAGCTCATACATTCTGATGTGTGTGAGATGAATGGTGTGTTGACAAAGGGAGGAAAAAGATACTTTATGACTTTAATTGATGATGCAACAAAATATTGTTATGTGTTTCTTCTAAAAACTAAAGATGAGGCGTTAGAATATTTTAAGACTTATAAAGCTGAGGTGGAAAATCAATTAGAAAAGAAAATAAAACGTGTTAAGTCTGATCGTGGTGGTGAATATTTTTTCAATGAGTTTGATCTCTTCTGTTCGGAGAATGGAATAATTCATGAACGGACACCTCCATATTCAACTCAATCTAATGGGGTTGCCGAAAGAAAGAACCGAACGCTAATGGACTTGGTAAATGCCATGTTACGAACGTCCGGTATGACAAAAGCATGGTGGGGGGAGGCTGTTTTGACCACATGTCATGTTCTGAACAGAGTTCCCACTAAAAATAGTGATGTGACTCCGTATGAGGGATGGAAAGGAAGAAAACCTTCACTACATTACTTGCGTAGATGGGGCTAGATGGGGCTGTTTGGCAATGGTCAGCGTACCAATTAATAAGAAGCGCAAGCTCGGACCTAAGACAGTTGACTGTGTTCTTTTGGGATATGCGTACCATAGCACGACGTATAAGTTTTTAGTGATAAAATCAGAGACGCCTGATATTTTAGTTGATACACTTATAGAGTCACGGGATGTTACTTTCTTTGAAAATATATTCCCGATGAACGGTGCTTATTCCTTGCCTAGTTCATCAACTGAATTTACCCCTGAACCGATACCCATAATTGAACCAATTGTAAATCCACTTGGTAACGAAGAGGATGACAGTGTTGTAGCTCCTAGAAGGAGTAAGAGACAAAGGGTTGCAAAATCCTTTGGTGAAGACTTCACTGTCTACCTCGTGGATGACACACCCACGACCATTGCTGAAGCATATGCATCACCTGATGCAGAATATTGGAAGGATGCAGTCCGTAGCGAGATGGACTCCATCATGGCAAATGGTACTTGGGAAGTGACAGATAGACCAGTGGGTTGTAAGCCAGTTGGCTGCAAATGGGTATTTAAGAAAAAGCTTAGGCCTGACGGTACTATTGAAAAGTACAAGGCGAGGCTTGTGGCTAAAGGTTACACACAAAAACAAGACGAGGATTTCTTTGATACCTACTCACCTGTTGCCAGATTAACTACAATCCGAGTGTTATTATCGGTGACTACCTCCCATGGTCTTCTTGTACATCAAATGGATGTGAAGACAGCTTTCCTTAATGGAGAGCTGGAGGAAGAAATTTATATGGATCAACCTGATGGATTTATAGCAAAAGGACAAGAGGGCAAGATATGCAGGTTACTTAAATCGTTGTATGGTCTAAAGCAGGCACCCAAACAGTGGCATGAGAAGTTTGATAATACTTTAACCTCTCCTGGGTTTGCTGTAAATGAGGCTGATAATTGTGTGTACTACCGTTATGGTGGGGGCAAATGAGTAATCTTGTGCTTGTATGTTGACGACATACTGATCTTCGGGACAAGCATCGATGAGATTAATGATGTAAAATCATTCTTATCCCAAAACTTTGACATGAAGGATTTAGGGGAAGCTGATGTGATCCTTAATATTAAACTTAATAAGGGCGAGAATGAGATTACTCTTTTGCAATCTCATTATGTGGAAAAGGTTTTGAGTCGCTTTGGCTATATGGATAGCAATCCTTCTCCAACACCCTATGATCCTAGTCTAATTCTTCGAAAGAATCGGAGGCTAGGAAAGGATCAACTGAGATACTCCCAGATTATTGGCTCATTGATGTATTTAGCTAGCGCAACCCGCCCTGACATCTCATTTGCTGTAAGCAAGTTGAGTAGATTCACATCTAGACCAGGAGATGATCATTGGCGCGGTATTGATCGAGTAATGCGCTATCTAAAGGGTACAATGAGCTATGCGATTCACTATTCAAGGTACCCAGGTGTACTTGAAGGTTATAGTGATTCAAATTGGATTACATATGCTGATGAGCTAAAGGCCACTAGTGGATATATATTCACTTTAGGAGGTGGTGCCGTCTCTTGGAGATCTTGTAAGTAGACAATACTTATAAAATCGACAATGGAGGCAGAGCTCGCAGCTCTGGACACAGCTTCTACTGAAGCTGAATGGTTGAGAGAACTGTTGATGGACTTACCTATGGTTGAAAAACCAATTCCTGCTATTCTCATAAATTGTGATAACCAAATGGTTATTACGAAGGTGAAAAATAGACAGGATAATACGAAGTCCAATAAACATGTGATACGTAGACTGAAGTCTGTCAGGAAATTGAGAAACTCCGGAGTAATAGTTGTGGACTACATCGAGACAGCTAAGAACCTGGCATATCCCTTTACCAAGGGACTATCACGTACTGTGATTGACAATGCATCGAAGGAGATGGGACTGAGACCCATGTGAGTTAACCTCAGTAGTAACCCAACCTATGTGATCGAAGATCCCGTGAATTAGGATCTGGGAAAAACAAGCTGCTGGTTGACGGGAGAGTACATTTTACTTAACCCACTCCATTGGAGATGCAGTACTCTCATTTCTGTAAGGCAGGTTGACTTTGTCTTAATGTGTTCTGAGGCTCTATAGCAAGATACTGTCCTACAGAGTATCTGAGTAAGAACACACCTATGTGAGCTTAACTGTTAGTCGCAGTTTGTGAGATTTGGGAACTCTCTAAGAAGCTCATGAAGTGAGATAGGAGTATGACTTGCTCCACTCGCGGGGTAGGCATATGGCAGCCTAGTATCAGTCAAGACGTCAAGTGAAGCCTGTTCACCCCAAACTGCCAATTCAAGGTCTAGTCCATTGTGCAGTTGTGAATGAGCCTAGCTTGTCGCTCTAGGTGGATGTTCAACCTTAACCGGTCTCCACTGAATAGCTGGTATATTAACAGTACATTGGTATAAGGAGGATGAAGAGTGCCTCTGGGATCTGGTGGGGGATTGTTAGAAGATTTGGGCCTGGCCCAAATAAATATTCCAAATAAATCCCAAAGGCCCATCACACATGCATGGTATGGTGGGGGACTTTAGTCCCATACTGCTACTCTAGAAGGAGAGAGGCCAACTTATATAGTTGACATGTCTCCAACTGGCTGAAGCTATTGAGGAGAGGCAAAGGAAGAAACCCACGCACGCGCTCACGCAGGGGCGCATGACATGCGCGTGAATGGTCCGACCGAGACCATGCGGGTGCGCGGCTTTCTTTTGCCACTTGATCTTTTTGCATGCATGGAGAAAATTGCGCTGGCCTATTTAAGCAAGCAATTATTCTCGTATTAATGACGATTGGCTCATACACTAATGGTAGGTTCAATCACATTAATATTGTGATTACGCGATTGTCTCTTTCTAAAGATACAGCTGCGTCGTGTGTATAAAAGAGGGACGAGACGTCGTCCTCTTCATACGACATTCTCCTCCTCCTCAGCCCTAGTGTTGCGCTGCTGCTGTTGACCCCATCCCGTCGCTGACGTGCCATCGGTGCCGGGAGAGCAGGATCTCCGAAGCCTGCGTCTCCTCGCATCCTTGCACGGGGTAGGGGATGTATAAGGTTTTTGGGAAGCGTCGTCGCGACTGCTCGCTGGATGTCTTCTTCCCTCTACGCCGACTTCGCCAGTCTTCATCAACGGTCTGCTTCGTCTTCTTTTGCGCTAGTTCCTAGTGCCGACAACCCCACTATAAGCATGCCTTCGATCCCACTGTTCTTCTATTTTGCGTTCTTCATGTTACTAGCGATACATAGCCTGGATATGTCTCGGATCTTACTGCTAGTGATAGATTATACATCTACGATGCATGTTGTTTATCTTTTCCTCATTGTCGGAATTAATTTATGCATCACTAGATTGCTATTATTTCCAACATTATTTGCCACTTATTTCCTTAACAAGAACTTGCATTGCCACCGTAGCATAACATAGAGTTTTTGTCTTATTCTCTAATTAGGATATTTCTTATTAATAGCAGAAGCTAACTAAATTTGATGATTTTGCTACCGTTAACTGGTAAAATGTTACATCAAATATATGACAATAATGTTTTTATATGCAATAAATGATGCCTTTTTAGCCCACTTTCTCTGCTATGTATTTGCATAATATGCTAGGGCTAGGACATCATTATTGGTGTTGAACATTATCATCGTATGAACATTATCTAGCTAATACCTTGCAAAAAATTGAACATCTCGTAGTATGCTATGTGTGTTATTATATATCATATCTTATCTCGTGTCATCATACACATATGAATAATACTAGAAGAATACCAACATGTTGTTGCCAGAATCACATGCGAAATTATACTACTTGTATGAACAAATAAATATAATAATACATGATTGTGGAGATTTTTAGCATTTTGATCATGCTCTAGTGGATGCTAATGTAGACACTTTGAATGTCGAGATAATTGTATGTGCTAGTAAATATTGATGTGGACACTCTGCATCGAAATAAATTGCTAGTGGGATTTGATGATACTAGGGGAATGTCCCGCACATTGCTGCGGAAATTACTGATAATTTGGAATAAAATTACTTATACTAAAGGATAAACAATTATAAGTTTATGTTAATGGATGAATGGTGTGGTATGCTGATGTGAACAACTAAATATATGTTAGTGGATGATGTGTCTTATTGACATGTATTATGCTAGTTGACCATGAATGTATTTGATAGTAGACTGATGAGGTGGATAGCTTGTATGTTGAAAGAAATAACTAATGGGGTTTTCCTTATTAGAGTTATAGATTATAGATAGACATCAACAAAATAAAAAGAGAAAAATATTTTCATCTATATTTTTTTAATATCTATAATCTATAGCATGAGGGTCACAAATAGCAAGGGTATAGGCCACCTTAAACGTACAATGTTTTTGTCATATATATACAATGTACTGGCTTATTATACTATTGAAAAAAACAATTGATTTATAGAATACCACTCTACATATGTGTGGGTAGGAACCTGTTAGGGTTGAGCCCATATATGCAAACAGCACACACCAATTGGTTTATATAATTTTTCCACTTCTTTTGCTGCGCCATATTTCGGGAAACATGACATTTCCTGGCGATGGGATCTACATTCATTCATCATAGGCTACGAAAGAAATATAATATCTACAACGGGAAGAGTTATAATAGCAACTAAATGATCCCGGGTTAAATTGAATTTATGCTACATTGGATCCAAAATATATGGAACTGTTCTTCATAATGAATCCAAAATGACAACATCGTGTTGTCTACCTATATATAAATTATCAATATTGGCGGTCAATTAAAAAAAGCTTTGTAAGGAAAAACATGTAATTATATATTCATGAGCACGAAGTATTTAACAAACCAATATGGGAAAATGTGATGTTTATTAGGCCAATCTTAGTGGTGAGTTTCATTGCATTGTTTTCAAGACTGGTATTTCATACGAAATAAACTGAAACTTCATTGAAACTCTCTATTGAGAGTAAGAGTTTCATTTTAGAGTTTTATAGACATTAAATTTCATGACTCATAGAGAGTTGGTATTGGTGCCAAAACAGTTTCATCTAGGCGAAAGTCATTTTCTTTCTCTCTTCTTAATTACACTGTCATGTCATAAAACATATTTATATGACAACATATTTAATGCAAATAAAACTCAGATAAAACTTCCACTGAGACTGGGCTTATTGGCGTCTTCCAAATAGTAGTCAGCCAACAATGCTGTTAGGCTCGTCGGCATAAAACGCCACCATGTTCTTAACGCCATCTCATAAACCCTATCATCACGCGCACTATAACATAAATGGTCTTTGGACGATCTATCAACTGAGCTATAGTCTCGGCAAAAAATTACGTCCGGGGCTAAAGACTTTTAGTCCCGGTTGCTAAAACAAACCGAGACTAAAGGTGAACCTTTAGTCCCGGTTGGTATTACTGACCCGGACTAAAGGTCCCCTAGCCTTTACCAACCGGGACTAAAAAATGGTCTTTGAACGATCTATCAACTGAGCTATAGTCTCGGCAAAAAATTACGTCCGGGGCTAAAGACTTTTAGTCCCGGTTGCTAAAACAAACCGAGACTAAAGGTGAATCTTTAGTCCCGGTTGGTATTACTGACCCGGACTAAAGGTCCCCCAGCCTTTACCAACCGGGACTAAAGAGTGACCTTTTCGCCCCGGTTGGTGTTATCAACCGGGGGCTAAAGGTCCTTCATGAGTGTATTCAAAAGGAAAATGTGCAGAATTGTATCACGTGGGTTGTGTAGCTCAGTTGGTAAGCGTGCGTGAGGCGAGAGGTGCTGAGTTCGAATCCCACAAACACAAATTTATTTTTTTCTCGTGGGAGTCTTTAACCCCGGTTCGGAGCACCCGGGGCTAAAGGCTCCCACCTTTAGTCCGGGACTGGTAGTCCCGGTTGGGAAAACCGAGGCTAAAGCCCCTTCCCAACCGGGGCACCTTTAGTCCGGCTCCCACTTTTAGTCCGGGACTGGTAGTCCCGGTTGGGAAAACCGAGGCTAAAGCCCCTTCCCAACCGGGGCACCTTTAGTCCGGGACTGGTAGTCCCCGTTGGGAAAACCGAGGCTAAAGCCTCTTCCCAACCGGGGCTAAAGGCATGTTTCTGTATTAGTGGCGCTATCAATCTGAACACGACCAAGTTAAGTACTTACAATCCAAGCACGCAACAAAGACGTAATTCAAGGTGGTGAGCAAGCTGATGCAAGCTCAAAGAAGTAACCTGCTAAATTCTAGTTAAATTAGGAATGTTTCTTGGTACCACTTGGAATTTTCAACAACGCAGCAGCAATCCAATCTCAGGTAGTCAGGTGGTTACTGCACACATTGTCACCGGCAACCCCTCGAGGAAATAGAAATGGTGAATATTCCCCAACCACATTAGTATAAAACCTATTAGAAATAAGGGACTTCGTCATTTTGCTTCGTCCCTGTACTCTAATTAAATACTCCGTATATATACAAACTCAAAGGACTGCATACATATATTCATTTATTTATTCATCTCCGTATTACTCCCTCCATCTCAAATTATAAGGCATTCCAAACATCTTGGAGAGTCAAAGTTTTTCAACTTTGACCAAATTTATATAATAAGATAATAATATTTATGATACCAACTAAGTATAATTAGATTCTTTATTAGTTATATTTTTATAATATATATATTTGATGTAATAAATCTTTATGTTTCTCTCTTGAATTTTGGTCAAAGTTAAAAAAACTTTGACTCTCCAAGATTTTTGGAATGCCTTATAATTTGGGATGGAGGGAGTATGTAAGATCCATACAAATCCAGTACTAGCAACAGGGAGGAAATAATTAACTTGATCTCTCCTATAAGTATACATCATATCATATACATGTGTAAAGCTAGTTAGTGTTAACGTCGGAAGTGATCTGAATCACACACCAGCAGGGCTAGTATGCCCAAAGAGGTTGCAGATCAATCTAGAAATCGGTTAAGCCGATTTAGGGCTTGATTCCTTGTGTTGATAACTCCCGAACTTCTCCTGGGAAGACCCGTCGCGGAGGAGCACGTAGAGGTTGCTCTAGGACCAGCAAGGCCGCCTAGAACGCCGTTGGACCCCGCCGGGAGACGCGACAAACAGTAGGGTAAAGAGAGAAGAGAGGGTAAAAGGGTTGTAGTAGATTGGTTTGATGATTAGGGTTGGATTTCTCAATCGGTCGTGATCCTCTCATATATATAGAGGGGGTGGCCTTATCCCAGTAGGAAACGCTTTCAAATCGTGATCTCCAAGTTTCATATTCGAACTCCATTAAAATATGGAATTAAAAGAGACTAATAATCCGGACTGAAACAACTAAATCTGATTTAGCCGATCCTTAATCTGGCCAAACCAGCTTCTGCGGGCCTCGGTGCAGCTGGCAACAGCCCAATCCGACCAAGTCGATTTGAAGATCTTTATAATCTCTGTAAATCCCCAAGTGTAAGCACCTCATCGGAAGAAAGATCTTTAAAGCAACACTTTGGTTACTACGAGCTGGTTTCCATTTTTGCCTCACCGCCTCCAACCAGTGTTACCTGGTCGGAAGTCTCTCAAGGGATCTTGTGACTAGTTTCTGGTCGGAAGACATCTACAACAATGATTGGATCAAGCAACCAAACCCAACATGCTCAGAAGATCTCAGACCACCCTACTCATCAGATATGAAGTCCTCGGTCCTAAATATGATGATCTAAATGTGCTTTCTGGCCATCTCGATGGTAAAAGAACCCTTTATATGCTCAGGACACTTTTGAGTGTCAACATATGCCCCCTGTTTTTAGGTGATCTTTAGTTGAACCTAAAAACAAACTAAATGACAACGATGTCCAACTCATCGGCCATCTAGTGACTAAGGGTGATGCGCATATTGGCATTTTTGTTCTAAGGGCAATACATGTATCGGTCATTAATTGTTTAGAGAGCACTTAGGCTTCTTGCCAAACACTTGGAAAGTACTTTTTCAAATACCTTCCATTTATTGCCCTTGGGAGACTTTCACGTTGCAATGTCTCTAGCATATATGCATTTCCGAGTATTACTTTGATCACTTTATAAGGACCTTCCCAGCTAGGCGACCACTTGCCAAACTTACTACTCTTTGATCCAAGTGGAAGTATAGTCTTCCACACTAACTCCCTGAAAGCCCTAGTTTGGTTTTGGTTAATTGATGAAACCTATTTTGGTCTAATCCTTTTGTGAAGCATGTTTGTAGCTAATGGAAAAGGATTACGACCAAGCCATTGGTGGAGTTAGCAAAGTGGCAACCATGTTAGATGGTGATGGCCACAAGTTCTCAAGCGATCACATGCTCTATCTTTGGTGAAATGGAAAAAGGGAAAGATGCCATTGCTCAAGTTGAGACTTTAGTTTTATCTTTGATCTTGAGTAATAGGCAAGCCGGACTATCAAGAGGGATACATTTGAGGCTAGCTAGATGTGGAGAAAAGTGCTCATGACGACTAACTTCTAGCGCTTGAGAGACACCACGCACTCACGAACACATAGAGGTTTTCTGGGTGTGGTCGGTAGTACCGCCCAAGGGTGTTGTGTGCAAGGCTCTCTGGATTTGGTCTCAGGTGACCTAGCGGTAGTACCGCCATAGGGCCGGTACTACTGGCCTCGGTAGTACCGACCTCCTGGTCGGTAGTACCAAGGATCCAGGACATTTTTCACCCTCTCTGTGTAGGTCCAGTCTTGGCCTGTCGGTAGTACCGCCATAGGGACGGTACTACCGACCGTTGGTGGCTCTAATGTTTTGAGAAAGTTTGGTGCTCTCTGGAAGTGGTCAGTTTGACCTGGCGGTTGTACCGCTATAGGGTCGGTAGTACCGACCCTCAGTAGCACTGACCAGGGGGTCGGTGGTACCATGGTCTGTAAGTGTTTTGGATGCTCTCTGGATGTAGGCAGTTTGGCCTGGCGGTAGTACCACCATAGGGTCGGTACTACCGACCTCCGATGGCACCGACCAAGGGTCGGTTGTTCCATCTTGTCAAAGGTCGCTGTAACGGTCTTATTTAGTACGGTCGGTACTACCGACCAAGGGGGTTGGTACTACCGACCGTGGCGCAGTTGACTTGTTTAAGTAGCCGCTCGGCCGGCTTCTAACTGTTACCTCTTCGATTCATTGCGCCCAAACACAAGAAAGAGAGCTCCCAAGTGTTGACTAACCTCCTCTCTCCCCCCTTTGATTCTAGAGTGAATCTCTTGCAAGCTTTGAGCTAGGGAAGTGAGATTAGAGAGTGAGACACATCGATCTAATTCTAGAGCACTTGGATCCAACATCCCTCCGGCTTGATTTGTGTTATTTACTCTTGGGTTCTTGGAATCCTAGCCGGTTAGGTGTTCTTCGGTTGTTGCCCGTGATTGATTCATTTGTGAGGGCACTCCAAAGTGTTTTTATTACCCCGTGATTCTTAGTGAAGAAACTCAACTAGCCTTTGTGGTTGCTTGAGTGAGGCAAGGAGGTGAAAGAGACTCCAACCTTCGTGGTCACCTCAACAACGGGGACGTTGGTGCTTCTTGGTGAAGTGGCCGAACCTCGGGTTAAATCTCGTGTCTCGTGTGCTTGTTGGATTTGCATCTTTGATTATTTCATTTGCATTCTTGTTCTTCGCGTTCTTCCTCCCTCCTCTCTCGTTCTTAGGTGTGAGAAGGCTCGATCTACACTTTTGGGAAGAGCCACTGCTTGGATAAGGTATAAACTTCATCTACTTCTCCTAGGGAAACATTGGTATGTGCTAGACCCACTTTGCATCTCCTCTATCTCAATCTCATAGCAGTTTTTAGGTTGTCGGTAGTACCGACCTGTAGAGCCGGTAGTACCGACCTCGGTAGTACCGGCCCCTATAGTCGGTAGTACCGACTATGCAATCTGATACTCGTTTTTGAGCTTTGAGTTTCAGGTTTCTAGATTTTTGAATTAGCTATTCACCCCCCCCTAGCCATTCGGACCTTTCAAGTGGTATCGGAGCAAAGTCACCGTTTGTTTGAGGATTTACAACCTCTGGTGTTGCAATGGCTCAAATCAACTATATGGGGAAGCCACCACATTTTGACAGCACCAACTTCGATTGTTGGAAGCGAAAGATGTGCGCATTCACTAGAGGCATGAATAGGAAGATTTGGGAAGTAATCGAGCATGACTTTGTAGTGATTAACTCTGCCGATCCTACCCCAAGAGAAGAAGAGAAGCTTCAATTGAATGATTTGGCAATAAACCTATTCTATGAAGCCTTCGACATCAAAGTCTTTGAGGAAATCAAGAATCTTGAGCGTGCAAGTGAGATATGGGAAAGATTAGAGGAGACCTATGAGGGCACCAAGGCCGTGAAGAGTGCCAAGCTATACATTCTAAAGGACAAGCTTGCCACCTTCAAGATGCTAGATGATGAGAGCATACCGGAGATGTTTCACCGGTTGCAAGTCATTGTCAATGACTTAAAGGCGTTGGGCGAGAAGGTGAATGACAAGGACTTTTCCCACAAGTTCTTGAGATGCTTGCCACCTAGGTTTGATACCTTGGTGACAATCCTTGTGAGAGAAGGTTTGGATACGGTAACCCCAGACCAAGTACTAGGTGATGTGGTCACTCAAGACACATACCGCGTGGAACGGGATGGGGGAGCCCAAGAGGAAGAGAAGAAGAAGAAGACTGTGGCGTTCAAGGCGTCATCCTCCAAGATCAAGAGCAAGGGCAAAGCAAAGAAGGAGGAAAGTGATGATGAAGCTAGCACAAGCGGCAATGAGTTAGATGATGAAGAAATAGCTCTCTTTGTCAAGAAGTTTGGCAAATTCATGACGAAGAAGAGCTTTGGGGCAAGAAAGAAAAGAGATTCATACAAGAGCTCAACTAGAAGATGCTATCGATGCAAGAGCAAGGATCACTTCATTGCGGATTGTCCACAATCTAGTGATGATGAAGATGATCATAAGAACAACAAGAAGGAGAAGGAGAAGAAGGAAAACAAGAAGGAAAAGAAAAAGGGTGGATCCTATGTTGTGACATGGGATAGTGATGCTTCCTCAAGCGATGATGGTGATTCTAGTGATGATGAGAGGAAGACCACCAAGAAGAAGGTTGTGGCTAATCTTGCTATCTCAAGCAAGCCTTCTATCTTCGACGCTCCATCGACATGCTTCATGGCTAAGGCCACTAAGGTATCATCCGATGAGAGTGAGAGTGAGAGTGATGATGATGAGGAGTACTCAAAGGAGGACCTCATAAGCATGCTACGAGATGCTCACTCTTACATTGAGACTAAGAGGAAGGAGTGCAAAGAATTGCGCAAGGCCAACAAGGCTCTTGAGCAATCCTTTGATGAGCTCAATTCTACTCATGAGAGGCTAGAGGATGCCCATGAGAAGCTTGATCAAGCTCACACTAGGCTTAAGGAAGCCCACTCCTCCCTCCTTGATCAAAGTAAGATTGAGGATGTTGTAGAGACATGCAATGTAGGAGTAACGTGTGATATACTTGATGAATCTTTTTACACTCCTATTATTGTTGCTCCTATCAATGCATCATCATCATCTAGCTCAATTAAAATGTCTACTTCTACTACATGTAACTCATCATTAGTAGTAGAAAACAAGAACCTTAAGAACAAGGTTAATGAGCTCACTCATGCCTTAGGCAATGCCTATGGTGGAGATGCCCGCTTGCTTAAGTGCTTGGGTAGCCAAAGGTCTCCACTCAACAAGGAGGGACTTGGCTACACCCCCAAGAAGGGCAAGGCGGCTTTTGTTCCTCACAAGACTTGTTTTGTGAAGATCAACGGTCGGTTTTGCAATAGTTGCAAGCAATCCGGGCATATAGAGCAACATTGCTTTAACAAGAATAAAAACAAGAAGCATGCTCATGTTACATCTATTCACTTTGATTCTTGTTATATGCTTACTAAGGGAACTAATGGTGTGAAGGCTAAGTACATTGGTGCACCCATGGTTGGCCCAAAGAAGAAGGCAATTTGGGTGCCCAAGAGCTTGGTTACTAACCTTGGAGGACGCAAAAAGATTTGGGTACCTAAAAGGAATTGATCCTTTTTGTAGGTTAATTACAAAGCCGGAGGAAGGCATTGGGTGCTTGATAGTGGGTGCACTCAACACATGTGAGAACATATATGATGAATGATTGACTTTGATGAGGAAGGTTTGAGGCTTTTCCCGGTTGAGTCTATATCTAGCTATGCGTTTATTATTTATGACTAACCGGTGGCGTTGAGTTGTGGTGTTTCTGTGTTGGTGTGCGTGTGCAACATGTGTCTCTTGGCTGTGTTGATGTGCAGGTGTTGAGCTCGGATACAGTGGTCGATGGCGAGGTGAAGGTCAAGTAGAGACGTGCCGTGCTGACGGACCGGGAGCGGTGAAGGATGGGCGTGCCGTGCAGCGGACGTGCCATGCCGATGTACCCAGAGCGGTGAAGGGCGGACGTGAGGCTTGGACTGACGGACCAGAGGGCCAGAGGACCAACTGTGGTAGCTGGCACGTGGCATCGGTGAGCGAGAGCACATGAGGATGTGCGATGCATCAGCCGAGTCGGGAGGAAGATGATGGCGTCGTGGCACTTGGCGGGAGGTCGGACACGGGCTTGTGTGCGGCGCAAGTGCCGTCGGCCAAGTCAAGAAGGAAGGCGAAGGCGTTGTGCCCGGCGTGGAGGCTGGACATGCATCGGCATCGGTGCCGGTGGTCGGGGTGTGCGAACCACATCCCGTCTATGGTGCGGGTTCGGTAGCTGAGCCTCAAAAAGCTACCATCGACGGTTTCCGAGTTTGCGCCTCAAAACTCGGGTGGCTGGTTTCCGAGTTTGGGCCTCAAAACTCGGGATGGATGGTTTCCAGGTTTGGGCCTCAAAACCTGGGCTCGCGGGTTTCTGAGTTTGGGCCTCAAAACTCGGGGTGGACGGTTTCTAGGTTTGGGCCTCAAAACCTGGGCTGGCAGGATTCCCGGTTTGGGCCTCAAAACCGGGGGAAGGTCCAAAAGGATGGTCGACACGTGGCAGCGTGGAGAGGCTGGCGTGGCAGCGAAGCCATCCACGAGGAAGGCGCAGTGGTCGACATGACGGCATGTGGCGGCATCAGGGAGGTCGCGTAGAGGTGAAGCTACCGGATGTGCGGTCGTGGCCGTCGGATGGAAACTACCAGAGTTGGACGGTTTTACCCCTAGGGGGTATTTGGGTTGAGTGCTTCATGAGAGGGCGTTTTGGTCTTTGGACGTGTGCCTATATATATGAAGAGGGCTGCTAGGGCAGCGGTATCCCTTGGAATCCTTGGAAGGTGTCTCTCTCATTTTGTGTTTGTGAGAGAAGGCTAGGGTTAGAGGAGAGTTGGCTCTTGTTCTTGAGCTTTTCGCCATCCAAGCTTTGTGTTGCTAGGAGTGGCTTGTAACCCAATACACCGAGCACTAATACAATTCATCTTGCTGAATCCAAGAATCAAATTCGTGCTTTGATTTGTCTTGCGGTTTTGTTCTTCGCGTTTGCACGTTTTCCCCTCTTTCGATCTTCACGAGAATTCTTGTTTCGAGGGAAGATTCGCAAATCCATTTGAACCATCTTGTGTAGCTTCGTGAGAGTCTTCTTTCTACCAAAGGAATTTCTCCAATACCTCACGAACTCAGAGATCGGACGGATTTAGTTTTGGGATCGAGTTCTTGCCCGTTCTTCACCGTTTTCTTCGATTCATCGATTTGGAGATAGGTTCGAGCCATGATCTCCTAGGAGTAGCTCACTATCATCCTTGTGACTCCTCTCACCAAGTTTGATCTTTAGAGGATTCGTTTTGGGTGAGATCGAGTCGAATCGGTGAACGAACAGAGGTGCATCGGGGTGACCGGACGCGCGAGTCGGGCCGACCGGACGCTTGGTCGTGAGTCCGGTCGTTGAACACATTCTCTGCATCTTCTTCACGACTTGACCAGACGCTGGCCTTAGGATGACCGGACGCTGAGTCCGTGCGTCCGATCGTTTAAGGCCGAGCGAGATCGTGCTGTGCATAACTGACCGGACGCACTGAAGGCACTGTTCATTGCCTCTTTGGTGCTTGACCGGACGCTCAGTTGTTACGACCGGACGCTTGTTCACTGTGAGTCCGGTCGTGAACAGAGAGCATCCAGTACGTGATTTTCTTGACCAGACGCGTCCGATCGATCCTGACCGGACGCACCTCAGAGTCCGGTCAGTGCTGACAGCGCGCGTTTTTGTCCGTACTTTTTGCGTTCGAGCTCCGATTTGAGATCCGCTTTTTGTGTTGGATTCTCGACTCTGTGCTCTACAGAAATTGGGCTTCCCGCTTTGCGAAAAAGCCCGAATCCCGCTCGCGTTGCTCGGGGGAGGTTGAGGTTACCCAATGTCCATTTTGTCACTAGTTGACTTGCGTGGATTTGGGCGAGGGAGTTTTTGTGGTGTCCCGCTGTGTTCCTAGGGAACATCCACCCATTCTCTTGGGTCGTGGACATCACGCATTTTGGCTTTGCTCTTGGGGTTGATTTTGTTGGGACACAGGCCGTAATTTCGAAAGAAATTTTTAGGCTCCCATTCACCCCCCCCCCCTCTGGTCGCCTTGCTTTAGCATTTTTGGTCCTTCAATTGGTATCGGAGCCAGTTAAGGATCTCTCTACCTTAACCAGTTCCAGATCCACGAAGGCGACCTTTTGAGAGCGGTTGTGTTTCCAACTTTTCTTGTCGAGGTGTTGAGTTTGTGTTTTGGCTAACACTAACGGTGCTTTTGGAATTGGCACCAAGTTCTTCTTCCAGTGTGTCTTTGTCCTTAGGTTTGAGTCTTGGACATGCGATCGAGGATGACACTTTGGCAACAAGAAGGAGTACGGCTCTAGAGGCGGAACGCGAGGTGGATGCTTTGCTGGGCTTCCTAGGAGATGATGAGCATTCAACGGAGGATCGTATACGCGAACTTGGCAAGGCCAAGAAAGGTATTCTCGCTGCTTGTCTTGGGATTTTATCCCAACAATTTGAAGCTTGTTGTGATGATAACTTGAGATATGATGAGCTTTGTGATACCTTGCATAGAAAGATCAAGAAGTTGAAATGCTCCATTGCTAGGTTAAAATGTGGCCTTTTTCATTGGAAGTCTAGTGCATCTTTACCTTGCACCTCTTGTAGTGACATGGTTAGGAAGAATAATGAGCTATGCTTTTCGCTTGCTAGCTTAGAATCTGAAAATGAAATATTGAAATCAAATGCTTCCATACCATGTCTTGTTTGCTTCGACTTGCGCAAGGACCTTGTTTATGCTAAATCTGAAATAGCCTTGCTTAGGTCAAAAGCTTCTTTACCATGTGGTTCTTGTGAGTTCTTGCATGCTGAAGTTGATAAATTAAAATTGACTCACACCACATGTGTAGATGAACTTGAGCATGCTAGGGCTGAAATTATTGAGATAAATGCTAGGCCTTGTAGCTTGTGCTCTTTGAATAAAAATGCTTGCCATGCCTCTAGTGCTATTCATGATTCTTTGCTTGATGTGAATGGTGATGTTTCTTCCACTTATTTCATTTGCACTTCATGCATTGATTTGGAAAAAGAGGTTTTGGCTTTGAGGGTTTTGCGCGATGATATGAGCGCCAAGTTAGTTGAGCACAATGATATGAGTGCCAACCTTGAAAAAGAAATTGAACTCTTGCGTACCACATATGCCGAGTGCGTTAGGGAGGAGATGGAAAATTTGAAAAACACTCCTTGTGGTACTTGTGATCGCCTCATGTTTGAAAATGAGGTTTTAGCTAAAAGATGCAAGAGTCTTTGTGCTAAGTGTTTTGAGTCATGCATTTCTTGCAACTCCGATGTTGATGCTTCTAAAATTGCTTCTTTGCAACCGGAGTTGAGTTCTTGTGCTGCGTGTGAGTCTTTTGACGATAGCACTTGTACCAAGGTTTTGGATAGCTCTTTCATAGCTACTCCTAACCTTGTTGGTTCTTCGAGTGATGTCCAAGGGACTTCTCTTAACAAAGGTGCTTCTCACATTTTTGGGACTCGTGCTCCCAATCCGGTTTTCCATTGCACCTTTTGCAAGAAGGATGGACACTCATTCGATTTTTGTTTCCGCCGTGTCAAACACGAGCGACGTATTCGAGCTAAGGCTTTTAGGAAGCCGCGTAGCCTTTCCCATGGCATGTGTGCTCCTAGTGTTGGCACCAAGTTGAACGTTGATGCTTCTTGTTCTATGTCCCAAGGGACTTCTCACTTGTCGGAGAATGGTGTGCCTTCCAGTAGGCCTTTGTACCATTGCTCTTTTTGTGAGAAAGATGGACATCAAGAAAGCTTTTGCTATCGGCGTGCCAAACGTTTGCGCCAAGCTCGCTCTTCTAGGAAGATGGTGGTTCATAGCCCTTCTCATGGCATGAACGCTTGTGCTCCTAGTAAGAAGCCCCTTTTTGTTGATGGGTTTTATGACTCCTTTTCTAGTGGGATAGGTCATGGTCGTGGACATGCTTCTAGTGCTTGTTCTCTCGGTCCACGTCATGCTTTTCATGGTGCTTCTATTGGTTCTTCTATAAAAACCTTGGAAGATGTTTGTCTCTTTTCTCGTGGTATGACTCGTTCTTCTCCTCGAGTTGTCCTTTTGAGGAATGCTTCCAAGTGTGTTTCACAATTGCATCTGAACCAACATTTGCATCATGCTAACTCACAGGATAAGTTGAGATTTGTGACCAAGTCTTGGGTTCCCAAGTACATGCTTGCTAACCCTTCGGGATCCAAGACTTGGGTTACTTTGTCCTCTTGTGTGTAGATATGAGGACGCGGGGTGGAGAACATGCGCCTGATGGAGCTTGATCTTTTAGATGTGATCAAGATTTGATGGTTCTCTACATCCCGCTTAGATTTGCCTCCAAAGAGGCTTTTGTTATCTGGTGAGCTTTCATATACACTCATACCTTGTACATCCATGATCTATGTCTTATGGTATGAGATGGTCTTTCATGTGCTCACTTGTATAGTTCTTGCATGTACATTTTCTTTTGTATCATGTTTTGCTTTGGTCTAGCATGTGCTATCCTGTATATCATGTCCTGCTAGCCTTGTGTACAGCTTTGGTGGCTATTCTATTTTTCATGCTAGTCTGTGATCCTCATGAACATTATGCCATGCTTTATCATACTTCTCCATGAGCTTTACTTGTAGAGGTATGATGTTCATTAGGTGTCACTTTTCAGGTGCTAGTTTTGTGTAGCTACATGTATCCTGTTGATATGATTAGTTTGAGCACTAGTCTTCCCACAATTTTATCATGTTACATGCTTTTGGATCTATTGCTATCATTATCTTGCTTGTAGCATGTGTTGAGGCTTAGGCTATGTTTAGGTTGATCATGTCCTTAGGCTGCTTTTTGCTATACAGTGCTTTATCCTGTTGCATGGTAGTTTTGACTAGTTTGAATTCAGATCTCCTTGCGGTATCATTCATAGGTAGATCTCTTTTTGTTGAGAGTTCACCTTATGCTTATTATGTGACTAACCATTTTCGTGGAGACCTTGAGGTCACACTAGACGAGACAATGCCTTGTGCTTTCTTCTGCTTTTGAGTGTGTAGGAGAACAGGAGTCTGGAGAGAGCATTTTTGGCTCACGGACCCGATCCCACTACTTCCACGTCTTGGGGTTCCGTTCGAGCAGCTCTCCAGCGTGCACTAGCTGCACCTTTGGGAGCGACAGCATCAGGCGAGGGAGAGATGACTTCGGCGAGGCAGGAGCCCCAGAGAGTTCAGCAGATTCAAGCGTCCCCTCGGGTATCACACCAGCAGGCGGTCATGCGCTTCATGAGGTACCTCCGACACACTTCTGAGTTTGGATTTTGGTACTCTTCTTCCTTGACCTCTTGTTGCTGTGTGGTCTTTTCGATGTGGATTTCGCTGGCTGTCGCTTGAGAGTTTCTTGTCTCTTTATTTGCGAGTTTGGTGTGTGTTTCCCTTTTAGTTCGGGAAGCATTTTTCTCGTTGTATCATAGTTGGATTTCTTCGATACCCTTTTGTTTTGGGTCTTCCTTTTTAGACTAGCTTTTGCTACGTTCCTTGTAGGCTAGTTTTGCATGCATTTCATCATGTACATCTTGCATTTTAGAGCTTCATGTTTAGAGCAATAAGAATGAGGTTATGCTCTTTTTGGTATGCTCTGTTTATTCATGATGATGCTTGTAGCTTAGGCTCTTTTTGATCACTTGATACATGTTATGAGCTAAGCTATTTTTGAAATGCAAATGGTGAACTTAATCAATCAACTATGAAATCTTTAATTTGTTCACCATTGAGAGTGGCAACTAGCATGGGTAGGATGTGTTGAGATCACTTGTGCTATCTTTTGTATGCTAGGTTGCTATGTCTCTTGCACTGAGTCATTCACTTGCTTGGATTGTTCATATTTACCTTGTGCTTAAAATTTGATCCAAGTCTAAGTGAAATGAAAAGATCGAGATGGGATTGCATGTGTCATCACCTCACGGTATCGAGACTGTTTCTCATTGCACAATTGAGTTAAACTTGAGCCGTGTAGTGTAAGACCGAAACCGGTGCTTTAAGCTTCCGATTGCTTTTCTTGCATAGGCTTAGCCCGGTTGAAAAGTTAGGCAATGACCATGCTTTCAACCTCTCGCAATCACATGCTTTTAATTTGATCTTGTGTTAATACCGCTGCAAATTTCGATAAAATTTGATAATGACACAAGTCTATGCTTCATTCTTTGGCATGATGATTGAACTTTGCTAGGGGTAGTTCACCTTGTATACTTGAGTTAGCACTTGGTTGATTTCTTGTCTATTCATGCTAAGTGCTATTTTTAGTGGTGAACTGCTTTTGAATGGCTTAAAACTGCTCATATGCTCAATTGCTCATATTTCGTATTCATTTGATCAGTTTGAGCCTTTGCTAGCATTTGTATTGATTGCTACACTTTCAGGACAGCACCCTTTTGAGCATCTTTTCATTCTGATTGCTATACACTTGAAGCTGTTGCATTGTGCATATCATGCATTTTTAGCTTAGTGTACATACCCCCAGCTCCGATACACTTTGTGGTCATTTTCAATGCTTTTCATTGCCCCCATATGCTTTTGGTTGATGACTTGTCTTGTGTGTTTGTGTCAACTTTGTGAGAAATGTTAAAACCCCTCAGCATGTTCCCTTTTGTCAAGGGGGTGAAGCTGTTTGCAAGGGGGAGTTTGTGTGTTGGCACAAAGGGGAGGGTCGTGCATTTTGGGGAGAGCTTTGAGCTAGGGGGAGTTTTAGCTCTTTTATGTCCTTCTTCAATTGGTATAGCTCTTTTATGTGTTTCAATTGGTATCCATCTTTTGGTATGGAGTGTAATTGGTGTCATGAGCTTTGCTGCATAGCCTTAGTGTGTAGGCTTGCTTTCAGGGGAGTCGCTTTTGTCTTGCTGCTTCTCCGTGTGCTCCGAGTGTTTGTGCTCCATTTAGTTTTGAGCTTCCTTTTGTGTTTTCTAAGTCGGTATCAAGCCTGCTAGTCGTGTTGAGCCGTATTTGCCTCTGTCTAGAGGGACTAGCAGTTTTTGCTTGGTATTTTTGATTTGTATGGAGCCTTCAGCTAGTTGTGTCGAGCCACTTTTGCCTCTATCTTGAAGAACTAGCCGTCCTTACCAATTTTGGCTGTTTGTGGTTGATATCAAGTCTGCTAGTTGTGTTGAGCCTCTGTGCCTCTATCTTGAGGGACTAACAGTTTTGCATTCTAATGCGTTGTTTCAGCCTCAATTGGTATCGAGCCTTGAGCTAGTGGTGTTGAGCCTTTTTCTGCCTCTTCTTGAGGGCTAGCTCATTTTTGACTTGGTTGCGTCGAGCCGTTGCCCATGTCTTTGGGAACCAAGTTTTTCGCTCTGTGTGATCGAGTTTTACTCTTTGATGAGTTGTTGCTCCGATCCCTTGCTTGGTTGCGTTGAGCCGTTGCCCATGTCTTTGGGGACCAAGTTATGTTCATATCAAATTGCCAATCTTCTCAGGACAAGTGACTTTGTTCTTTGCCCTTCTATGGCTTTTGATCACTTGAATAAGATTTTCGGTTTTGGTATCTCAAACCATCTCTTGTGCCAAGTTTTTGTCAATTCAATCATCAAGGGGGAGAAAAAGGGGGAGAAATTTCGACCCAAGTGAACCCAAGTGGATAAGTACCTTGGTTTCTTTTGTGATGATTGTTTGACAATTTATTTGAGATTGGTTTAATTTCGACCCAAGTGAACCCAAGTGGATAAGTACCTTGGTTTCTTTTGTGATGATTGTTTGACAATTTATTTGAGATTGGTTTTCGAGTACCTTTTAGGATTTCATGAAACTCTTGTTTTATCTTGACTCTTCGGTTGTGTGGAGGCTTTGCCCGCTTTTCCCGTTTCTTTCGGGACCGAGAGCTTTTATTTGGAGTTTTCATGATCCTTCCTCATCTCAAGTGGCCTTGTGTTTGCTTTTTATTGGCTTTTGGGCACTTGAATGAGGTTTGCCTTCAAACCCTTCCTTTTTGGTTTTATTGTTAGCCAATGCATTCATCAAGGGGGAGATTGAGAACATATATGATGAATGATTGACTTTGATGAGGAAGGTTTGAGGCTTTTCCCGGTTGAGTCTATATCTAGCTATGCGCTTATTGTTTATGACTAACCGGTGGCGTTGAGTTGTGGTGTTTCTGTGTTGGTGTGCGTGTGCAACATGTTTCTCTAGGCTGTGTTGATGTGCAGGTGTTGAGCTCGGATACAGTGGTCGTTGGCGAGGTGAAGGTCAAGTAGAGACGTGTCGTGCCGACGGACCAGGAGCGGTGAAGGATGGGTGTGCCGTGCAGCGGACGTGCCATGCCGATGTACCCAGAGCGGTGAAGGGCGGACGTGAGGCTTGGACTGACAGACCAGAGGGCCAGAGGACCACCTGTGGTAGCTGGCACATGGCATCGGCGAGCGAGAGCACATGAGGATGTGCGATGCATCAGCTGAGTCAGGAGGAAGACGATGGCATCGTGGCACTTAGCGGGAGGTCGGACACGGGCTTGCGTGCGGCGCAAGTGCCGTCGGCCAAGTCAAGAAGGAAGGCGAAGGCGTTGTGCCCGGCGTGGAGGCTGGACATGCATCGGCATCGGTGCCGGTGGTCGGGGTGTGCGAACCACATCCCGTCTACGGTGCGGGTTTGATAGCTGAGCCTCAAAAAGCTACCATCGTCGGTTTCCGAGTTTGGGCCTCAAAACTCGGGTGGCCGGTTTCTGAGTTTGGGCCTCAAAACTCAGGATGGACGGTTTCCAGGTTTGGGCCTCAAAACCTGGGCTCACGGGTTTCCGAGTTTGGGCCTCAAAACTCGGGGTGGACGGTTTCCAGGTTTGGGCCTCAAAACCTGGGCTGGCAGGTTTCCCGGTTTGGGCTTCAAAACCGGGGGAAGGTCCAAAAGGACGGTCAACACGTGGCGGCGTGGAGAGGCTGGCGCGGCGGCGAAGCCATCCACGAGGAAGGCGCGGTGTTCGACATGACGGCACGTGGTGGCATCAGGGAGGTCGCGTCGAGGCAAAGCTACCGGATGTGCGGGCGTGGCCGTCGGATGGAAACTACCAGAGTTGGACGGTTTTACCCCTAGGGGGTATTTGGGTTGAGTGCTTCATGAGAGGGCGTTTTGGTCTTCGGACATGCGCCT
Organism: Coix lacryma-jobi var. lacryma-jobi; assembly: GCA_009763385.1. Lineage (NCBI taxonomy): Eukaryota > Viridiplantae > Streptophyta > Magnoliopsida > Poales > Poaceae > Coix > Coix lacryma-jobi. The sequence goes on from CM019826.1 coordinate 131,235,213, forward strand.
ATATATATGAAGGGGGCTGCTAGGGCAGCGGTATCCCTTGGAATCCTTGGAAGGTGTCTCTCTCATTTTGTGTTTGTGAGAGAAGGCTAGGGTTAGAGGAGAGTTGGCTCTTGTTCTTGAGCTTTTCGCCATCCAAGCTTTGTGTTGCTAGGAGTGGCTTGTAACCCAATACACCGAGCACTAATACAATTCATCTTGCTGAATCCAAGGATCAAATTCGTGCTTTGATTTGTCTTGCGGTTTTGTTCTTCGCGTTTGCACATTTTCCCCTCTTTCGATCTTCACGAGAATTCTTGTTTCGAGGGAAGATTCGCAAATCCATTTGAACCATCTTGTGTAGCTTCGTGAGAGTCTTCTTTCTACCAAAGGAATTTCTCCAATACCTCACGAACTCAGAGATCGGACGGATTTAGTTTTGGGATCGAGTTCTTGCCCGTTCTTCACCGTTTTCTTCGATTCATCGATTTGGAGATAGGTTCGAGCCATGATCTCCTAGGAGTAGCTCACTATCATCCTTGTGACTCCTCTCACCAAGTTTGATCTTTAGAGGATTCGTTTTGGGTGAGATCGAGTCGAATCGGTGAACGAACAGAGGTGCATCGGGGTGACCGGACGCGCGAGTCGGGCCGACCGGACGCTTGGTCGTGAGTCCGATCGTTGAACACATTCTCTGCATCTTCTTCACGACTTGACCGGACGCTGGCTTCAGGATGACCGGACGCTGAGTCCGTGCGTCCGATCGTTTAAGGCCGAGCGAGATCGTGCTGTGCATAACTGACCGGACGCTAGGGTTTCGCGTGACTGGACGCACTGAAGGCACTGTTCATTGCCTCTTCGGTGCTTGACCGGACGCTCAGTTGTTACGACCGGACGCTTGTTCACTGTGAGTCCGGTCGTGAATAGAGAGCATCCAGTACGTGATTTTCTTGACCGGACGCGTCCGATCGATCCTGACCGGACGCACCTCAGAGTCCGGTCAGTGCTGACAGCGCGCGTTTTCGTCCATACTTTTTGCGTTCGAGCTCCGATTTGAGATCCGCTTTTTGTGTTGGATTCCCGACTCTGTGCTCTACAGAAATTGGGCTTTCTGCTTTGCAAAAAAGCCCGAATCCCGCTCGCGTTGCTCGGGGGAGGTTGAGGTTACCCAATGTCCATTTTGTCACTAGTTGACTTGCGTGGATTTGGGTGAGGGAGTTTTTGTGGTGTCCCGCTCTGTTCCTAGGGAACATCCACCCATTCTCTTGGGTCGTGGACATCACGCATTTTGGCTTTGCTCTTGGGGTTGATTTTGTTGGGACAGAGGCCGTAATTTTGAAAGAAATTTTTAGGCTCCCATTCACCCCCCCTCAGGTCGCCTTGCTTTAGCATTTTCGGTCCTTCAACATGACCGGAGATGGTAGAATGTTCAAATCAATCAACACTAGTGGTGATGATCATGCGGATGCTATCACATTTGGTGACAACAAGAAAGGCAATGTCAAAGGCTTGGGCAAGATTGCAATATCCAATGACCTCAGCATCTCCAATGTGCTATTAGTGGAATCTCTCAACTTCAGCTTGTTGTCAGTGGCACAATTGTGCGATTTGGGATTCAAATGCATATTTGGCGTTGATGATGTGGAGATTGTGAGTGTTGATGGAAGTGATGTGATCTTTGAAGGATTTAGATATGAGATTCTCTATTTGGTGGACTTTGATGCTAGTGAAGCTCAATTGACAACTTGCTTATTCACCAAATCAAGCATGGGTTGGCTATGGCATAGGCACTTGGGACTTGTTGGAATGAAGCAACTAAAGAGGCTAGTGAAGCATGAGGGCTAAAAGATGTTCACTTTGAAAAGGACAAGCTATGTAGTGCATGCCAAATGGGAAAGCAAGTTGGAAACACCCATCCTAACAAAGGAATGATGAGCACTACACATGCACTTGAGTTGTTGCACATGGACTTGTTTGGACCAACTACATATGCAAGTATTGGGGGAAACAAGTATGGCTTTGTGCTAGTGGATGACTATACAAGATACACATGGGTCTTCTTTCTTGTTGACAAAAGTGAAGTGTTTGGGGTATTCAAAACCTTTGTCAAAAGAAGTCAAAATGAGTTTGATAGAAGAATCAAGAAAGTGAGAAGTGACAATGGAAGTGAGTTTAGAAATACAAGAGTTAATGAGTTATGTGATGAGTATGGAATCAAGCATCAATTCTCGGCCAAGTATACACCTCAATCCAATGGGATATTTGAAAGGAAGAATAGGACACTCATTGACATGTCAAGATCCATGCTTAGTGAATACAATGTGAGTGATTCCTTTTGGGCCGAAGCAATCAACACGGCATGCTATTATAGCAATCGGCTCTATTGTCACCCTCTATTGAAAAAGACACCATATGAGCTCCTCAATGATAGAAAGCCCAACATTGCTTATTTTCGGGTCTTTGGGTGCAAATGCTACATATTGAAGAAGGGCACAAGACTTGGCAAGTTTGAGAAGAAGTGTGATGAAGGGTTTCTACTTGGTTACTCCACTACAAGCAAGGCTTATAGAGTATGGAACAACACAACAAGAATAATTGAAGAAGTCCATGATGTTGAGTTTGATGAAACAAATGGCTCTCATGAAGAACAAGACAATCTAGGTGATGTGAGAGGAACACAGTTGGTGGAAGCTATGAAGAACATGGACATTGGTGATATAAGGCCAAAGCAAGTGATTGACATAGAAGATGACAAAGATCAAGTGCTTTCTCCTCCAACCATGCATGGCAATGATGTTGCAAGCTCTAGTGGTTCTCAAGATCAACAAGATGCTAGTACAAGTGCAAGTGCTCAACCGGAACAAGTGCTCCAACCAACACACATTGCAAGAGATCATCCTTTAGACCAAATTGTTGGTGACATAAGAAGAGGTGTGCAAACAAGATCAAGATTGGCTTCATTTTGTTAACACTACTCATTTGTATCATCTATTGAGCCAACAAAGATTGATGAAGCTTTGATAGATGTTGATTGGGTGAACGCAATGCATGAAGAGTTGAACAACTTCACCCGCAATGATGTTTGGGAGTTAGTGGAAAGACCAAAGAACACAAATGTTATTGGTACAAGATGGGTCTTCTGGAACAAGCAAGATGAAGATGGCATTGTTGTAAGGAATAAAGCAAGATTGGTTGCACAAGGATACACTGAAATGGAAGGAATTGACTTTGGAGAAACCTATGCACCGGTTGCTAGATTGGAAGCCATTAGAATCCTACTTGCATATGCTTGTGCTCACAACATCAAGCTCTATCAAATGGATGTGAAGAGTGCTTTTCTCAATGGATTCATCAATGAGTTAGTGTATGTTGAGCAACCTCCCGGGTTCGAAGACTTGAAGAAGCCCAACTATGTGTACAAGCTCAAGAAGGCACTATATGGGTTGAAGCAAGCACCTAGAGCTTGGTATGAAAGATTGAGGGACTTCTTGTTAGCAAAAGGGTTCAAGATTGGGAAAGTTGACACCACTCTCTTCACCAAGAAGATTGAAAGTAGCTTGTTTGTGTCGCAAATCTATGTGGATGACATTATCTTTGGATCAACCAACCAAGACTTTTGTGAAGAGTTTAGGGAGATGATGGCTAAAGAATTTGAGATGTCTATGATTGGAGAGCTTAGTTACTTCCTTGGTCTACAAATCAAGCAAATGAAGAAAGGCACTTTTGTTAGTCAAGGCAAGTACAACAAGGACATGCTCAAGAAGTTTGGGTTCGATGAAGCTAAAGCAATAACCACTCCAATGGGCACAAATGGACATTTGGATAGTGACTCTAGTGGTGACACGGTGGATCAAAAGCTATATCGGTCAATGATTGGAAGTCTACTCTATGTGACTGCATCAAGGCCGGATGTTATGTTTAGTGTATGCATGTGTGCAAGGTTCCAAGCTTCTCCAAGGGAAAGTCATTTGAAGGCAACCAAAAGAATGTTGAGATATTTGAAGCACACTCCAAATGTTGGACTATGGTATCCCAAGGGCTCTCAATTTGAATTGATTGGATACTCGGATTTAGATTATGCGGGATGCAAGGTGGATAGGAAGAGCACATCGGACACTTGTCAATTGCTTGAAAGATCACTTGTCTCATGGTCATCAAAGAAGCAAAATAGTGTTGCACTCTCTACCGCTGAAGCCGAATACATATCCGCGGGTAGTTGTTGTGCACAATTGTTATGGATGAAAGCTACATTGCAAGATTATGGAGTCAAGTTTGGACAAGTCCCATTGCTATGTGATAATGAGAGCTCCGTCAAAATAGCCACCAACCCGGTTCAACATTCAAGAACAAAGCACATTGACATAAGGCATCACTTCATTAGAGATCATCAAGCAAAGAAAGATATATCTATTGAAAGTGTGGGCACCGATGATCAACTTGCCGATATCTTCACCAAGCCATTAGATGAGAGAAGATTTTGCAAGCTAAGGAATGAATTGAATATTCTTGATTTCTCCAATATGAGTTGAATGCACCCCCACATATAACATGCCTCTCCTCTGACAAAGCAAAGGTGAAATTGTTTGGCATGTGCATTCATTCTTATTAGGTTGTGCTTTAGTGCATATAGCCATCACATTGCTTATCTAGGTTCATTCATGGTAAATCAAATGTTTTTGAAGTATATATGGTGCCACTATTGCTTCTATGTTTGACTTGATCTAGTGGCAGCATATAACTTGTTTGTGAGCTTGTAACTCTAGTGTTTGATCTAGTAAAGTGAGCAAAATGTGTTTAACCAACGTGAGTAAGATAACCATTGTAAGATGTGTGAAGAAGCTTACTCTAGAGCAAACCGTGTTAAATACCTTTTGTTCATGAGCTAGATTAAGCCATACCTTGACTTAGTTTGATCTCCTCATATGTATCTCATGATGAATGTTGCCTCCTTCTTTAAAATTCTGTTCCACCTTTATGATAATTGTTGACAAAGGGGGAGAAAGAAAGTGCTATAAAGATATATGTACAAAGATATATGCTAGTGGAAGGGGGAGTAACAAAGACAAAAGGGGATAAAATGTCAAGTGGTTCGAAGCTTGAACTCTCAAAATTTGAACATACAAATAGGGGGAGCAAGCTTATAAACATGTATGTTGCATTGCATAAGCTATTTATATTGATATTCATGCTTATGTGATGAATGCTAGTGATAAGACTTGATTGATGAATTGTTTAAATTAGCAATGTATAGGATTGCAACTAGACTTATTGTTGTTTCAAATGGTTCAAGAACTTTATTATAAATATTGATCTCACGGGGTTCTTGAGTTTTGATGTATGTCTAGTAAATAATGATGCTAAGGATGGTATAACATGTGCACTCTGATTGGTATCACGCTTCAAAGGTCCATTCTTATGCCTTAGCATCATCATTGATAGTGTTGCTCGCCCATATTTCATATCCATACATATGTGCCAATTTTAGAACCAAACTCTATAGCACATATGTAGGGGGAGCTAATACCATCAATGTGGTTACTCAAATTTAAATTACATATCTTTGTATAGGTTGTCATCAATTACCAAAAAGGGGGAGATTGAAAGCCCTAGTTTGGTTTTGGTTAATTGATGAAACCTATTTTGGTCTAATCCTTTTGCGAAGCATGTGTGTAGCTAATAGAAAAGGATTACGACCAAGCCATTGGTGGAGTTAGCAAAGTGGCAACCATGTTAGATGGTGATGGCCACAAGTTCTCAAGCGATCACATGCTCTATCTTTGGTGAAATGGAAAAAGGGAAAGATGCCATTGCTCAAGTTGAGACTTTAGTTTTATATTTGATCTTGAGTAATAGGCAAGCCGGACTATCAAGAGGGATACATTTGAGGTTAGCTAGATGTGGAGAAAAGTGCTCATGACGACTAACTTCTAGCGCTTGAGAGACACCACGCACTCACGAACACATAGAGGTTTTCTGGGTGTGGTCAGTAGTACCGCCCAAGGGGGTCGGTAGTACCACCCAAGGGTGTTGTGTGCAAGGCTCTCTGGATTTGGTCTCAGGTGACTTAGCGGTAGTACCGCCATAGGGCCGGTACTACTGGCCTCGGTAGTACCGACCTCCTGGTCGGTAGTACCAAGGATCCAGGACGTTTTTCACCCTCTCTGTGTAGGTCCAGTCTTGGCCTGTCGGTAGTACCGCCAAGGGTCGGTACTACCGACCGTTGGTGGCTCTAATGTTTTGAGAAAGTTTGGTGCTCTTTGGAAGTGGTCAGTTTGACCTGGCGGTTGTACCGCTATAGGGTCGGTAGTACCGACCCTCGGTAGCACTGACCAGGGGGTCGGTGGTACCATGGTCTGGAAGTGTTTTGGATGCTCTCTGGATGTAGGCAGTTTGGCCTGGCGGTAGTACTGCCATAGGGTCGGTACTACCGACCTCCGATGGCACCGACCAAGGGTCGGTTGTTCCATCTGGTCAAAGGTCGTTGTAACGGTTATATTTAGTACGGTCGGTACTACCGACCAAGGGGGTCGGTACTACCGACCGTGGCGCAGTTGACTTGTTTAAGTAGCCGCTCGGCGGCTTCTAACTGTTACCTCTTCTATTCATTGCGCCCAAACACAAGAAAGAGAGCTCCCAAGTGTTGACTAACCTCCTCTCTCTCCCCCTTTGATTCTAGAGTGAATCTCTTGCAAGCTTTGAGCTAGGGAAGTGAGATTAGAGAGTGAAACACATCAATCTATGTCTAGAGCACTTGGATCCAACATCTCACCGGCTTGATTTGTGTTATTTACTCTTGGGTTCTTGGAATCCTAGCCGGTTAGGTGTTCTTCGGTTGTTGCCCGTGATTGATTCATTTGTGAGGGCACTCCGAAGTGTTTGTATTACCCCTTGATTCTTAGTGAAGAAACTCAACTAGCCTTTGTGGTTGCTTGAGTGAGGCAAGGAGGTGAAAGAGACTCCGACCTTCGTGGTCACCTCAACAACGGGGACGTAGGTGTTTCTTGGTGAAGTGGCCGAACCTCGGGTTAAATCTCGTGTCTCGTGTGCTTGTTGGATTTGCATCTTTGATTATTTCGTTTGCATTCTTGTTCTTCGCGTTCTTCCTCCCTCCTCTCTCGTTCTTAGGTGTGAGAAGGCTCGATCTACACTTTTGGGAGGAGCCACTGCTTGGATAAGGTATAAACTTCATCTACATCTCCTAGGGAAACATTGGTATGTGCTAGATCCACTTTGCATCTCCTCTATCTCGATCTCGTAGCAGTTTTTAGGTTGTCGGTAGTACCGACCTGTAGAGCCGGTAGTACCGACCTCGGTAGTACCGGCCCCTATAGTCGGTAGTACCGACTGTGCAATCTGATACTCGTTTTTGAGCTTTGAGTTTCAGGTTTCTAGATTTTTGAATTGGCTATTCACCCCCCCCCTCTAGCCATTCGGACCTTTCACTCCCCCACTTGGAATGACTTGCTTCTTACTTTCTTATTGTAAGCTTTGGCAACCCAGGCCTTGTCTTTCTCCATCTCCTTGAGAGCTCTTAATCTTTTATCGGTCACCTCATCGATGTTGTCCATCATCGCATCATGATACATAACAACAGATAAATCATTTTGCTCAGCAAGTCTATATGCATCTAGATTTACCTCAACAGGTAACACGGCTTCTTGACCATATACTAACTCAAAAGGAGTAACCTTTGTAGCACCATGCCTTGATATACCATGCGCCCATAAAGCTTCAGACAAAACCTCATGCCACCTCCTCGGGTTATCCTCAATCTTCTTCTTGATGAGCTTGATCAAAGTCTTATTACTAGACTCAGCTTGTCCATTAGCTTGAGCATAGTATGGAGATGAGTTGATCATTTTTAATTTATATAATTCGGCAAAATCCCGTACCTCCTTAGAGATGAAGGACGTCCCTTGATCTGTAGTTAACGTTTGAGGGATGTCGAATCTATGTATAATATGCTCAGTGATAAACTCAATTACCTCCTTATGTGTCATGTTCTTCAAAGGTACCGCTTCAGTCCATTTAGTAAAGTTATCTGTAGCGATCAAGATGAAACGATGCCCCTTTGAAGATGGGTGATGAATCTGACCAATGAAGTCTAGCCCCCAACCACGAAAAGGTCATGGTTTGATGATAGGATGAAGCATGGCAGCATGCACAAGCTGTATATTTCTGAACCGTTGGCACTCTTCACATCCTTGATAGTAGCGAAAGAAATCGGCCATCATAGTAGGCCAATAAAAACTGGCTCTACGCAACAATCACTTCATCTTCGGCGCCGATTGATGTGTACCACAAATACCTTCATGGACCTCTCTCATAGCCCACCTTTGCTTGATCGGATCCCAAGCATTTAAGCAATAAATCTTGGGCGGTCCTTTGATAAAGCTCATCATTATGCAGCACGTACTAAACGCACTCCGCCGAACACTTTTATCAACTTTAGTACTTCGATCACGATAATATTTTAACAAGGGAGTCCTTCAATCCTCCAAATCGGCCTCACTTTCATTAGAAATCAATTCGGGCCGATCTGGGAGTTCCACTGAGTTGGCCGTATGGGAACCGACCAAACCGACTGGGCAAACTGACTGAGTCGGTTTAGATCCGACTTGGTCAACTGGGCGAGCCGACTGAGTCGGTTTTTCGTAACCTGCACATAAAAAATTCAAAGTTTGATGCATCGGCTTTTCTTTTATATGAAAATTACGCCTACCGACGTCATATCCAGATGCTCATTGAGCTAACATGTTAGCTTCATGGTTTTCATGCCTTGGAATATGCCGAATTTGGAATTCGACAAACCGAGTAATGATATCGAGCACATATCAAGATAAGCATTTAGTGATCCTTCTAAACATTTGTGAGAATCTAGGCCCCCAGTGGGTTTCGGTGATTGGATGACAACGGTAAATTACTATGACTAACGTGAGTTGAGTTAGGTCATGGTAATGATGATCGTGAGGGCACTATGGTATTCATGTCCCCTTAATGATGGAATTCGTTCGGTTTTCAAAGGATGGACGACGAAGACGGTGATAGGCTAGTTCTAAGTGTCATTTGGTGTTGAAGGACACTTAGAGTAGCATAGGTCTTTGTTTTATCTTTGGCCGTACTATTAAGGGGGGTTTGAATGGGTAGCTTGACCTAGGTGAGACTTTTGAGTTAGGTGTGGTGCACACTTGTTAACCAAAGCCCTAGGTAGCTTAGAAAGGTCCCTAAGATCATAAGGAACAAAAGTTCATGAAGGGAGCGTCGCAAACCGAAGTCATTTTGGACTTCAAATGTCGACCGGACGCTCGAACCCTAGGGACAGGACGCTAGGGTATGCGTCCGGTCAGTGGTGCTCGCTGAGGGACAGGTTTGGCCTTGACCGGACACTCCCTCAGCAGTTGACCAGACGCACCAGGAGGGTGAGTCCGGTCCAACTCAGAGAGGTTCCAGAGAGTAAAATCCTTGATCGGACGCGTCTGGTCAGTGGTGATCGGACGCATGGGAGCGTCCGGTCAGTGCTTCGTACAGGTCTCAGGGCTAACGTCATTTAGCTGTTGGGCACTGACCGGACGCGTCCGGTCACCCCGACAGGTGCGTCCGGTCAGTGTGTAACTGGCTGGACTTACCCCTTCGTGCATGTTTTGAAATGGGGGGTATAAATATGCCTCCCCCTCATTCATGTTGCCTCTCTTGCTCATTTGAAAGGTTGCCAAACACATTGTGATTGCAAGTGAGTGCAAGAGGCCTAGTGAGGTTGAGAGATTTGATAATTGAGTGATCAAACACCTCATTGCAAGTTCTTGCTTGTTACTCTTGGTGATCGGCATCACCTAGACGGCTTGGTGGCGATCGGAGAGCTTGGTGATCATCCGGAGGCATTGTGGATGACCCAAGCCAAGTTGTGACCAGTAGCGAGCGAATCACCGGGCCGGAGTGGCGAAGAATCAGCTCGTATTGAGCACTTGATCCTTGCGCGGATCAAGGGGGAGCGATACCCTTGCGCGGGTGCTCCAACGAGGACTAGGGGGGTGTGCCGACACGTCGATACCTCGGCAAAAAGATCGTCTTGTCATTTCTACTCCTTTACTTACGCATTTACCTTTGAGCAATTCAATTCCGCATTATACTTGATGTTCATTCACTATTGAATTGCTTTGCTAGAGTAGGAGTGGCATAGACTTGGTTTTTTGTGCGGCTGAATAGAAAGAAACACACTTCTAGGCACAAGGGGGTTAATTGGGCTTAATAGGTTTTAATTCTTGCTAAAGTTTAGAAAAGCCCAATTCACCACCCCCCCCTCTTGGGCATCTTCATCCTTTCAATTGGTATTGGAGTCTCGTGCTCTCGATTTAGGCTTAACAGCCTAGAGTTAAGATGTCCGGAGGTGATGGACCACCTCCCATGTTCGAGGGAGACGACTTCCCATATTGGAAAATCCGTATGGAGTCGTGATGAGGGCATGAGACCTTCGGATACGACCGTTGATTATAAGGTGAGCTCGTTCCTACATTTACATAAAGATTTTTGGTATAATTCATTTGGTTCCACATGTACATGTCATTATTTGCTTGTAGATACAAACATATCTCGAAGTGTAAGTCTATCAAAGTTCGTCGACAACCCGACAGTGCTTCAGTGGAACGACCATAACTCATCCATCCGGAGTGCGATTGAGGTCAATGAGCACTTGATGGAAAGCTTATTTGATAAGCTTTCAAATAGATCAGGTCCCATCTCAATATCACATCAACAAGGTCTTCAAATGGTCACGACAATCTGCTACAATTTCTGCTGGGTGCTACGACGTCGACATGGGCTTGTCATGGAACCTTGGGATCCTGGCCCAAGTTGGAGCACACCAAAAATAAGTGGAGAAGAGCCCAAGGATGCTCAAAGACGTCCTCCTCCTTGGCACCACCTTAGAAGGGCAGCCAAGTCGTCCAACCCAAGTTGGAGGCCCAATCCGTGTCAAGATGATGGCATGAGACCTTCGGATACGACCATTGATTATAAGGTGAGCTGGTTCCTACATTTACATAAAGATTTTTGGTATAATTCATTTGGTTCCACATGTACATGTCATTATTTGCTTGTAGATACAAACATATCTCGAAGTGTAAGTCTATCAAAGTTCGTCGACAACCGGACAATGCTTCAGTGGAAAGACCATAACTCATCCATCCGGAGTGCGATTGAGGACAATGAGCACTTGATGGAAAGCTTATTTGATAAGCTTTCAAATAGATCCAGTCCCATCTCAATATCAAATCAACAAGGTCTTCAAATGGTCTCGACAATCTGCTACTATTTCTGCCGGGTGCTATGACATCGACATGGGCTTGTCATGCAACCTTGGGATCCTGGCCCAAGTTGGAGCACACCCAAAATAAGTGGATAAGAGCCCAAGGATGCTCAAAGACGTCGTCCTCCTTGGACACTACCTTAGAAGGGCAGTCAAGTCGTCCAACCCAAGTTGGAGGCCCAATCTGTGTCAAGTTCGAGTCCATCTCGGAATCCAGGAGCAGCCAGCGGTAAAATGGACGCCCAGGTCACATACGGACTCTGTTTTCGATGATCCATATATGGATCGAAAGATAATTTGATAATCTAACCAATGGATTTTGTTTGAGGTTAAAACTCTATGGGATTCAACGGGAATCGTCGAAAGAAGTTGACATCCAGAATTTGTCAGAGTGCTGCGTCGCCGTCTTTTGGGCCGTTTGGGCCTTGTAACTTGTTAGGGCACCTTAGTGACGTGAGTAGAGGTCCTTGGACGCCCCTTACGCTATATAATCAGTAGCCGCCACCTAAGTTAGGGTTTGGGTTTTGCTTAGATTATTCTGTTCATAACAGTTTCACCGTTTCATCGGTTGGTGACACCCCAACTCGTGAGATTAATCATACATCTGCAATTTGGTTGCATTCTACCTTGTTCTTGCTTGTGTTCTTTGATTCACAGGCAAGGATTAGCCTTCTTGGCGAGGTCAACCATGCAACGCCGGTTGATAACCAGAGGAGACGTGGTGCTGCGATTGCGGGGTTTCGGATCGTGTTGTTCGGAAGCCGGATCGACTTGTGTCTCGTTTCCACCAAATCAAGAGTTACCTGAACCTTTCGGAAGATCGGCCACCCTTGTTCACATTAAGTGGTAATCAAAGCTTCAGGTATACCATCAGGTTCACATCTACCATTAGTTTCGAGTGTTTTTCCTTTGTCCCATAGTCCAGTGCCATATTTGTTTTCCTATCCTAGAACCTTCCGCGTCATAGCCTTTGCATATTTCGGTTTCAGAGTTCGTAGTATTGAGTTTGTGTCCTTGGTCAAGGTTTTGTTGCTGGTTTAGATTGTGTTCTTTGCTTGTTTGTGTTAATCTCTCCGTCCATCACCATCTCGTATCACCATTCGATTTGCATCTTGTGTCCACATAAAACCCTGATTCGGACTGTCTTTCATAAAACAGTCATAACTTTTCCATCCGAACTCGAAACGAGGCCAAATTTATATCTATGGAGAACGCCAGAAAATTTTAGATCCGTTTTATCCCAGCAAAGCTGGTTCGTAAAAATTAGAATTGTCAAATTAGATCAGGAAAATCGAGTTTTCAGGTCCACAAGTTTTGACATACCTTTCATAGAAGGATCCTAATTTTCTTTAGGCCACATCTTTTATGCAATTGAGCTCAAATTTTTTTTGTGGTTTGTTCTTGTGTGATTCTTACTGAGAAAAAATATCAAAAGGTCAAAAGAAAGAAAAAAAAGTTTGAACAAGAAAAAAAAAGAAAAAATAGTAAAAGAGAAGAGAAGAGAAAAGGAGCACACAAGGAACACATAATAGCTCTGTTATTTGTGGTGTCTTTTGTCTTTCCTAGTTGTTGCTATCTTCCATACTTGTTTCCTTTCATCCTTGTTTCACTCCCTTGTTTATCACAACAGGTGATAGGAACATATATATAGGCCAGCAACTAGGACAAGTACTTTGAACATTTATTCAATATTGCTATCTGTTACTGACTTGTGTGCCACATATATATTATTCTCTTTGTTTGCCTTCCAAGCTCCACATTCTTCAGAACAACATAGGTTTGTGATCCCGGCAATCGCGGTCTACGTCTTCCAGGTATCCTTTGCTTTGCGGGTAAGAACACTGGTAAGAGCTTCGTAAGGTGTTTACCATTTGCTGATCTTGATTGAAAGGCACCACTCCACCCTTTAGTACGATTATTAGGGATAACCTTCACTGTTTGTTGTTGTTTTTGTGTCCACAATGTCAGTTGATGGAGATAAAACACCGAAGAACTTCAAGGAGTGTGTCAGCAAAAAGCAACTACAAGCTATTATAGACAATGGTCAAAAGGAGATGAAGGAGACAGTCATCAAGGCTATCACTGAAGCTATAATTGAGATGAAACTTGCAAATGCGATTGAGCGGGTGGACAAAGGGTCATCTGAGTTAACCGACAGGGTAAATGCTTTGGAAAACCACCCTTCACACAACGAAGATGCAACTGGAAGCAACGATGGTGATGAGGTGTATGATGTTGATCCAATGTTGACGATGCAAAACAGATTACGACGTAGTCTTCGCACTAACACCACAGGTATGGGTGGAATTCCACATCACCACCACAATCGAGGTATGTGTAATCGAGCTCCTGAAGATCCTTATGCTAAAGTTAAATTTACTATACCTTCTTTTTTGGGACATTATGATGCTGAGGGATATCTTGATTGGGAGATGATAGTACAGAAGAAATTTAGTGCCCACAAAGTACCTGAACAACATAGAGTTAGACAAGCCACCAGTGAGTTTAAAGATTTTGCTTATATTTGGTGGACTGGTTTAGCAGCAGATGGTGTCACACCTCGTACATGGGAAGAGCTTAAGGTTTCTATGCGTGATAGATTTATTCCCCCATCTTATTATAGAAAACTTTGTAAGAATTTGATGCAATTAGATCAGGGAGATAAATCTGTGCAGGATTACTATGATGAGCTTCAAAAGGATTTGTTTCGTGGTGGTATAGTGGAGGGACCCGATGATTCAATTCTTCGATTTTATTCGGGTTTGAGATGTGAAATTCGGGATATTGTTGATTATAAAGAATTTGATAATATCAACAAGTTGTTTCAGTTTGCTTTGTGTGTAGAAAAAGAATTGCAGGGACATGAGAATGTGATAAGCAAGCGAGTGGCCACTTTTGCCACTGCAACAACATCTTCACCACCACCACCCACGTCCACTCAAGAGTTAGGTAAAATTTTAATGCATGTTGAAATTATACAGATTATTGAAGATAGAGTTGCTGTTGAAAAGAAAGAATTATATATGAAATCCGAAAATTACCAAGTATCTAAATTGAATGATTCTTTTGTACTTGCTACAAAATCTTATATTGATGAAATTGATGATGATGTGCTCAAATTATCCACCACTCATGCTATAATAGAGCAACATTTAGGGGACACTAAATCTTATTTATCTTTGTCACAAAATAATTGTTCAACTAATCATTGTGATAAAGAAGAGTTGTGTGATAGTGCTTTGAGAATACCTGTGTCACAACTAGTGAATGATTTTGATTCTATTATTTTGGATGAAAATACTTTTGCTGAAAATAGTCATTTGCTTCCAATTGCTATTGAAAAAGATGAGCTAGAATTATTATCTTCTTTAAATACTTTGGGTTATATTGAGTTTGATACTCTATGTGCTTTAAGTAATTTGAAGGGGAAATTTTTGTGCATTGATTTGCCATGGTTGTCTAGATGTACATATCACTTTATTGGCAAGTATAATTATAAAGGAGAGTATATGGTACACCGGGTTTATATTTGTTCAAATCTGAAATCTCCTTTTCATATGCAACAATATGATCAATTAGAGGGCTACAATGGCCATAATCATGTCTTGTCAAGATCCCCAAGTTTTGTTATAAAACAACATGTTAGATTTCATGAAAAGGAGCAATATTGGCTAGTACCTACAACATGTCCTTTAACTAAGCTAAAACCGAGGACGGTTTGTTGTCAAGAAGGGGAGGATGATGAGGGCATGAGACCTTCGGATACGACCGTTGATTATAAGGTGAGCTCGTTCCTACATTTACATAGAGATTTTTGGTATAATTCATTTGGTTCCACATGTACATGTCATTATTTGCTTGTAGATACAAACATATCTCGAAGTGTAAGTCTATCAAAGTTCGTCGACAACCCGACAGTGCTTCAGTGGAAAGACCATAACTCATCTATCCGGAGTGCGATTGAGGTCAATGAGCACTTGATGGCTTTCAAATAGATTTGGTCCCATCTCAATATCACATCAACAAGGTCTTCAAATGGTCACGACAATCTGCTACTATTTCTGCCGGGTGCTACGACATCGACATGGGCTTGTCATGCAACCTTGGGATCCTGGCCCAAGTTGGAGCATACCCAAAATAAGTGGAGAAGAGCCCAAGGATGCTCAAAGGCGTCCTCCTCCTTGGCCACCACCTTGGAAGGGCAGCCAAGTCGTCCAACCCAAGTTGGAGGCCCAATCCGTGTCAAGTTCGAGTCCATCTCGGAATCCAGGAGCAGCCAGCGGTAAAACGGACGCCCAGGTCACATACGGACTCCGTTTTCGATGATCCACATATGGATGGAAAGATAATTTGATAAGCTAACCAATGGATTTGTTTTGAGGTTAAAACTCTGTCGGAATCAACGGGAATCGTCGAAACAATTTGACGTCCAGAATTTGTTAGGGTACTGCGTCGCCGTCTTTTGGGCCGTTTGGGCCTTGTAACTTGTTAGGGCACCTTAGTGACGTGAGTAGAGGTCCTTGGACGCCCCTTACGCTATATAATCAGTAGCCGCCGCCTAAGTTAGGGTTTGGGTTTTGCTTAGATTATTCTGTTCATAACAGTTTCGCCGTTTCATCGGTTTGTGACACCCCAACTCGTGAGATTAATCATACATCTGCAATTTGGTTGCATTCTACCTTGTTCTTGCTTGTGTTCTTCGATTCACAGGCAAGGATTAGCCTTCTTGGTGAGGTCAACCGTGCAACGCCAGTTGATAACCAGAGGAGACGTGGTGCTGCGATTGCGGGGTTTCGGATCGTGTTGTTTGGAAGCCGGATCGACTTGTGTCTCGTTTCCACCAAATCGAGAGTTACCAGAACCTTTCGGAAGATCGGGCACCCTTGTTCACATTAAGTCATACCTAGAAGTGCTTGATGTTAAATGCCGCGAAGCCGCGATCATCGGCTTTGCCAAGCCCAAGGAAGGCACAAGCCTTACTCCTAATGAGGAGGAAAATGAGAAATGGAATGCAAAAGCCAAAAACATCCTTTTTAGAGGCATTTGCAAGGATGTGTTCAACCGCGTCCGGAACCACAAAAATGCCCATGATCTATGGGAAAACATTTATGCGCTCCATGAGGGAACCAAGAGTGAGCGTGAGGAACGCTATCATTTAGTTATGCAAAAGCTTCATTCTTTTGATATGCATACTAATGAAAGTGCAAATGAAATGTACTCACGCTTGAATGTTCTTGTAGAAGACCTCAATGGACTTGGCCTCACACAAATGCAACCATCCAATGTTGTGAGGAAGATTCTTTGTGTCCTCCCAATTGATAAATATGGACACATTGTGACGGTGCTACATCAAGGCGATCTTTCCATCGCTACACCAACTCAAATCTTGGGAAAGATCAATGCGCATGAGATGTACATGCACATCACACCAAGTGGTGGCTCTTCCACCGACAAGAAGAAGGACTTGGCTTCAAAGCAAGCCATGACAAGAAGGGCAAGTCCAAGGCTATTGAGGTGCATCATGAAAGCTCAAGTGATGAAGACGATGATTCCAACATCGCTCTCATGGTGAGAAGAACCACCAAGATGTTGAAGAAGCTTCACAATAATGGAGTCAACTTTGACTCATGAAAGAAGAAGTTCTTCACCAGTAGCAAGAGAAGGCCAATCTCCGAAATGGATTGCTACAATTGCGGTGAACTTGGCCATCTTGCTCATCAATGCACCAAGCCCAAGAAAGAGAGCTACAAGAACAAGCACAAGGGCA
The DNA here is from genome assembly GCA_009763385.1 of Coix lacryma-jobi var. lacryma-jobi. NCBI lineage: Eukaryota > Viridiplantae > Streptophyta > Magnoliopsida > Poales > Poaceae > Coix > Coix lacryma-jobi. The sequence goes on from CM019826.1 coordinate 131,252,258, forward strand.
AGAAATATGACTCATCTAGTGAAGATGAGAAGAAGAGTGAGAAGCCATACAAGAAGGATGGCAAGAAGAAGAAGCAATACCACAAGAAAGGTGGCAAGGCCAACATTGTTGGTGATTGGCTCACCGACATTGACTCCTCCGGTGGTTCATCAAATGAAGATAGTGATGATGAGAAGGAGAAGGTGACCGCACTAGTCATTGGCACCTCTACACCACCACCACCACCATCACCGTCATCCTCTACACACCTATGCCTTATGGCTAAGGGTGATCGGAAGGTACAAAATGATGACGACTCTAGTGATAGTGATAGTGATGGTGAATTTGAGGCACCGTCTTATGATGAACTTGTTGCTGTTGGGTATTTTAAACGCACACAGAATAATCCGCAAGCGCACGGATACCGATGTAGCTTTCACCCGAGAGTATTCCAGGGTATCGATTTCCACGGGGAACGTGAAGTGTACTAGAAGAATTAAGAACGTCCAAGAAAGAATGGTAATGTGGTTAGAGAGAGATAGGGTTTTCTAAGCGGATCTATCTAATCAAAGGCTTACTATACTTTACTTATTTCGGAGCAACAATACCTTTCTGATTCTCGAGAAAGACTGGGAAAAGGGTAATTGGGAGAAGGCTGCCAAAAAGCTCTACGAAAACACCAACCCTAACGTGGTGGATTATAACAATATACAAAGTTGTCACCCTTGTAGCTACCACAACTATCCGGAGGATTGGGCGCAAACTCAGGTAAACCCTAGACTAGACACCATGTCTACACTAACGCTTACTACTCTAATTACGTACGATAACTAGAGCACTCAATACGAGCGGAGATCCAGTAAATAAAATAAAGTAAGAATTGAAATTAAATATAATACTTAGAAGTAGTAATTAAAGAACCTGGAGATTACTTGAAGAAGAACCAGATGCTGCACTAATACAATATCGAGGAAGTTCCGACAGATCCGGCTCCTCCTCAGCTCTCTCCTCCTCCTCTCTCTAATTACAACTAGATGAACTAGACAACTAGAACAAGAACTAGAACTAGAAGAACTAGAACTAGATCTAATTCTAGATGAACTAGAAGAGATTCATCTAGAGGGACCTCTACTTCTAATTGAAACCCTAGTTTCTGATGTGGAGATGAATAATGAAGATTGAGATGCCTGGAGAGGGGGGTCTGGGTCTGGTTTTATAGCCCGGAGCGTGGAACGTGAGCCCTTGGATCAAACCGACTTCGGGGACGGTGGAGATGCATCCTAGGAGGCGGTGGAAGAAGGTTCCAGAAGGCGGAGGCAAAACGGGCTCCGTGGCCGACTGGTCGGTCCTAGGTTGGGACCGGTCGGTCTGGCCTAGTGGGCCCACGTGGTGGCCCGCCTCGTGGTGTCTTCTGGTGTCTTCTAGATCCTTCTTTTGCAGATTTCGTCGCAAAATTAATATCTTTTCATCCGGGACTCCGAATATAGCAAATGATATGTCCGTTTCGATCGTCTCGACGTGCTCTTCGCAATGGTGCACTCCAATTCATCACTTGAGGTACTTGTATATGGTGAAATATTGATGTCCTACAAAACAAGTGAGAGCACCAAAACTCGTGGAACTTGTTAGTTTCAAACCCTACAACTATGCTTTGTAATTCATTTAGTGTCATTTCATGCAATAGTTGATGGTTAATTATGAGCATTAGTGAGCATCAACAAGTTCCCCCAAGCTTAACCTTTGCTAGTCCCGAGCAAAGCCAATCTCAACAATGGATCAGGAGTTGCTGCAAAATCTTTACTTCCAACAAGTATACATGCATTCAAACAAAAGTTCTCATATGGAATAGAAAAAAGTATCATATTATTCATCACAGGGCTTAGTACTTTACCTTGAATCTTGAGTAATTGAAAGATAGAACGATCAAATCAAGCACCATGTCTCTAGCTCTTTCACTTCACCATTATTCCAGAGTTTTTATGAATTTTCAAAAGTTTAAGAACATATGTTGCCAAATTAAACAAAGGATCCAAAGAGAAAGTCAACCACACTATTGAGTCAAGAAGTGCATGTGTATGGAAAATTGAAGCGGATGCTCTTTTGAATATATCACTGTCTTCTGCTTATTAGAGACACATGGCTATCAGGCTAATTCTACTGGCGGGCACATGCCCATTTTTTTTCTGATATTCATTTTTTTCATTATTATTTTTTTCGAGGTTCCGGACACTTGTCCCTTTTTATTTCCTCGGGATCTTTCTTTTTGAGGTTTCGGACACTTGTCCCTTTTTATTTCCTCGGATTTTTTTCTCTTCTTTTTTTTTCTTTTTTTTCAATAGCCACATGCTTCCAACAAACTTTTGAGTGGATAACAATAGATAAACATGAGCATTTATGCGAAAGATGGATGGAATGTGTAAGTGATCTCAATTCAATAGCATGATAACTTCTCATAGGGTCAACAAAGCTTAATTTAACTCAATGCCATTATTAGTCATATTTATATTGAGAAATCTCCGGAACTCTAGTGTTGTTTAGAACAAGATAATAGCAGCTCAGATCATCACATATCATATCTGTCAATTACCTAGACTCTGGATCAAGCATTTACTACCCATAAATTTAATTTTATTTTTAAGCATCATTATTAATAAGGAGAACTCATGCTTTGAAGGCTAGGTACTTGAACGAAATTAGATAGAGCAACTATTCATCATTTCCATGTAAAAGATTAGAGAGAGAGTTCTTCTTTTATTATTAACTTCTTAAAACAAACTAAGCAAACTTAACACACTATTTATTTAACCTAACACACTTTATTATAAATAACTAAGATAATGAGTAAGACATACCTGGATCACGAAGATAACGGGGGTGCGTCTCCCCCAAGCCGGTTCCTTTAATAGCATGGAGCCTTCATGTGCCCATATATTTTTTTCATTTTAATTAATGGTGAGCCTTCATGTGCCCACATTTATATATATATTTATTTTTAGATTTATGTATAGAAAGAAAACTTAAGAGGATAAGGATACTTACCTGGATACACGGGGGTGCTTTCCCCCCAAGCTGAATGTTGACGTAGTCATTCATTCTTGCCATGTAGCGAACTCGCAGTGGAAATGTACTTCCTCTATCGAAGCTTTGATGGATATTGATGGTTGTTGGATAGTGCTCCGACAGTAGATGGAACACTCACTTGCTCGTCAGCTTTTCTTGGTCTTTCAGATCCTGTAAAATTCAAATAGACAACAGAACTTGTGGAGCATATTAAGCGTTAGTGGTTGGCCACTTAAGCCTTAGTTGCCCAGAGTTTCAGTAAGATCTCTTTCTCAATATTTTTGTATATTAATATCTTTATGATGCAAGAGAAAAATGCAACAGGATGAATGTATGCATTATATTATTATTTTTTATGCCACCACGGTGAACATTCCTGTGGGTTTTTACACACCATAGAATTATTCACATGGGGCTTCATGGTTTATGATGTAGTGTAACAAATGCAATATTGTTATTTTCTTTTCTAATGCAATGCAAAAATTAAAATGTTTGTGAATTAAATATGATGATGCAATGATTAAATATGATGATGCAATAAATAACTAAGAATTAAATATGAGAAATATGCAGGAAAATAAATATGAGGATAACTACCAATTTTTACCTTTTGGCAAAGGTTCGGATATTTAGGTCCGACGAACCGGACCTTCCCTTGGTTCAGACCTCCCAAGGTATGTCAGACGTTTAGAAAGTTGTTATTGATTGTACCTCTGAGGTGCAGACTTTTTCTTCCATACTTTCTTGGTCTGAGTCTTCACTTCCTGTGGTTCACTGTCTTGAGGTTTTTCTTCTTTCTTTTCTGGGACAGTGTCGATAGCTTCTTCTTCGTGATTGGCCTCTCTATTGTTGATAGTTTGTCTTCTTTGGCATTGAGAGCGGCGTCTTTCACTTCTGTTCTTCTTAGGTGCTTCATTGGGCATGTAGCTGATGAAGTTGCATCGTGCCTTTTCTCCAGGAAAGTGAAAAATGGATTTCCTCTTGTAGATGATTGTACTTGTAGCGTAGAGGAATGGTCTTCCTTGGATGAGGTGGACATCATCTTCTTCTCATGTCGAGGATCAAGAAGTCTGTGGGGACTTCATGACCTCTAATTCTGACTACGACATCTTCCATCATTCCTTCTTGTTTATACCTCTTGATATGGTGTCACTCATGTTATTTGTTCGTCCAGTAGTTTGAAATGAAGCGTTAATTGTGGACGCTGGCAGCATCATGCTCAGTGTGCATGTTTTTGTAGATCTAGGACCTTCACTCTGTAGAATTTGGGAGTGACAAACTTCTCCATGTTTTGCTCAAGAGTGTGTCCTGCTCATAAAGACAAGGTAGAGATCAAGTGCATGGGCTCTGTTGGTGGAAAAACACCAACAGAACCAAAAGTTTTGTTCATTCCTCTCTAACCTTAGGCACATCGAGCAAGATAAACTTGTTGTTTATGTATTCTATTCAATCTTAACATGAGTGATAGGATCAAAAGATGAGCATGAAATTAGCACCTTAAAATATTTAACAGATCAGATTGTTTAACCCAAGGAAGGATAATCTATGCATAATGTGTCGATATTTTCATGATTGTGATATATCATCTTCCAAAGGTTAGATCCATAACATTTTAGCTCATTGGTTAAGAGAGTAAAGCTAGGAACAAAGAGTAAAGAACTGAACATGTTGAGTTGATTAGGTTGGATCAATTAATGTGCTACTAAAACATGTTTGGTTCTTATTTATGCACATACCAGAATTAAGGAGAAGCTTTTAAACTGATGGTCACATACCTTGAGATGTTACCTTTATCATTGAAGAGTGATTGTGTCAAACCACCTTGTGGATGCTTCTCTTGTCTAGCTGGTTGTTGTTCATGAATGGCTTGTCTTCTCTTGCTCATCTCATAGTGGCCTGAGTGATGGGAGCTTGAGAGGAGGAAGGACATAGTGGGATCATCTTTAAAGGGATCAGCCTTCCTTCTCTATGCGTTGACCTATCAGTGAAGGTGTGTTGTTCCTCAGGTCCGTACCAGGACCTCTCTCTTTTAGCTTGTGTTTGTACTGTCTGATATGAGAGATGAGGATTCAAGTGCCCGTACGATGGTCTCTGTCTTCCAGTGGCCTAGCTCAGACTTGTTCACCTATTTTCATGGAGTGAGTGCTTTGATTGTAGGTATTGTTTTGTGGCACTCATCTTCTGTCTTGTTCTACAGATCTCACTTCTCCATGATTAGTGAGTTGTGTCTCCCTTGCGCAAGTTGTTGTAGTTAATGTGTCTCTTCATCTCCAGTGTGGGTTCGTCTCAGGACTTTCCCAAATTGATATTGAAAGTTTTCCTGCAGGGGTTAGTCCAACAAAATATCCAACATCCACTATAGCATACTATTAGTTCAAAAATCAACCTAGACACCACGTCTAATTTGATTTAGGAAGGCATTTTAAGCTAAAAAACCTTTGAAAGCAAGATCATCACTCCTAAACTAGGCACCATGCTCAATTTAAGAGATGTATGAAAGTACTTCAAACCTAAACATATTCTATAGTAGATGAAGGTAGCATTAAAACATTAAAGAGATTTACTCAATTGGTGATGAAAGAGCACGATTAGTGTATAGCACATGAGCATGTCTTAAAGGTAGGGACAACCAATATAGCAACATGTTAAGAGATGTTCTTACAAAGTGTATCCCCCAAGCTTAGATTTGCAAAAATCAAGATTGGATGAATGTAATTCAATGTTGCATAATGATTGGTTAGAAATTCCTTGTGTTTGTCATTCCTTCAAACTTTTTGCTTCAGACCTGCAAAGGTTAGTGACAAGAATACCCGAAGGAATATTTTAACAATTATATCTCTATGCTCATTACACAAGGGCAGTGTAGCAGGAAGGTGAACACTGATATGTAAAGTGCTTGTTTTAGGACACTGAGCTTGTCCTGGGGAAACCTTCAAGATGTGATTTGGTGAAGTGGTTTCCCCTCCATCACCAACTTAAGAGCACAACGAGATCTACAAAATTTGTGATAAACATACGCATCTACAACCACCCTTTTGAAGTTTTTGTAAACAGAAAGTGTGAGGGGGTTGAGAATCTCGAATGTGGAAATGTTAGACAAACCACTTGAATCAGGAGATGTCTCATATGAGCATGGATTTAAAGAGGTATTTATGAAGTAGCTTCCATGCTCTTTGATATCATCTTCCTCGATTTTAGAGAAGAACACCGAAGAATGGGGTTCATCATTTTCTAAAGTGTGGGGTGTTTTCTCTAGAGAAGGTTTTGCGACAACCAAATCATTAGAAAGATTTGAAGGAATTTCAAATTCGGTTGTGTGTTCCTCCTCCTGTTGGTCGGGGTTAGGCTCGACTTCTTCTTCTGGGAATTCATCAAAAATGCCAGTGTAAGGAGTGTCTTCAAGGATTTTATTTAGGATGTCTCCTCCTTCACTAACAAGTTTATGTGAGAATGATCCGCCAAAAGCTAAATCGAGATGTAGAGCAGCTTCCTTGTTAAGACCACAATAAAAGTGAAAGTGTAGCACATGGTCTGGCAAGGAAGGGTTTGGGCTAGAATTGGTAATGTGTTTGAACCTAGCCCAAGCTGCTCCTAGCGTCTCCTTCTCTTTTTGTTTGAATGTAAGAACTTCAATTCTAAGATCAGTGATTCGAAAAAGAGGGAAGAAAGCAAGACAAAAGTTGTCCCGAAGTTCATCTCAATTTCCATTTATGCCCCTTACGGAATGATCATACCATTTTCTTGCTCTTCCCAAAAGGGAGAACGGGAATAATTTCCATTTAATGGTCTCTTGTGTCATGCCAGCAATAGTGTGACAAGAACACAACTGCTCAAATTCCCTAAGGTAAGTGTATGGATCTTCGTCTTCTGACCCAGAGAAGGATTTCTCCCGAACCATGGCTATAAGAGCAGGGTGAAGCTCATAGCCATCTATAAGAATGGGGTGTGATGATGGTGGAGGCTCTAACAAGTCACCCTTTGGAGCAAAGAATTTTAAGATAGGAGTGAAATCCATGTGGTAAGAAGTGTGGTGGTGAGGTAAAGGTAGTGGAAAAAGGAAAAGGTGGAAAAGAAAAAAAACACAGACGATCCTGGTTCGATTCTAGAACAGCTACCGTTCCCCGGCAACGGCGCCAGAAAGCTTCTTGGGTATTTTAAACGCACACAGAATAATCCGCAAGCGCACGGATACCGATGTAGCTTTCACCCGAGAGTATTCCAGGGTATCGATTTCCACGGGGAACGTGAAGTGTACTAGAAGAATTAAGAACGTCCAAGAAAAGAATGGTAATGTGGTTAGAGAGAGATAGGGTTTTCTAAGCGGATCTATCTAATCAAAGGCTTACTATACTTTACTTACTTCAGAGCAACAGTACCTTTCTGATTCTCGAGAAAGACTGGGAAAAGGGTAGTCGGGAGAAGGCTGCCAAAAAGCTCTATGAAAACACCAACCCTAACGTGGTGGATTATAACAATCTACAAAGCGGTCACCCCTGTAGCTACCACAACTATCCGGAGGATTGGGCGCAAACTCAGGTAAACCCTAGTCTAGACACCATGTCTACACTAACGCTTACTACTCTAATTACGTACGATAACTAGAGCACTCAATACGAGCGAAGATCCAGTAAATAAAATAAAGTAAGAACTGAAATTAAATATAATACTTAGAAGTAGTAATTAAAGAACCTAGAGATTACTTGAAGACGAACCAGATGCTGCACTAATACAATATCGAGGAAGATCCGACAGATCCGGCTCCTCCTCAGCTCTCTCCTCCTCCTCTCTCTAATTACAACTAGATGAACTAGACAACTAGAACAAGAACTAGAACTAGATGAACTAGAACTAGAAGAACTAGAACTAGATCTAATTCTAGATGAACTAGAAGAGATTCATCTAGAGGGACCTCTACTTCTAATTGAAACCCTAGTTTCTGATGTGGAGATGAATAATGAAGATTGAGATGCCTAGAGAGGGGGGTCTGGGTCTGGTTTTATAGCCCGGAGCGTGGAACGTGAGCCCTTGGATCAAACCAACTTCGGGGACGGTGGAGATGCATCCTAGGAGGCGGTGGAAGAAGGTTCCAGAAGGCGGAGGCAAAATGGGCTCCGTGGCCGACCGATCGGTCCTGGGGTGGGACCGGTCGGTCTGGCCCAGTGGGCCCACGTGGTGGCCCGCCTCGTGGTGTCTTCTGGTGTCTTCTAGATCCTTCTTTTGCAGATTTCGTCACGAAATTAATATCTTTTCATCCGGGACTCCGAATATAGCAAATGATATGTCCATTTCGATCGTCTCGACGAGCTCTTCGCAATGGTGCACTCCAATTCATCACTTGAGGTACTTGTATATGGTGAAATATTGATGTCCTACAAAACAAGTGAGAGGACCAAAACTCGTGGAACTTGTTAGTTTCAAACCCTACAACTATGCTTTGTAATTCATTTAGTGTCATTTCATGCAATAGTTGATGGTTAATTATGAGCATTAGTGAGCATCAACAGTTGCCTTGCTTAACAACTACTCTAAAATCATAAGAAAGACTAGAGCTAAAAATGGAAAAGCTTGTTGATGAAAATGAATCTCTTGTTGAGAAGTATGATCATGCTACACATGCTAGTGATGAGCTAAAAGATGAACTTGCTACTATGTCATCATCTATCAAGGAGCTCAAGTCCTCTAACAAGGAGCTCAAAGCTAAAAATGAAAAACTTGATAAGATGCATAGTGATCTTACCACTAGTTATGCTTTGCTCAAAGAACAATACACTCAAGTGAAAGTGGATTATGATACCCTCACTGTTGCTTATGATATACTTTCTCATGAGACACATGATGCTCCTAACCTTGTTGTTAAGTGTGACATAGCAACATCTTGTGAGGACTAAGTTAGTGAGCATGATGAGCAAAGAGCTAGTGGCAAGGGCAACAAAGTGGTTGAGGCCGATCACTATGATGACTATGTCAAGATCAAGAATGAGAATGCAAAGCTCAAAGTTGATCTAGAGAAGCTTACAACCACCAAGCAAGTTGTCATTGAAACTCATGATGATGACTATAGCATGTCACTTGAGCTAGACATGCTAAAAGAAGAATACAAGAGATTGAAGATGGAAAGGGACTACAAAATGACACCATCTCAATTGGAGCTCCAACAAGAGAATGACATGCTCAAGAAAGAGAAGGAGCACCTTACCACCGGATTGAAGAAATTCACCAAGGGTCAATGTCTTCAAAGTGAGCCACTCATGAACACCGTGATGAAGACAAATAGAAATGGCATTGGCTTCCTTGAAGAGAAGATGAAGCAACGCAAGAGCATCACTAAGCCAAAGAAGAAGAAGATTGGAAGATGTTATGAGTGTGAAAAAGAAGGTCATTTTGCTCATGATTGTGAAGAGCCAAAACCCACACCCTTGCCCAAGCATGCTAGGCCCTTTGCTTTCAATGCTCACTACATGCTTAGACAAGACTCTAGTGGCAAGATGAAAGTCATGTTCATGGGGCCTCCTAACAAGAATAGGCCAAAGCAAATATGGGTTGCAAAGTCACTAGTTGAGAAGGTTAAGGGATCTCAACAAGTTTGGGTCCCAAAAGCTCAAGATTGATTTCTTGTGTGTGTAGGTGAACTACAAGACCGATGGATCTCATTGGGTGATTGATAGTGGTTGCACTCAACATATGACTGGTGATCCCCGGATGTTCACCTCACTAGAAGAGAATGTCGATGACCAAGAAAAGAATACATTTGTTGACAACTCAAAAGGCAATGTCAAGGGATTGGGCAAAGTGGCAATATCAAATGATCATACCATCTCCAATGTGCTTCTTGTTGCATCACTGAGCTTCAACTTGCTATCCGTTGGGCAATGATCTTGGCTTTCAATGTTTGTTCATCGACAAAGAAGTGGTTGTGACCAAGAAAGATGATGCACAAGTGATATTCAAAGGCTTTAGATACAACAATCTCTATCTAGTGGATTTCTCCTCCGAAGATGCCAACTTGAAGACATGTTTGTTCACTAAGCAATCACTTGGCTGGCTATGGCATTGAAGATTGGCTCATGTGGGAATGAACACTCTCAACAAGCTATTGAAGAAGGATTTGGTTAGAGGCTTGAAGGATGTCAAATTTGAGAAGGACAAATTGTGTAGTGCATGTCAGGCCGGCAAGCAAGTTGCAAATACTCATCCAACCAAAGCCTTTGTATCAACATCAAGAGAGTTAGAGCTACTTCACATGGATCTATTTGGGCCAACAACATATGCTAGCTTGGGTGGAAATCTCTATTGCCTAGTGATTGTTGATGACTATTCTAGATACACTTGGGTATTCTTTCTTCATGACAAATCCGAAGCAACCCCTTCATTCAAGAAGTTTGCCAAGAGAGCTCAAAATGAGTTTGACTTGAAGATCAAGAAAATAAGAAGTGATAATGGAAGGGAATTTGACAACACCCACATTGAAGAATATTGTGATGAAGTTGGGATCAAGCATGAAGTCTCCGCAACCTACACACCACAACAAAATGGGGTAGTTGAGAGGAAGAATCGGACACTAATCACCCTAGCAAGGACAATGTTAGATTAGTACACTACACCGGAAAGATTTTGGGCGGAAGCAATCAACACCACTTCCTATGCATCAAACCGGTTGTTCCCCCATCGTCTCCTTGGCAAGACCCCCTATGAGCTACTCAACAACAAGAAGTCGGATATATCATTCTTTAGAGTATTTGGGTGCAAATGCTACATCTACAAGAAGCGCCAACACCTAGGGAAGCGCCAACGCCGATGTGATATTGTTTTTCTTGTTGGTTACTCATTGAAGTCCAAAGCATATCGAGTATTCAACCATGCCACCGGGATGGTAGAAGAAACATATGATGTGGAATTCGATGAATCTAATGGCTCTCAAGGAGAGCATGAAAATCTTGATGATGTAGGTGATGAACCATTGAGGGAAGCAATGAAGAACATGCCAGTTGGAGCCATCAAGCCTAAAGATGATGATGATGATGTGCAAGTCATTGACAAGCCATCCTCATCCAATGTACCACATGATGATGACAAAGATGGGAGGGATCCAAATGAAGACACTCATGTCTCCCATGATCAAATGGTGGTACAAGCTCAAGATGTTGGTGCTCCACAAGCGGCCCCTCAAGTGTTTGATCGAAGGACTACTCCTCTACTACAAGCTCATCTTCAAGATCTCATCATAGGAAGTCCAACAAAGGGTGTAATGACTCGATCTCAAAAACTTGCTTTATTTATTGAACATCACTCCTTTGTGTCTCTTGTTGAGCCTACCATTTTAGATGAAGCTCTAGGTGATCTGGATTGGGTGAATGCTATGCATGAAGAATTAAACAACTTCACCCGCAACCAAGTTTGGACACTTTAAGAGCGACCCAAAGGCGCAAGAGTCATTGGAACAAAATGGTGTTTAGAAACAAGCAAGATGATCAAGGCAAGGTTGTTAGAAACAAGGCAAGGCTAGTAGCAAAGGGGTTCTCTCAAGTTGAAGGATTGGATTTTGGAGAGACCTCTGCACCGGTTGCAAGACTTGAAGCCATATGTATCTTCCTTGCATATGCATCACATCATGACATTAAATTATATCAAATGGATGTGAAAAGTGCATTTTTAAATGACTTCATAAATGAACTAGTCTATGTTGATCAACCTCCCGGGTTTGAAGACCCTAGATATCCTAATCATGTTTATAGGTTGTCCAAGGCGCTATATGGGCTCAAGCAAGCCCCAAGAGCATGGTACGAGCGCCTCCGGGACTTCCTCATTGAGAAGGGATCCACCATTGGGAAGGTCAACACCACACTATTCACCAAGAAGCTTGATGGAGAGATCTTCATTTGTCAAGTCTACGTCGATGATATCATCTTCGGCTCAACAAATGAAGCCTATTGCAAGGAATTTGGTGACTTGATGTCAAAGGAGTTCGAAATGTCCATGATTGGCGAGCTCACATTCTTCCTAGGCTTCCAAGTCAAGCAATTGAAGGAGGGGACTTTTATATCTCAAGAGAAGTATACAAAAGACCTCCTCAAGCTCTTCAACATGGATGATTGCAAGCCTATCAAGAATCCAATGCCAACAAACGGACATCTCGACCTAGATGTGGAAGGTAACCCGGTTGATCAAACTCTCTACCGTTCTATGATTGGTAGCTTGTTATATTTGACCGCATCGAGGCCTGACATCATGTTTAGTGTGTGCATGTGTGCTCGCTTTCAAGCCGATCCTAGGGAATCACATCTCATAGCCGTGAAGAGAATCCTTAGGTACCTAAAGGACACCCCAAGCATTGGCCTTTGGTATCCCAAAGGTGCTAACTTCCAACTCGTTGGGTATTCCGATTCAGATTACGCGGGTTGCAAAGTAGATAGAAAAAGCACATCCGGAGGGTGCCATTTGCTTGGGAGATCACTAGTTTCATGGAGTTCGAAAAAGCAAAATAGTGTGGCCTTGTGTACCACCGAGGTGGAATACATAGCTGCGGGTGCTTGTTGTGCACAAATCCTTTACATGAAGCAAACCCTTTTAGACTATGGTGTAGTTCTAGAAAGGGTACCTTTGTTGTGTGACAATGAGAGCGCGGTTAAGCTTGCTAACAACCCGGTTCAACACTCTCGCACAAAGCACATTGATATTCACCATCACTTTCTTAGAGACCATGTTTCCAAGAAAGACATATCCTTAGAGGGAGTTAGAACCGAAGATCAATTGGCGGATATCTTCACAAAACCCCTAGATGAAAACAACCTTTGTAGATTGCGAAGTGAGCTTAATGTGCTTGATCTAAGTAACTTTGTCAAAAGGTGAAAGGGGGTTCTCTTTGCATTGCATTGTATCATATGCCATGTTTAATTTATGATATGCACATAGGTTTGTCAGACGTGGTTAAGATAACCACCCTAAAAAGCGTGTGAAGAAGCTTACCCATGAGCAAACTTGACAAGCAACCTAGATTCAAATTCCGTATTGCATTGCATATGCATGTGTGTTGCCTTGTCGTTCCTTTTTGGTTAAGCTTTGAGCAACCGCTGTGTTCGTCCATCGCTAGGGGGAGCATTTGAGGCTCCTAATGGTTGAGACCCCTAGTTTTGGTGGCCACATGTTGTCTCCTCGAGTTTTATTGCCAATTTTATCTAGAAAACTAAATTAGCGTATGGCAAATTATTTGAAAAATTTGAGGGTTTGAGAGAGGTAACTCATCTAGGTTCCAACTGGTGTTTATTTGCGACTTATTTGAGTTGGAACATGGTTGGGAGAAGTAGGCGCGAAAATTCGAGTCAAAACAGGGTTTTCCCTGTGACCGGACGCTGTGACCGGACTCACCCTGTGCGTCCGGTCAATGCAACACAAGCGCTGATAAACAGTGTCATCGACGCGTCCGGTCAGGTGACCGAGCGTGCGTTTGGTCGTTTGCTGAGTTCTGATCGGACGCATGTGTGCGTCCGGTCGTGTGGGACAGGACGCGTCTGGTCGCCATTTGCGCAGTTCTGGAGCTCTCTGTGTTGGATCGGACGGTGAGTTTCATGCGTCCGGTCATTTCGCGAGTAAGTCCGGTCGCATCTTAAAGGGCGCAATAAGTTTATCTGACCGACACGTGGGCCCCCATCCTTGTCTTCATCCTCGCTCGCACCACCTCGCCCCCACCCGAGCTCCAGCTCGTGAAACCCTAAGCACCCGCCACTCCCTTCGCCGTCGGCCGCCGCTCCTCCCCCACCCCCGCCGCGCCGACGTTCCTCCCCCACCGCGCTCGCGCCGCCGCTCCTCCCCCACCCCCGCCGCGCCATCGTTCCTCCCCCACCGCGTCCGCGCCGCCGCTTCTCCCCCCCCCCCCCCCCCCTCGCGCCCGCGCGGCTGTGCGCCCGCCCGCCATACCGAGAAGCTCGCCGGCGTCGTTTGCCGTTTGCCGGAATTCCATCCTCGGTTCGCCGGAGTTCCTCCTCGTCAGCTCTCTTCTCCAGCAAGCCCCCCCTCGGCCCGCATCAGCCATCATAGTGAGCTTCCATGTCTCCACCTTTACCTCTGCGCGCCACCTGTTCGTCGAAATGCCTAAACCAACGTTCATGCCTATCTAACCTCGTTTTGGCACATTCTCTCACGCAGATCCTTCCGGCAGGCGCTTGTGGTTCCCGAACGTGTCGGTGTCTTACCCCGCCTCGTCGGTTTGTCGCGTCTCGTCAGGTAGCAAAGCCACGCCTCGTCTCTCTCTCCTTTGTTTTGCTTCCGATAGGTTTCTCATCTCTAGATTATATGCTTATATATATCCCTATCTATCTCTTGCAGCGAGTCGGGACCTTGTCAATGAGTAGTGTGACAATGACAGCTTAATCCAGGGCCAAGCTCGCGGATACGGAACGAGGCCAGGCCTCTGAGGTTCCGTCCAGTTTCTTCTTTGTCAGTGACTGTGGATTGATTGCCAGTGGTTCTCAGTGGCAGTGTTTCATAGTTGGCAGTGGTTCTACTCTTGTAGCGATGACTCGCTGCAAGAATGTCGGCGGAGGTCCCGGGGCAGATCCTCCTCCCCCACGCCCTCCCTCTGGTGGCAAGGGGAAGAGGACGCAGATGCTTGTGTCCAAGAAGCGCAAGCGTCTCGACCATGACTCAGAGATGACTCTCGCAGTAGCACGGGCAGCTGAGAGAGCAGAGCAGGGTGGTTCGACAGGCGGCCTTCGTATTCACGACCAGTCTTCAGAGCAGGGCAGTCACGGCAGTGGTCAGCAGAGTGGCCAGTGGGTTCGTGATTTGCTTACAGAGCAGCAGGTGCAGTCTCTAGTTCAGACAGAGGGAGGAGTGGTCTGGTTTCACGATGTGCAGTACTCTCTAGACGACCCAGTTGACGCCCTCCCTCTGGATTTTCGGTTTCCGTCAGAAGCAGCCTCAGCTCTCGCCTCAGCCTCAGCTGGTGGTTCAGCTCCAGAGCCTAGCGCAGCTACAGAGACCCAGGCAGAGGGTCAGGCCGAGGAGCCGCCAGATCAGTAGCCAGTCCGCTGGTCCACCCGTACTCGCCCTCAGGTTTCTCCTCGACCTGAGGGGTAGAGGCGGGGTGGTTGACCCCCTCCGAGGCCACAAGGACCCCCACCTGTGGAGCACTTGGACCTGCGGACCGCGAAAGCATGACAGGTGCAGGCCCTGCATCTGATCCCTTACGAGGAGTGGTTTCCAGCCGCTCAGCACCCTCAGGCCTCCGTGGGTTTCTACACAGTACTTCAGGAGGATTTCTACACAGCGTATGTCAACAGCGGCGTCCATCTTCGACCTCACAGAGTCTGCCCGCTCGAGACTATCGTTGCAGTTGCTGGAGAGGCCATTCGTCCCATGCTCTCTTACCCGCCGGGATTAGTAGATCTACTTGGACGGAGTGGCCAGTACGTGGAGGATTGGGTCCGACAGTTCTATGCGTCTCTCTAGATCCCCTTGGATCACCGGTTTCTCCACTTTGCTTTCAGAGGGAGGTCCTACAGGCTCTACAGTTCATGCGCCCACGAGTACCTTGGTCTGACAGCCTATGCGACCAAGATTCACACCTTGTGCTATGGAGAGACAGAGCCACCTCGGCGTCCTCATGCAGGCGAGATTCCTCCAGCAGACTTGGTTTGTGCCTGCTTCCGAGAGCTGTTCGGAGAGGGGTCCAGCCGACGTCCTCGTGACTTGACGCTGATGGCCCGTCTTGTGAATGAGGTCATGAGGCGTACTATTCTACCTCGGACAGGATATAGAGAGGGGTTGACACGCATTCAGATCTGGCTTCTTCACCACCTTGTCTCCTAGCTAGAGTTCGATATTTGGGATGTCATTATTTCTGAGATGGAGGACACTCTTGCAGAGGGATTCAAGGGTCACAGGCAGCTTCCCTACGCCCACTGGATCTGCGTACTTATGAGGAAGATGATTCCGGCCCTGCTATCTGAGCTCACTCACTCTTCGACGGAGTTTCCCGTGTATGACACTCACCAGATTGCCGGGGCTCATCCAGACACTCGTCCCCGGGATCAGCGTCAGCGGCCAGTTGTCACCGAGACAGAGGCTAAGCAGGACAAGGCAGTTCATCAGCTGGCAGAGGCAGAGCTTGCCGGTCTTGAGGCAGAGGCAGAGGATGCCGACCTTCCCGAGGTTCCTACTGACAGCTCAGACGAGGACTATGCTCCTCTTCCGAGGATGCATCCACTAGCAGCTCATGACTCAGAGGCCTCCTCGTCATGTATGGCCGGCTCCGATCCAGCTCTTCTAGCCATTCTCTCTCGGATGGAGCAGCAGCAGTCTCGGCTTTCTAAGGAGGTTCAGTGTCAGGCTGAGGAGCAGCGTCGTCAGGCTTAGAAGCAGGCCAGACTTGCCGAGGCACAGGCAGTGGCAGCAACACAGGCTCAGGAGCGCCAGGACGCTCTCCAGCGGCAGATGATTCAACTTCAGACTCAGACTCTTGCCTTCATGGAGAGGATGGCGGCTATTCCTCAGTTACCTCCGCCGCCACCTCAGGTTCAGCTACAGCAGTCTGGATCGTCGACCTCGTACTACACGTCAGTTCCTCCGTCGACGGTCTCGCCCTTTCCGCAGTATCCTCAGTGGTTTACTTCGCCTCTGCCAGGGCAGCTGCCAGGGTTCACACCGATTCGCTCGGGCTTCACTCCTACTCAGACGGAGTCGGTTCTAGTGACCCCTCGAAGTTTGGAGGCTTCGTTCAGCGAGCTCACCGGCCTGCCTACCCCGCCTCAGTTTCTCTTGCCGGTGACCTCAGCTCTAGCTCCCGCTACTGGTACTACAGAGACTCTCCCTTCTTCAGTAGCATCGTCCGAGCCACCGGTCTCTCAGAGTCAGCCTCTACCTGTCAAATCCGCTCCCGCGGCTTCTTTGACCGTCACCGTGATAGAGACAGGGACAGTGGATCCTCCTCGAGAGTCAGAGGTTCCCAAGCCAGAGGCCGCTCCTGAGTCAGCTAAGCAGACCCAGACTGCTTCTCCTACACGTCCAGTGTCCGAGGGTCAGCTAGCTCACAGTTCGTCGTCCGACGAGGAGGCTATCCTTGCTCAGTTTGAGGCTCTTCTGCGTACCTCGTCGCCCGACTCGTCTGCTCCCGTCCCATCTTCCGACCCTTAGGCTTTGGTTCTTGATGCCAAAGGGGGAGCTTGTGAGAGGGTCTCGGTTCTTTTGTGTGCTCCTTGCACTCATATGCATTCATGTTTATCTTTTGGCACTTGTACGATATGTGTATTTCTGTTGGATGTGACATGTTATGCTTCGCTCGTTATTTATTAACATGTCACCTGGTTATGCTCATTTACTTTGCTTTCACACTTATACTCCGATAAATGAGCTTGTTCATAAGTACTTGTGTTAATTCTTATATGTTGAGTACTTATGTGGACTTGGTTTGTATAAGCATGCCTAACCCTTTTTGATCTTATTGTCACATGCTTATATGAACCAAGTAATTGAAAACCTCACCTCTCTTTTAAAACATACTTGAGGTTGTCATCAATCACCAAAAAGGGGGAGATTGTGAGCATCTAGGCCCCCAGTGGGTTTCGGTGATTGGATGACAACGGTAAATTACTATGACTAACGTGTGTTTTGCAGAAACAGTTGAGTTAGGTCATGGTAATGATGATCGTGAGGGAACTATGGTATTCATGTCCCCTTAATGATGGAATTTGTTCGGTTTTCAAAGGATGGACGACGAAGACGGTGATAGGCTAGTTCTATGTGTCATTTGGTGTTGAAGGACACCTAGAGTAGCATAGGTCTTTGTTTTATCTTTGGCCGTACTATTAAGGGGGGTTTGAATGGGTAGCTTGACCTAGGTGAGACTTTTGAGTTAGGTGTGGTGCACACTTGTTAACCAAAGCTCTAGGTAGCTTAGAAAGGTCCCTAAGATCATAAGGAAGAAAGTTCGTGAAGGGAGCATCGCAAACCGAAGTCGTTTTGGACTTCAAATGTCGACCGGACACTCGAACCCTAGGGACCGGACGCTAGGGTATGCGTCCGGTTAGTGGTGCTCGCTGAGGGACAGGTCTGGTCCAACTCAGAGAGGTTCCAGAGAGTAAAATCCTTGACCGGACGCGTCCGGTCAGTGGTGATCGGACGCATGGTAGCGTCCGGTCAGTGCTTCGTACACGTGTCAGGGCTAACGTCATTTAGCCATAGGGCACTGACCGGACGCGTCCGGCCACCCCGACAGGTGCGTCCGGTCAGTGTGTAACTGGATGGACATACCCCTTCGTGCATGTTTTGAATTGGGGGGTATAAATATGCCTCCCCCTCATTCATGCTGCCTCTCTTGCTCATTTGAAAGGTTGCCAAACACATTGTGATTGCAAATGAGTGCAAGAGGCCTAGTGAGGTTGAGAGATTTGATAATTGAGTGATCAAACACCTCATTAGTGAAAAAAGAGAGTAGCAAGTGTGCATCCACCCATCACATTAGCCTTGTGTTGGTCAAGTGAGAGTTCTTGCTTGTTACTCTTGGTGATCGGCATCACCTAGACGGCTTGGTGGCAATCGGAGAGCTTGGTGATCATCCGAAGGCATTGTGGATGACCCAAGCCAAGTTGTGACCGGTAGCGAGCGATTCACCGGGCCGGAGTGGCGAAGAATCAGCTCGTATTGAGCACTTGATCCTTGCGCGGATCAAGGGGGAGCGATACCCTTGCGTGGGTGCTCCAACGAGGACTAGGGGGGTGTGCCGACACGTTGATACCTCGGCAAAAAGATCGTCATGTCATTTCTACTCCTTTACTTACGCATTTACCTTTGAGCAATTCAATTCCACATTATACTTGTTGTTCATTCACTATTGAATTGCTTTGCTAGAGTAGGAGTGGCATAGACATTGTCTTTTGTGCGGTAGAATAGAAAGAAAAACACTTCTAGGCACAAGGGGGTTAATTGGGCTTAATAGGTTTTAATTCTTGCTAAAGTTTAGAAAAGCCCAATTCACCCCCCCTCTTGGGCATCTTGATCTTTTCCACATTGAAATTCACTAGTAACTTGTTGTACCACCAACAAAGAATCACTGTAAGCTTCAACATGTTTTACTTCCATGTTTTAAATTCAGCACCATTAGGAGAAAAATGACTATACCAACACTTTGGCCCTCTTTACAAGCTGATCCATCGAAATAAAGCTTCCATGGTGTAAAAGTAAGGTAATTAATCTCATCTTCTAGATCAATACCTGGTTCAACAATAAAATCAGCAAGAACTTGACCTTTTAATGCTCTTAATGGTTCATAAGTCAAGTCATACTAAATTAATGCATATGCCCATTTGCCTATCCTTCCACTAAGGATTGGCTGATATAACATATGTTTAATCACATCGGCTTGGCATGCAACAACACATGTACTAGATAGCAAATAATGTCTCATTTTAGCACAAGCATAGTATAGTGATAAGCATAATTTCTCAATATGGGCATACCTTGTCTCAGGATCAAGAAGACGACGACCGATATAATCAATCACATACTCCTTACCTTCGTCTTCTTGAGTCAAAACAGCCCTGATAACCTTTTCTTCGGTAGCAACATACAATTTGAAAGGAACTCCCCTCCTAGGTGCACGAAGAACCGGTGTTGTGGACAAATATTCCTTTATCTTCTCAAATGCCTCTTGTTGCTTTGCCCCTCAAGTGAATTCAGATTCATCCTTCAATTTTAAAATGGGAGCAAAAGGAATAATTTTCCTAGACAAGTTTGCAATGAACCTCCTCAAATAGTTCACCTTCCCTAAGAACTTTTGCAAGTCCTTTTTTGCATGTAGGTGCCTGAACTTTCTTGATCTTCTCTATCCTTTTAGGATCAATCTCTATGCCTTTATCATGAATAATAAAGCCTAAAAACTTCCTAGCCGATACGCCAAAAGCACACTTTAGTAGGTTCATCTTCAATCCATAGCGGCGCATCCTCTCAAAAGCAAGACACAAATCGGCCAAATGAGGTACATGAGTGGCCGATTTGATCACAATGTCATTAATATACACTTCCATAATCACACCAATCAAATCATGAACGATCAAGTTCATAGTGCGTTGATAAGTAGCACCTGCATTCTTCAGCCCAAATGTCATCACAACCCACTCAAAGAGACCAACAAACCCAGGACAAATAAAAGTCATTTTAGACATATCTTCTTCGGCCATAAAGATCTGATTATAACCAGTGTTGCCATCAAGAAAGCTAACAACCTAGTGTCCTAAAGCATCATTAATAAGCATATTGGCTATCAGCATAGGATACTCATCCTTTGGAGTGGCTCTATTCAAATCTCTAAAATTAATGCAGACTCTGATCTTCCGAGTGTCTTTCTTCTCGACAGGCACAAATATTAGAGACCCACTCTGCATATCTACATGGCTGAATAAACCCCGCTTGTAACAACCGATTAATCTCTTCTTTAATCCGGTCGTATATTGTAGAGTTAAAGCGGCGAGGATGTTGTTTGAAGGACCTGAACCCAGGTTTGATGGGGAGCCGATGCTCAACAAGCTCTCGGCTCAATCCAGGCATCTCCATATAATTCCATGCAAAGCAAGCAACGAACTCTTTTAAAAGCGCGATTAACTCAAGTTTATAATCGACTTTCAATTTTGGTTTACAAATGTCAGCATAGGCACAGAACCATCTCCAATATCAACTTGTTCTAAATGGTCAGCCGATGTAAAACCTTGGCCCAACTTGTTGAGCTCATCAAAGTCATCAATAGCCTCACACGTATAGGTCTTGAAAGTCTGATATTGTTCAACATGATGTTTTAGCCATTCGATAAAAGATTACATGATGATATTGAGCCGATTGTCAATCGGCTTCAGAGATACAGGTACAAAACCCTCCCTAGTAACACTAATAAAATAAAAATCAGAAAGGTCTCTGCCAGATAAACAAGCAATAGCATCATGCCCCCCGAGCGAAGGAGCATCAGCCGTAGCAACATAGGCCGATGAATCTGAATGTACAATCTCTACATCGTCCCCACCCACTGAATGAGGAACTGGTGCAAGCTAGAAGGGATACATCGATTAGCATGAATCCAATCGCGCCCAAGTATCAAGTTATAGCTACCTTGTACATCAGCGATGAAGAAGGCAGTGGCCAAAGTCTTGCTCCCAATAGTAAGCTCCATGGATGCAACTCCTTTGGCTAGAATACGGTCTCCTCCACCAACTCCGGTAATCGTCATGTTGGTCTTGACCAATTCTTCATCAGTGCCACCAAGCTTCTGGTAAAGCGAGTATGGCATCAGGTTCACAATTGCTCCACTATCGACCAACATTTTGTGCACTGACGTGCCATTGATATGACCCTTCACATGTAACAGCTTGAGAAGATTGTCAAAGTCTTCGGGTTTCTGAAATACAGCACTCTGTGTGGCAAAATTAAATTCCGTCACCATTGAATCATCTCCTACCACATAGTAATCAGCAGATAAATAAACTACATTAAACTCTATCCTTTTTGGGGAAGGTTCATAGTCCACCATCTCTTCATATCGCTCCTCGGATATATCTTCACTACGTGCAGCAACACCAACATCAACGGAGGAGATAGGATCATCCAGAGATGCGCCGGAGACCACTGGAACAGTAGGAACTGATTTAGTCAGTTTGAAATCTAGATTTGTTGGCTCAGCAAGCGGCGCAGAAGTAGCCGATTTAATCGGCTCAGCGATCGACTTAGTTAGTTCAACATCCAACCTTGTCGGCTTGTGATCCAACCTGGTCAATCCGGAATCTGACCTTGTCGGCCCATCAGGCGATTTAGCTAGCTTGGGATTTGACCTGGTCGGCTTGGGATCCGACCTGATCGGTTTAGCAACCAATGTAGTCGGTTCTTGGTTAACAGAAACTGACTTTTCACCCCCTCGCTTGCCTTGGGGAAATATTGGATGCGTTGAATTGAATATATCTTTCCTCATCTTCTCAAGCCTTTGCCGCTTCTGTTTGTCATACCGAGCTCTTTGCAGTTTTCTCCGATGAGTTTTACTTAAACTAGGAGGACACCACCTAGGCTGAGTATATTTGGGATTCCGCTCGACAAGTTTTTCCTCTTCCACTCCGGCTGCAATATTTGGAGCATCTTCCTAAATCTTTGTCGGAGGTGGACCCTCGATCACCATTGGCTCAACTTCATTAACGATGGGAGCCTCCATAGAACTGATGGTGATAATTGGAACAAGACTAGGCTTGGTCGGAGAGGTAACAAGAGCTTTTTGCACCTTTTTGGGCACATAAACTTGTCGCACGTGCGCCTTCCCTGTCTCTTGAGAAGTCAAAGTCCTTGAAGTAATCACTCGACTCTGACTCGTACCGCTGGAGCTCGATTGATCACCCAGTTGGCTGAATTTGGATATCCTTGGACATTGATTAGTAGGCACTCTCCAACTTTGTTGATGATACACAGGTGCCAGCAAAGGATATGGCACCCAAACCCCTTGGGGACCCAATTGTGGAGGTAGTGAAATAGGAGGACCCCACTGAGGCATATGAGTAGCAGTCTTCAGCTGTGGAGATGCTGCTTGAGCCACCATCAACTACTTAGACTTTTTATCCTCTCGCTTCGGAGGAGTAGACTCTTTTTTTTAATGGCCGATTCTTGGAATCGGCCTTTTGCTCTTTGTATTTGGCCATAAGCCTATCGAAAGTACATTGCTCCTTGACGAATCTCCCCTTATTCTTCTCCACATTAGTCTTCCAAGTACCAATCTCTGGTCTCTGTGGGACGAATGTGCGTAGGATATGAATTCCAGAAGGGGCGGAGCTACTGGAGCCGGCTAAACCGACTGGGGCGGTCGATTTAGCCGACTTGGGTGAGCTGGAAGGGGCTGAGCTAGCCTGGTCGCCTCCTCGGGCCAACTGAGCCAACTGTTCCAGGGTAGAGTCAGCTTGGTCGTCTGAGGGAGCCGACCTAGCTGGTCTCTATTGTGCCACTCTAGTCTCATACCACCTATGCTTATTCAGGTGTCTCGTTGATCCGGCAGTAATCTTGAGCTTGTTCTTGCCATCATCACCTTTATCAAGCACCACTTTGCATCCTGGATTGTGCTCAACATTCAGTGCGACCCGCGGTTCGCCAATAATGACATTCTTGCCTTCAGTTGTATCAGCTTGCTCGGGACGAATCAAAATAGCACGACTACCTGCTTCCACCATATGCATTGGGAAGGGAGTAGTATCAACTTGCATCTCGGTAAGACTCAATCGCCCCTCATTAAGGGCTGATTGGACCTTCTGATGAAAAACATTGCAATCATTAGTGGCATGAGAAAAAGAGTTATGATACTTGCAATAATCCCTCCTTTTTAATTCGTTAGGTGATGGCAATGTATAATTAATTTTAAGAAAACTGAATTTAAGCAATTCATCAAAAATTCGGTCACACTTAGAGAAATCAAAGGTAAATTTCACTTCTTCACCCCGATTCTTCTGAATCGGTTTGAGAGAAGGACAAGTAACTAATTTATTTTGCGTTGTCCATAAGAACTCAGCAGCATAGCAATCTTTAGATTCATCGTCCGAACTATCAGAATAAGTTTCAACAACATATACGTTCGGCCGATACGATCTATGTGGATCATGAGGTTCTTTAAGACGCGATTCAATTGAAACAACCTTTTTGTAAAAGTTGATTCACATTAAAGAACTCGTAATGCTAAAGTTTATCTTTAATCTCCCGACGCAAATCAGCAAAACATAGATTTGTCAGATCTCTATCAGAAATCATTAAATGGAAACATTGGCTCTTAGTGTCCTTAAAATGTTTAAAGAAATCAATTAGAGGTTCGCTACGTCCCTAACGAACCGATGCAAGATGTGAGAGTCTAGTTTCTTGAACTCTATCATAAAAGTGATTATGAAACTTTTCCTCCAATTCAGCCCAAGAACTAATAGAACATGATGGTAACGATGTAAACCAAGCAAAAGCTATACCAGTAAGAGACAAAGGAAAATGACGAACGTTCATGAAATCTAAGGTACTAGCTTCATCCATTTGTGCGAGAAACATAGTACGTGCTCCATAGTTGATTTACTACCATCACCACTAAATTTATAAAATTTTAGTACTCTCCAACCATCGGGTGCTTTCAAAACAACAAAGTGTGGAGGGTATGGCTTAAAATAAGTAGTTCTACTAGATTTTATTTGAACCCCTAAACTACTCTCGAGAGACCTGGTTATTTCCTCTTTGAACCTGAAGGACCGAGAAGCAACCAGAAAGCGACCAGAGGGGGGGTGAATGGGAGCTTCATAATTTCCTTTCGAAAACTAGTAGCCACTGTCCCGAGAATCACCCCAAAAGACAAACCCTAGAGCTTGCTAATGTCCACGACCCTAGATGTAGGGTGGATGCTTCCAAGAAGCACAGTGGGACACTACACAACTCTGGAAAGCCAACGCAAAAGACGGAAACCAAATCCGACAACGAACGAACAACCCGCGAACGAAAACGCGCAAGGCAGTCTCGACCGGACTCTGGGCAGCGTCCGGTCAGGGAGCACCGGACGCGTCCCGTCGTCAGAAAACCAGTTTCGGACCTTACTGTTCGTGACCGGACTTTGGTGTACGGTGCGTCCGGTCAGGATAGTAGCGTCCGGTCACCAGGACAAAAACAAGTGAACAGTACGCGCTGTGCGTCCGGTCAGTGAGGTCCACAAGCGTCCGATCAATCAGCAGGAAATCGTAGTGAACGTTCAACGACCGGACTCACCTAGCCAGCGTCCGGTCGTCCCGACCCCTGCGTCCGGTCACCCTGTGACAGCACAATTCATCCACCGATTTGAATCAAACTCTCCCAAAACGAAACCTCTAGGGTTCAAACTTGGAGAGATGAGTCACAAGGAGTATAGTGAGCTATCTCTAAGAGATCATGGCTCGAACCTATCTCCAAATCGATGAATCGAAGAATTTTGGGGGAAGGGAGAAAACTTGACCCGAAACGAAAAATCGATCGATCTCCTAGACCGTGAGGTTAGAGATTAAATCCTTCGGAGGAAAGAAGTGCCTCACGATCTAGAACAACTTGGTTCAAGCAGATTTGCAAAAGATGAACCAAGCAAAGAGATCAAGCGACGGGAAGAACGTGGAGAAAAAGGATTCCGCGAAGAACACGAACAAAACGCGAATCACACCCACGAATCTGCAACTGTGTGGCTACCACACGCTAGAACCGTGAGGATACGGCCTCACTTCCTCAAAATCAACAGTGCACAGAGGCAAGTCTCTCTGTGGATCTCAGCTAGCTACAGCAGGGGATGGGAGAGCGGAAAACCCTAAGTGCGAAAGAGCAAATGACTGAGATAGCAAGGGAGGAGGGAGTCTCCCGACTACTTATCCTACTACTAGCCTAAGTCTAATTCCTACTCTACCCCTCTCTATTCTAATTACAGAGCGAACCAGCTAAACCCTAGGGTTATTCTGGACCAACTCGGTGGTAGGTGTATCCGACGGCCACTCCCGCACAATTCGAAGCGTTGCCTCGACGCAACCTCCAGATTGCCGCCACATGCCGCCATAGCTCTGCACCCCCGGTTTTGTGGCCCAAACTGGGAAACCAGCCTTTTCCAGCCATCCCCCGGTTTTGAGGCCCAAACCGGGAAACCAGCCCACCAGCTTCTGAGTTTTGAGGCCAAACTCAGCAAACCCTCAGCGCCCCGGTTTTCAGGCCCAAACCTGGAAACCGTCCTCAGCCCGAGTTTTGTGGCCAAACTCGGAAACCATCCGCACCCAGGTTTTGAGGCCCAAACCTGGAAACCGTCCACCCGATGGTTTTTCCCTGGCTCTACCACCAAACCGACGTCGTAGAGGGGATGCACCGCCCGTGCACCCCGTCCACCGACACGTGTCCCCAAGTCTATGACTTAGGCAACACATGACCGCAAGTCTTCGCTCGTTCCTGTCCCAGGCTGCTAGCCACCACAGCTGATCCTCGGGCCTCTGGTCCCTCAGTCCAAGCCTCACGTCCGCCCTTCGCCGCTCTTGGTCCATCGGCACGACACGTCTCTACTTGACCTTCACCTTGCCTTTGATCACTGCATCCGTGCTCGACACCTGCACAACACAAGCCAAAGAACATGTGCATCATCCCAGTTGACAATCACTCATCACTCAGAGACCCAGCATACACCCATGTATCCGCAATCTCCCCCTTGATGAGTGCATTGTCAACTACCAACACAAATCATAGTAGAAAGAGAAGAAGGAAGAAGGAGAAGAGAGAACTCGACCAAATGACCCAAAAGCATAGCAAAGCCAAAGAAGGTCAAGTGGAAAGAGCAAGACAACTTGGTCCCCAAAGACATGGGCAACGGCTCGACGCAACCAAGCAAAGCAAAGCTAGCCCTCAAGAAGAGGTAGAACAGGCTCAACACCGCTAGCAAATCCCAATCGAAAATATCGAAGCAAAATGCTAGTCCCTCAAGATAGAGGCACAGAGGCTCAACACAACTAGCAAAGGAAGCTTGATACCGATGCCTTTCGGCCAACAAGAGACAGCAAAGCTCAAGCTCCCCCTTAGTTGATCATCCAGGAGACATGCAAACTCTCCCCCTAGAAACTCCCCCTCAAATGAACACTCAGGAAGCACAAATGATTTGCAAATTCTCCCCCTTTGTTGAAAATGCACGAATCAAGTAAAAGGCTCTCCCCATCAGAAAGGGCACCAACAGAAGTGCTAACTAGGGAGGTTCTCCCCCTTCTATCATGCATATGAGTCAAAATGCAAGTTAGCAGCTTCAGGAATATATTCAGGAGAATGCAAAGATGCTCTAAACAGTATAACTCTAATGACTCATCAACAGCATGCAAGCTCAGCAAAGGCTCAAACTGATCACCAGATATGAAGTATGAACATATGAGCAGAAAGGAGCAGTTTTGAGTCAAAAGGTACTCACCATCAAAATAGCACTAGCAATGTATAAACAGGAGTCTGAACAAGTGCTAAACATGTATACAAGGTGAACTACCCCTAGCAAAGTTCAATCATCATGCTTAAGAATGTAACATACACTTGTGAATTCAAATTCAGATCAGAGTTGCAGCGGTGAAATTACACAAGTTCAATTATTAGCAGGTGATTGCGAGAGGTTGAAAGCTTGTCATTGCCTAACTTTGCAACCGAGCGAAGCCTATGCCGAAGCAATCAGAAGCTTAAAGCTACGGTTTCGGTCATACACTACACGGCTCAAGTTTAACTCAAAGTGCAATGAGAAACCGTCTTGATACCGTGATGTGTTGACAAGCAATCCCATCTCGATCTTTTCAATTCACTAAAACTTGGTACAAATTTTAAACATGATATGAACAGACCAAGCAAGTGAATGACTCAGAACTAGAGACATAGCAACCTAGCATATATGAAAAGCACGAGTAAACTCAACACATCCTACACATGCTAGTTGCATATCTCAATGGTGAACATTTTCAGATTTCAAATTATTAAGCAAATTCACCATTTCAAAAATAGCTCAGCTCACAACATGTACTAGTGATCAGAAAGAGCGTAAGCTACAAGCATCAACATAAGCATCGGAGCATACTACATGGTGCATAGTTACATTCTAGTGATTATAGACATGAAGCTCAGAATGTAAATGCATATGCTAAAATGCAAAAGAAAAGAAAGACAAAAGAGTCAGACAAATATACAAGATCCAAAATGTTTCCCTCAACTAAAAGGGGAAACACACACCAAGCTCACCCCTCAACCGATTAAAGGTTGATTCATCTAAAGGCTTGGTGAAAATATCAGCCAGTTGATGATGAGTATCGACATGGCGAAGGTCGATATCACCATTCTCCTGGTGGTCTCGCAAGAAATGAAAGCGCACATCAATGTGTTTGGTCTTCGAGTGAAGCACGGGGTTCTTAGCAACGCTAATGGCACTCGTGCTGTCACAAAGCAAAGGCACGCGAGAAAAGCTCAGACCAAAATCACGCAAAGTGGCCATCATCCAGAGCAACTGGGAACAACAGCTAGCCACAGCAACATATTCAGCCTCTGTGGTGGACTGAGCGACACTAGACTGCTTGCGAGAAGACCACGAAATAAGAGAAGAACCAATAAACTGGCAAGTCCCAGAAGTGGACTTGCGCTCAATACGGCAACCAGCAAAATCGGTATCCGAATAACCGCAAAGGGAGAGGGTGGAGGAAGCAGAATACCAAATCCCGAACTCAGGTGTGAAACGAAGGTACCTGAATATGCGCTTCATTGCCTGACGATGAGAAGTGCGCGGCGACGCCTGAAAGCGCGCGCATAGACACACCGCGAACTGGATGTCCGGGCGTGTCGCCGTCAGGTAGAGCAGCGACCCGATCATGCTTCGGTACTCCTTCTGGTCCACTGCTTCTCCATCCACATCCGCATCCAGGGCAGTCGTTGTCGACATGGGTGTTGGAAGAGGCTTGGCCTCACCCATATCGAACCGCTTCAGCAAGTCCTTGGTGTACTTGCCCTGGTGCACAAAAGTCCCCTCTCGGGATTGCTTGATTTGCAACCCGAGAAAGAAAGTCAGCTCACGCATCATGCTCATCTCGAACTCCCTGCTCATAATATCTGCAAACTTGGCAACCAAAGCGTGAGAAGAACCACCGAAAATGATATCATCCACGTAAATCTGGACCAAGAGAGTGTCTTTGCCTTGCTTGAGGAGAAAGAGCGTTTTATCTACACATCCCATTTTAAAACCCTTAGCAAGCAAAAAGGTTTTCAGTCTATCATACCAGGCTCTAGGGGCTTGTTTCAAACCATATAAAGCTTTGTGAAGTTTAAAAACATGGTTTGGAAACTTGGGATTTTCAAAACCGGGGGGTTACTCAACATACACTTCCTCTTCTATGTAGCCGTTTAAGAAGGCACTCTTGACATCCATTTGAAAGAGTTTAAAACCTTTGGATGCAGCAAAAGCCAAGAGTATCCTAATAGCCTCCAAACGAGCTACAGGAGCAAAAGTCTCCTCAAAGTCTATCCCCTCCTTCTGACTATAACCCTTGGCCACAAGATGCGCTTTGTTCCTCACAATGTGGCCATCCTCTCCTTGTTTGTTTTTGAAAACCCATTTTGTCCCAATAGGATTATAGTTAGGAGGGGGAGGAACTAGAACCCAAACCCGATTTCTCTCAAAATTTTCTAACTCCTCATGCATGGCATTGACCCAATCCGGATCCGTCAAAGCGTGTCCAACATCTCGGGGCTCAAAATTAGCAACAAAAGCAGAATGAGCGAAGTGAGAGATGTGCTGTGACCTGGACCGAGTAACCCGTTCGTCGATGCTGCCGATCATCTGCTGAGGCGGGTGCTGGCGCTGGATGTGTCATGGCGCCTCCCGAGCTGAAGTAGCCTCCCCCTCAATAGCAGCTGGTGCCTCCCCGGGTACAAAAGGTACCGCTCGGGGTGGCGGATCCCACGACCCCCAGGAAGAAGATGTGTCGGGGCCGTGAGTCATCGTAGAAGCTACTCTTTGCGGCACAGCAGGTGGAGGCAATGCTGGGTCATCTATGCCTTCAGCATCCTCGTCCTCATCATCGAAAAGAGGCTCACCAACCTCATGATCACCTGCTCGCTCAAAACGAGAAGAAGGACAAACGAGAGTCTCGTCGAAGCTGACATCTGATGTCTCCATGACTCGGTTAGTATCAAGGTTAAGTACACGATATGCGCGAGTGTGAGTGCCATAACCCAAAAATACACCGTCAGAAGAACGAGACTCAAACTTGTCCAGGTTGTCTTTCTTCAAAATAAAACAATGGCAACCGAAGACTCTAAAATAACTCACCTTGGGCTGTCTACCGAAACGCAACTCATAAGAAGTCTTTTTCAAGAACACTCTCAGAAAAATGTGATTGGAAATATAGCACGCAGTGTTCATAGCTTCGGCCCAATAACGCCTAGGAGTCCTATGTTGTCCTGGCCATCTCAACAAGGGTCCGATTCTTCCTTTCTACAACACCATTCTGGGGTGGTGTGTAGAAGGAAGAAAACTGATGCTCCAAACCCAAGCGGTCACAAAACTTCTCAAAATCCGAATTCTTGAATTCGGAACCATTATCACTCCGAATTGCTCGCATCGAGTTCAAAGGGAACTCGTTCTGAAGACGCAAAATCAGATTACGAGCAAAGGAGAAAGTCTCGGTCTTCTTAGCTAAAAAGAAGACCCACGAATATCTCAAAAAGTCATCAACAACAACAAGCACATACCACTTCCCCCCAACCGAGCTCACCCGAGCCGGACCAACAAGGTCCATGTGCAAAAGCTCTCCAGGGCGCTTGGTCATGACCTGAGTCAACGGATGGTGGGGAGCGGCAACCATCTTCCCGTGTCTACAAGAGTGGCAAACAAGATCCTTCTCCATATGCAACTTGGGCAATCCTCGGATTAGGCCAAGTGAACTAAGCCTTGCAAGCAAGTCGAAGCTCAAATGTCCAAGTCTCCTATGCCACTTCCAAAGATCAGAGGAGGAAGGTCCAGCCACAAGACAACGAGAAGTGCCAAAAGACTCCGAGAAATTTGCACGAAAGACTTTTCCAAAGGGCGAAATCAAACACACAAGATTGCCCTGAGGATCCAAAATACGGCTGAGATTCGGTTTAAAACGAATCTCATAGTCATCATCAAAAAGTTGCGAAACAGAAAGAAGATTAAAATGCAGGTTAGAAACAAGAGCAACATCGCGCAACACAAAGTGCTCATTAACCCGCACAGACCCGCGAGACAATACCTTACCTTTGCTATTGTCGCCGAAAGTTATGTACCCTTTTCCGGCAACAGGGCTAAGGCTGGAGAACCACTTGGCGTTTCCGGTCATGTGCCTCGAGCAACCGGAATCCACCAACCAAATGTCCTCCAACCGTTTTACCTACATCAATAAAAATACATAGGGTGAGCATACGGTCCAACACTGGGGTTAGTGAAGTAAGGGGAATACTAGTGTTGGGCCGGCTGCTCAAAAGAACGGTTAGCAGAAAAACCATTCCTAGCACGTCTACGAGAGGAGCGATCACCACGTAGAGGAAAACGTGGTCCGCTAAGGGAGGAGCGTCCATCGCGATACTCTAAACGCGGTGGGGGAAAACGCTCAACTACAAAGCCTCCGCCACAAGGTCCATAGCCTACAACTGCAGGCTCCCGCCAGGCACGCTCTCTATGAGGCCTAGGCCTAGCAACTTGAGGCACTGCGCCTCTAGGCCTAGCATCTCTCCTCGGAGCTCTCTGCTGCCTAGGCCTGGGAACTTGAGGTTCTGGACCTCTGGGCCTAGCTGCTCTCCTCGGAGCTCTCTTCTGAACATTCGGCACATGTACATCATGGAAAGGATGGTACATGTTCGTGTTGTTCATCTCCCTAGCACGGCGCACCTCTCTCTTGCGCCTAAAGCAGAACTCCCTCAAGTGTCCATCTCTCCCACAGAAGTCACAATGATACCTCACCGCACGCAAAGGGGGTTGTTGGTACTCATGGCTCTGGGTGTGGATCACTTTGCCCTTTTTTGGCAACTCCTCCTGGATAGGTGGCATTGTATCCAGCTTGTTCTTAAGGTGGTTGGGTTTGGGATGCCACACTTGGTTCTTGGGTGGAGCTCTCGGAGGTTCCACAAATACCCCATCCTTGGTGTTAGGTTTGAGAGGCTCTTTGGGTGGAAGCTTGGTAAGTTTGGGAGTAGTGGTGGAGTTGGGCTTCTCACTCGGGTTCAAACCACTCGACTCTCCAATCTTCCCAAAAGCAGAAAGATCAACACCCTGAGCAAAACCTACACCGGGACCTCCGGCAGCTCGCTTGAATTGGGAGATCATCATCCCGAGCTGTGGCTCACCACAAGATACCCATGACAAGATGGTCCGAAGGTATGTGTTTTCTTCCTTGGTTTGCATCTTGTCATGCTTCACATTGGCTATCTCCATCTCCAAGCCCTCACACAAAGCGCACTTAGCCACACAAGTGCTACCTGGG
The DNA here is from genome assembly GCA_009763385.1 of Coix lacryma-jobi var. lacryma-jobi. Taxonomy (NCBI): domain Eukaryota; kingdom Viridiplantae; phylum Streptophyta; class Magnoliopsida; order Poales; family Poaceae; genus Coix; species Coix lacryma-jobi. Next base: position 131,284,261 of record CM019826.1, read on the forward strand.
TTGGCCTCCTCAAGAGACACAATCTTGGCATTCTTCTCTGCCAACTCAGATTGCAAGACAGGACAAGTCTTGCACGCACCCAACAGAGAAGGTCTAGCCTTCAGCTCATCCACCTCTCCTACCAACACAGCATACTTACCTCTCAAAGTGAGAAGGTCAGTCATGTGCGTGGTGCACATCTCACACTCAACCTCCTCCGACACGACCACGGTGGACTTGGCAAACTCAAGCTCTCTCACCGTGTCCTCCCACTTCTGCCTAAACTCCTTGCGCTCTCTAGCGGCACGTCTAAGCAGCTTATCCTGACTAAGCAAGGCGGCAGTAAGCTTCTCATTCTCTGCAAAGAGCTCATCGTGGGTCATGGATACCTGGGAGGTGTCGTCGTCGTCGTCGTCGTTCCGAGGGGAGTTCACCAGCTCACCGTCGACCTCCTTATCGAGGGCCATGGTGCAGAGGCCGTCGTCGTCGGCGAAGAAGTAGAGACCGTTCAGCTTGTCCTCGATCCTCTTCTTCTTCTCGGACTCGTCGTCGCTTGAGCAAGCGGAGTCATCATCCGAGCCGTCGACGTCGCTGAGCGTGGCGAAGAACGCACGCTGCTCAGCCTGGGCCTTCTCCAAGTACTTCTTCTTGATGTACTCCTTGTCGAAGCCGCCCCTCCGCTTGTGCCTTGCGGGGACGTACTTCTCCTTGCGCTTGCCGGAGTCGTACTTGTGCCCATGATCGCCCTTCCCAGATGAATGCTTCTTCTTGGGACAGTTGGCGATGAAGTGGTCGGGGTCGCCGCACTCAAAGCATCCTGAGCGTCCTCCACCGCGGCGACGGTTCATGCGGTTGTTGTGGAACCGCATGAACCGGTTGGCGGGCATTGCCAACTCGTCATCCCCTAATGACTCAAGCTGGTCCTCTGTGACAGAAAAGAGAGACGAAAGAGCAAAAACTCCAGAGGGGTTAGAAGAGCCAGAAACCAAAGCCATAGTCGGGCTAGAAGGATTCTCATAAGAAGCCCTCGACATGGCGTCAATCTCACTAGACTTGAGCTTACTAAAGAGCTCGTCGCAAGTGAGGGTCTCATAGTTAGACGATTCGATGATCGCCTGGACCTTTGAGTCCCACACCGACCGATCAAGAGTGTGCAAAAGCTTCAAGGCCCTCTCATGATCGTCAAAAGGCAACAGCTCCTTGTTCGCTCTCATCTTGTTGACAATGACCTGAAAGCGAGCGAATAAACTCTCTATGCTCTCGCCAGGCATATGTCGAAAGTTCTCATACTCCCGCTTGTGCGACTCATAGAGGCGGGATTTGACCTAAGTGGTTCCCTTATGGAAGCGCATGAGGGTCGCCCAAATCTCGCGAGCCGTGGGGAGGTGAGAAACACGATCAAACTCAGACATGCTCAAACAGGAGAACAAGGCGTTACTTGCCCGGCTATTGGCCTCGTGCTCATCGATCTGGAGCTGAGTGATACGAGCAGCCAAGACAACGTAATCGGCCTTGTTGCAAATCTCCCAAACAGAAGAGCCCATGCTCTGGAGATAGGCCGACATGCGTATCTTCCAATACGCATAGTTCGTCCCATCAAAGAACGGCGATTTGCCCACGCCGCGATCCATGTCGCCTTCTGTGGATCTGGAACCGGCTAAGGTGGAAGATCCTTAACCTGCTCCGATACCAATTGAAGGACCGAGAAGCAACCAGAAAGTGACCAGAGGGGGGTGAATGGGAGCTTCAAAATTTCCTTTCGAAAACTAGTAGCCACTGTCCCGAGAATCACCCCAAAAGACAAACCCTAGAGCTTGCTAATGTCCACGACCCTAGATGTAGGGTGGATGCTTCCAAGAAGCACAGCGGGACACTACACAACTCTGGAAAGCCAACACAAAAGACGGAAACCAAATCCGACAACGAACGAACAACCCGCGAACGAAAACGCGCAAGGCAGTCTCGACCGGACTCTGGGCAGCGTCCGGTCAGGGAGCACCGGACGCGTCCGGTCATCAGAAAACCAGTTTCGGACCTTACTGTTCGTGACCGGACTCTGGTGTACGGTGCGTCCGGTCAGGATAGTAGCGTCCGGTGACCAGGACAAAAACAAGTGAACAGTACGCGCTGTGCGTTCGGTCAGTGGGCTCCACAAGCGTCCGGTCAATCAGCAGGAAATCGTAGTGAACGTTCAACGACCGGACTCACCTAGCCAGCGTCCGGTCGTCCCGACCCCTGCGTCCGGTCACCCCGTGACAGCACAGTTCATCCACCGATTTGAATCAAACTCTCCCAAAACGAAACCTCTAGGGTTCAAACTTGGAGAGATGAGTCACAAGGAGTATAGTGAGCTATATCTAAGAGATCATGGCTCGAACCTATCTCCAAATCGATGAATCGAAGAATTTTGGGGGAAGGGAGAAAACTTGACCCGAAACGAAAAATCGATCGATCTCCTAGACCGTGAGGTTAGAGATTAAATCCTTCGGAGGAAAGAAGTGTCTCACGATCTAGAACAACTTGGTTCAAGCGGATTTGCAAAAGATGAACCAAGCAAAGAGATCAAGCGACGGGAAGAACGTGGAGAAAAAGGATTCCGCGAAGAACACGAACAAAACACGAATCACACCCACGAATCTACAACTGTGTGGCTACCACACGTTACAACCGTGAGGATACGGCCTCACTTCCTCAAAATCAACAGTGCACAGAGGCAAGTCTCTCTGCGGATCTCAGCGAGCTACAGCAGGGGATGGGAGAGCGGAAAACCCTAAGTGCGAAAGAGCAAATGACTGAGATAGCAAGGGAGGAGGGAGTCTCCCGACTACTTATCCTACTACTAGCCTAAGTCTAATTCCTACTCTACCCCTCTCTATTCTAATTACAGAGCGAACCAGCTAAACCCTAGGGTTCTTATGGACCAACTCGGTGGTAGGTGTATTCGATGGCCACGCCCGCACAATTCGAAGCGTTGCCTCGACGCAACCTCCAGATTGCCGCCACGTGCCGCCACCGCTCTGCACCCCCGGTTTTGTGGCCCAAACCGGGAAACCAGCCTTTTCCAGGCATCCCCCGGTTTTGAGGCACAAACCGGGAAACCAGCCCACCAGCTTCTGAGTTTTGAGGCCAAACTCAGCAAACCCTCAGCGCCCAGGTTTTGAGGCCCAAACCTGGAAACCGTCCTCAGCCCGAGTTTTGTGGCCAAACTCGGAAACCATCCGCGCCCAGGTTTTGAGGCCCAAACCTGGAAACCGTCCACCCGATGGTTTTTCCCTGGCTCTACCACCAAACCGACGTCGTAGAGGGGATGCACCGCCCGTGCACCCCGTCCACCGACACGTGTCCCCAAGTCTACGACTTAGGCAACACATGACCGCAAGTCTTCGCTCGTTGCTGTCCCAGGCTGCCAGCCACCACAGCTGATCCTCGGCCTCTGGTCCCTCAGTCCAAGCCTCACGTCCGCCCTTCGCCACTCTTGGTCCATCGGCACGGCACGTCTCTACTTGACCTTCACCTCGCCTTTGATCACTGCATCCGTGCTCGACACCTGCACAACACAAGCCAAAGAACATGCGCATCATCCCAGTTGACAATCACTCATCACTCAGAGACCCAGCATACACCCATGTATCCGCAGAACCGATTTAAAGCTTGACTGAAATCGGTTGTGGTAGAGTTGGAAGTACCGCTAAATATTGGAATTTGACTTGGGGACTTCGGTGGGTTAGGTAAAACAGTGCTCTGCCCTGCCGAAGCTCTAGTTGTCGCTGCCCCTTGATCAGTTCGCGCAATACGACCTGAATTATGGGCAACATTGATGGTATGTGTAGATGTTCTAGCTCCACCACAACCAGTTCTATCGGTTTCATTTGCCGAAGGACCCGATTGTAGTTGGCTAGACTTTGCATAAGAGGTTTGATTTTCAAAGAAATTTAAAGCCATACCAAACTGAGGTTGTTCAGCTGATTGATCAGAACCGATTGTCTTACCCTCTAACTTAACCTACTCATGCTAATTATTCTGTAATGTTAGATATCTAACATTACAGAATAATTAGCATGAGTAGAGTAAGGATCATCTTGTACCTCAGCATTTACCTTTTGAGCAGTCTCTTCAGCCGATTTGGATGAAGAAGTAGGAACTATCTCGTTGAAATCTGGCTCCTTGTCTTGAATGACCTTACCGCGCCGGTCTTTGGAACAACTCTCCAGGAAAGCCTTGAAGACGACATCGAGCTTGGCCTACGCTTGTTGCTTCAACTCATCGGAAAGCTCCTCAATAGCCGAAGGGTGGATGATGTTGTCCTTGTCGTTTCCTCCCCAGCGGAGTCGCCAAAAAGTGTGCTGACATCGGAAGTGATCCAAATCATACACCAGCAGGGCTAGTACGCCCAAAGAAGTTGCAGATCAACCTGGAAACAAGGAACTCGAATAGACCGACAAAACCGATCTACAAATCGGTTAGGCCAATTTAGGGCTTGTTTCCTTATGTTGATAACTCCCGAACTTGTCCCGGGAAGACCCGTCGGGGAGGAGCACGTATAGGTTGCTCTAGGACCAGCAAGGCCGCCTAGAACGCCATCGGATCCCACCGGGAGATGCGACGAACAGAGCAGGGTAATGAGAGAAGAGAGGGTAAAAGAGTTGTAGTAGATTGAATTGATGATTAGGGTTGGATTCCTCAATCAGCTGTGATCCTCTCAAATATATAGAGGGGGTGGCCTTATCCCTGTAGAAAACACTTTCAAATCGTGATTTCCAAGTTTACTATTCAAACTCCATCAAAATATGGAATTAAAAGAGTCCAATCTGGACTGAAACAACTAAATCTGATTTAGCCGATCCTTAATCCGGCCAAACCGACTTCTGTGGGCCTCGGTGCAGCTGACAACAGTCCAATCCGACCAGGTCGATTTGAATATCTTTATAATCTCTACAAATCCCCAAGTGTACGCACCTCCTCGGAAGAAAGTTCTTTAAATCAACACTTTGGTAACTACGAGCCGGTTTCCATTTTTGCCTCACCGCCTCCGAGCAGTTTTACCTGGTCGGAAGTCTCTCAAGAGGTCTTGTGACTAGTTTCTGGTCAGAAGACATCTGCAACAATGATTGGATCAAGCGATCAGACCCAACTTGCTCAGAAGATCTCAGACCACCCTACGCATGAGATATGAAGTCCTCGGTCCCAAATATGATGATGTAAATGTGCTTTTTTGGCCATCTCGATACTTTCGAGTGTCAACAGTTAGTTAGCAAAATAAGGTAGTAGCTGGCATGTCATTTAATTTATGTATATATATGAGACGTGTATTATTTTTATATATATGGTACAAGTAGAAGGCGATCAATCTAATCATGGTGGCCAATGCCGGGGCTCGGAACGGATCCCTCCACGACCTGGATGGTCCACCTGCGATTAGCGGCGGCGATCTTGGCCTCAGGAGTCCTGCTTGACGAAGCCGTGAACACTCGTAGCATGTCTTGTGAGATCGACGATGAAGAAGCACTGTCCTCGGCGGCGTACACATGCGGATGATCACTAGGCATCATCCTTGCGTGCACGAGAGACGACGGCGGTTGTGCTGATGCCAACAGAAGCAAGGATAGGATCACCATGGCAGCGTGTGAGGTCGTAGCCATGGGTGAGGACAATGCAATGCAAAGTGATTAATATTTAGGCTAGATTATTGGCAGAGACTACACAAGGGAGGGTGTTTTGGCTGCTTGTGAGAGATGAGAGATTATATATGAGCTGAGCTGGTGAAGGAGCTAGCTATGAACGAGCTTGGATGTAATGTGAGAATGTGAGCAACGGAGCCATGTATTTATAGGTGAGGACGGAAAGGGCCGGGGGTGGCCAGCAAGTGTGTACTGTGTTGCGTACTTGCGTGGCGGTGACAGGTTTTAATTTGTCGCTTGGTCAAAATTAGTGGAGTACACATCACCGTTACATTCGCCCTATAAAGTTGTCCTACTGAAGTGTACTATTTTGAGCACTACTCTATTAGACTATATTTCCCTCTTTAGATTTCGGCCAAAGATTTTTGTCAGAGAGTGTTGCTGGCTCGAGCTACCCGTTATAAGGAATCTGGGCTTCTGTGACGATTTTCTGGATTATGACGCACCTTCTGTGACAACAGCATATCGTCATAGAAGGGGTACACTGACACGAGAAAGCCTGTAATTGTCACAATCAGTTTGTCATAGATGGATGGTCCTTCTGTGACAAACTAATTATGACAATTACAAGCTTTTTTGTGTCACTGTACCCCTTGTGTGATGATATGCTGTTGTCACAGAAGGTGCGTCATAATCGTGAAAATCGTCATAGAAGTCCAGATTTCTTGTGCACGCTGCGTGGAGGCTTTGTGCGCCCTAGAAAACTCTCATCCAATGCCGCGTGTGCATATATATATGCAACTCATGTCATTCCTTTACTTTTTGAGGGACATATTCATATTTAGCAAGCGTGTTGTGGAACAATAACTGAGAAATATTTGCGCTAAAAATAGCAGATAGAAATATCACTACTACACAAACGATTTTTAAGGTGCCTACATTATTTTACACACAATATAACTGACATAAGAAACCATTCCTATAAATATTCAAGTTGAAGCTCTAGTTTGATTTTTAGTAATTAAGTGGCAACTAGTAGACTGATGTTTTTATGAAGATATTTAAAGTAATGTCCACAAGGCAGTGTGGTAGAGATGGTGATGACCATAAGATACGAGTGATGAACATGCATAGTGTTGTTGAAAAGATGAAGATGATGGATGGCTGAGGAGCACGAGCGGAAGCCACTACTACAATAAACTTAATGGAACCAACATTATAGTTGTCTCTAATGAAAGGTCACGGTTAATCCGAGCTTAATGGAGGTTGTTGTTTTTTCCTCTCGGTTAATTGATTAACAGATGTGGGAATTCCAGAAACCCAAAAAAACCAAAAATATTGCGACTCTAGAGAGTCAAACTCATGATTTGTGGCTCAACACTGCTGAGTCTCTACCACTAAACCACAAAATCATTCATGTTTATATACAATATAATACTTTTAATCAATATTTCACAAACTTATATTAGATATTTTTGCTACTAAAAGAACTCAAATGAAAAACTTTTAACTATAAAGTTTTAAATCTTGTTAAGTACTATAACTTTGCTATGAGATGTGTTTTCATCAGAGATAGTTTGAAAAAATAAAATGAAGTCTCAGAATATGTAACACATATTTGACACTCTAGGTGACTTTAAATCAAAAACTTATCAATATCAAATATGTAACTCAGGACGGCCACTACAACTTTGATATTAACTATGTGATTATTTGAGATCATTTAGAAATTCTAAATTTTATAACCTTCAAAAAAATATTTGGGACTCTGCATATCTTAAAAAAAATCAACTACAAAGTTCAAGATCATTTGATAATTTTAAATTTTAAAAAAATTATGTACTTATAATAACATTTTGGGACTCTAAACTGTTTTAATTTAAAAAAATTCTACTATAAAGTTATAAAGTAGTAGATCTCGTCGAGAGCTACAATTATGATATAGATCGAGTTTGTCTTCATCTGAGTTCATATGAAAAAATTATGAATTATTTTTGTTGCAAACATTAACTGAGGCGAATATTTTAAGACGTCCATTGGTTAATCAATTAACCGAGGCAGTTGTAATTGATTAACCTCAGTGACCACCTCGGTAAATGTATTAATGAAGATAATTATGTTAAGGCAACCACCTCGATTAATAAAGATTAACCGAGACAGTTCTGCCATACATCACCTGCCTCATGGTTGTTGGGCCTGCTGTTCGGCCTGCCATGAATAACCGAGGCATCCAGCCAGCCTAACTACCTTGAGGCCATTTTTAAATGCCTCGCAAAAGATTTTGTATAGTAGCGAGTAAAAGGACCGTGACGCCTAAGAGGGTGAATTTGGCAACTTAAAACTTCTACTCTAAACTATGGCCTCTAATTTCCACCTAGTCAAAACTAATGCAACAAAGTAAACTATCTAGAGTGCAACTAAGGTCTTGCTAGGTGTGTTGCTATCTCTACCGCAAAAGAGTTATGCAACCTAGGTTCTAAACCTATCAACTAGCCTATCAACTAAGCTAGGAAAGGTAAAGTACACAACCAAGGCGCAATATAAATGTGGAATCTAAAGAGTGTGGTAGAGATGCAAACTCCCATTGATGACTCCGGTATTTTTACCGAGGTATCGAGAAGCGCGCAAGCTTCCCCTAGTCCTCGTTGGAGCCCCTCGCAAGGAATCCCTCGCAAGGGCCAAGCTCCCGTTCGGGTAACTCCGTGGATAGCCCCGAGCCTTCCCCACGTGCAAGTGGGTCTCCGGTTAAGCCGCTCGAGGCACGGCTTCTCCCGGATGCTCCCCGCCGTCTTCACTATCAGGCTTTCGGCCGAAACACCGCGGGCCTTGTTCCCTTTGGTACACGGTGGCGGCCACACCACAAACGCGGTTGGTGTGATCTCGCAAGACTACAAGCCCTCCGATGTACAAACAACGGTGCGCGGAAGCACCGGTAGGTAAGAGGTATGCAAACCTCACTAAACACTAGGCCTAACACCTAGAGCAAGCGCAAAGCGGTGGTCTAACTAGCTTAAGCACTTCGCAAAGCACATACACTAATCACCTAGTATATCACTTAAGCACTTTAGTGGCTAGAGCAACTAAATATGTGTTTATACACTTGGTACACTTCCTTGAGCTCCAACCTTATTGTTTTGGCCGGCTATGGGGGTATATATAGAGCCCCAAGCAAAAAGAGTCGTTGGGCAATGAGATGGACTTTTCTGCCATTGACCGGACGCACAGTACGTGCTGATGGGACGCATCTGGTCTCTCACAATGGCTAGTTGCCAGCCTGCACAGGCACTGATCAGACTCTGCATGAGTCTGGTCACAGGTGATCGGACGCGTCCGGCCACGTTTTCGTGCCTCTGGAAACTCTCTGTACTCGATCAGACTGAGCTGAGCTCTAGCGTCCGATCGTCCTCGAAGCGTCCGGTCACGCGGTCGCGCTGAGGAACAGTTGCATCAGTGCGTCCGATCGCAACTATCGCAGCATCCGGTCATACGAACGTGGCGCTGCCGGCTGAAAGTACTGACCGGACGCATCCAGGCCAGCGTCCGGTCACTGCTGAACAGCGTCCGATCACTTGTTTTCCCTGCCTTTCACTTGATCTTTGTGCCTGACTTGGTTCCAGTCTTGTGCCTTGGACTTTGCTTGATGTTGAGAGTCTTTTATTGAGCTTCAAATGTCTTGGTTGAGGTGTTGATCATCGGATCATCACGTCGCCTTAGTCCAAGTCATCTTTTGCACCCTATTCGATTACAAAACAAACACTTGCAAACATATTAGTCCAATATGGTTCTGTTGTTCATCAAACACCAAAATCCAAATTTAAATGGGCCGAGGTCCATTTTCCTTACAATCTCCCCCTTTTTGGTGATTGATGACAACACGACCAAAGCTAGCGAATAAAAGATACAAGATTAAAAATGCAATCTACTTGCTAGGATGCAATGCAAAGACAAGATCATATGATGCTAAATAAATATCAAATTCAAATAATACTTAATAACATATCTTCTCCTTGCCATAGAGTCCCTTTCTGGCATTATGGATTTAAACCTCCCCCAAGGTCCATAATCCACTTCCTCCCTTTCTTGGACCATTCCAAAAAGATAACCATAAAAGATTGAAAATTTTGATTTTGGTTATTTTGTTTGTTTTAGTTTGGGCTTGCTTTTTGGTCCTTCAAATTCTCCCCCTTTGGAATTGTAACACCCTAAAATTTGTAAAGTTTAGAAATAGAGAGAAAGTGTTATTTTATATATTTTTGGTGCTCATGAGAATATAGGAGAAATAAAACTTTTTTTTGAATTAAAATTTATCTTAGGGTAACAACATGTTTGTCCGTACATGCTGGTGCATATTTAATTTTGTGTTGTCTGGTGTGCCCAAGAGTTTTAAAAGATTTCAAATTCATTTTGAAAAAGCTTTTGAAATGTTTGAAAACAAAAAGGAAAGGCTTTTCTTCTCCCTCCCTCACCCCTCTCCCCAATCTGGCCCGAGGGCCCAGCCTGCTCGCGCCCCTTTCCCCTTCTCTCACTAGGCCGGCCCAGCGCCTCCTCTTCTTCTCACCGCGGGCGGCCCGCTCGACATCTCCATCCCTCTCTTCTTCTGCCTTGGGCTATGCCCAGCAAGCCGGCCCAGACCGACGGCCGCGAGCCCATGTGGACGCCTCTCCCCCTCTCCTTCTGATCGCCGCCAGACGGGCCCTGCCCTTCCCCTCGCTGACACTCGAGGCCCGCTAGTTAGGGTCTCCTCCTTCCCTGAGTCGTCTCCATGTCGGACTCGATCGGGCTCGCATCCACCCCGGCACTGCCAACCTGGCCCCCTCCGCATGCTGAGCCCCTATATAAGTTTCCCCACGTCCGCCGTCTCTCCTTTTGGTCCCGAATCGAGTTGCTCTCGTGCCCTAGCCCCCTTGCACCCCTGTTTTGGATCTCACCGAAGCTCGTCCTCCGCCTCGCCTCGTTGTCAACCGTCCTCACCCATCTCCGATCTGAACGAGGACTCCGGTGAGTTCGTCGTTGCTATATCTATCTTCTCGTGCCAATTTTGAGTCCAACCGTGGCTTGTAGCACAGATTCTTGGATAGCCGGTGACTACAGGGGCTCACAGTCCGCCTCGTCACGCCGTGCATCACCTCTGGGCTCTCTCTGTCGACACTTTTGCCTCTGGTGAGTTCCCCTCTTTCTCCTCTTCCACCCCATGCCTTTGTCCTGCCTTCTCATGCTCGGAGTCGCCGGATCAACGATCTCCGGCGAGCTCTAGGCTCGGCCAGCAATGGCGGCCGCTGCCTTCTCTTTCCCCTCTGACCATAAAGCGTCGCCTCTCCCTCTTTCTTCTAATCTCGCCCGTTGCCTGCAGATCCAACGGCCAGAATCATCCCGTACCCCTTCGCTGGTCAGATTTGCAAAAGAAACCATAAAGTTTTTAATATAAAACCCGCAGTCCTAGGCGCCTCGCAAAAATACGTTTTCATCTTTATAAAGCGTAAACCCGGTCTGTGGTTTTCAAAATACGTTTTCCAATAATCACAACTTTGCCACTGATTTTGTTTTCGCTATAAAATCTCCGTTTTAAATCCGTTTCAACCTGTTCAAGTTGCGTTAGGTTCGTAATTAAATAATCTACATGTTTTTGCAATGGTTAATCATGTGTACAACTTTTAAATTTTGAGATTAGTTTTAATCTAATATTTTATTAAAGAAAATCTTGTTTAATTTGTAACTTCTCCGTTATAGCTCTGTTTTTAGTGGTTTTCGTGTTCGCGCGTTCGTCTCGACAAGTAGAACAGTTTTATAAGCTTGTTATCCATGTTTCATGTATTGGTGTATTGTTTTCTAATTTAGTGCATGTTTTGCTTGTATGTTTGCCCCTGTGTGCCGATGTTTGTTGCGTTTAGATGAAGAGTTGCAAGTGAACCTACAAGAGCTTGACTTTGAAGACTGTGATCAACATCAACTAGAAGAAGGCAAGTGCAGGCACCCTATGATCATGTTCTTTACATATTCACCTTTAATCACTATATGCATGCATGTGTCTAATTTTGTGAACCCTTAAGGATACCCTAGTTTTCCATATCTTCCTTGTTACCCGGGTTATATTTTGGGTAGCAATGCTACCCTAAGCAACTTTACTTGTTCTATAAATACCACATGATGATGATATATTAATGATGACTTAATGGATATGGAACTATGTTTTAACGTGGAACTCAGTGACTCGGGCACATGGTATGATATGGTGGTTATGGTAACTGTGGTTTGTAGTTGTGTTTTGTGCTCAGGTCCGCCTTTTAGGACTGGTTCATGGAGCGACCACCCAGGATAACAGTGCAACCACGAGATGTTATATGGCTCTAACCGAGCTAATTAATTAGAGGATTCTAGTGATGCGTTAACCGGGCGGCGCTACTGAGGGATGGCCCAAGAATGTGGTATGGACTTAGGGGTCCTCTGGTTGCTGCGGCTTCCAGTTGGTACTTTAGGTGGTTATTGCTCGCTAGATGAATCTTTGTAAAGGCCCGTGGTGACACCCTGCCGTGCACCTCGGAAGTGTAGTATGAGAGTCATGACCCTGGCATATGGGAATCACTGCTCGTTGGGAAAAGTGTGCAACCTCTATAGAGTGTAAAACTGATATATCAGCCGTGCTCACGGTTACGAGCGACCTGGACCCTCACATGATTAGAAGTGGACAGTTGGACTTACAGACATAAGATGATGGTTTCTCAAATGGAGGTGTTTACCTCGGTTGATGATTATATTAATGGTGGTACTCTTCTTAATTAATGGCTTGGGATCTTATACTCACTTATAGTAATCAGGTGCTAATAAAACTTGACCATCTAAAATGCTTACCGCATTTAAACGGTGTCAGCTTACTTTTGTTCAAAGCCTTGCATATCATTTATTTCCACCTGTACTTGTTGAGTACGATATGTGCTCACCCTTGCTATTCCCCACAACCCCATACAGTAGCCAAAGTTACCCAGAAGATTATTGGAGATGTCATGGAGTTTACCTGAAGACTATCAATTGTGTTTGGCGTACGGTGCCCCCAGTCAGCCGTCCCTGTGAAGATTGGAGCCTCAAGTGAAGATTAGTTTTTGTTCCGCTTTACTCCGATGTTGTAATTGTTAATATAGCTATGTTACGTTATGTAATAACATTGTTTCTGATATTCTATATTCTGTTGTTGTATGTGTGGACTTCCTGGGCACACATATGGCTATCCTGGTTTTGTCCTTAAATCCGAGTGTTACAGGAATCAAACACCAAAAAGGAAGACATTAGTGGCACAAGGGAGGGTCAAATTTTGTGATCCTTTTTATGTGGAATGAAATTGATTACAAAACTTGACTCTCACATTATATAAACTAAACTCCCCCTAAGTGTATGCATACATATGGTGGAAGGCAAAGCATATGCATAACCGTCAAATTAATGCACAAAGGAGTTTAATTTATATAATACATGGAAAAAGCATATAAGAGTATCAAAATAAAATCAACATAATGATATCGAAAGGAATACCACATGTAGATACCAAATGAATTATTGCCACACACGATGCTTGTCTCCAAGGACTTTATTTTCCTTGCAATGAGACTACTACACACATGATAAACTTGAAGGTAGTGTTAGTCTCAAAGCTTCCAAATTGTAGATTAAACTCCTTTCATTAGCTTGATTGTTTCTTCTTCATCTAAGGAGGAGTTGGATGAGGTGGAGGCTTGATCATCATCACTTGATTCTTCATCATCATCATCCTCTTCTTCTTCTTCACTTGAGGAGCTTGAGCTTGTATCAACATGCTTTTTGCCCTTCATCTTCTTGTGCTCATCACATGTGAGGGAAATGCTTTTGCTTGATGAAGTGGCTTCTTCTTGACCCATCTTGCGTGACATCTCAAATGCCACCAATTTGTCAATGACAATGGCCGGGGTCATGGTGCTCAAGTCCTCCATGTTGTGGAGGATGGTGATGATGGTTGCATACTTGTTCTTTGGAAGCTTGGAGATGATCTTCCTCACAATGTCCGCATCACCTAGCTTTGTAATTTCAATAGAATTGAGCTCATTGATGATTAGATTCAAACGAGAATACATATCACGAACAAGCTCATTATCATTCATTTTAAAGGAATCATAACTTGTTCTCGTTAGGTGATGTTTTTGCTCATGTACATTACTTGTACCATCATGGAGCTCATGTAGCTTTAACCAAATTTCATGAGATGTTTGTAAAGTAAAAACTTGGTTAAATACATCCATGCTAAAAGATTCAAACAAGCAATTTTTAGCTCTAGCATTAAGATGAATTTCCTTTTCATCACCCGTGGTTAACTTGATGGGATTTTTAGGGGGTCTCATCCCACCGCGGGTGACTCTCCAAACACCTAGATCAACTGCTTCTAGGTAGCAAGCCAATCTAGCACTATAGTAGGGGAAGTTAGTGCCATCAAAGTGCGGAGGCCTAGAGGTATCCATCCCAACCACTCTTAGGGGCGTCGGCTCGAAGGCGGTGAAGCCAAGAGTCCACAAATGAGCCAACCTGGGTCTGATACCTATTGAAAGGATTGTGACGCCTAAGAGGGGGGTGAATTAGGCAACTTAAAAATTCTACTCTAAACTGTGGCCTCTAATTTCCACCTAGTCAAAACCTATGCAACAAAGTAAACTATCTAGAGTGCAACTAAGGTTTTGCTAGGTGTGTTGCTATCTCTACCGCAAAAGAGTTATGCAACCTAGGTTCCAACCTATCAACTAGCCTATCAACTAAGCTAGGAAAGGTAAAGCACACAACCAAGGAGCAATATAAATGTGAAAGCCAAAGAGTGTGGTAGAGATGCAAACTCCCGTTGACGACTCTAGTATTTTTACCGAGGTATCGAGAAGCGCGCAAGCTTCCACCAAGTCCTCGTTGGAGCCCCTCGCAAGGAATCCCTCGCAAGGGCCAAGCTTCCGGCCGGGTAACTCCGTGGATAGTCCCGAGCCTTCCCCACGCGCAAATGGGTCTCCGGATAAGCCGCTCGAGGCGCGGCCTCTCCCGGATGCTCCCTGACGTCTTCACTATCAAGCTTTCGGCCGAAACACCGCGGGCCTTGTTCCCTTCGGTACAAGGTGGCGGCCACGCCACAAATGCGGTTGGTGTGATCTCGCAAGACTACAAGCCCCTCTGATGTACAAACAATGGTGCGCGCAAGCACCGGTAGGTAAGAGGTATGCAAACCTCACTAAACACAAGGCCTAACACCTAGAGCAAGCACAAAGCGGTGGTCTAACTAGCTTAAGCACTTCGCAAAGCACCTACAGTAATCACCTAGTATATCACTTAAGCACTTTGGTGGCTAGAGCAACTAAATATGTGTCTATACACTTGGTACACTTCCTTGAGCTCCAACCTTATTGTTTTGGCCGGCCATGGGGGTATATATAAAGCCCAAGCAATGGCCGGACATGGCCGGAGGCACAGTACGTGCTAATCGGACGCGTCCGGTCTCTCACAACGACTAGTTGCCCGCCTTCACAGGCACTGATCGGACTCTGCATCAGTCTGGTCACATGTGATCGGATGCGTCCGGTCACGTTTTTGTGCCTCTGGAAACTCTACGTACTCGATCGGACTCAGCTGAGCTCCAGCGTCCGATCGTCCTCGAAGCGTCCGATCACGCTGTCGCGTTGAGGAACAGTTGCATCGGTGCGTCTGATCACAACTGTCGCAGTGTACGGTCACACGAACGTGGCGCTGCCGGTTGAAAGTACTGACCGGATGCATCCAGGCCAGCGTCCGGTCACTGCTGAGGAGTGCCCGATCACTTGTTTTCCCTGCCTTTCACTTGATCTGTGCGCCCGACTTGGTTCCAGTCTCGTGCCTTGGACTTTGCTTGATCTTGAGAGTCTTCTATTGAGCTTCAAATGTCTTGGTTGAGGTGTTGATCATCGGATCGTCACGTCGCCTTAGTCCAAGTCACCTTTTGCACCCTATTGGACTACAAAACAAACACTTGCAAACATATTAGTCCAATTTGGTTATGTTGTTCATCAAACACCAAAATCCAAAGTTAAATGGGCCGAGGTCCATTTTTCTTACAGCGAGCCCGATATTGAAGGTAGAACCAAATAAGGTTTTGCTTTTACCGAGTATGACATGTATAAAAAGTGAATGGCCAAGTTTGGGATAGATATTCGTAGTCTAAAGAGAGAAATTCTTTATCTAATATGGTTGTGGAAGTGCCACTAAGTGAGGGCTACATGTGTGTTAGGTCAATGCTAAGGTATTTGTATTTTTATAGGAATCCAGTTGAAGTTAGTGTATTTGAAAAAGGTTTGAGAGAGGCACTTTATGGATTGTTTTTGTACTCATCAAAACTCTGTCTAGTGGGGTCACCCGACAATAAAGGTGTCCTAACCTATGAAAGCCCTAGTTTAATTTTGATAATTGAGTGACAAATACTAGACTAATGCTTCGAATAGAAATGATTGAGCTAGGTCCACAAAATGCGGTTGAGCAAGGTGGAAACCATGATTGACATCCTCTTTCTCATCCATGGCAACCGAATGGTCCAATACTACATAAAACTTAATGGAGGCGAGCATTTATGATTTTTGGAGATGGGCATTGCAACTGCCTCCAACCAAAGACCACCATAAATCTAGATTAACAGAGGCGGTTACCTTTTTCCCATCTCCATAAATCAATTAAAATAAATAAATAAAGCAAAAGCCCGCACGAGTCAGGATCTGGGCCGCACAGGCTGCCACCGTTGATATGTCGACCATGTGCCAGCAGAAGGTGGAGGGGGCTGTTGTGCCATTCGCACACACGCACCATCGTGCCACCCACGCGTGTGCCTGCTTGCGGTGTAGGCAGGCCGCCCGAGTGCCTGTCTGCCTACGCCGCACACACGCATGCCACATGCATGTCTGCCTGCGTTGCCAGCCTGCGCGCGCCGCCGCACCTCCGCCTCGCCCCACCACACCTTCACTGAATCCGACCACCATGGTCTAGGATTCGGCCACCCAGCGATGGATCCAACCACGATGGGCGTGGATCCAGCCACCAGCGGCGGATCCGGCAACCAGCGATGGATCTGGTCTCCAAGACCATCGAAGGAGGAGATGGGGAAGGAGCACGCGTCGGTGCCAGGGGAGAAGCCGGGGAGTAGCGCACGTCGGCCGCCAGGTGCTAGAAGAGGAGTTTGCGTGGGCTGCCGGGGGAGGAGTACGTGTTAGACGCTGGAGGAGGAGTGTGGAGCAACTGCCAAGTGAGAGTGAAGGGATAGAGTGGAGGGAGACAGTTGGGAAAGGCACTGACGACTGTGTGCGAGTTGGGAGTGGAATAAAGTGAAAACCCCTAGCCTGGCTTATATATGAGCCCTGTACAAGGAAAGGTATGGGCTTTGCCAGGGTGCAGAGCTAGGCTAGTAGCTAGTATTTTTGAAGGCAGGTCTTATAGTATGTATGCCACTGAAAATAGATTTATGGAGGCGGGCACCCTAAGATAACCGCCTCCGAAAATATATTATTTTTAGAGACGATTATTTTAAGGTGTCCGCCTCCACACACCTATTTTTGGAGGCGGGCAAAAGTGCCCGTCTTGGTAAATAAAAAGTGTTTGCCTCCGTTAGTAGTAGGCATTAACCGAAGTGGTTGAATTTTGTAAACACCTCGATTAATGTATGGATAATGTCTTCTAAAATCATTTCTGTAGTAGTGGTTCTTTCCCGAGGTGATGGAGAGTTGGGGGCAAAGGTGCCCTCCCTTTCCCAGTCTTCCTAGTGGCGACAACGATGGTTCATACTCCTCTCTAAGGTGCCACCAAAGACAGATCCATCCTCTTCTTCCTTACATGACACAGGTGGACTCTTTGAAGGACCGGATTAGCGACCAGAGGGGGGTGAATGGTGTAACACCCTCGGTGTTAAGCATTCCTTAAACTGCATAATTTGTCATGGCATAAGCATAACATCTCATCATTTCATATGCATATGTTTGAATAAGTGCTTAAGTCCTTGCATAGTCTCTAGTGTAACCTTGTTTTGCTTTCTGTTTCTGGCTTAGTGCCTTAAAACAAAGTTGTAGATCTTGATCAAAGGAGCAACTTTGTTTAAAAGCACTTTCTCAGAAAAAGTTGTTAAAATGTGATTTCTTGCATTAGAAAAATGAATTAGAAGTAAATTTCTTTTTCGAAGCAGAATTTGGACTTGAGCCTTAAATATGATTTGTTCCTTGCAAAATTCTAAGCAACTTTGCTTTTAAGACCTTTTCCTAATTCAGCTTAGTTTGGAAGTTATGGAGCATCAAAGTTTTTAACCAAACTTCATTAGTTTAAACCCTAGTGGGCCCGGCCTGTCAGCCTCTCCTTCTTCTCCCCCGCGCGCACGCCGCTCCCTCCGCGCCGGCAGAAACCGCCCGCCGCCGCGAGACCGCCTCGCCGGCCGGCCAAACCACCGTCATCGCCGCCCGTGGTTTGCGCCAAACTCGCCACGTCGCCCTGGCGCCCGGTGCTCGCTCGCCGCGTGGCGCACGATGCCTGACGCCGCCGCGCTCGGTCGGGAGCTCCTCCCCGACGGGAACTGGCCAGGTGCAATGCATCCAGCCCTTCGTTCCCTTTGCCTTCACTCCGCCTCGTGCTCGCAAGCCAGAAGAGCATTTCATCGCTCACTCTCTCCCTCGCTCCACTCCACCCCATCTTCACCAGAGCAAAGCCCCGCCGCCGCCCGCCGAACTCCGGCGAGCGATTACTCGCTACTCACCGCACCGCTGCCCGATTCCTCCCGCCATCCTCTCCGCCTTGTCCTCCTCTTCCACCTGCCAGGGTTGGTTCCCCCTCTTTTCCTCTCTAGCCGGCAGAACGTCGAGTGCTATCCTCGGGTTCTCGCCATGGCCGCCACCGTGACTTTCACGTGAACCGGCCATCTCCGGCCAAGCCATCCCAAACCAAGCCCTGTTCTAGTCTTCTCTACCGCTGAAGTTTCCTAGGTTTCGATGGAGACCTCTCTTTCGCCATGTTTCAGCCGGACCCGGGCCTTGTCACGGCCATGTCCGTCGTGGACCGCCGCCGTGCATCGCTCCGGGCAATGCCGAGGATGATGAGGCTCGAAAGTCGCCCCAATAGGTCGCTTAGGACTTGCTTGGGCTAGTATTAGTCTCGCCGAGCCTCAAGCTCGCCGGGAAGAGCTTCGCCGTCGCGTCACAGAGCCGCCGCTCCGCCATGGCTGCCGTCAAGCTTGCTCCGGTATCCCTCTAGCTCAGCAAGTCAGTTAGTCGTGTTCGCCTCGCAAACCCGCGTCCAGTGGTGGTCTCGGCATCACCGGAAGCTTCGCCGCCGACGAGCTAGGGCCAGTCAACGACAACGGCGCCAAAGTCCGCCGTTGACTGCCGAGCCTAGACTCGCCTAGTAATTTGGTCGCCTGACCAGTGGGCCTCGCCGACAGAGACAAAGAGAGAGTGTGAGAGAGAAAAAGGGAAATCTGGGTACAGTAGGCCTCGAAAAGACGGGTGTGCCGAGCGTTTGCCTCGATCCTCGGCTGAGTCAAGTTGGGTGTCCGTAGCGTTTTAGGATTGAGTTTTCTTTTAATTTGTTTTTGCAGAATTATGTAATGGCTTCAAAAATTCCTATAAGGCTCATTTTAAGTCCAAATCCTGCGAAACAAATTTTGTTAAGTCAAGCATGTTTAGATCTATCTGTGAAAAATGTTGAATGGATTTTTGGTGATACTTTTATGTGTAGATTAATTTAAATTGGGAAGTTGTTGTTTACTTGGAAAATGCATAACTAATTATGTATAAGTCAGAAAAATGTGATTCCAGTTTTGTTAGGTTTGTATAAATATATAGTTTCAGGGAAAAATGTAATATATGGTTGTTCTATGAATTATTTTAGCAGTAGCTTTTAAAATGGTTAAATGCTGTTTTCTTGTGAATTTTGTAGTAATTAAAATATGAGGGATATGAACTTGACAATTTTTGTTGTCTGCTCTTGTGCTAAGAAGTTCAGGAGAAAATTATGAAATTTGTTGTTTGACACTTTTTAATATGATGTGTAGTTCAAAGCACCTTTTTATGGTAGAATTTGTCTTTTTCATAGGGGATAGAGTTTAAGTCCAAATGGGTTGAAAATTTGACAGAGAGCTAGTTTGAGTGTTGTTAACTTCCAGTAATTTCTGTAGATTTTTCTGAAGCTGTCTAGGTTGGGTTGCTGTTTTAAGCATGTTTAAATAGATTTATTTCAGTAAGTATTTAGAGGGTAATAAACTCATTAAGTAAACTTTGATGTGGTGACAACATAGCTTAATGAGTTGATTATGATAGGTTAAATAGTTGGGATAATGTTGACTACCTTGTTGAAGAGAATGCAGTAGATGACATGTGCTTATCTCCTGATTGCTGTTAATCATGTGCATCACATATGCATTCTATGTGCATTTATCCTATTCATGCACATTATGCATCATACAGGATCAGCAGAGGAGATCCAGACCCAGTCGACACCGGAAGAACCCAGTCCGGAGGAGAACCTGACAGAGGAAGCCGGAGGGACAAACGCCGACGAGCTACCAGAGTGCCGTGACCACCGCCCGTCGGACTTTGAGAAAGGCAAGCCCCGGAGCATTCTAACTCCTACAGTTTGCAAATGCTTTACAATTAACCTGATGATGGATGTTGCATTAAGTTATAGGAATTGATTGCTACCGTTGATGCATTATTACTTATCCTTGACCACCTGCAATATATCTTGATATCCCTGTTTAGGTCTAGGCTCGTTAAATGCTTAGCCCTACATAGATCGGTAAAAGTCGGGTGATTCCCTGTTCCCGCATTAGGTGGATACTGATCATGTTTAGCCTGTGCTATCATGAAGATAACCATGTGATAATTAATTTGAGACAGAGGCAGGATGTAAGAGCAGCAAGACATGAGTTCTGTGTGCTAGTAGGCTCCTGTCTGTGTCGCATAGGACCCGTTCGGGAATGTTCCTTCAGTCAAATTGAACGCGTCGATCACTTAACGGAGTAGGTCTGAGTGCCTCCCGTGAAGCCGAGTAAGGTTATTCGAGCCGGTGATGGAGATGTTGACGCCTAACACCCAAGGCCTCAGCTGTACCGTGGGCAACTATTCTGATCGACCTGGCATGGTCCGAGGGCAGGCAGGGCCTGATCGACCTGGCATGACCATGGGCAGTTATAGATTGAGCGACCTGGCACTGAGATAACCCCCGGTGCGGTAGAAGGGCCCATGTGCCGTCCCGAAGCGCGTTGTGTTCCGAATCTCTGAATGGTTGGTAGCTTACGACTGGCCATAGCCGGAATGTGCCGGGCGCAGAGTGTGAGACATTTATCCCCAGCCGTGTGTTAGGAATCGATTATAATCGCCATCGCTCCTGGACAGTGAGCAGTCGACTGTAGATCATCGCCCGTAGAATTATGGAACTAAAGATGGTTATGATGTGAATATGAAAGGCTATTGATGAAATAGTCACTCGTGTTGATTAATTAACCAAGTGATTGCTCTAGATCAGGTGCAAATCTAGTTAATCAGGTTGATTATATAAAATTGACTGCTAATACTCTAGGATGATTATTTTAATAATGAAAATGCTTTTATGCAAAGGAGTCATTGTATGGCCAACCCAGATACAGCCTTGCATGATCCTTGGTGTCTCATTATTTCTGGTTTGTCGGGTAAGTCGGGGTTAGTCTAGCTGAGTACCTTCTTGTACTCAGGGTTTTATTCCCTTGTTGTTGCAGATGGCCAATGCTTTTATGGCTACTGTGAGAATTGCTTGTACCCGGTGACGGGAGATGATAGACCAAGGGCATGGTCGCCACTTATCTCATCTGTTGCTTTTGTGGACCTGACTAACTGATGGCACCGTATTATGAACAATCCAAAACTTATGTTTAAAGACTATGTTGCTTCCGCTACTTCTATTAAACTATGGTTTGTAATATTATTTCGTACTCCGATGTAATTTGAACTATGTGCAACTGTGTTGTAATCTGTGAGCATGTTCACTGAACTAGTATGATCTGGCTGGATGTTGTTGAATGATTGAAATCCTTCGAGATTTCCGGACTACCGGGTTTGTATGAGCTTAAGTACTTGAGGATCTTTACGTTAAGCGGAGGTTTCAGTGCTTAATCTGGTGCAAATTGGTCGGTTCTGTCACAAATGGGAGCCTCAAATTAAAACTTGTGAATAGAATGGCCCTTGTCCCAGAAAATCACCCCAAAAGCTAAGACTCGAAATGACCAAAGAGTTCACGACCTACAAGTAGGTGGATACCCTAGGACATGTCCTAGTGGTACAGCGAACCCCCGAGAGAAACAACCAAATCCAACTGCCAAAGCCTCAGAGCAAAACTGCACAAGCTGCAGATTCGCAGACTCCGGGGTCAGGGTCCCGGACTGTCTGTCGCCGTTGAATCCCGGACTGTCCGCGACTGAGAGCCGGACTGTCCACCACCCAAAACGCAGAAATCAAACAATGCTGCAAGTCTGTTGGACAGGTGCCGGACTGTCCGCGGGTTTGTACCGCGGACTGTCCGTCGTTCACTCGACGGTGAACAGTCAGGGGGCTGCGCCTGACTGACTCTGCACAAACCCGATGCGCGGACTGTCCGCCGTTCAGGTCGTGGACTGTCCGCCAATGCATAGAGAACACAAAACTGCACGAGTTCAAAACCAAATTCGAGTCGATCTCAACCAAATCAAAAGGAACTTCGATCAACCTCCTCCCAGATGTTCCTCTACGTATTGGGGTGCTAATCCTAAGAAATCATCGCACCAAACCAAGTCAATCAAGAGAAATTCGTGGATCACCGTAAAAGGGGGAAGAACGGGAAGAACGAAGAACGAATGCAAAATCGACCCGATCTATGGATTCGAAAGGTTAGGGGAGAAATCCTTCGGTGGAAAGAAGGAGCCCACGACCAAGAACGAATTGATTCAAGTGGAATCGAAAATCATCTTGCGGAGAGGGAGAACGAGGCAAATCTCCGGGGAGATGAAAACCGAAACGTGAAGAACACAAGCACAAACGCGAATCGATTTGATTTCAGCCGAAATTCCTCCACACGAGGAGACAACGGAATACGGTCTCGTTTCCTCAAAAGATCCAAATACACAGAGGTATGATTCCCGTCTCTGCGGATCGCTAGCAGCGAGGTATGATTAGAACCTAAGCGGGGGGCTAGAGAGAGAGAGCTCAAGAACAAATGACTGCTAGGATAGGGAAAGAGGAGGGGTGCCTCTCTTATTTATAGCCTAAAACAAATAATCCCATTCTACCCCTAGATACAAGAGCGAAGCGGCCAACCCTAGGGGTATCCCGGTCCAACTCTGCTGGTAGTTGATCCGACGGCCACGCGCCGTCCTCATCCTTAGCTTCGCTTCGACGCAAGCCTCAGGATGCCGCCACGTGTCGTCCTGGCGACCGCCGCACCTTCCTCGTGGATAGCTTCGCCGCCGCGCCAGACTCTCCACGCCGCCACGCTTCGACCATGCTTTTTGAGGACCTCCCCCCGGTTTTGAGGCCGAAACCAGGAAACCTGGGCCTTCCCCCGGTTTTGACGCTGAAACCGGGAAACCTGTCCTCCAGCTGAGTTTTGTGGCCCAAACTAAGAAACCCACGAGCCCAGGTTTTGTGGCCCAAACCTGGAAACTGTCCATGCCGAGTTTGGAGGCCCAAACTCGGAAACCGGCCACCCCGAGTGTTGAGGCCCAAACTCGAAAACCGTCGAGGGTAGCTTTTTGAGGCTCAGCTACCGAACCCGCGCCATAGACGGGATGTGGTTCGCACACCCCGAGTTCCAGCACCTATGTCGGAGCATGTCCAGCCTCCACGCCGGGCACAGTGCATTCGCCATCCTTCTCGGCCTCCCGCCAAGTGTCACGACGCCATCACCTTCCTCCTGACTCGGCCGATGCACCACACATCCCAATGTGCTCTTGCTTGCCGATGCCACGTGCTAGCTACCACAGCTGGTCCTCAGGTCTCCCCCGGTCCGTCGGTCCAAGCCTCACGTTCCCCGCCCTTCACCACTCGAGGTCCGTCGGCACGACACGTCTCTACTTGACCTTCACCTCACCTTCGACCACTGTCCGAGCTCTGCACCTGCACATCAACACAGCCAAGAGACATGTTGCCCATTGACCGATCACTCATCACTCAGGAAGGGAACCACAAGGGCACATATCAACCTTGTGTTCGCAATCTCCCCCTTGATAAGTGCATCGTCAACACATAGTAACCGTAAACAAAAGAAAAAGATAGCAGAATTGGATAGAAGGAGAAAACTCACTCGAGATGTCCAAAAGCCAAAGAAAAAGGCCAACAAAGAACAAATCGAGATAAGCAAAGCTTGGTCCCCAAAGACATGGGCAACGGCTCGACGCAACCAAGTCAGAAACGAGTTAGTCCTCAAGAAGAGGCAGATGGGGCTCAACACCACTAGCTGAAAGCTCGATACCAAATGAAGACTGCAACGAAAGAAACTAACCTCAAGATAGAGGCACAGAGGCTCAACACAACCAGCAATAAGCTCGATACCAATCAGGAGTTACCAACACAAAATAGTGAAAACAACTAGTCCCTCAAGACAGAGGCACAGAGGCTCAACACGACTAGCTGAAATGATCGATAAAAAAGAAAACCAACTCGGAGCAAGGCAGAAAAGCTCCCCGTCACTCAAAGAACTCCCCCTCAGGAAGTGAAGCATAAATTGCAAAATGTCACCACATCAGGACACACTCCCCCTTGGGGTCAATTTGCAATCAAAAGAGAAGGGAAAAAGAGCTCAATTAAGCGAAACAAAGCTAGGCCATGCCTATCGGAGTCAGGCAAATGCACATGAGTCAAAAATGCATGTTAGCAGCTTTAGGTATATACTCGAAAGAGTGAAAGAATGCTCTAAAGAGTGTGCCGATCCAACTTCATAGCAACATGCAAAAGTGCTAGCAAAGGCTCAAACTGATCACCATGTACAAAATATGAATACATAAGCCAAGTGAGCCGTTTTAAGCCATTCAGAAAAGGGTTTTCACCATCAAAATAGCACTGAACATGTATAGACAGGAAGTCAAACAAGTGCTAAACATGTATACAAGGTGAACTAGCCCTAGCAAGGTTCAATCATCATGCTATATAATGAAACATTGACTTGTGTTTATGGATTTTTATCGGAGAAAATATTGCAGCCGTTATTACACAAGTTCAAATTCAGCATGTGATTGCGAGAGGTTGAAAGCTTGTCATAGCCTAACTTTTCAACCGAGCTAAGCCTATGCATATGCAATCAAAAGCTTAAAGCATCGGTTTCGGTCTTACACTACACGACTCAAGTTTAACTCAATGTGCGATGAGAAACAGTCTCGATGCTGTGATGTGCTGACAAAGCAATCCCATCTCGATCTTTTCAATTCACTAAAACTTGGTTCATTTTAAGCAGAGTATGAACAATCCAAGCAAGTGAAAGACTCGGAACTAGAGACATAGCAACCTAGCATATATGAAATAGCTCAAGTGACCTCAACACATCCTACACATGCTATTTGCCAATCTCAATGGTGAACATGTATCAAGTTTTAAGTTCATTAAGCATGTTCATCATTCTGAAAAATAGCTTAGCTCACAACATGTATCAGTGATCAAAGAGAGCCTAAGCTACAGGCATCATCATATATCATCGAAGCATACACTAAACAGAGCATAAATTCATTCTAAGGAATATAGACATGAAGCTCAAAAATGCAAGATGTAAGCATGACGAAATCAGAAACAAAGCAAAGATAAAACTAAAAAGACACAAGACCCAAAAACCAAAAGGATCAAAAAGTCAGTTCATGGTACAAAAAAAAGATGCTTCCCCCATCTAAAAGGGGAAACACACACCAAGCTCACCTCTCAACCTAGCAAAAGTTGAGAGATCCAAAGGCTTGGTGAAAATATCCGCAACCTGGTTATGGGTGTCTACATGCCTAAGGTCAATGTCGCCTTTCTCGTAGTGATCACGAAGAAAGTGAAAGCGAACATCGATGTGTTTGGTCTTGGAGTGAAGAACAGGGTTCTTTGCTACACTAATGGCAGAAGTGTTGTCGCAAAGCAAAGGGACCCGACTGAAATCTAGACCAAAATCACGCAATGTAGCAACCATCCATAAAAGCTGCGAAACACAAGAAGCTGCGGCAACATACTCAGCTTCAGTAGTAGACTGGGCTACGTTCGACTATTTGCGAGAAGACCACGAAACCAAAGAAGAGCCAAGAAACTGACAAGTCCCAGAAGTAGACTTGCGCTCAAGCCGACAGCCGGCAAAATCCGCATCGGAATAACCACACAGCGAGAGGGTCAAGAAGAAGAGTACCAAAGTCCAAACTAAGGAGTGTATCGGAGGTACCTCATGATGCGCTTGACCGCTTGCTTGTGGGAAGTCCGAGGGGACACCTGAAAACGAGCACACAGACACACAGAAAACTGTATATCCGGCCTCGTCGCCGTCAGGTACAGGAGCGAGCCAATCATGCTCCTGTACTCCTTCAGTCAACTGGCGCTCCATCCTGGTCCGCGTCTATCGCAGCAATCGACGCCATGGGCGTCGTAAGAGGCTTGGCCTCACCCATGTCGAAATTCTTCAAGATGTCCTTCGTGTATTTTCCTTGATGCACGAACATCCCGTCTCGGGTTTGCTTGATTTGCAACCCGAGGAAGAAGGTCAACTCACCCATCATACTCATCTCAAACTCAATGCTCATAGTATCTGCAAACTTGGCAACAAGCGCACGAGACTAAAGTCCGAACTGAGGAGTGTATCGGAGGTACCTCATGATGCGCTTAACTGCCTGCTTGTGGGAAGTCCGAGGGGACGCCTGAAAACGAGCGCACAGACACACAGAGAACTGTATATCCGGCCTCATCGCCGTCAGGTACAGAAGCGAGCCGATCATGCTCCTATAATCCTTCTGATCAACCGGCTCTCCGTACTGGTCCATGTCCATCACAGCAGTCGACTCCATGGGCATCGTAAGAGGCTTGGCCTCGCCCATGTCGAACTTCTTTAAGATGTCCTTCGTGTATTTTCCTTGATGCACGAACGTCCCGTCTCGGGTTTGCTTGATTTGCATCCCGAGGAAGAAGGTCAACTCACCCATCATACTCATCTCAAACTCCCTGCTCATAGTATCTGCAAACATGGCAACAAGCGCGTGAGAGGAGCCACCAAAGATGATATCATCCACGTAAATCTGAATCAAAAGGGTGTCATTGCCTTGCTTGAGGAGAAACAAAGTTTTATCTACCCGTCTCATTTTAAAACCTTTGGAGAGCAGAAAAGTTTTCAAACGATCAAACCAAGCTCTCGGGGCTTGTTTCAAACCATATAAAGCTTTTGTAAGTTTGAAAACATGGTTTGGAAACTTGGGACTCTCGAAACCAGGGGGTTGCATAACATAAACCTCTTCCTCTATATACCCATTCAAGAAAGCACTCTTGACGTCCATCTGGTAAAGCTTAAAACCCTTCGAAGGTGCAAAAGCTAGAAGAATCCAAATGGCTTCTAAACGGGCTACAGAGGCAAAGGTTTCCTCAAAGTCAATCCCCTCTTTTTGGCAAAAACCCTGGGCTACTAGCCTAGCCTTGTTCCTCACTACCATCCCATCCTCACCCTGTTTGTTTTTGAAAACCCATTTGGTACCTATAGGATGGCATTCTGGTGGAGTGGAACTAGGGTCCAAACTTGGTTTCGCTCAAAATTTTCTAACTCCTCATGCATGGCATTCACCCAATTAGGATCAGAAAGTGCATGTCCAACATCTTTGGGCTCATAAGAAGCAACAAATGCAGAGTGAGCAAAGTGTGAGATTCCATACGCTCGTGACCGCGTGACTCGCTGGTCGATGACGCCGATCATCTGCTGCGGGGGGTGAACTTGCTGAACGCTTCGGGGCGCTTGCCTCACCGAAGTCGCCTCCTCCCCGCGTACAGTGGCTCCCTCAGGTGCAGTGGCTCGCTGGTGAGCTGGAGGTGGCTCTAGAGGACCCCAAGAAGAAGACGTCGTGGGATCGGGTCCTCGAGCTGAAGTAGACATCGCAGGGTTGACAGGGGCAGCCAGTGGATTTGGCTCGGGATCACCCCAATCGGCATTCTCCTGCTCCTCATCCACAACGATGGTCTCTCCCAGCTCTTGTTCTCCTGCAACATCAAAAGCAGAAGAAACACAAGGCATAGTCTCATCGAATGTGACCTCACAGGTCTCCACTATTCGATTAGTCTCAAGGTTAAGAACTCGATAAGCGCGCGAATACGAAGCATAAACAAGAAACACGCCATCAGCAGAATGAGATTCAAATTTGTCCAAATTGCCTTGCTTCAGGATAAAGCACTTACACCCAAACACCCGAAAATGAGACCTTGGGTACCCGTCCAAAACGCAACTCATAAGAAGTCTTTTTCATGAAACACGAAGAAAGATGCGATTTGAAACATGGCAAGCGGTGTTGATCGCCTCGGCCCAAAAACGCCTAGGAGTCCTATGCTCATCGAGCATCGTCCTGGCCATCTCAACAAGGGTCCGGTTCTTGCGTTCAACAACACCGTTCTGCTGAGGAACATAAGGAGAAGAAAACTGATGCTCGATTCCATTAGTAGAACAGAAAGAGGCAAACTGTGAGTTATCAAACTCAGTTCCATTATTGCTGCGAATAGCTCTAATAGTATCAGGGGGAAACTCAGTTTTCAACCTCAAAATCAAATCACGAGCAAAAGGAAAAGCTTCATCCTTACCCTCCATAAAGAACACCTAAGAGTACCTCGAAAAATCATCCACGATCACTAGAATGTACCACTTCCCACCCGCTGAGCAAACCCGAGCTGGACCAACTGTGTCCATGTGTAAAAGCTCACCGGGTCGCTTTGTCATCACCTGATTAACAGGTGGGTGAGAAGCAGCAACCATCTTCCCATGATGACAAGGATGGCAAACAAGGTCCTTCTG
The DNA here is from genome assembly GCA_009763385.1 of Coix lacryma-jobi var. lacryma-jobi. Lineage (NCBI taxonomy): Eukaryota > Viridiplantae > Streptophyta > Magnoliopsida > Poales > Poaceae > Coix > Coix lacryma-jobi. Next base: position 131,312,838 of record CM019826.1, read on the forward strand.
AAACTTAAGCTTGGGCAATCCTTGGATTAGGCCAAGTGAGCTAAGTCTTGCCTCAAGTCAAAGCTCAAGTGACAGAGCCTCCTATGCCACTTCCACAAATCAGAAGAAGGACCAGCCATCAAACATCTAGCAGAGCCAAAAGAACGAGAAAAATCGGCTCTGAAAACACGGCCAAAAGGGACGATCCAACAAACAAGATCTCCCCGAGGGTCTAAAACATGACTCAAACCCTTCTTAAAGCGCACTTCACAATCGTCTTCAAGGAGTTGCGAAACAGAAAGCAAATTGTAATGCAAGTTCGAAACAATGCAACATCCTTAAGAACGAAGTTCTCATTGAGCCGAATAGCTCCATGAGAAACAACCTTACCTCTACTGTTATCCCCGAAAGTGATGTACTCCTTGTGCATCACGGGGTCTAGGCTGGAGAACCATTCCTTCTTTCCGGTCATGTGGCGCGAACACCCGGAATCCATGAGCCACATGTTCTCCATCCGAAGTCCCTGCATCAATAGAAAGGCAGGAAATGAGCATATGGCACAACACTGGGGTTAGTATACTAAGAAGGATACCAGTGCTGTGGCATAGGCCCAGAAAAAGTCTTAGTAGCAACACCAAGTTGTCCTCGTCCCATTGGTGGATAGCGATCACCACCAAACTAAAAAGGTGGTCCGCTATGGAACGGAAAACCTCCACACTGACCTACTTGTCCCATTTGAGCAAAGCGATCGCCACCAAGCTGAAAAGGTGGTCCGCTATGGGACTCAGCAGCAAAACCTCTTACACTCGGCTCACGATCGTATTGAGGACGACCGGAACCGCGATGGGCACGACCACCACCCCGTGGTCTAGCTGCCTGGGGCCTAGCTACCTGAGGGGGTGCACCTCCAGGTCTAGCGCCCTGCCTCTGAATTCCCCGACCTTGCACACCATGGAGAGGGTGGTGCCTAGCCTGGTTGTTCAGCTCCAACTCCTTCCTAGCGTCTCTCTTCCTCCGGAAGCAAAACTCGGCTAGGTGACCCTCACGGTGACAATACTCGCACTCGAACCTCACCACTCTCTTGGGTTGTTGGTTCCTATGGTTGCGAGGGTTGTTCACTCTGGCTGGCTGCTTGCTTCTCGGAAGGGGATCACTAGAGACGTCAGGAAAGGTGTCAAGTGTGTTCCTAAGATGGTTAGGTTTGGGAACCTACACTTGCTTGCGAGGTGGAGCCTTGGGAGGTTCATCAAGGATACCATCCTTGGTGATAGGCTTGGGAGGCTCAGGTGGGGTGATTTTGGTAAGCTTAGGGATAGCGGATGGCTTCTCACTAGGGCTCACTCCACTAAACTCACCGATCTTGCCAAAGATGCTAGCGCCCTTCCCACCTGAAGCAAAGCCAACTCCCGAGCAATCAGTTCCCCTCTTGAACTGACTGATCATCATGCCCAACTGCGGCTCACTGCATGACACCCAACTCAGGATGGACCAAAGGTATGTGTTTTCCTCATCGGTTTGCATCCTGTCATGCCGATAGTTGGCAATCTCAAGCTCCATCCCCACGCATCGCTCACATGGAGCGGACAAGGTGCTAACTGAGCTGGCCATCAAGGCTTCAGCAAGCTTGGCACTAACTTCTGCCAACTCAGTTCGCAAGCCTGGACAGGACTTGCTCGCACCCAGCAAAGAAGACCTTGCCTTCACTTCCTCCAGCTCCTTCTTGAGAGAGGGACACTCTTTGCAATCACCCACCAAGTCTAGCCTACTCTTCAGCTCATCATACACCTCAATCAAAGAGGCATACTTGGTTTGCAGGGTGGCAAAGTTTGTCATATGCATCGTGCACTCATCGCACTCCTCCACATCAACCATCCTCACTTCGGACTTAGCACACTCAAGCTCCTTAAGCGCCTCTTTCATCTTGGCCTTAAACTCACTGTGCTCTTGGTTAACGTGCGTGAGTTTCTTCTCCAAAGCAAGGACTAACTCCGCAAGGCTATCGCGCTCATCAGCGAGGCGATCGATAAGAGAAGAGTTCGATACCTCAAAATTGTTATCGTCGTCACCGTCATCGTTGGCGTCCTCGGCGTCCTTCGCCTGGCACTTGCGGTCCTCTTCGTCCAGGGCCATGGTGCATAAGCCCTTGGAGGAGTTGCCGAAGAAGCAGAGTCCATTTAAGCGATCTTCCGTCTTGTGCTCGGACTCATCGTCGCTGGAGTCGCTGTCGGAGGTCTTGTATTCATCGCTTTTGGAGGCGAGAGGGCACGCCGACCGGCATCGAAAGCCTCTCCACATCCTCCTGGTGGAAAGTGTCCTTGTTCTTCTTCTTCTCAGTCTTGTACTCCGGCTTGCCCTTGCGCCTGGAGTTGCAAGACTTGCCAGAAGATTTCTTGTTGTTCTTAGGACAGTTCGCCATGATGTGATCTAGATCACCGCACTTGTAGCAGCCCTCGAGTGTGCCACCACGCCGGCGATTCAAGTGGTTGTTGTCAAACCGCGAGAACCGGGTGATGACGAGGGCGAGCTGATCGTCTCCCAACGCCTCCAACTGTTCCTCCGTAACTGTAAGAAAAGAACATAAAGCAAATAGAGGAGGTGAAGCGTCAGCAGGAAAAATCGATCCACCCTTGCCTGAGACCAAAGCCATTGATGCGAAGATGGGTTCTTCAGCTTGGCCTGAGTCAGGTGATCGATCTCGGTGGACTTGAGCTTGCTGAACAGCTCGTCCACGGTGGGGGTGTCATAAGATGGAGACTCTATGATAGTTGACACCTTCACCTCCCATACCCTCCGATCCAGGGCATGTAGTAACTTGAGTGCCCTCTCATGATCGTCATAGGGTAGGTTAGCCCGATTGACACGCATCTTGTTCACAATCGTTTGGAAACGAGCGAACAAGGCGTCAATCATCTCTCCCTCCAACTGAACAAAGTTCTCGTACTCGCGCTTGTACATTTCGAAGAGTCTGGTCTTGACATGGGCTGTGCCCTCGTGATAGCTCTGAAGCTTCACCCAGATCTCTCGTGTCGTCTCAAGCTCAGAGACACGTTCGAACTCAGGAGGGAGATGCTGCCAAAAGAGCGTTACGAGCCTTTGAGTTGGCCTCGTGCTGGTCAATCTGGATCTGACCCACACGAGCGGCAAGGACTACGTACTCAGCATTCTCGCATATCTCCCAGACAAAAGATCCGATGTTGTTGAGGTAAGCACGCATCCAAATCTTCCAATAGGAGTAGTTCATTCCATCGAACCAAGGAGCCTTGCCGTTCCCTCGTTCCATGTCGCCCTTAGGATCCGAAACCGATTAAGGTAGAGGAGATCCTTAACCGGCTCCGATACCAATTGAAGGACCGGATTAGCGACCAGAGGGGGGGTGAATGGGAGCCTCAAATTCAAATTGTGAATAGAATGGCCCTTGTCCCAGAAAATCACACCAAAAGCTAAGACTCAAAACGACCGAAGAGTTCACGACCTACAAGTAGGTGGATACCCTAGGAGATGTCCTAGTGGTACAGCAGAACCCCCGGAGAAACACCAAATCCAACTGCCAAAGCCTCAGAGAAAAACAGCACAAGCTGCAGATTCGCGGACTGTTCAGGTTCAGGGTCCCGGACTGTCCGCCGTTGAATCCCGGACTGTCCGCGACTGAGAGCTGGACTGTCCACCGGCCAAAACGCAGAAATCAAACAGTGCTGCAAGTCTGCTAGATAGGTGCCGGACTGTCCACGGGTTGTAACGGGGACTGTCCGCCGTTCACTCAACGGTGAACAGTCAGGGGGCTGCGCCTGACTGACTCTGCACAAACCCGATGCGCGGACTGTCCGCCGTTCAGGTCGCGGACTGTCCGCCAATGCACAGAGAACACAAAACTGCACGAGTTCAAAACCAAATTCGAGTCGATCTCAACCAAATCAAAAGGAACTTCGATCAACCTCCTCCCAGATGTTCCTCTACGTATTGGGGTGCTAATCCTAAGAAATCATCGCACCAAACCAAGTCAATCAAGATAAATTCGTGGATCACCGTAAAAGGGGGAAGAACGGAAGAACGAATGCAAAATCGACCTGATCTATGGATTCGAAAGGTTAGGGGATAAATCCTTCGGTGGAAAGAAGGAGCTCACGACCAAGAACGAATTGATTCAAGTGGAATCGAAAATCATCTTGCGGAGAGGGAGAACGAGGCAAATCTCCGGGAGATGAAAAACCGAAACGTGAAGAACACAAGCACAAACGCGAATCGATTTGATTTCAGCCGAAATTCCTCCACATGAGGAGACAACAAGAATACGGTCTCGTTTCCTCAAAAGATCCAAATACACAGAGGTATGATTCCCGTCTCTGCGGATCGCTAGCAGCGAGGTATGATTAGAATCTAAGCGGGGGCTAGAGAGAGAGAGCTCAGGAACAAATGACTGCTAGGATAGGGAGAGAGGAGGGGTGCCTCTTTATTTATAGCCTAAAACAATAATCCCCTTCTACCCCTAGATACAAGAGCGAAGCGGCCAACCCTAGGGGTATCTCGGTCCAACTCTGCTGGTAGTTGATCCGACGGCCACGCGCCGTCCTCATCCTTAGCTTCGACTCGACGCAAGCCTCAGGATGCCACCACGTGTCGTCCTGTCGATCGCCGCGCCTTCCTCGTGGATAGCTTCGCCGCCACGCCAGCCTCTCCACGCCGCCACGCGTTGACCGTCCTTTTTGCGGACCTCCCCCCGGTTTTGAGGCCGAAACCGGGAAACCTGGGCCTTCCCCCGGTTTTGTGGCTGAAACCAGGAAACCTGTCCTCTAGCAGAGTTTTGTGGCCCATACTCAGAAACCCACGAGCCCAGGTTTTGAGGCCCAAACCTGGAAACCATCCATGGCGAGTTTTGAGGCCCAAACTCGAAAACCGGCCACCCCGAGTTTTGAGGCCCAAACTCGGAAACCGTCGATGGTAGCTTTTTGAGGCTCAGCTACCGAACCCGCGCCGTAGACGGGATGTGGTTCGCACACCCCGAGTTCCAGCACCGATGTCGGAGCATGTCCAGCCTCCACGCCGGGCACAGTGCATTCACCATCCTTCTCGGCCTCCCGCCAAGTGTCACGACCTCATCACCTTTCTCCCGACTCGGCCGATGCACCGCACATCCCCATGTGCTCTTGCTTGCCGATGCCACGTGCCAGCTACCACAGCTGGTCCTCAGGTCTCTCGGTCCGTCGGTCCAAGCCTCACGTCCGCCCTTCACCACTCCCGATCCGTCGGCACGGCACGTCTCTACTTGACCTTCACCTCACCTTCGACCACTGTCCGAGCTCTGCACCTGCACATCAACACAGCCAAGAGACATGTTGCCCGTTGACCGATCACTCATCATTCAGGAAGGGAACCACAAGGGCACATATCAACCTTGTGTTCGCACTCTTCCTTATCGAAGACATGGAATTTTCCCTTATCGTTTCCTTCCCTATGGAGACAAAAACTCTTCCAATCTCTGTCGCCTAATAGGAGAGTTCCCCATGGGGAATATAATTGGGGCTTGAGTCTCCATTGCCATCTCTACTCCGTTGCCTAGATGATTCATCGCCCATATTTTTTCTCTTGGCTGATCTCCTTTTGTCCTCAACACACTTTGCTTCTATTCATCTATTGTGTGGCAATGAGAATCTGTACGGGTGAATACATTTGAGTAATAATTGTATTTTTTTAATTAAGGAGCCAAACATGCTATTGTACATTTGTGTTCAAAAGATGGTTTAACCATATTATTCGAGTTAACTTCATTTTTCCATTGAATAGCCTATATTTAGCATCATGGCTCCAAATGAAGATCTTTATTATTATTACAATGCGACACTTTTTTCATTAGTAAGTCAAAGGGAAATTATGAAATTACATTTATAATACCAGAAACAAGTGATCCTAAAATTATAGCTAGGACACTATATCATTAGTATATAAATGCTTTTTGTCGATGCAAGGGTTTTTACCACATATGGCTCCTAAAAAATAGACGTCCGTACAGAAAGAACTGTGAGCCCATGGCTATAAATCTCTAATAATAGAGATACATCTCTACTACCGGTTTTTTTAAGGTCATCACCAATATAAATCCTCTTTATACTAGTGGTAGGCTTCAGATAACCGCCAGTGTAAATCCAGTTTATAAATTCTAGAATACGATTTAATCTGACAGTATATAAATCCTAGAAAATGATTTATGAATTTTAGAAAAAAATTTGAAGTCTGGTCACTAGATTTATGAATTCTCGAAAATGATTTATACTGGCCACAACCTTAGGCCAACTGCTTTTGTAAATTTCCGCATAGGCGGTTCTCAAGTGACGCCAATAAAATTTTCACTAGCCTTTGACATTGTGCAAATGCAAAAAGTGTTGCATGTTAAAATGTTATATATAATATATATATATATATATATAATATATATATATATATATATATAAGTGTTACACCATATATAGATAGTCCTAGCAAAACTGCAAAATATCATGATAGTCCTATGTGTCGTGTTTGTTGGAGTATAAGTGAATTGTCCGTCTCTCCCCATCAGCTTAAGCTTTTGGGTTGAACTGGTTGGTACATGCAACTCACTTATGATATCGGAGCCAACATCTCGAGTTTGAAACTGGTAGGCATAATTAAAATAAAATAATTGTTGTCTGCTCCTATTCCACGTTTGAGGCCTGAGGGAGTGAAAGGATCTATACAATGCCTAGAGGGGGTGAATAGGCGTATAAAAAAAACTCTACACAAAACTAAAAGTCACTTGTCAGCAGCTGTCAGCACTACCGACAACGAACACAAACTGTCAGCAGTTCTGACTTCCTACACGAGATGAACTACAAGTGCTTAAATGAACTTTGCGAGACCAATAACTTACAACCCCCACTTTCAAGTGGTAAGGTGAAGATGTAGGAACACATCCTTGACCTTGGAATGCCACCAAATCGTAGATCGGGACCAAACCCTAGAAATGAGCTTAAGAGAGAAAGAGAAAACAAATATGCAAGTAATAATCAAGTGAATCACAACAACAACTAGCACACGAGATATTATTTATCATCCTGAGGTTCGGCAGCCCCACAAAGGAGCTCCTACGTCCTCATTGTTGAGGTGACCACAAAGGTCAGAGTCTTTTCCAACTCCTTTCCTCACTCAAGATTACCACAAAGGTTACTTGAGCTCTTCACTAAGAAATCAAGGGTAATACAAACTTTCCAAGGCTCTTCCACAAGATGGAGGCTCTTGGACAACGCCCAGCCGGCTAGGGTTCCAAGAACCCAAGAGTAATAGACACAAATCCAATCGGCTTGACGAAGAAATCAAGTGCTCAAGCTTGGGGAAGTGATTTCCTCACTCGATCCACTCACTCTCCACTCAAATCTTTAGGGGAATCGAGGTTGGGAGCAAAAGAGTAGAGGAGGAGATGTCTTTTAGGGTTTGGGAGGTGCTCATGTCGAAGAAGGCACAGAATGAATGAGTGTCTCCCCTTTAGAACAGAGAGAGAGATGAGGTATTTATAGTCCAAGAGCAAATTTGACCGTTCAGACCAAAGTCGGAAGTGCTGACCTAAAACCCAGAACTACTGACTTACACTAAAAACATTGTTCACATGCTGAGGGAGGCGGATAACAGAACACAGGTCAGTAGTGCTGAACTGAGTCGGTACTGCTGGAGGGTCAGCATGCAGTGCTGATCTAGAGTTGGTACTACGGACCTGGGCTAACCGGCAGGTTAGCAGGGGGAGGTCGGTAGTAACTAGCCTAGGGTCGGTACTGCTGGCTGACCCTCCAGGTGACAGAACAACTTCCCCGTGTTCGTGAAGTTCTTTAGTGTCACTCTTTTGATTTACAACACCATGCTTGAGCACTCTATCTTCCCCAAACCAAAAGAATTTGTATCCCTCTTGATAGTGTGGCATACCTGTTGACACTCAAAAGTGTCTCAAGTGTATAATGGACTCCACCATCAGGTTTCTATCGTCAAGATAGCTGAGACCTCTTGAGAGACTTCCCCGACCAGGTCTCTTGAGAGATTTCCGACCAGGTAAAACTGGTCGGAGGCGGCAAGACGGCGACAGAGACCAGTTCCAATATACCTGCATATACGTACAAGATGAAAATTGTATGTAGATGCCATAACTGAATAAACAAGTCATATTTGGAGTTTTATTCGGTCAAGAGTCCTATCCGTTTACGGAAGACCAACCACCCTATAAATATAAAGGGTGACGGCCAATTGAGATCCTTCTATCCAATCGTCAAAACCAATCTACTACAACCCTTTTACCCTCTTCTCCAACCTCATTTGTTCATCATCCCTTGATTCGACGACCAAGGATGGCGCCCAAGGCTGGTCAGCCGACCTAGGGCAACCGGCGACGTCCTTGCCCTGACGGGGTCCGTCCCGGGCGAGAGCTTCGACGGTTCCTTTGCTAGTTTGCCCGAAAACTAGTCGTTCTTCACCACGTAAGTGCGTTAGCTATCCTTTGCCAGTTTGCTTGTAACCTAGCCGTCCTTCACCACGTAAGTGTGACCTCCTCCTCGCTGCGTTCTTCGGTCCGTGGCGACCCGGGCGTCCAAAGCCCTAGCTGGTGTGTGATCCGGAACACGTTTCGGCGTCAACATACTTTTTGGCGACTCCGCTGGGGACGATTGCTTCGGCTCTATTCTTTAGCCGAATCTTTCTGCCCTAAACATATTATTGATCCATCTTTCAGGTGACCGCCATAGCGTTCGGCCTACAAGCCAATTGCTTATTTTTTGTTTTTACAACTCCGACGACATATCAGGCCTAAGGTCGATTGTGTTTGTCGTGATTACCTGGTTGTTGGAATTAAACCACGCACCAGACCATAGAGTTTGGATACATCCAGGATTTGCTAAAAGACGCATCTTGCCATTCATTGGCTACTAGTACGTACTATTTTTTTTTGGCTAAAGGCACGTTTACGCTGGGAAAGAATTTGCTTCGGCTCTACTTTGCAGCCGAATCTTCTTACCCTAGCCCTATTCTTCAGTGATATATCTTTTTGTGCTCATCATTACTGTTGCATTCGGCCCAAAAGGCCGATCACATCTGGTTTTGACCCCTTGAGATCTCGTTTGCTATTTTGCAACACGGTGTGCTTCATATTGGAAAATTCAGCAAGGCGGTCAAGCTCTAAATCATGGAGTACCAAGGTGTCACGTCACAAAACTACTACAATTACCCCAAGGTACGACTTGCAAATACATCTTATGATTATAATAATTATTTTGCAAGTTCTATGAATTCTTATGTTGGTGTTGCTAGTCATAATGATAGTAGATATGTTGCATCGGTTAATACTTTTGTTAATGTTCCTCATCATACACATCATAATTATGAATATTATGGTCAAGAGCCGTTGTCTACTATGAATTCTTTGAGTTTTGATGATACTAGCAACATACAACATGTAAATTCTTCATCGGCTATAAGTTCACAATACGTGGCACCACCACAAGACGTGCCGATGAATGAGAGAATTGGCCATGACAATAATAATTATTTAGCCAATTGTTCTCAAAATTCAGCATCAAATGCAAGTGCTACTACTTGTAATTCGGCCTCGTATGTTGGTAATAACTATGGCCGAATGCATGAAAATTCAGCAAAATATTTAAGTGCAAGTACTTATGATTCGGTTTTCACGTGTTACTAGTAACCATAGCCGAATCAATGAAAATTCAGCACCTTATGCAAAGATCAATGCTCACAATTCAGCTTCATTTGTCACCCATGACCAAAGCCGAATTAGTGAAATTTCAGCAAGGCATTCGAGTGCTAGAACTTATGATTCGGCTCTATATGATAATAATAATTATAGCCGAATCAATAAAAATCAGTAATGGGTGTGTATGCTAAGGATTGTGATTCGGCTTTATATGTTGCTCTTAAATCAAGCCGAGTCGATGAAGATTTAGCCCATGCTAGAAATCCTTATGGCTCCTCTAAATGGAAGGTTCCCGCTTATCATAGACCATACCTGTTACACTATGATTACTTGGAAGATCCTGGTGGTTGGTGGGTACCTGATTTTTATGAATTTAGTGGTGAAGATGATAAGACCGCTGTCGAACACATTAATATTTATCTCTCGCAATTGGTTTTTGCTGGTAAAGAGGACTATATGAAAGTGCAAAATTTTCCTTTATCTCTCACTGGTATTGCCTTTGCATGGTTTACATCTTTACCCGAATGCACTGTTTGGTCATGGTCTATATTAGAGGAGTTATTCTATGAATACTTTGGAAAGACCAATGACAAAAGGCCAATTACTACTGAGTCATCGACTAAAAGGGCATTGTTAATGGGCATAAAAGGAAAAGTCAGTTCGGATGTAAGCAAAGGTTCGACTACCAAAGTCGAACAACATAATATCCATTCCGAACCAATCGCAATTCAAAAGGCAAGTCTTGCTACAAAAAGCATGAAAAGCGCCAGAAACGGCTAGACTTGATTTTTCAAGAGCTAAAGGGGTTATACACTTATCTAGTGATTACTGCATCATTGATGGAGATCAATCCCTACAAGCGAGAAAGAAGGACCGCTTGCCTGCCCAAATTCGGCTAAGCCAACTTTAAAGTCGGCTGAGCCGATTACTACCCCTGCCCGAGTTAGCTAGGTCGACTTCTAAGTCGGCTAAGACAACTCCCCTTGTTGTTGCCTTACATGTTAGTGCCCAAGTCGTCCTAGCCGACTTCTGATCGGCTAAACCGACTTCCTCTGTTCCAGCAACTGACAAAGTGCTTTTGGGTGATTCGACACCTATTGTTGATCATTCCATGGAGATGAAGAACAACGTCATTCAAGCCAAGAACCTACGCTTCTCCGACATGATCAATAAGGTACCAAATATGAATATTTTGCTTAATTTTCAATCTGGTCATACAATTTCACTTTCTGCGTTTATTAGAGATATCCTTGCTAGTAGATGTAAAAGACCAATTGAGTATAGCATTTTATTTGGTAATGTTAAAACAAATTCAGATTCTATCGGCCAACATATTGTGCCATATGGCAAAGTCGGTAGAAGTAGTTTGTCAAAAATAAGTTTCCCAAAAGCAGTTACAAAGGTGTGGCCGAATGGATTGATATTAAATCTGATCCCTTCGTTTGTCTAGCTTTAAAGCCGACTCCACAAATGAATCGGCTGAAGAAATCGAAGTACACCTTCGACTTTACTTTTTGTGATCATGTCTTTGATATCTTGTTAAAGAATAATTTTATTAGAATCATTGAACACATTGTTTTGCCATCTATTCAAAACTTAGAAGAGCTTACATATTGCAAGTGGCACAATTCTTTTGATCATAATACTTCTGATTGCAATGTGTTTCGTCGAGTGATCCAATCGGCCATTGATAAAGGACAATTGAGATTTCTTGAAGCTCAATAAATGGACCAATTGGATTCAATTGGTCTTGATGGCAAGCAAGTTTTGAATCGGCTTGCCTTAGCCGATTCACTCAAAGCTCGAGTCTCAAATGCCCAAGAGAGATATGGAGCCCTCAAGTGAAAATAAGGTTGTTGTCCGTGAATTGCAAATTGGAGATATTCTAGAGGACAACAAAGTTATCACAATTCCAGAAGACACTGGGGGGCAGGTAGAATCTCTCCAGCTAAAGCAAAAGTCGATTGATCCCATTGAGCAAGGGGAATCAGCTAAAGATCCTCCTTTGGAGCATGTCTATCAAGATGGAGAAAAGAAGGAGGATGCTCATAAAGCTTTTGGAGGTAAAGGTCGTGACAAGCAAAAGAGTGGAAGACCGAAGCTTAGCTTCGAGAAGCTTCTAGCTAAGTATGAGAATTTAGCAAAAGCCAATGTCACCAATCGGCCAAAGAAGGTCCAAACACCAAGATTTCCTCCAAAGCATAAATCTCAAGATCGGAATTGGCAAGGGAATAAACACTACTACAGAACATGGTCATAGGCCGATTCTCAAAATCGTCTTTAGTCTCGGTTTTTTTGCCGCCCGGGACTAATAGACCCTTTAGTCCCGATCGGTTTCACAGACCGGAACTAAAGGGCCTGCCCCAACGGCTACTGCGCAGAGCTATCGGGGCAGGGACCCTTTAGTCCCGATCCGTGTTACCAACCGGGACTAAAGGGCACTCTTTAGTCCCGGTTGGTGCCACGGACCGGGACTAAAGATTTAGCCACGGTTTGTGGCTTGCCCCGGGATAAATGATCACCTTTTAGCCCCAGTTTTTAATACAAACCGGGACTAAAGCTCCCCAGTTTTTAACCAGCCAACTTCTTCCTCCCCCGAGCTAGGACATTCAATTTCAGTGAGCTTCTTGCTTGTTCTTGCTGTTGTTCTTGCTTTTCTCTTCATTGTTCTTCGTCTCCGGCGTCAATTGGTGATCTTCTTCGACTCCGTCATCGTCTCTTTGCGTTTAGAGGTAACTATTTCCATCTCCTACCATGTCTTTTGAATATGAGAGGAATTTAATTAAAATATATACTTTGCAAGAACAAGCATAGATAGTTGAGTAGTTTAAATTGGTTCATCACAATCACTTGATAGTTTTCTACTGCTAGGTAGTATCCATTCTATATTTCATACTTATGCAAGACGAGTAATATTGAATTTTATTGTCTTTTTAGTATATTTTCAATATAAAAATGTGGAATTTATAATAGTTTGCAACAATAAGTATAGAGAGTAGATAATGTGGAAATTGGTATTGTTATATCATATTTTTCGATTATCTAAACAAATAGATAAATTTCGAGTTTTTTTATTTATAATTGTTTAGAAAATTAGGAATTTGCATGTAATAGTTTAAAAAATGAGCATGGATATAGTAGATGGCAACCGTGACCAGGATCCGAAGCGTTTGCGGCCGGATCTTCCTCTCATTGCTTGCGGCGAGTGTAAGCAGAAGATTGTGAAGGAGTACCGAGTGAAAAAAGAGGGAATCAACAAGGGTCGTATATTCTACAAGTGTCCGGACCATGAGGTGGGTTATTATTTACCCGCATTTGATTAATATGGTTCGTTCGTATCGATTTTGCTTGATGATGTTGTTTAAATTTCTTATTCTTTGTTCCAATTGCAGTGGGAGGGCACCAGCGGATGTAAAGGTTGGTACAGGAGGAAGAGTACGTTCAGCACGTACGAAATTCTGTTGCACAGGAGGTTGCCGCTGAAGGTGATGAGGCAATGAGTCAGCGGCAGCAGCCCATCCATGCTGATGAAGTGAATGATCTGTCTATTTTAGTTGGGATCGGACGTGAACTAATTATGTTGCTTAAGTGCATTTTATTTTTAGTTTTTTTAGTGCTAGCTGCGATAGTCTTCGTTGTAGTCAAGCTTGTTTGAATTAATCAATCATGTGATGTCATGAGTGTTGTGCAATAACATGAGAAACTACTAAGTGCATGGTTGTAATATTTAATGCAGATGTTGTCACGCAATTGGATGTATAAGCCGCTCCAAAGAGTTCATTGTTGGCGTGCACTATTTCTTAGGTGTGGCTGAGGCAAACAAGCAGGATGGTTTCATGTGTTGCCCATGCGCCGTCTGTAAGAATTTGAAGGAATATTCATGCCCAAGGACACTTCATACGCATTTGTTGAAGTCGGGTTTCGTAACAAAACTATATTTGTTGGACGAAGCATGGAGAAAGGGGTTGTAATGGATGATGGTGAAGAAGGTGAAGAAGAATTGGCTCACGCTGATATTATTGCTCAGTACGGTGCCTTTGATGATGATGCAGTGGGGGAGATGGTGAAGAAGATGCGGCAGCGACAGAAGATGTGACAGCTGATGTTGATGCTCTTGGTGGTGATGCCATTCATTATGCACAAAGAAAATGTGAAAGTGACAAGGAGAAGGTCAAGTTTGAGCGCATGCTAGAGGATCATAGAAAATTGCTGTATCCCACTGCTAAAGATGGCCAAAAAAGCTGGGTACTACGCTGGAACTGCTGCAATGGAAGGCAAAGAATGGTACATCCGATAAGGCATTTGTAACAGAACCGACCAATTTGCACCAGATTAAGCACCGAATCGCTGCTTTCACAGAGATTACAAGTACTTAAGCTCGTACAAACCCGTAGTCCGGAAATCTCAAAGATTTCAAGTCATTCAACTTTAACCAAGATCGTAATAGATTAGCGTACATGCCCACAAGGTACATTCAGTTCGCACATAGTTCAAATACATCGGAGTTCAACAGTTATACAAACCATAGTTTGAATTCAAAAGCGGAAGCAACATAGTTTTGAAACACAAGTCCTTAGTTCACAATACAGTGCCATATGCTTGATCGGTCCACAAAAGCATCAGGGAAGATAAGAGTTGACCATGCCCATGGTCTAGTCACTGCCCTCGACGGGGTACAGACAGTTCTCGCAATAGCCGAAGAAGCATTACCCATCTGCAACAACAAGGGATAGAACCCTGAGTACGAGAAGGTACTCAGCTAGACTTACCCGTCATAAACCAGAAATAACCGACACCAAGGATTATGCAAGGCTGTATCTGGGGTTGGCCACACTTACCTTTTTGCATAAAAGCACTTTATTATTAACTAATCATCATTAGAGCATTAGCAGTCACTTTTATGTAATCAGCCTGATTATCTAGATTTGCACCTGATCTAGAGCCAACACTTGACTACTTATTCAAGCAAGAGTGACTATTTCATCAATAGCCTTTCAGATTCATCAACCATAACCATCATTAATTCCATATATTACTACGGTAACACATGCTCAGTCAAGTTACTCACTAACCAGGAGTGATGGCGATTATAATCGATTCCTACCAGCTGGGGATAAAAATGCCGCACACTCGCCCGACACACCCTGCCAGGTGGCCGTTGGCGACCACTTCAGGAGGTTCGAGAACACAACACGCGGGACGGTCATGGCCCTTCTACACCGGGGGTTATCTCAATGCCAGGTCGCTCAAGCTATTAACTGCCCACGGTCATGCCAGGTCGATCAGGCCCTGCCTGCCCTTGGACCATGCCAGGTCGATCAGAATAGTTGCCCACGGTACATCTGAGGCCCTGGGTGTTAGGCGTCAACATCTCCGTCACCGGCTCGAAAACCTTACTCTCGGCTTCACGGGAGGTACCCGCACCTGCTCCGTTAAGTGATTGACGCGTTCAAAATGACTGAGGTGTGCCTTCGTCGTCGTTCCTGATCGACACAGATGGGAGACTACTAGCACACAGAACCCATGTCCTGCTGCTCCTACATCCCGCCCGTCTCAAATTAATTATCACATGGTTATCTCCATGATAGCACAAGGCTAAACATGATCAGTATCCACCTATATGCGGGAGACAGGAAATCACCCGACTTTTACCGGTCTAAGCAGGCTAAGCATAAACGAGCCTAGACTTATCAGGGATAACAAGGTAATATTTGCAGGTGGACAAGGATAAGTAATAATGCATCAACGGTAGCAATCAATTCCTATAACCTAATGCAACATCCATCATCAGGTTAATTAGAAACATTTGCAAACCGTAGGAGTTAGAATGCTCCGGGGCTTGCCTCGCTCGAAGTCGGCGGGGCGGTGATCACGGCACTCCGGCAGGTCTTCAGCGTCTCCTTCCGGGATCCCCTCCTCGGGTGTCTCCTCCTGACGCTGCTCCTCCGGCGTCTCCTGGGCTTCCACTACCGATCCTGCATGATGCGGTACATGAATGAACAACATGAATGCACATGGGATGCATGGTGATGCAACATGGAGTAACCATTCAGGAGATAAGCACATGTCATCTACTGCTACTCTCACTTATTTAATTTGACATACTACTTACCAAGTCTTGTTGTCACCGCATCAAAGTTGCTTAACGGGTTTATTACCCTCTAATTATTTGTAGAATTAAATCTAGTTAATAGGCCCATAACAGTAACCTATCCTAGACAGCTTCACAAAAACCTATAAAAATTACTGGAGATCAATAACACTTAATCTAACCCTCTGCCCAAATTTCATCCCATTTGGACCTAGACTTCATCCTCTATGAAAAAGACAAATTCTATTATGGAAAGGTGCTTTGAACTACACACCCTAGCAAAAAGTGTCAAACAACAGATTTCTTATTTTTCTACTGAACTTCCTAGCATAAGAGCAATGTGCTTAAATTCTCAGGTTCGTTTCCTCATATTTTAATTACTACAAAATAACAAGGAAACGACATTTAAGCATTTTAAAAGCTACTGTCAAATTAATTCACAGAACAACCTCATATTATATTTTTCTCTGAAACTACACATTCATACAAACCTAACAAAACTGGAATCATATTTTTCTGACTTATATATAATTAGTTATGCATTTACCAAGTTATCAGCACTTTCTAATTAAATAAATCTACACATAAAAGTATCACCAAAATGCATTTAACAGTTTTCACTGATAGATCTAAACATGCTTGACCTAACAAAATTTGTTTCACAGGATTTGGACTTAAAATGAGCCTTGTAGGAATTTTGGAAGCCATTACATAATTCTGCAAACAAACTAAAAGGAAACTCAAACCTAAACGTACGGACTCCAACTTGGTTCGGCCGAGGCATAAGACAAACGCTCAGCACACCCGGCGCGATTCGGCTGAGGCCCGAGGCATAAGACAAACGCTCAGCACACCCGGCGCGATTCGGCTGAGGCCCGAGGCAAGGCTTCGGCACATTCGGCGCGACTCGGCCGAGGCTCAAACACACTAACCGATTCGGCCGAGGCTACTGACTCAACCGAGGCTCGGTGACTTAGCCGAGGCTCGAGGCAAACGCTCGCACGCCCGGCTTACCGAGGCCTACGGCACCCAAACGCTTCCCTTTCTTTCTTTCTTGCTGCAGTCGGGGCCCGCTGGTCAGGGCGACCAAGCTACCGAGGCCAGCTCGGCACTTACCGTGCGAGGCCAGGCTCGGCGGTCAACGGCGGAGTTTTGCGCCGTGGTCGTTGACCGGCCCTAGCTCGTCGACGGCGACACTTCTGGCGACACGGAGACCATTACTGGGTGCGGGTTTGCGAGGCGAACACAACTAACAACCGACTCGCTGAGACAGAGGATACCGGAGCAAGCTCGACGGCGGCCATGGCGGAGCGGCGGCTCGCGACTACTCGGCGGCGGAACTCTTCCCGGCGGCTTGCGATCGGCAAGACTAACACTAGCCTAGCAAGTCACAAGTGACCTATTGGAGCAACTCCCGGCTTCGGCATCCCCGGCATTGTCCGGCACGATGCACGGCGGCGGTCCATGGCGGACCAGCGCGACGGCCCCGGTCGACGAACTCAGGCAACGAGAGGTCTCCATCTGACTCTAAGCTACTACGACGGTAGAGAAGACTAGAACTGGCTCAGCTCAGGGTAGCATGGCCGGAGATGACCGGTCCACGTGAAGGTCACGTGGCGGCAAGGCTGAAGCTTGCGGATGGCGTCCGCTGTTCCGGCAGCTAAGAGGGAGAGAGGGAAACCAACCTGAAGGACCGAGAAGCTAACCGAAAGCGACCAGAGGGGGGGTGAATGGGAGCTTCAAAAATTCCTTACGGAAACTAGATGCCACTGTCCCAAAATCGACCCCAAGAGCGAACCCTAGAGCTTGCTAATGTCCACGACCCTATATGTAGGGTGGATGCTTCCTAGAAGCACAGCGAGACACTAGACAACCCTAGAAAGCCAACGCAAAAAACGGAAATCAATTCCGACAACGAACGAGGGAACCGCGGACGAAACCGTGCGAAACCAGTCGCATCGGACGCTGGCCTGCGTCCGATGCCAGACCACCGGAAGCGTCCGATGCAGACTGGACGGTTCTGGAACCTTACTGTGTCCACCATCGGACGCTGTGAACAGTAATCACCCAGCGTCCGATGCAAAGGCTCCGGCGCGTCCGATGGACAACGGACGCGTCCGATGCCTAGCGTCCGATGCAAACTAAAACGCCGAAAACGTGACACGCGTCACCGGAGCGTCCGATGCTAGGGACCCTAGCGTCCGATGCTCCCGTGAAAGCGTCCGATGCTCCCGAAAACAGCGCAGTTCTTTGATGATTCAACCCGATCTCCTCTAAATCAAAAGCTCTAGGCCTAGGATTCGATCTGAGGGGTCACAAGGATGTTAGTGAGCTATCTCTAAGAGATCATGGCTCGAACCTAACTCCAAATCGGTGAATCAAGAATTTCGGGGCATGGAGGCAAGAACACAATCCAAACGAAAATCGATCGATCTCCTAGACCGTGAGGTTAGTTTAATTCCTTCGGTGGAAAGGAGAGCCTCACGATCTAGAACAACTTGGTTCAAACGGTTTTGCAAAAGATGAACCGAGCAAAGAGATCAAGCGACGGGAAAATCGTGGAGAAAAAGGATTCCGCGAAGAACACAAAGAAAACGCGAATCACAGCCACGAACTCGAATTAAGGACGCAAATCAAGCCATCGATCTGTGCTCCAAAGTGAGGATACGGCCTCACTTCCTCAAATCAACAGTACACAGTGGAGTCTCTCTGCGGATCTCAACTAGCTAAAGCAGGAGGTGGGAGAGTGGAAACCCTAGGAAATGAAAAATCTAACTAACTGCGATTGAGATAGGAGGAGGGTGTCTCCCCTAGACTACTTATACTAACCTAGCCTAAGTCTATTTCCTACTCTACCCCTCTCTACTACTAATTACAGAGCGGACCAGCCTAACCCTAAGGCTATTCTAGTCCACCCGCTGGTGGTAGGTAGATCCGACGGCCACGCCCGCACGGTCTTCCGCGTCGCCTCCACGCAACCTTCAGATCGCCGCCACGTGCCGCCACCACTCTGCACCCCCGGTTTTGCGGCCCAAACCGGGAAACCAGCCTTTTCCATCAGCCCCCGGTTTTGAGGCCCAAACCGGGAACCAGCCTCCAGCCCGAGTTTTGTGGCCAAACTCGGAACCGTCCGCGCCCGAGTTTTGAGGCCCAACTCGGAAACCGTCCGCGCCCGAGTTTTGAGGCCCAAACTCGGAAACCGGCCCACGCCCAGGTTTTGAGGCTCAACCTGGAAACCGTCGCGCCCAGGTTTTGTGGCTCAACCTGGAAACCCAGCACCCAGGTTTTGAGGCCCAAACCTGGAAACCGTCCACCGTTGGTTTTTCCCGGGCTCTACCAACAAACCGGCGTCGTAGAGGGGATGCACCGCCTGTGCACCCCTTCCACCGACATGATCGCACTTCTCCGCTTGTCGCTGTCGCAGGCTGCCAGCCACCACAGCTGATCCTCCGGCCTCCAGTCCATCAGTCCAAGTCCACGTCCGCCCTTCACCGTCCGATACATCGGCATGGCACGTCCGCCGCACGGCACGCCCATCCTTCATCGCGCCCAGTCCGTCGGCACGGCACGTCGCAACTTGACCTTCACCCGCCATCGATCACTGTCTCCGTGCTCGACACCTGCACAACACAAGCCAAAGAACATGCGCATCATCTCCGTTGACAATCACTCATCACACAGACTCGGCATACACCCATGTATCCGCAATCTCCCCCTTGATGAGTGCATTGTCAACTCCACAACAAATCATGAATAAGAAGAAGGAGGTAGGAAGGAGTGGGAAGAGAAAACCCAACCAAATGACCCAAAAGCCTAACAAAAGCCAAAGAAGGTCAAGTGGATGAAGCGAAAAACTTGGTCCCCAAAGACATGGGCAACGGCTCGACGCAACCAAGCAAAGCAAAGCTAGCCCTCAAGAAGAGGTAGAACAGGCTCAACACCGCTAGCAGATACCAATTGAAGATCGGAGGACAACAGAAGCAAAATGCTAGTCCCTCAAGATAGAGGCACAGAGGCTCAACACAACTAGCAAGAAAAAATCATCACTCCGAACCAATTGGAATTCAACCCAAACCAAATGGGAATGCACACCAGACGATACCAATTGAAAGCCAAATGAAAAAGCTTATGAAAGCTCATGAAAAGCTAGGAACGTTTGCTAGTCCCTCAAGACAGAGGCAACGGCTCAACACAACTAGCAAACTCCCCCTCGACAAATGCAAGCAACTAGGACAACGGCAAACCTAGAAGACAAAAGATTTTCAGGGCATATGATTTGCGTACAATTTCTCCCCCTAGTTGAAAATTGCATATCAAGGCCAAAAGGTTTATCGGAGAGAAGCAACTCTCTTCACATAAACTCCCCTTGAAACAAGATCTCCGTCCACAAATGCATATGGAGTCAAAATGCAAGTTAGGAGCTTCAAGTATATAGTCAAAAGAGTGCAAAGATGCTCTAATCAGTATAGCTCCAACATCTCAATAAGCACCAAATAGCAAAGGCTCAAACTGATCACTTATACGAAATATGAAGCATATGAGCATGTGAGCAGTTTTAAGCCAAAAGGATAGTCACCATCAAAATAGCACTAGACATGTATAGAAGGAATCCAAACAAGTGCTAAGCATATATACAAGGTGAACTACCCTAGCAAAGTTCAATCATCATGCATAGGAATGAAGCATATACTTGTGATTTCAAATTCATATCGGAGTGCAGCGGTAAAAGAATTCACAAGTTCATTTTTAGCATGTGATTGCGAGAGGTTGAAAGCTTGTCATCGCCTAACTTTTCAACCGTGCGAAGCCTATGCCGAAGCAATCAGAAGCTTAAAGCAACGGTTTCGGTCATACACTACATGGCTCAAGTTTAACTCAAAGTGCAATGAGAAACAGTCTCAATACCATGAGGTGTGACAAGCAATCCCATCTCGATCTTTTCAATTCAACAATACTTGGTTCAGATTTTAAGCAAGTTATGAACAACCAAGCAAGTGAATGACTCAGAACTAGAGACATAGCAACCTAGCATATATGAAAAGCAGGAATGGACTCAACACACCCTACACATGCTAGTTGCATATCTCAATGGTGAACATTTTCAGATTTATATACATTAGGCATAATTCACCATTCCAAAAAATAGCTCGCTCATAACATGTAACAGTGATCAGAAAGAGCATAAGCTACAAGCATCATCATAAGTATCGGAGCAATACTAACAAGAGCATAATTACATTCTAGTGAATGAATATAGACATGAAGCTCAGAATGTAAATGCGTATGCCCGACACAAAACTGAACGAAAGAAGATACCAAAGGAGAGACTCAAGAAACTCAAAAGAAAAGAGCCTCAAAATAAAAGAGTCAGTCTGTACATCTCAAAATGCTTCCCCCATCTAAAAGGGGAAACACACACCAAGCTCACCCCTCAACCTATTAAAGGTTGATTCGTCTAAAGGCTTGGTGAAAATATCAGCCAATTGGTGATGAGTATCGACATGGCGAAGGTCGATATCACCCTTCTCCTGGTGGTCTCGCAAGAAATGAAAGCGCACATCAATGTGTTTGGTTTCGAGTGAAGCACAGGGTCTTAGCAACGCTAATGGCACTCGTGCTGTCACAAAGCAAAGGAACTCGAGTAAAGCTCAAACCAAAATCACGCAAAGTGGCCATCATCCAGAGTAACTGGGAACAGCAGCTAGCCGCAGCAACATATTCAGCCTCCGTGGTAGACTGAGCGACACTAGACTGCTTGCGAGAAGACCACGACACAAGAGAAGATCCAATAAACTGGCAAGTCCCAGAAGTGGACTTGCGCTCAATGCGACAACCAGCAAAATCAGCATCAGAAAAGCCACAAAGCGAGAGGGTGGAGGAAGCAGAATACCAAATCCCGAGCTCGGGCGTGAAACGAAGGTACCTGAAGATGCGCTTCACCGCCTGACGGTGAGAAATGCGTGGCGAAGCCTGAAAGCGCGCGCACAAGCACACGGCGAACTGAATGTCCGGCCGTGTCGCCGTCAGGTAGAGCAGCGATCCAATCATGCTGCGGTACTCCTTCTGGTCCACTGCTTCTCCATCCGTGTCGGCATCCAGGGCAGTCGTCGTCGACATGGGCGTCGGAAGAGGCTTAGCCTCACCCATGTCGAACCGCTTCAGCAAGTCCCTTGTGTACTTGCCCTGGTGCACAAACGTCCCCTCTCGGATTGCTTAATTTGCAACCGAGAAAGAAAGTCAGCTCGCCCATCATGCTCATCTCGAACTCCCTGCTCATAGTATCTGCAAACTTGGCAACCAAAGCGTGAGAAGAACCACCGAAAATGATATCATCCACGTAAATTTGACCAAGAGAGTATCTTTGCCTTGCTTGAGGAGAAAGAGCGTTTTATCTACACATCCCATTTTAAAACCCTTAGCTAGCAAAAAGGTTTTTAATCTCTCATACCAGGCTCTAGGGGCTTGTTTCAAACCATACAAAGCTTTGTGGAGTTTAAAGACATGGTTTGGAAACTTGGGATTTTCAAAACCGGGGGGTTGCTGGACATAGACCTCCTCCTCAATATAGCGTTTAAGAAGGCACTCTTGACATCCATTTGAAAAAGTTTGAAACCCATGGATGCAGCATAAGCCAAGAGTATCCTAATAGCCTCCAAACGAGCTACAGGAGCGAAGGTCTCCTCATAATCTATCCCCTCCTTCTGACTATAACCCTTCGCTACAAGCGGGCCTTGTTTCTCACAATGTGGCCCTCCTCTCCTTGCTTGTTTTTAAATACCCATTTTGTCCCAATAGGTTTACAGTCAGGAGGTGGTGGCACTAGAACCCAAACCCGATTTCGCTCAAAGTTCTCTAGCTCCTCATGCATGGCATTGACCCAATCCGGATCCGTCAATGCGTGTCCAACATCTCGGGGCTCAAAAGACGCAACAAAAGCAGAATGAGCAAAGTGCGAGATGTGCTGTGACCTGGAGCGAGTAACTCGCTCGTCGATGTCGCCGATCATCTGTTCAGGGGGGTGCTGGCGCTGGATATGTCGTGGCGCCTCCCGGGAAGAAGTGACCTCCCCCTCAACAGTAGCTGGTTCCACCCCGGGTACAAAAGGTACCGCGCGAGGTGGAGGATCCCACGGCCCCCAGGAAGAAGAAGTCTCGGGGCCGTGAGTCGTCGTCGAAGCCGCTCCTTGCGGCGCGGCAGGCGGAGGGGGTGCTGGATCATCTATACCTTCAGCACCCTCTTCCTCGTCATCAAAAAGAGGCTCTCCAACCTCGTGATCACCTGCACGCTCAAAACGAGAAGAAGGACAAACAAGAGTCTCGTCGAAGGTGACATCTGATGTCTCCATGACTCGGTTAGTGTCAAGGTTAAGTACACGATAAGCTCGAGTGTGAGTGCCATAACCCAAAAACACACCGTCAGAAGAACGAGACTCAAACTTGTCTAGGTTGCCTTTTTCAATATAAAACAGTGGCAACCAAAGACTCTAAAATAACTCACCTTGGGCTGGCGACCAAAACGCAACTCATAAGAGGTCTTCTTCAAAAACACTCTCAGAAAAATGCGATTCGAAATATAGCATGCAGTGTTCATAGCTTCGGCCCAAAAGCGCCTAGGAGTCCTATGCTCATCAAGCATCGTCCTGGCCATCTCAACAAGGGTCCGATTCTTCCTCTCTACAACACCATTTTGGGGTGGTGTATAGGGGGAAGAAAACTGATGCTCCAAACCAAGGCGGTTACAAACTTCTCAAAATCCGAATTTTTAAACTCGGAACCATTATCACTTCTAATCGCTCGCATCGAGTTCAAAGGGAACTCGTTCTGAAGACGCAAAATCAGATCGCGAGCGAAGGAGAATGTCTCGGACTTCTCAACTAAAAAGAAGACCCACGAATACCTCGAAAAGTCGTCAACAATAACAAGCACATACCACTTCCCACCAACCGAGCTCACCCGAGCCGGACCAACAAGGTCCATATGCAAAAGCTCTCCGGGGTGCGAGGTCATAACCTTGGTCAAAGGATGGTGGGGAGCAGCAACCATCTTTCCATGCCGGCAAGCATGGCAAACTAGATCCTTCTCCAACGAAAGCTTGGGCAATCCTCGGATTAAGCCAAGTGAGCTAAGTCTTGCAAGCAAGTCAAAACTCAGGTGACCGAGCCTCCTATGCCACTTCCAAAGATCAGAAGAAGAAGGACTAGCCAAAAGACAGCGAGAAGATCCAAACGACTTTGAGAAATTCGCGCGAAAGACATTCCCAAAGGGTGAAATCAGACATACAAGATCACCCTGAGGATCTAAGATCCGGCTAAGGTTCGGTTTGAAACGAATCTCATAGCCTTCACGAAAAAGTTGCGAAACAGAAAGCAAGTTAAAATGCAGGTTAGAAACAAGAGCAACCTCGCGCAACACAAAGTGCTCATTAACCCGCACTGCACCAACGGACAATACCTTGCCCTTACCTTTGTCGCCGAAGGTTATGTACTCCTTTCCGGCGACCGGACTATGGCTGGAGAACCATTTGGCATTTCCGGTCATGTGCCTCGAGCAACCGGAATCCACAAGCCAAATGTCCTCCAACCGCTCCTCCTACATCAATAAAAAGACATAGGGTGAACATACGGTCCAACACTGGGGTTAGTAAGATAAGAAGGAAACCAGTGTTGGGCCGGCTGCTCAAAAGAACGGTCAGTGTAAAAACCAACCTGTCTAGGGGGATAGCGATCACCACGCACAGGAAAACGTGGTCCGCTGGGGAAGAAGCGCTCACCGCGAAACTCTACCTGCGGTGGGACAAAGCGCTCAACAAAGCCTCCGCCACGGGGTCCGTTACCTGCAAAAGCAGGACCCCGTCGGGCACGCTCTCTACGAGGTCTACGCCTAGGAGCCTGCTGCTCAACTCTAGCGTCTCTCCTCGGAGCTCTCTCCTGCCTAGGCCTAACAAACTGAGGTGCTCTACCTCTAGGCCTAGTCTCCCTCCTAGGGGCTCTCTCCTGCTGCCTAGGCTGGGTATGCTTCTCCAGACCTAGCAGCTCTCCCCTGAGGCTTCGGAGCATGTCCACCACGAGCTGGTGAAACATGTCCGGGTTCTGCATCTCCCTAGCACGGCGCGCCTCTCTCCTGCGCCTAAAGCAGAACTCACTCAGGTGACCATCCCGCCCACAAAAGTCACACTGAAACCTCACCGCGCGCAAGGGGGTTGTTGTTGTTTGCAGGGATGTGGGTATGGTTCACCTTGCCCTTGCCCTTCTGTGGCAACTCCTCTCGGATGGGTGGCATTGTGTCAAGCTTGTTCTTTAGGTGATTGGGCTTGGGTTGCCATTGTGGATTCTTGGGTGGAGCCTTGGGGGGTTCAACTACAACTCCATCCTTGGTGACAGGCTTGGCAGGCTCTTTGGGTGGAAGCTTGGTTAGTTTGGGAGTAGTGGTGGAGTTGGGCTTCTCACAGGGGTTCAGACCACTAGACTCTCCAATCTTACCAAAAGCTGAAAGATCAACACTCTGGCCAAGACCTACACCAGGAGCCCCAGCAGCTCGCTTGAATTGGGAGATCATCATCCCGAGCTGAGGCTCACCACAAGACACCCATGACAAGACGGTCCGAAGGTATGTGTTTTCCTCCTCGGTACGCATCTTGTCATGCCTCACATTGGCCATCTCCTGCTCCAGGCCCTCACACAAAGCACACCTCTTGACACAAGTGCTATCCGAGCCGGCCTTCTCAAAAGACTCAAGCTTGGCATTCTTCTCTGCCAACTCGGATTGCAAGACAGGACAAGTCTTGCACGCACCCAACAGCTGCGGTCTAGCTCGGAGCTCATCCACCTCATCTACCAGCGCAGCATGCTTACTCCTCAGAGTGAGAAGATCCGTCATGTGCGCGGCGCAACTCTCGCACTCCAACTCCTCCGACACAACCACGGTGGACCGAGCGAACTCAAGCTCCTTCACCGTGTCCTCCCACTTCTGCCTAAACTCCTTGCGCTCTCTAGCGGCACGCCTAAGCAACTTGTCTTGACTAAGGAGGGCAGCAGTCAACTTCTCAACCTCGGAGGAAAGCTCGTCGTAGGTGAGAGATACCTGGGAGGTGTCGTCGTCGTCGTCGTTCCGAGGGGTACGCTCCGGCTCGCCGTCGACCTCATCTCCGAGCGCCATGGTACACAGGCCTTCGTCGCCGGCGAAGAAGCACAAGCCGTTGAACGTGTCCTCCAGCTTCTTCTTCTCGGACTCGTCATCACTCGATCGAGCGGAGTCGTCATCCGAGCCGTCGACGTCGCTGAGCGTGGCGAAGAACGCTCGCTGCTCAGCCTGCTGCTTCTCCAAGTACTTCTTCTTGATGTACTCTTTGTTGAAGCCGCCCCGCTTCTTGTGCCTTGGGGGAACGTGCTTCTCCTTGTACTTGGAGTCGCGCCTGTGGCCGTGATCGCCCTCCCAAGATGCTTGTTCTTCTTCTTGGGGCAGTCGGCGATGAAGTGGTCGGGGTCGCCGCACTCGTAGCATCCGGTGCGTCCTCCTCCGCGACGACGGTTCATGCGGTTGTTGTGGAACCGCGAGAACCGGTTGGCAAGCAAAGCCAACTCGTCGTCTCCCAAAGACTCCAGCTGGTCCTCTGTCACAGAAAAGAGAGAAGAAAGCGCAAAGCCAGCTGAGGGGTTAGAGGAAGAGCCGGAAACCAAAGCCATGGACGGGCGAGAAGGATTTTCAAAAGAAGCCCTCGCCATAGCATCAATCTCACTGGACTTGAGCTTACTGAAGAGCTCGTCGCAGGTGAGAGTCTCATAGTTCGGCGATTCGATGATTGCCTGAACCTTGGAGTCCCACACCGAACGGTCAAGAGTGTGCAAAAGCCTTCAAGCACGCTCATGATCGTCAAATGGCAACTGCTCTCTGTTAGCCCTCATCCTGTTGACAATCACCTGAAAGCGAGCGAATAAACTTTCTATGCTCTCGCCAGGTTGATGTCTAAAGTTCTCATACTCTCGCTTGAACGACTCGTAGAGTCGGGTTTTGACTTGAGAGGTGCCCTCATGAAAACGCATGAGAGTGTCCCAGATCTCCCGAGCCGTAGCGAGGTGAGAAACGCGATCAAACTCACCCATGCTCAAACAAGAGAAAAGAGCATTACGGGCTCGGCTATTGGCATCGTGCTCATCGATCTGCTGTTGATTCACACGAGCAGCCAAGACCACGTAATCAGGGGAGTTGCAAATATCCCAGATCGAAGCGCCCAAGCTCTGCAAATAGGCCGACATACGTATCTTCCAATACGCATAGTTCGTCCCATCGAACAAAACGGCGGTTTGCCCACGCCGCGATCCATGTCGCCTTCGGTGGATCTGGAACCGGCTAGGTGGAAGATCCTTAACCCGCTCCGATACCAATTGAAGACCGAGAAGCTAACGGAAAGCGACCAGAGGGGGGGTGAATGGGAGCTTCAAAATTCCTTACGGAAACTAGATGCCACTGTCCCAAAATCGACTCCAAGAGCGAACCCTAGAGCTTGCTAATGTCACGACCCTATATGTAGGGTGGATGCTTCCTAGAAGCACAGCGAGACACTTAGACAACCCTAGAAAGCCAACGCAAAAACGGAAATCAATTCCGACAACGAACGAGGGAACCGCGGACGAAACCGTGCGAAACCAGTCGCATCGGACGCTGGCCTGCGTCCGATGCCAGACCACCGGAAGCGTCCGATGCAGACTGGACGGTTCTGGAACCTTACTGTTCCACCATCGGACGCTGTGAACAGTAATCACCCAGCGTCCGATGCAAAGGCTCCGGGCGCGTCCGATGGGACA
Organism: Coix lacryma-jobi var. lacryma-jobi; assembly: GCA_009763385.1. Taxonomy (NCBI): domain Eukaryota; kingdom Viridiplantae; phylum Streptophyta; class Magnoliopsida; order Poales; family Poaceae; genus Coix; species Coix lacryma-jobi. Next base: position 131,340,405 of record CM019826.1, read on the forward strand.
ACGGACGCGTCCGATGCCTAGCGTCCGATGCAAACTAAAACGCCGAAAACGTGACACGCGTCACCGGAGCGTCCGATGCTAGGGACCCTAGCGTCCGATGCTCCCGTGAAAGCGTCCGATGCTCCCGAAAACAGCGCAGTTCTTTGATGATTCAACCCGATCTCCTCTAAATCAAAAGCTCTAGGCCTAGGATTCGATCTGAGGGGTCACAAGGATGTTAGTGAGCTATCTCTAAGAGATCATGGCTCGAACCTAACTCCAAATCGGTGAATCAAGAAATTTCGGGGCATGGAGGCAAGAACACAATCAAAACGAAAATCGATCGATCTCCTAGACCGTGAGGTTAGAGTTTAATTCCTTCGGTGGAAAGGAGAGCCTCACGATCTAGAACAACTTGGTTCAAACGGTTTTGCAAAAGATGAACCCGAGCAAAGAGATCAAGCGACGGGAAAATCGTGGAGAAAAAGGATTCCGCGAAGAACACAAAGAAACCGCGAATCACAGCCACGAACTCGAATTAAGGACGCAAATCAAGCCATCGATCTGTGCTCCAAAGTGAGGATACGGCCTCACTTCCTCAAATCAACAGTACACAGAGTGGAGTCATCTCTCGGATCTCAACTAGCTAAAGCAGGAGTGGGAGAGTGGAAACCCTAGGAAATGAAAGTTCTAACTGCGATTGAGATTAGGAGGAGGGTGTCTCCCTAGACTACTTATACTAACCTAGCCTAAGTCTATTTCCTACTCTACCCCTCTCTACTCTAATTACAGAGCGGACCAGCCTAACCCTAAGGCTATTCTAGTCCACCCGCTGGTGGTAGGTAGATCCGACGGCCACGCCCGCACGGTCTTCCGCGTCGCCTCCACGCAACCTTCAGATCGCCGCCACGTGCCGCCACCACTCTGCACCCCCGGTTTTGCGGCCCAAACCGGGAAACCAGCCTTTTCCATCAGCCCCCGGTTTTGAGGCCCAAACCGGGAAACCAGCCTCCAGCCCGAGTTTTGTGGCCAAACTCGGAAACCGTCCGCGCCCGAGTTTGAGGCCCAAACTCGGAAACCGTCCGCGCCCGAGTTTTGAGGCCCAACTCGGAAACCGGCCCACGCCCAGGTTTTGAGGCTCAACCTGGAAACCGTCGCGCCCAGGTTTTGTGGCTCAACCTGGAAACCCAGCACCCAGGTTTTGAGGCCCAAACCTGGAAACCGTCCACCGTTGGTTTTTCCCGGGCTCTACCAACAACCGGCGTCGTAGAGGGGATGCACCGCCTGTGCACCCCTTCCACCGACATGATCGCACTTCTCCGCTTGTCGCTGTCGCAGGCTGCCAGCCACCACAGCTGATCCTCCGGCCTCCAGTCCATCAGTCCAAGTCCACGTCCGCCCTTCACCGTCCGATACATCGGCATGGCACGTCCGCCGCACGGCACGCCCATCCTTCATCGCGCCCAGTCCGTCGGCACGGCACGTCGCAACTTGACCTTCACCCGCCATCGATCACTGTCTCCGTGCTCGACACCTGCACAACACAAGCCAAAGAACATGCGCATCATCTCCGTTGACAATCACTCATCACACAGAGACTCGGCATACACCCATGTATCCGCACAACCCTTACCGGAGAAAGAGGAGATCAGGGCGGAGGAACTGGCGAGAGGAATTGGACGGCGGCGCACGTTGGAGCGAGTAATCGCTCGCCGAGGTTCGGCGGGCGGCGGCGGCGCTTTGCTTTCTCCCCTTTTCCCGCTCGAACGCCGGCGAGAGCAGAGAGCGAGAGAGAGGCGCGAGCGGGGAACAGAATGGAGGGAGGAGCGGGTTCGGACAGGGCGAGGGCGAAGCATGCTTGCCACGCCGCGCGCGGACGCTGGCTTGGCCGGTCGAGCGCCCGCCACCGGCGACAACGTCCTGGCGCTGTCGGCCACGACGCCGCGCGCGCGCGCCGCACGGCACGGCCCGCCCGATTCAGTGCCATCAGGCGACTGACGGCCAGACTTTGAGCGCGATTAACTCCTAATCCATTTGATGAAAAGCTAAACCACTTGCTCCATTGCTTAGAGCTACATACCGACTACCACTTTGGTTACAAGATTGATCTTTGGTTCGGCCTAGATTGCTCCCGAGAAAGCTCCAAAGATGGCTAGATGAAACTGTTTTGGGCAGTTAGGACTTAGAGAATTTTCTAAGTCGAAACTCCCTCAAATCTGCCTTGTGGGTCCCAAAACACCTTGTTAAACTCATTTTCATGAGTTGGGCCTTAAACAACTTTTGTTCTACTCTAAATTCTACACACTTTTGGTTAAGGGCCCACAGCCATGCAAAGCTTCTATCAAGAAGGTCTTAGTTAGTCAAACAAAGGACTCCTAGGGCTCTATTAAGGCCACTAGGGTTAGAGACTTGGTTAGCCAACATGACCAACATAAACCTAGCTTCATTTTGACTCCTCAACAAGGTTCAACTACTAAGGAGACTTAAACACTCCACAAACAAGACACACAAGCATTCAATCAAGCATAGCATCACAAAAGGTCACATGAAATGACACTTAACAAAAGAAAGAATGCAACATGAAATGATGATGCTTTATGCTCATGAGATGTCAAATTATGCACTTAGGGTTGCTTAACACCTAGGGTGTTACAGCCCTCCCCTCCTTAAAGGAATCTCGTCCCGAGATTTGAGTTACTAACTAGTCCTTATAAAACTGTGGATATACTTCCTTTAGATAGTCTTCCGTTTCCCAAGTGGCATCTCGGTCGTCTTGTTCACTCCAAGATACTTTATATTGCTTCAAGATTCTTCCGCGAGTTACCCTTTCTTTCTCGTCGAGTACTCGATATGGCTTCACCGGTAAGTAAGGTCGGATTGTAACTTGATATTGGCCGGTTGTACTTCCTCTTCTGGAACTCGAAGACATTGCTTTAGTTGTGACACATGGAAAACAGGGAATATAGCTTTCAATGTTCAGGTAACTGTAGTTGATAAGCTACCTTTCCCCTCCTTTCCATTATCCTGTAGGGTCCCACAAACCTTGGCGCTAACTTTCTTTTCACGCCAAAACGTCTAACTCCTTTCATGGGTGATACTTTCAAATACACATAGTCACCTACTTGAATTCAAGCGGCCTTCTTCTCTGATCAGCATAACTCTTCTGTCAACTGTGCAGCTGCTATGTGTGTTGGATTATTCTAACTTGTTCTTCTGCTTCCCTAACGAAGTCAGTTCCATAGTAACGACGTTCTCCTGGTTCAACCCAACTTACTGGTGTTCTGCATCTTCTGCCATACAGAGCTTCGAAAGGTGCCATATGAATGCTTTCTTGATAACTGTTATTATAAGCAAATTCTGCTATTGGCAACCACTTCTCCCAAGATCCCTTTGCTGAGATCACACACGCTCTCAACATATCCTCTAAAACCTGATTCACTCTTTCAGTTTGCCCTGAAGTCTGGGGATGGTAAGCTGAACTATGGATTAACTTGGTACCTAATTCCTTTTGCATTTTCTCCCAGAATGGTGCAGTGAACTGTGTTCCGCGATCCGAAACTATGACTTTGGGTATACCATGCAATCGGATAATCTGATTGATATAGATCTCCGCATAATCCGGTACTCGATAACAGGTTTTAACTGGTATAAAATGAGCGGTCTTGGTGAGACGGTCTACTATTACCCATATCGAATCATTTCCCCTCTGAGTAGTAGGCAAACCGGTGATAAAATCCATACTCACCTCTTCCCACTTCCATTCAGGTATTGATAAGGGTTGAAGTGTTCCGGCTGGCTTCAGGTGAATGGCCTTCACTCGACAACACGTGTCGCATCTGGCTACATACGCGGCAATTTCCTTCTTCATTTTGGTCCACCAAAATCTTGGACGCAAATCTTGATACATCTTAGTGCTCCCGGATGAATAGACAACTTGGAAAGATGAGCCTCATCCATGATCTGATTTTTGAGTTCCCTATTCTTGGGTACCACTAAGCGATTATCAACCATAACACTCCCTTATCATCAACTCAAAATGTTTTACTGGCTCAGTGGCAGTTCTTAGCTTTTCCTTGATATAATAGATTCCCTTGTCTGTTTTCTGCCCTTCTAGAATTGATCAACTAAGGTGCTCTGCAGCTCGATGTGACGCAAGATCACAGGGTGTTCGAGACTAAACTCGTCCTCTGGTTGTAACCTCAAGTTATTACAATGCGACTTCCGACTCAGAGCATCAGCAACTACATTTGCTTTTTCTGGGTGATAATGTATCTGCAAATTGTAATCCTTAATCAACTCAAGCCATCTTCTCTGCCTCATATTCAGTTCAGGTTGAGTAAAGATATACTTGAGACTTTTGTGGTCCGTGTACATGTTACAGACGTTACCAAGCAGATAATGTCTCCATAGTTTTAGAGCGTGTACCACAGCAGCTAATTCCAAGTCATGCGTAGGATAATTAACTTCATGTTTTCTCAATTGACGTGAAGCATAAGCAATCACTCTGCCTTCTTGCATAAGAACAATAAGCATAAAACACAGCCTAAACCAAACTTTCGATGCGTCGCAGAAGACATCAAACGGCTTCTCGATATCTGGTTGAGCTAAGACAGGGGCAGTGGTTAATAGTTTCCGCAAGGTACGGAAAGCTGTTTCACACTTCTCTGTCCACTCAAACTTCTGATCCTTCTGCAGCAAACTTGTCATGGGCTTGGCAATCTGGAGAAATCGGGAATGAAACGACGGTAATACCCTGCTAAACCGAGAAAACTCCGAATTCCCCCACCGAAGTGGAGCTTCCCAATCCATTACTTCTTGTACTTTGCTAGGGTCCACAGAGATTCCTTCTTCTGACAGGATGTGACCAAGGAATTGTACTTGCTTCAACCAAAACTCGCATTTACTAAACTTAGCGTAAAGTTTATGTTCCCGGAGTCTTGTCAAGACGATCCTCAAATGTTCTGCATGGTCGTCCGGGTTCTCCGAATAAACAAAATATCATCAATGAACACCACTACAAACTTATCTAGTTCTGGCATGAATACCGAGTTCATCAAACTCATAAAGTATGCTGGAGCATTTGTCAATCCAAAAGACATGACTAAATACTCGTACAGGCCATATCTGGTTGAAAAAGCAGTCTTTGGAATATCTTGTGGTCGGATTCTAATTTGATGATATCCTGATCTCAAATCGATCTTGGAGAATACTTTGGCTCTGGATAACTGATCAAACAAAATATCTATCCGTGGCAACGGATATTTGTTCTTAACGGTCACGGCATTAAGCGGTCGATAATCCACACACATCCGTAGAGACTTGTCCTTTTTCTTGACAAACAAAGCTGGGCATCCCCACTCTGACACACTAGGTTGAATGAAACCCTTGTCCAAAAGTTCCTTAATCTGCGTCTTGAGTTCGGCTAATTCATTGGCGGCATACGATAAGGTCTTCTCGAGATCGGTGCAGTCCCTGGTAACAGCTCAATAGTAAACTCTACAGCCCGCTTGGGCGGTAAACCCGGCAACTCATCTGGAAAGACGTCTGGGAAATCCCGAACAACTGGAATTTTTGACAGGTCCTCTATAGATAAGGTACAAGACAGATCAACAAAATCTGCTCCTCGAGGAAGAGAGATACGTATCTTGGTGTTAATCCTTGCATCAGATAAGGTAAGAGTTCTATCTGCAGTGTCTAACACCGCTTTCCACATACTCATCCAACTCATTCCTAGGACTACATCCATACTGAGTCCTGGCAAAACTACTAAATTGGCTCCAAACTTATGCCCTCCGATGTCGATGGTTGCATCACGTACCATCTGCCTAGACAACACACTACTCCCCACAGAGCTTACGCGAAACCCATAATCCATTTCAGACACCTCTTGATTATGCTTTTGTGCAAATGCTTTACTCATGAACGAATGCGATGATCCAGTATCAAACAAAACAACTGCAGGATGATGGTTAACAAGACACATACCAGCAGTCATGGGCTCTCCAGCACGAGCTTCTTCAGCGGTCATGTTGTGCAGGCGTGCGGGGTAGTTGGCCTGTTGCTTCTTTGGGTAGGGGCAGTACCTTGCGAAGTGCCCCTCTTGGTTGCAGTTGTAGCATGGTCCCCGAACCAACGGTTTGTTCCCTGAAGAACTGCCTTGACCTCCACGAGCCTGAGCAGCAGCTATCTTGTATGGCTTCTGATTGCGCTGAGCTTGTGGCTGATTCTTCTTCTGCGGCGGCCTAAAACGTGCCCCCGGCGCTGGTGGTCGATACAGATTTCGCTGAGCTGGTGGTCCTCTGGGTTGTGATGATCCTGATTCAAAGGTCCTCTTCCGGGCCTTGCTAGCAGCATGCTTGTTGTTATGGTTCTCTTGAATCAGACAGTCGCTTATGAAGTCATTGAAATTGGTACGGGAAGATGTACCCACTGACTTTCCCATTTTAGTGTTCAAGCCTCTCTTGAAACTAGCAATCTTCTTAGCGTCTGTGTCAACGAAGTCTGGGATATAGCGAGCCAACGAGTTGAACAGATGATGATACTCTGTGATAGACCGAGTTCCTTGAGTCAGATTCATGAACTCTGCCACTTTCATCTGGGTCAAGCCCGGCGGAATGTAATGACCTCGAACAGCAGCAGTAAACACTCTCCAAGTGATAGGAACATTGGCAGGATAGGTGGTACGATGATGTCCCCACCAAATCCCGGCTGGTCCCTGCAACTGGTGCGGCATATTCTGCTTTAAGTTTTCTGTGAGCCTGAGCAAACGAAACTTCTGCTCCAAAGTATGCAGCCATTCTTCTGCCTCCAATGGTTCTGTAGCTTCCTTGAAGATTGGTGGTTTGGTATCCAGGAAATCCTTGAAAGAACTGTATTGGTTCGGCTCGGCGTTGATGTCCCTGGGCCAAGTTTTCCCTCAGCAAAGCTTCGATGTTGCGCTGGCTTCCAAGAAATTGAGCAAAAAGTTGCTCAGCCGTCGGGGATGGAGGAGGTGGTGGATTGCGGTTTTCTCTGGGGTCCTCATTTCCACCACTACCGCCTGCTCCACTACGAGTTGTCGTCATCTGCATATAGGATAGTAAGCGACCATTAGGCGAAGTTGCAACTTGTAGAGAACAATAATCATACCCACTGAAATTATTCGGAAAACAATTCACCAAACAATGACAGAGGTACAATAAATTTCAATCCACATCGCATCAACACATAACAAGATCACTTTAATACATCATGCAAAAGATAACATAACATCCATCGTTTGCCCATACATATGGGACTTTCCAAGGCCTCACACCACATCACATAGGTCCATACTCATGCTACATCTTAGCACCTAACAACAAAAGATCGGGCCACTACAACACAAAAGATCACTAGTCGATAGCGCTAACTAGTCTACTCTCTCATGGCGTCATCACCACTACCACCGTCGCTAGACACATCTGAAGAACTACTAGAAGAACTAATCGGCTCCGGATCCTCCTGGGGAAAGATGGGGTTCCTCTCATTCTCCCTACGGTGGATCTCCTCGTGCAGACGATCGTTGTAGTCCTGCAGGTGATGGAGTTGGAGCTCCAGGTCTCCCACTCGCAACCTCAGCAGCCTGTTCTCCTCTGAAACACGAATGCCCTCGACACAAACTCCTCGAAGCGCCTCCTCAGTCTCCCTCATGACCGAGGCCAAGAAAGTAGTCGACCCCTGCTGAATGGCAAGCTGATGAGCAGTCTCCTGCTCCCTCTGAAGTGCCTGGTCTCTCTCTACTGTCAACTGAGCTAGCTGTGTAGTGAGGAGGTCCATCTCTGTAGCGTGCTCCTCCTGACGGCGATGCTGCGCTGCAATCTCCTCGCTAAGAACATGGTCCAACTGCTCATAGCTGCGGGATAAGCAGCCATAAGTAGCCATAAGTGCAGCCATGGCACTCCCTGCTGGCCCGGCACAATGCTCCCTCTCAAGCGAACTACCCTCCAAAATAGTAGCTCCTGGCTGACGCCACACTGAAAGATACGGATCCACTGTCGGGAAGATACTGGCAGTAGCCTGAGCAACCACCTCCGGATGGTCCTCCATGATGTCCCGAAGAACGGTATAAGCAACCTGGTTGGCTGCATCCCAGGGGGTCCTCCCCTGCAAAGCAAACACTCGGCTGCACCAGACGTGATCCGGTCCTCACGGCTAGGCACGTCGACCTCCACCGTGTACACGTGGCGATCCTCTGACAACTGCACACGGTGCCAGTCGTACTGTGGCTCCTGGGCCTCCTGATATCCCACCAGGTGCAGAACTCTCCAAAGAATAGTGGGCATCCCAAACTCCTCTAGAAAGTCCTCTGATCCCTCATCGGTCCATGGCCCCAGCATGTAGTTAGGCCTCTTGCCTCCCGTGGACTTGCGAGCAGTGCGCTTGGTGCGTGCCATCTGTAAGAAGTTTATCCACACAGAGTTTTTATTAGTTGAGAACAACTTTTATTAGAAAAAGGACGGCGAAACCATAAGGAAGGAAGTAAGATTAATGCAAAATAATGATCATGATGCATGACATTCAACGTCCTCACTGCCTAACAATCTAACGGCTAGGCGGTGGCATACACGCTCACTCATAACGTTAACTAAACGGACTACACGTTGCAAGTTAGCGTACCTGCAGAAACTCACTTCAGCCCTTCCCACAGTATGAATATCATGCACTGCGGAAATTTAAATCTAATACTCACTTAGGTGTACACCCGGTATACACACGTAAGCAGTATATCACCCATCAAAAATTATTACTCCCACAATCATACTTTCACATATACTTGTGTGGAACAGGTATACGCGTCGGTATCATATAAGCACTTCCCTAGATTGGCGGTTGTCCAATCATGCTCTCACAAACTCTCATTACCTTTAACGTAGAGGCAATTGATCCATACATTACCATCCGAGAATAGCATCCATACAATTTCACCCTTGCCGTATGGACGACAGAATAACAGAAAATAAGTATGATGCACGACCCCCAAAGTTAGTTTTAAATAGCCAACTAAGTTCCTATGGGCATAAGGACTTGATCAATGGCACACCTTACTCTTGGTTAAGAAGGTTTTTCAAATCCTAATATAACTATAAGTTCTTGTCAAATAGGAATTTTAATTGAAAATACAGTTTTTCAAATACACTTGTGAACAGTAACGCTAACCACGCTCCGATGCCAGCTGTAACAGAACCGACCAATTTGCACCAGATTAAGCACCGAATCGCTGCTTTCACAGAGATTACAAGTACTTAAGCTCGTACAAACCGGTAGTCCGGAAATCTCGAAGGATTTCAAGTCATTCAACTTTAACCAAGATCGTAATAGATTAGCGTACATGCCACAAGGTACATTCAGTTCGCACATAGTTCAAATACATCGGAGTTCAACAGTTATTACAAACCATAGTTTGAATTCAAAAGCGGAAGCAACATAGTTTTGAAACACAAGTCCTTAGTTCACAATACAGTGCCATATGCTTGATCGGTCCACAAAAGCATCAGGGAAGATAAGAGTTGACCATGCCCATGGTCTAGTCACTGCCCTCGACGGGGTACAGACAGTTCTCGCAATAGCCGAAGAAGCATTGCCCATCTGCAACAACAAGGGATAGAACCCTGAGTACGAGAAGGTACTCAGCTAGACTTACCCGTCATAAACCAGAAATAACCGACACCAAGGATTATGCAAGGCTGTATCTGGGGTTGGCCACACTTACCTTTTGCATAAAAGCACTTTATTATTAACTAATCATCATTAGAGCATTAGCAGTCACTTTTATGTAATCAGCCTGATTATCTAGATTTGCACCTGATCTAGAGCAAACACTTGACTACTTATTCAAGCAAGAGTGACTATTTCATCAATAGCCTTTCAGATTCATCAACCATAACCATCATTAATTCCATATATTACTACGGTAACACATGCTCAGTCAAGTTACTCACTAACCAGGAGCGATGGCGATTATAATCGATTCCTACCAGCTGGGGATAAAAATGCCGCACACTCGCCCGACACACCCTGCCAGGTGGCCGTTGGCGACCACTTCAGGAGGTTCGAGAACACAACACGCGGGACGGTCATGGGCCCTTCTACACCGGGGGTTATCTCAATGCCAGGTCGCTCAAGCTATTAACTGCCCACGGTCATGCCAGGTCGATCAGGCCCTGCCTGCCCTCGGACCATGCCAGGTCGATCAGAATAGTTGCCCACGGTACATCTGAGGCCCTGGGTGTTAGGCGTCAACATCTCCGTCACCGGCTCGAAAAACCTTACTCGGCTTCACGGGAGGTACCCGCACCTGCTCCGTTAAGTGATTGACGCGTTCAAAATGACTGAGGTGTGCCTTCGTCGGTTCCTGATCGACACAGACGGGAGACTACTAGCACACAGAACCCATGTCCTGCTGCTCCTACATCCCGCCCCGTCTCAATTAATTATCACATGGTTATCTCCATGATAGCACAAGGCTAAACATGATCAGTATCCACCTATATGCGGGAGACAGGAAATCACCCGACTTTTACCGGTCTAAGCAGGCTAAGCATAAACGAGCCTAGACTTATCAGGGATAACAAGGTAATATTTGCAGGTGGACAAGGATAAGTAATAATGCATCAACGGTAGCAATCAATTCCTATAACCTAATGCAACATCCATCATCAGGTTAATTAGAAACATTTGCAAACCGTAGGAGTTAGAATGCTCCGGGGCTTGCCTCGCTCGAAGTCGGCGGGGCGGTGATCACGGCACTCCGGCAGGTCTTCAGCGTCTCCTTCCGGGATCCCCTCCTCGGGTGTCTCCTCCTGACGCTGCTCCTCCGGCGTCTCCTGGGCTTCCACTACCGATCCTGCATGATGCGGTACATGAATGAACAACATGAATGCACATGGGATGCATGGTTATGCAACATGGAGTAACCATTCAGGAGATAAGCACATGTCATCTACTGCTACTCACTTATTTAATTCGACATACTACTTACCAAGTCTTGTTGTCACCGCATCAAAGTTGCTTAACGGGTTTATTACCCTCTAATTATTTGTAGAATTAAATCTAGTTAAATAGGCCCATAACAGTAACCTATCCTAGACAGCTTCACAAAAACCTATAAAAATTACTGGAGATCAATAACACTTAATCTAACCCTCTGTCCAAATTTCATCCCATTTGGACCTAGACTTCATCCTCTATGAAAAAGACAAATTCTATTATGGAAAGGTGCTTTGAACTACACACCCTAGCAAAAAGTGTCAAACAACAGATTTCTTATTTTTCTACTGAACTTCCTAGCATAAGAGCAATGTGCTTAAATTCTCAGGTTCGTATTCCTCATATTTTAATTACTACAAAATAAACAAGGAAACGACATTTAAGCATTTTAAAAGCTACTGTCAAATTAATTCACAGAACAACCTCATATTATATTTTTCTCTGAAACTACACATTCATACAAACCTAACAAAACTGGAATCACATTTTTTGACTATATATAATTAGTTATGCATTTACAAAGTTATCAGCACTTTTCTAAATTAAATAAATCTACACATAAAAGTATCACCAAAAATGCATTTAACAGTTTTCACTGATAGATCTAAACATGCTTGACCTAACAAAATTTGTTTCACAGGATTTGGACTTAAAATGAGCCTTGTAGGAATTTTTGAAGCCATTACATAATTCTGCAAAAAACAAACTAAAAAGGAAACTCAAACCTAAACGTACGGACTCCAACTTGGTTCGGCCGAGGCATAAGACAAACGCTCAGCACACCCGGCGCGATTCGGCTGAGGCCCGAGGCATAAGACAAACGCTCAGCACACCCGGCGCGATTCGGCTGAGGCCGAGGCAAGGCTTCGGCACATTCGGCGCGACTCGGCCGAGGCTCAAACACACTCAACCGATTCGGCCGAGGCTACTGACTCAACCGAGGCTCGGTGACTTAGCCGAGGCTCGAGGCAAACGCTCGGCACGCCCGGCTTACCGAGGCCTACGGCACCCAAACGCTTCCCTTTCTTTCTTTCTTGCTGCCAGTCGGGGCCCGCTGGTCAGGGCGACCAAGCTACCGAGGCCAGGCTCGGCACGTTACCGTGCGAGGCCAGGCTCGGCGGTCAACGGCGAGCGGAGTTTTGCGCCGTGGTCGTTGACCGGCCCTAGCTCGTCGACGGCGACACTTCTGGCGACACGGAGACCATTACTGGGTGCGGGTTTGCGAGGCGAACACAACTAACCGACTCGCTGAGACAGAGGGATACCGGAGCAAGCTCGACGGCGGCCATGGCGGAGCGGCGGCTCTGGCGACTCGGCGGCGGAACTCTTCCCGGCGGCTTGCGACTCGGCAAGACTAACACTAGCCTAAGCAAGTCACAAGTGACCTATTGGAGCAACTCCCGGGCTTCGGCATCCCCGGCATTGTCCGGCGCGATGCACGGCGGCGGTCCATGGCGGACACAGCGCGACTGGCCCGCGGTCCGACGAACTCAGGACACGAGAGAGGTCTCCATCTGACTCTAAGCTACTACGACTAGAGAAGATAGAGAAGACTAGAACATGGCTCAGCTCAGGGTAGCATGGCCGGAGATGACCGGTCCACGTGAAGGTCACGGTTGCGGCCATGGCGGAAGCTTGCGGATGGCGTCCGCTGTTCCGGCAGCTAGAGAGGGAGAGAGGGGAAACCAACCCTTACCGGAGAAAGAGGAGATCAGGGCGGAGGAACTGGCGAGAGGAATTGGACGGCGGCGCACGGTGGAGCGAGTAATCGCTCGCCGAGGTTCGGCGGGCGGCGGCGGCGCTTTGCTTTCTCCCCTTTTCCCGCTCGAACGCCGGCGAGAGCAAGAGAGCGAGAGAGAGGCGCGAGCGCGGGAACAGAATGGAGGGAGGAGCGGGTCGGACAGGGCGAGGGCGAAGGCATGCTTGCCACGCCGCGCGCGGACGCTGGCTTGGCCGGTCGTCGAGCGCCACACGGCGGCAACGTCCTGGCGCTGTCGGCCATGACGCCGCGCGCGCGCGCGCCGCACGGCACGGCCCGGCCCGATTCAGTGCCATCAGGCCGACTGACGGCCAGACTTTGAGCGCGATTAACTCCTAATCCATTTGATGAAAAGCTAAACCACTTGCTCCATTGCTTAGAGCTACATACCGACTACCACTTTGGTTACAAGATTGATCTTTGGTTCGGCCTAGATTGCTCCCGAGAAAGCTCCAAAGATGGCTAGATGAAACTATTTTGGGCAGTTAGGACTTAGAGAATTTTCTAAGTCTAAACTCCCTCAAATCTGCCTTGTGGGTCCCAAAACACCTTGTTAAACTCATTTTCATGAGTTGGGCCTTAAACAACTTTTGTTCTACTCTAAATTCTACACACTTTTGGTTAAGGGCCCAGAGCCATGCAAAGCTTTTATCAAGAAGGTCTTAGTTAGTCAAATAAAAGGACTCCTAGGGCTCTATTAAGGCAACTAGGGTTAGAGACTTGGTTAGCCAACATGACCAACATAAACCTAGCTTCATTTTGACTCCTCAACAAGGTTCAACTACTAAGGAGACTTAAACACTCCACAAACAAGACACACAAGCATTCATTCAAGCATAGCATCACAAAAGGTCACATGAAATGACACTTAACAAAAGAAAGAATGCAACATGAAATGATGATGCTTTATGCTCATGAGATGTCAAATTATGCACTTAGGGTGCTTAACACCTAGGGTGTTACAGCATTTGGACAGTTATTGAAGATAATGAAAAAGATGCTTCCGAAAGCGAACGAATTGCCCACCACTACGTACGAAGCAAAACAGGTCGTCTGCCCTTTGGGATTAGAAATCTAGTAGATACACGCATGTCCTAATGACTGCATCCTGTACCGTGGGGAGGAATACGAGAATTTGGATGCATGCCCGGTATGTGAAGCATCACGGTATATAAGATAAAGCGAGATGATCCTGGCGACGTAGAGGGTGAAGAACGTCCAAGCAGGAAGAAAATCTCTGCCAAGGTTATGTGGTATGCTCCTATAATACCACGTTTGAAACGTTTGTTCAGAAATAAGGACAATGCAAAGTTGTTGTGGTAGCATAAAGAAGACCATAAGGTAGACAATATGCTGAGGCACCCAGCTGATGGATCCCAGTGGAGAGCGATAGACAGAGAATTCCCAGAGTTTGCAGATGAGGCTAGAAACTTGAGGTTCGCTTTAAGTACAGATGGTTTTAATCCTTTTGGGGAGCAAAGCAGTAGTCATAGCACTTGGCCAGTTACTATATGTATCTACAACCTTCCTCCGTGGTTATGCATGAAGCGGAAGTTCATTATGATGTCGTTGCTCATCCAAGGGCCGAAGCAACCTGGCAACGACATCGATGTCTACCTGAGGCCATTAGTTGAGGAACTTCTACTCTTCTATGGAGCAAACCAGGCATACGCGTGTGGGATGAGTACAAACAGGAACACTTTGACCTGCGAGCATTATTGTTCATAACAATCAATGATTGGCCGGCTCTAAGTAATCTTTCAGGCTAGACAAACAAGGGATATAATGCATGCACACACTGTTTTGAAGACATTGACAGTTTATTTTTGAAAAACTGTCGGAAGGTCGTGTATGTTGGGCACCGTCGGTTTCTTCCTGTGGGCCACCCAGTAAGAAAGAAAGGCAAACATTTTAAAGGTAAGGAAGACCACCAAACCAAGCCTCGTAACCGAACCGGAGATGATATACTCGAAATGGTGAAGGATACGAAAGTAGTATTTGGAAAGGGACGGGGCAGCGAACCTGTTCCCAAAGACGCTTCGGGACACGCACCCATGTGGAAGAAGAAGTCCATATTCTGGGAGCTACCCTACTGGCATGTCCTAGAGGTCCGCCATGCGATCGACGTGATGCACCTGACAAAGAACCTTTGTGTGAACCTGCTTGGATTCCCATGGGTGTCTACGGAAAGCCTAAGGATTCACTTAAAGCACGACAAGACTTGCAGCACTGAAAGAACGAGACAATTGCATCTGGAGAAGACAGATGACAGGCGCCAGTACTTAAGCCCTGCTAGCACACTCTTAGCAGAGAAGAAAAGGAAAAACATGTTTGAATGTCTTAACAGCATCAAGGTCCCATCTGGATTCTCTCCAATATAAAGAGAATAATTAATGTGCCAGAGAAGAAGTTCCAAAACTTGAAGTCCCATGACTGCCATGTGCTTATGACCCAATTGCTTCTGTTGCTCTAAGAGGAATTCTACCTCCACATGTACGTCTAGCCACCGTGAAGCTATGTGCATTCCTCAATTCAATTTCACAAAAGGCAATCAATCCAGAGGAACTTTCTACTTTGCAGAATGATGTCGTTCAATGTCTCGTCAGCTTTGAGTTGGTGTTCCCTCCATCCTTCTTTGATATCATGACACACCTCCTAGTTCACCTGGTGAAGGAGATCATTATTCTCGGTCCTGTGTTCCTACACACCATGTTCCCATTCGAGAGGTTCATGAGTGTCCTAAAAAATATGTTCATAACTGTTCTCGGCCTGAAGGAAGCATCGCCCAGGGCTACGGAACAGAGGAGGTCATAGAGTTTTGTGCGGACTTTATTCCAGACCTTGACCCGATTGGCGTTCCCGAATCGCGACACAAGGGCAGACTCAGTGCAAGGGAAAACTAGGGAAGAAAACATATATCGGTACAGGAGACGATTACTTCGATAAAGCACACTACACAGTTCTACAGAACTCCTCATTGGTCATCCATATATCGAGGTACATAAGGATTTCCTTCGATCCAAGTGGCCTAGGAAGAGTGATCTTGGATTACACGTCAGCACATGCAAACCTTCGGCGATTGGTTGCGAAAACAATGTCAGAGTGATGACAACATAGATGAGCAGCTTTATTTGTTGGCCAGACAACCATCGTGCATATCAACACGTACAAAGGGTACGAGATCAATGGGAATACATTTTACACAGTAGCCAAGACGCAAGAGCACCAACCAAAACAGTGGTGTACGCGTGGATGCCACGGATCCAAATGGGAACAAACAAACATATTATGGCCGCATACATGACATATGGGAACTAGTCTACGCACCTAATTTTAAAGTCCCTTTGTTCCGGTGTAAATGGGTCAAGATGACCGGTACCGGAGGTGGGGTAACAGTCGACAAGGAGTATGGGATGACATCAATGGACCTCAATAATATTGGGTACAAAGACGAACCATTTGTCTTTGCCGCAGATGTGAGTCAAGTGTTCTATGTGAAAGACATGTCTACAAACCAAAAAGAGGGAAAAATGATAACAACTCGATCGTCAACGAGCCAAAGCGCCATATAGTTCTTCAGGGAAAAGAAACATTGTCGAATTGAGGACAAGTCAGACATGTCAGGTGATTATGAAAGAGATGATCGAATTCCGCCATTCAAAGTGAACAAAGACCAAGCATTTTGTTAAACAATGAGGAAACTCCATAGTTAAGGAATGATCATAACCAAGGGACATATGTCAAGAGGAGTTTCGCAGTTGTGCCCGCTTAATAGTGGGTTGTAAATATATTATGTAATAATTAATTAATTAAGACTTCATTTATTTGATAATGGATTTATATATACATAAGAAGATACTAAAATTTAACATTTTCTTCTGTAAACTAAGCAAAAAGAATCTCATACTAATTTTAAAAGAAAGTATATCAAATATTTAATTTTCTGTTCAATTAGAAAGATTTAAGATATATTTTAAAAAAAACTAAATTGAAAAATCTAAAACTACTGCATCTGTCGCGTAGAAAGAAATTGGGCAATGATTTTTTAGGTTTTAAACAAAAGATTAACGTCAAATGATATGAAAATAAATTTTCTATTGAAAGCCAATAATTTTTAAATTTAAATTGAACATTACATTTTGCATTAACCAAATATGAATGGTTATTTACATTTATATTCATTATAAATAAAAGAAAATAATTTATGCTACAAAATTTTTCTATACAATAGGGTTAAAGGATATACAACTGTATTTTTAAGTAATTTTATGCCTACTGTTCAATTTACTATGCAATTAACAAGAATTACAATATTTATATAGTGGAAACTTATACAAAACCCAAAATACTGAAAACCCAAAACTGTGGCGGGAAAGAACCCTTTAGTCCCGGGCCATCTTACGCACCGGGACTAAAGACCCTTTAGTCCCGGTGCGTATGCCCGCCCGGGACTAAAGGTCCAACTCTTTAGTCCCGGGGCGTATTACGCACCGGGACTAAAGGCCCTTTAGTCCCGGTGCGTAATCGCCCCGGGACTAAGGCCCTCCGGGTATATAGGGCACAGGGACAGTGCCCTCCAATCTTCCGGCAGATCGACGTTTGCCCCGCGCCGCCGCCCTCACCTCGCCGTCGAGCCTCTGTCCGCGCCGCCGTCCTCCTCGCCGTCGAGCTCCACGCCGCCGTCTCTCTGCCTCACTGCCCTCCGCCGCCGTACAGCGCGTCGTCCTCGCCGCCATCCTCCTCGCCGTCGACCTCCGCGCCGCCGTCCTCCTCGGCCTCACTGCCCTCCGCCCCGTACAGCGCGTCGTCTCGCAGTCCTCCGCGCCGCCGCCCGCGCGCCGCCGCCGTCTCCGCGCCGCCGCCGTACGGCCTGTGATGTGTGTGCGTGTGCAGTGTGCAGTGTGCGTGTGTGCGTGTGTAGCAGTGTCCAGCAGTGGGTGTGGTGAGAGTGTAAAAAAAAAGAAATGAAAAAGAAATATATATCTATAAACTAAATATAGAAAGTGATATATAAATAGATATAAATAGAAACTAAAATATATATGTATTTAGAAATAGAAAGTGATATATATAAAATAAATATAAATAGATATTATATTTATAGATTATTTTCTATTTAACTTTTTCATTTCTTCTTTTCTAGAAATAGATATATACAAATAATGAATATGAATAGATATATTTATAGAAAAAGGAAAATCATATATATGTTTTTTGAACCTAACAAATATGTGTTCGACCTGTAGTCCTGGTGACCGCTGCACCGACCTCGCCGCCGTCCACTGTCATCCGCACCGTCGTCATCCTGGCTGCTGTCCGCCGTCGTCATTCTCGTCCACGGTGTGTAAATCACGTGACAAGGATATGTTTAAACATGTATTTATTACTCTTAGAAATATGTGTTCATAGAAAATCATGTGTCATGTTGGAATGCCATATAAAATCACTTGGATATGTTTAAACATGTATTTACACTTAGAAATATTTTGACAGACATGCTTCTTCGTGTTATTTTTAATGTTGAATTGCCTCTTTACGAATATATGTTATTTTTAATGTTGGCGATTACATGTCACCTAAAACTCGAAACCCTAAAACCCGAAACCCTAAACCCTCAAACCCCTAAACCCCGAAACCCTGAACCCCGAAACCCCGAGCCCTAAACCCTGAAACCCTAAACCCTCAAACCTAAACCGAAACCTAAACCCCGAAACCCTAAACCCTGAAACCCTAAACCTCAAACCTAAACCCCTGAACCCCGAAACCGTAAACCCTAAACCCTGAAACCCTAAACCCTCAAACTTAACCCCTAAACCCCGAAACCCTAAACCTCGAAACCCTAAACCCCGAACCCTGAAACCCTAAACCTCGAAACCGCCCCGAACGCCTAAACCCCTAAAACCGTAGTTTCGGTTTTTGTTTCACATACATGTATAAAGCTCCTCTAAGTGTTCGATCATATTGTATATATTTTAATATTCGTAGAAATGGCCGACCCAAATGAGAACATGGAGGAGGAAATGATGAATATCATCGCCGGCGACGATGACGGAGAGTCAATACTTATTGAATTACGAAGACATGACCATGCATGATGAAAATCCCCCTGAAAAACAAGTTGAGATGGAAGAAGGCAATACAGGCGAGGTATATATACAATATGTCGTGTTAGGTTTTATCTCAACTTGTATTAGGGTTTCATCATCGTGTCTTTACCTATGTGTAGCCCTCTTGATCGACGTCTGCGACGGGGCAGAGCAGACCAAAACGAGGACCGAAGAGGCCGTTGAAGGGCCGTCATGTAATCTCCGAATTCGATATGGCTACAGGCCAACCACTAGGACCCCATGCACAGAAATATGTCTTTCACTGTGGGTTCCTTGTGAGAGATCGGATTCCGATAAGTGCCCGTGAATGGAAAGAGAGGCGAAGTGCTCCCGAGATCAGTTATGTCTCCGATCTTGACAAGTAGCTAGTCTGGGATGACATCCAAGCTCATTTCTCGTTCGACACGGAAGATGAGGAGCTGCTGAAGCGAATTCGGGAGTGGACAATGAAGAAGATGGCCACACTTTTTCAGGACTGGAAGAAGAAATTGTACCACAAGTTTGTGCTAAAGAACGAGACGCCAGATTTCAACTCTAAGGCGTATGTCAAGATAAGGGCCGATTGGGATGAATTTGTACAGTACAAAAGATCACAAGAGAGCGAGGCCTAGGTCAGAGTAAACAAACAGAATGCAGCTCAGAAGAAATACCACCATCATTTAGGATCAGGTGGCTATAAGACTGCCCTTCCAAAGTGGGAGAGAGAAGAACAGGAGATGCTTGCCAGGGGGGTAGTCCCGGAGACAATAAGAAGAAATTGGAGTGAACGGTCCAGAAATTGGTTCTACGCTCATGGGGGAACCATAAACCCTAATGACGGGGAGCTTGATTGGGGCCCGCAAATTTCAAGAGCAGCACAGAGGCTCGTTCAAGCACGAAATGTGGTGTTGGCTGGCGAGTTCAAGCCCAACAGAGAGAAGGATGAACTCACGTACGCGCTGGAGAATCCTGAGCACGGTGGGCGTACGAGAGGCTTTGGGGCCGTTTCATGGCTGCATTCCTTCGAAGCGGATCGAGAAAGTTACAGAAGCCGCCAGAGAAAGAAGGACGAGGAGGCAGAGCGACTCTTCAAGTTGGAGGAGTATGTTCTTCAAACACAAGAGCGTGAGAAATCTCGTGAAGAATGGATGCAGGAGGAAATCAAAAGGCAAGTGCAAGCGGCACTTAGTCAAATGACGAGTGGGCAAGGTACATCATCACAACAGCCTCAAGCAAACATTAGCCCCCCAGGTCAGATGAAAAGCAGTTGCGCCTCCACGGAAGTACCAACCATTCAAGATGACTCCAAGCTACGCTTCCCCGGATGACGTTAAAGAACCTTTTACTACTTGTGAGCTGCACATTCCAGATGGAAATGCCACGAAAAAGGTGGCTGTCGGTGTTGTAAACTCTATCGACGGCACAAGAACACCAAGAATCCATGGTCAACCAGTGCTAGCCGGATACGCTAGCGTCTCTGTGGATAGGGTTGAGACAGGTGTGGCAGCGTGGCACTGGAAATCAAAGGGGGAGATGGGGAGAAGACTTTAGGTGAAGCGGAGAAGACATTTATTTGCTGGCGCAAGCGCTTCATTACTATTCCTGGAGTGTCATCGCCGCAACCTCCTCCTACTGATCAAGATCCTCACCATAGGTAGTGGCGCGTGAACGAGAAACAATTTTTATTACACTAATTTCCTATATGTATATATTAGTTGGATGCTCACATCATTTGTTGTTTTGCGTAGCAGGAACTATAGTCCAGTTCGTCATTATTCCCCAGCGCATCAGAGTGCTGCGGGCGGTGACGATGTGTTGGAGGACACGGCTTCAACCCCATCTCCTGGACAAAGATCTCCACCGGCCCCACCATCTCCTCCACCGCGGGCTCCAACGCCACAACCTCCACCGTGGGCTCCAACACCACCACTGGGCCCACCATCTCCTCCCCGCGGGCTCCAACACCACAAACTCCACCGCGGCTCCAACACCCGCCGCCTCCACCGCGCGGCCCTAAGAATCGGTCTGCCGCCACAGAACCAAAGGCCGCACCTCCAAAGAAGAAGGCTCCTGCATCAGAAAAAAACCCAAGAGAAATTAGCTTATGAAAAGACTGATGAGGAGTTAGAAATTACGGTGAAAAAGATGTGCGAAATTTTTAGATGAATGTGACGCGGCTGCTAAAGCGAAGAGGAACCGAGAAGCCTTACCTCTTGTTAAACCCACAGGAGTTAAGGAAAAGGGTGGACCAACATGGTATCAAGATGCGTGAAGCCCGAAAGGCTCCACGAAAATCAGATTACGAACACTCTCTTATGAAGTCCACAAAAGAACAACAATCCAGCAAGAAGAAAGTGGGAAAGGGTGTTCCACAGCTCGGGGAAACATCAAGACCTTTGTCCCCGTTAGTTGTGCAAAATCAGTATGGTTCAAACATGGGCAGAGTACAGAGGAAATCTGGAGAGAGACCACTTTGTCTGAGATGGACTCAATGGATAATTTTTTTCATTGACAGGGGTCTCCCGTACGACACCATTAAAAATATTGCTATTGGGCTGGAGTTTCCACGAGCGGAAGTAGTTGATGAATGGAGGAGAAATTTTGCACCGGGCAGGAGTCTAATGAACCCCAATCACTTACATGTACTTGGTACGCAGATGTTTGCAATCAACAAATGGTGCATGGAGGCTTCTAAAGACGGTGATGTCAATTGGATTTCTGTCCGAATTCGGAACCATCACTACTTCCGTGGTGATGACCTAATCTTAGTCCAGATGGTGGAATTACACCAGCTATGTCATATGGACGCACTGGACAAATCGCTCCTTAGCTGCTACTGTTTGTAAGTGTTTCTTTTATAGTTTTCATTGAACTCTCTAGTATGTGTATATAGTAGTATATTCTTACACACATACTTGTGGATCGACTCGATATTTTGCAGGTATCAGATGACTCAGCTCAGAGATAAACATGACAATTCTGTTGGGTTTGTTGATCCATATGTTGTTTTCAAGGCTCCAACCCTTCAGCGACTTGAGCGATGAGTCGTGTACGAATCTCATGAGGTTCTTCGTGAACCAAAAAGATAGAGAAAGAATTCTCTTCCCATACAACTTTAAGTGTGTGAGACATATATAGTTAATAATAAGTATGTGCACATTTATTTTACTTAACCCTAATAATATATATATGAATCATGTGTATGAACAGCTATCACTGGATATTGATGGTCATCGATCTCAAACAAAGCAATGTGTTAATCTATGACTCGTTGAGCAAACCGCAAGCAGATTACCGAGATATGATAGACATCCTCCAAACGTAATTTTTCGATCCCTAGCTTGCATGCTTAAAGTATAGACGAAGCTTGTATATATGTATACTAATTAAATAATGATCCAACTATTAATGTTTCATTGGCCGGATTAGGGTTTGGGAAAAATTCATTGCTCGGGAACATATGAGTCAGTGTAAGGCCCCACTTACAATAAAGCCACGACTACCAGTAAGTTTACACCTTCGTCAATGTACGTGTATCTTTAAATTCATGTCATATATCATATCTTTATTACGAGAGAGATGAATCTTTTATTCTACAGTGGATTTTGAGACAAAAACAGGGCACCAACTTATGCGGATTCTATGTTTGCGAGTACATGTTGATAGAATCAAATAGAATTCCTGAAGAAATCATCAAAGTACGTAACATGTTTCTTTTTATTTTTTATAGACTTAATATTGATAATATAGATATAACTAATATCTTCTTTAATTCCATTGAAGACTGACTGGTTGAAGAAAAAAGTGATGCTAGAAGGCCAATTGAAAGCAATACAAGAGACAATAGCAGGATTTCTTCGGGAACAACTCATAAATCGAAACGGCGAGTTCTACTATAATACCAACGAGTCGTTGATTCGAAACAATGATGATCATTTGTATGCCCTGTAGATCTTTAGATGGAGTACAACTTGTAATAGGTTTACAGTACTAACTTTGGAGTACAACTTGTGTAGATAGATATTTGGACAACTTCTATATGTATATTGCTTGTAATTTTATGTACATATATTTATAATATATATGTAGTTCTATAGTTCAATTATATATGCATGCAATAAGCTTATTGTGTTATGCTGCTAATATATATAAATTATATATTAGCAGCAAAGAATATATATCAGAAAACCTATTAAATAAATAAACAAAACGGAAAACAGAACTGAAATGAAAATAAAAAGGAAAAACCAGGGACCCTTTAGTCCCGGCTGGTATTACCAACCGGGACTAAAGGGGGGCTTTAGCCCCGGTGGGCGGAGCCGGGACTAAAGGGGGGGGGCTTTAGTCCCGGAAGCGTAGTCCGGCTCGGCAACCGGGGTAAAGGCCCTTGCCGACCGGGGCTAATGGCATGTTTCTGTAGTAGTGAAATCTCAAACAGCAACAACACATTTTCCTTTTAAGCAACCAATTCCTATGTCATATGAACCGCAACCCACATGTTTCATCCTTATTCATCTTGGGGTGGTTTGATCAAGAGGCACACATTCTACCATATTCTCAGCCACAATATGCAGCTCCTAGACACTTAGAGAGGTCATCATCTTATAAAGACCATTTTGATCTAAATCGGTCCAGAGCCCAGCATAAGAAGAAAGTGATAAAACAGGTTTACCGTGTGAAATATGATGGCCGCAAAAGATAAAAGTTCAGATCTAAATTCAACTATTGAAAAACCGGTTGCAGTGCTAAAAAATCTGGCTATTGATGGCACAGAAATAGGAGAATCATCTACTGATATTCTAGGTGCCAAATCTAAACAAAAGAAAGTGAGAGTGCCTAAAATCAAGAAAGATTTGTCGTTGTCCAAAGCAGAAATAAAACCGGTATGCTCAATCGGTTTAGCAAAGTGGCAAGAAAAGGAGTTGCAGAAGCTTAGTGCAGAGAAGTTGAAAGAAAAGGGCTTGGTATGGGTTCCTAAAGGAAGTATCCGAGTTCAGGGAGATGCTGCTCAAGCAAGTGGTGCAACGAAGGCAAAGGAGAAAAGAAGATTCAAGAAGCAGTTGCCAAGCTGGGGATTTGCACCGAATCATCAAAATTAATGGTTTTGGCATCATCCATATTCTCTGCCTATGTCTATGTGGAATTCATCCTAAGGTACGCATGGTTACCCCTTAGCCCCTTATTTCGATCATTGGTATAGATGTTTATATTATGGAGAGTTGCCAAATTATTTTGCTTACCAATGATCCAGAGCCGAAATGCTTTATTTCGGCCATGCATACTCACCTGGATGAATTCATATGGTCGATGCTTTGCCATCGCCCTTAGTGTAATAATATAGTCGATGAATGCTTGCAACCATCATGCTATTAGAAAAGCCCCATAGAATTCACTTTGATGGCTTTTAAGGCTCGAGGGGCATGATATATGTATTTCTACTTCATGGGTGTAACAATATGGTTAATCGGCTTGCAAAAGGGGCCAAAGTGTTGGCATGATCGTCATTTTTCAAGTGGTGCTATGTGGGCATCGAGCCGATTAAGACTACATTTGCACCAAGTTTCAAGCCGATTGTGAACTTTTCTTATTCGGCTTGGCCATATTATGATCCATGGAGTATGACATGTTGAAGCTTATGATGATTCATTACTAATGGTAAAACAAGTCACTCATATGTTTGGTGTTTTGAACGATCACATAATGCACATGCTGATGAATGCCTTGCCATCATTAATATTTTCAAATTCGGCACATTACAAGGCATGTTAATTTTAAGGCCAACATGTTAGCGTGATAAGCATCTGGCTATGGCATTAGTAGACACAATTTCACATAAAGGAAAGCCGATGCATCTAATTTTACGAACAGATTATAAAGGATCAACTCAGTCAGCTTGTCTTGTCGACCAGGTTGAATCTGAGCCAACTCGGTCGGCTTGTCTTGTCGATCAGGTTGAATCTGAGCCAACTCAGTCGGCTTGTCCGGCCGACCAGGTTGAATCTGAACCAACTCAGTCGTCGGTTTGTCCAGCCGACCAGGTTGGATCTAAACCAACTCGGTTGATTTGTCCAGCCGACCAGGTTAAATCTGGACCAACTCAGTTGGTCTGCCCAGTCGGCCAGGTCGACTTTGAGCCGACTCAGTCGGTTTACCAAATCAGCTTGGTCGGCTCCGATACGGCTAGCCCAGTTAATTCATCCATAGAACTCCCAGATCGGCTTGAATTAATTCTTAACACAAGTAAGGCCGATTTGGAAGATAGAACTCCCTTGTTGAAATATTTTAATGATCTGAGTACTAAGGTTGATCAAAGTGTTCGGCGGAGTGTATTTAAATATGTACTACGCAATGATGAGCTTTATCAAAGGACTGCGGAGACTTGTTGCTTAAGTGTTTGGGATCTGATCAAGCAAAGGTAGCTATGGGGGAAGTTCATGAAGGTTTTTGTGGTACACATCAATCGGCACCAAAGATGAAATGACTATTACGCAGAGCTGGGTTTTATTGGCCCACGATGATGGCTGATTGTTTTCGTTACTACAAAGGATGTGAAGAGTGTCAACGGTTTGGAAATATACAGCTTGCACCTGCTGCTATGCTTCATCCTATTATCAAACCACGGCCTTTTCGTGGTTGGGGTTAGACTTCATTGGCCAAATTCATTCCCCATCTTCAAAGGCACATCGTTTTGTTCTAGTCGCTATAGATTACTTCACTGAGTGGACTGAAGCGGTGCCTTTGAAGAATATGACACATAAGGAGGTGATTGAGTTTATTACTGAGCATATTATACATAGATTCGGTATACTTCAAACGTTAACTACAGATCAAGGAACATCTTTTATTTCTAAAGAGGTACGAGATTTTGCTGAATTATACAAAATAAAAATGCTCAACTCATCTCGATACTATGCTCAAGCTAATGGTCAGACTGAGTCTAGTAATAAGACTTTGATCAAGCTTATCAAAAAGAAGATTGAGGACAACTCAAGAAGGTGGCATGAGGTTTTGTTTGAAGCTTTATGGGCTCATCGTGTGTCAAGACATGGTGCTACAAAAGTTACTCCTTTGAGCTGGTATATGGGCAGGAAGCGGTGTTGCCTATTGAGTGTCTGATAAAAGATGGAAGGCTCTTAAGGAGATGGAGAAAAACAAAGCCCGGGTTGCCAGCTTACAACAAAAGGTAAAAAGCAAATCGTTTCAAGTGGGAGAATTGGTATGGAAGATTATATTACCGCTTGGATCGAGGAGCAACAAGTTTGGCAAGTGGTCGCCAAGCTGGGAGGGTCCTTATAAAGTGATCAAAGTGATATTTGGAAATACATATATGCTGGAGACATTACAAGGTGAAAGTCTCCCAAGAGCAATAAATGGAAGGTATTTGAAAAAATACTTTCCAAGTGTTTGCAAGAAGCCTGAGCGCCTTCCAAACAATGGCCAATACATGTATCGCCCTTAAGCAAAAAATAATCAGAATACTTATCCTTAATTATCGAATAGCCGATGAGTTGGACATCGTTGTTATTCAGTTTGTTTTTAGGTTCTGCTAAAGATCACCAAAAAAACAGGGGGGGCATATGTTGACACTCAAAAGTGTCTCAAGTGTATAATGGATTCCACCATCAGGTTTTTGTCCTCAAGATATGTGAGACCTCTTGAGAGACTTCCGACCAGGTCTCTTGAGAGATTTCCGACCAGGTAAAACTGGTCGGAGGTGGCAAGACGGCGACAGAGACCAGTTCCACTAAACCTGCATATACGTACAAGATGGAAATTGTATGTAGATGCCATAACCGAATAAACAAGTCCTATTTGGAGTTTTATTCGGTCAAGAGTCCTATCCGGTTACGGGAAGACCAACCGCCCTATAAATATAAAGGGTGACGGCCGATTGAGATCCATCTGTCCAATTGTCAAAACCAATCTACTACAACCCTTTTACCCTCTTCTCCAACCTCATGCTGTTCATCCCTTGATCCGACGACCAAGGATGGCGCCCAAGGCTCGTCAGCCGACCTAGGGCAACCCGGCGACGTCCTTGCCCTGACAGGGTCCCTCCCGAGCGAGAGCTTAGACGGTTCCTTTGCTAGTTTGCCTGAAAACTAGTCGTTCTTCGCCACGTAAGTGCGTTAGCTATCCTTTGCCGGTTTGCTTGTAAACCTAGCCGTCCTTCACCGCGTAAGTGTGACCTCCTCGCTGCGTTCTTCGGTCCGTGGCGACCGGGCGTCCAAAGCCCTAGCTGGTGTGTGATCCGGAACACGTTTCGGCGTCAACAATACCTATACTCAAAGATTATAAAATAGACTTGACGATCCCCTTTGGGTCCAATGCCTTTCGGTAATCAAGAATTGAGGGTCATCATTCCATCTATGCTTTTACTTTAGTCCTTTCATGGACAAATCACTACAATATATCTCGATAGAAACACATTAGTCCATATCAATACACCAAAATCCACATAGGGGGCAAATGCACTTTCAGGGAGCCTCCACGTGAGGTGGAGTGTTGGAGTATAAGTGAATTGTGCGTCTCTCCCCATCAGCTTTAGCTTTTGGGTTGAACTGGTTGGTGCATACAACTTAATAGTGTTCAATGCTCTAAGGGTTACTACAATATTATAACATGCAATTCTTTTGTATATGGTTACACATAAAACTTTCTAACTTCCTTAAATTTATGCGACAACGCGAGGTATTCACCTAGTTTATCTAGATGACCCCTCTAGTTATATTTTAGCAAAAAAACCAATTTTATTTTCTACTGTACTATATATTTTAAAAACAATTGCATGGATCATGTTGTGAATTTCCTTTATCATT
This sequence comes from Coix lacryma-jobi var. lacryma-jobi, assembly GCA_009763385.1. Lineage (NCBI taxonomy): Eukaryota > Viridiplantae > Streptophyta > Magnoliopsida > Poales > Poaceae > Coix > Coix lacryma-jobi. Next base: position 131,368,055 of record CM019826.1, read on the forward strand.
GCGCTAGGAGAGCGTGTAGAGCCAATGGAACGGGAGTGAGATCATAGGTTTATGCCTACCCATGCATGGTTAAAGTTTCACCATGTGTGAAAAAGGAAAAATAAGAAAAAGACCAAAAGCAATAATGTTCTATAAAAAAACCTTATTGGTGTTGACGGTGACTTGATTAATCTCAGAATCTTGTCTGCTCATTTTCTTGAAGGTGGTCATAGGGTAGAGGAGGAGACTGGAGAGTTTGTTTTTACAAGAAACACCCATCATTCCAAAACGTTACTACAAACATCTGTCTAAGGAATTCAAATGCAACACCCTAGAACTGAGGTAAGGATCTATAGGCATCCTAGCGACATTATATATAATTGCACTCCTCATCACTTCACCATTCCTGTGAAGCTGTACACTTGTACTATATACATATGCCATGAGATCAATCTATGCTATTAATTAGGAAATGTTAATATATATAGTCCATTTCATATATGACTAAAAAACTTACATGCATATACTGATGGTATACATATATATATATATAGTTCCCGGCCACAAATAACATGGATAGGTCCTAGGTACACCCTAGCCTTATTTTGTATCTATATATCGCATGCGCAGATTATTGTAGCATTTGCTGATGGCCTATGCCTGGGCTCGGCACCGACCCGTCGGCAACCTGCGTCGTCCCCACGCCGCTTGGCGACTGCGATCTCGGTGTTGCTGGCACTGGCAGCAGGCGGTGCGGGTGGCATCATCGGCGGTGCCATATCTCTTCCCAAATCTTGGGGATGGGAAGGGCTCGGTACGCTCATCTCCTTGACGTGCGCTTGATGATCTGCTCGTGCATGCCGGCGGTCACTCGGCGCCATCCTAGCAGCTTGTAGCATGGGCGACGACGATGCTACCAGCAAAAGGAGCACGAACACAATTTTGTGTGAGGAAGCCATAAGAACTAACTCTGAAGAGAGAGCCTTGGTAAGCTTAAGCTAGCTATCGAGAGAGACACTCCTGTTGGTGCTAGCTAGTTGTTGTGAGAGACGAATGTGTTTGTGTGTTTTGCAATGAGAGTGTGAGCTGCTTGGCCATGTATTTATAGGCCAGGAGGCCGGGGAGCAGCAGCAGACGAGGAGGAGGAGATGCGGCCAGCAAATTAACGCGTGCAATCTCTCTCCGTCGTGTGCGCCAGCTGCACACGGGCAGTGAACTTTTGTGACCTGGTCAAATATGTGAGGCACATCTCGATCACCATCACACATTTTTCCTAAGTTTGAAAACTCATAATTAAAAGTGCTTGCCCATGATGTGGTGCGCTGTCGGCTCCTGTTCGATTTGGTTCAAAGAACTTGCATGATGATTCGATAATTAAGGGAGGGAAGATATGTTGAGTTGGTACCCTCATTAAATCGCCACGTGGAAACATAACCTCTATCGTGGCAAAGGCGTGAAACTCGTTGTCTCTCGCAGCTAGCACTACTGCACTAGGCTTATTACCTTCTGTGCGCTTTTGGGTACTCACTGTGCACACACGCGTAGGACCCCTCAGCACGATGCCACGATCCTGGCCGCTCCATGGATGGATAATAGTATGTGTGATTCAATTGTGTGTTTCTTCTTTTTTATCATTATTTGACCACGTTTTAAATAGCGTGCATCTCCACGGCCGTTATATATATAAATCTTCGCAATTCATTTAGATTATCGTGCAACAAGGTGTACATTACATTGCGATTTTGCGAAATATGGATATATTTTGCTGGTAATACTACCACACAGTACCAGATGTATCAGCCAAAGCAAAATCATAAAAAATATGTTTTACTACACAGCACGGGCACTAGACTAGACAATGAATTGAAGGGGCCGAAGCTAACCATATCATGGCGTCATAGCTAATAATGAGAAACTTCTCTGCTTCATCAATGGTTGCGCTTACACTGTGTTGTTTCTCCTTTCATGTTTCATTAATCTTTTGTGACCTCCCTCTAGGTCTCCTTTGAACGGCTCGACGGCTTGGCCTCGTTCCTGAGAGACTTGACCAATTTGCATCCAACCTCTTCCTCGACCCGCTTCCAGTCGGGATTTCGAGTCAAATACTTATCTTCATAAAAAAATCCCAGAGCATCAAACAGTAGATTCAATTAGCATTTTGCCCCAGAATACAAATGGGGTCACATATCTCTTTGGCGTTGTGCTCAACCTAAGGAATAGGTGACTACTCATCTTGGAAGCGTTCATGCCCCCAAAACTCAAGCACAAGATGATTGTATACATCAACTTCCACAATTTTTGTCTCCAAAGCAACATTTACGTGTTGTTGGTAGCAGTGTTGGTAACGCAAATAATGTAATGGATTTAAAGCTACAGATGTTACCGCAAGTCATTCAGTTTGAACTAATATTATTCTCGTTTATGTTACTGTAGAGCGAACCAAACACTACATTAGTGGTTGATCCCGAGAGCAACATACTCCTCCATGAGATCACGACTAGACTGACACTGACATGTGAGGCAGGCAGCCACGAAGGCGTCACTGGCCCTCTAAAGAATCCCCATTTATGTTAAAAAAAACTGGGTTTCAAAACACCAGTAAATGGTCTCCCCTTTGGATGGAGTGATTTCCTCAGTATTTGTCGCTCGATGGTAAAACAAAAACTCAGTCCATCGTTCCTATTTTATTCCCATAGGCCAAACATAGTCACAGGGGTATATTGAGCTTTCTATCTAAGGAACAAATTTGCAAGAACCATATTGGGCTAGAGCCTCGGTACCTTTATCAGGATCCACCACAAAATTCTTCGCCAACTACATTCCATAAAACCGAGTGAAGCAATCGGCACGGGGCTAAATCCTTGCATGTTTAATGCCATAGCAAATACATTGGTCCTAGTGAATGTGTTGGGCATGAGCTTGTGAATCTGGAGGTTAAATTTTCTTAACACCTTGCCAACTGCACTTCTTTATCCCTCGATTCTCAGCTTATAACATCACCAACTCCAAGAATCAGCTCCTCCTGCGCATATTCCTTAAGCATATTGAAATCAACTTATAAAACAGACGATTTGGTGCCTTATCCCCACATCTATTTTGTGAAACCAGCATTGGGTCCCGGACTCCCAGTTCGTAGCTAGAGGTGGCCATTCGTTTTTCGGATTGGTTACTGAAGAAATTGGTTCCTAGAAAATAAGAATTGATCAGTTCTAAAAAGTTTTAGGAACCGAGCATTTCGGTTCAGTTCCGATTCTAACTAAACTAACCATATTATTTCGGCAGAGGTTAAGATAACAAAAATATTCATGTTCTAAAGTAAATTTAGGCACACTATATTTTAGATAACAATATTTGACTTGATAAGGTAACGATAGCAATATAGTAACATAAACCAGACATAGTCTTACAAAATGCAAGTAAGTGAAGTACAATTCATGTATTTTGGTTGTTTCAGTAATTCGGTCTTCTGAGAGTAGGAACCAAAATTTCTTCAGATATTTTGGTTCCTTTATACACATAACCAAATAAGGAGCTGATTTTTTGTTTTAGTTATTTTGGTTTATTCGGTTTTGGCTCTATTTTTAGGTTTCAATTAATTATGCCCACCCTATTGGTCAGAATGCTCAAAGAGACAAAGACTTCTTCAAGCCTGTGCTCGTCACCTACCTTGACATGCTTATTGTTGGTATTTGTTAAGTACAAATAGAATATGAAAGATTTCGCAAGTTCACAGAACGCCATCATACCATTCTATCGAGAGTATTCCAGGTACCATTATTTATATTTTACCACAGGGAAACAATGAACTTATCATATATCTACTAATTAATATATTGACTATGCTAAAATGAGGGTAAGTGATGATAGTGATAAGAGTGATAAATGATAAAAAAACACACAGAAGAATTCCATAATAAAATAAATGAGCAATCTAGCTAAGTTGAGAGGACAAGGGTGAGGGCAAGATTCCTAAATACTTCTCTGTTACTTTGGTTCTATTAATTAATAAGCATGAGTAAATATAGCAATCAGATACAATAACATTTTAGGACATCAAAACACTAGCCACTGAAAGGGATGAGAAAGAGGGCTAGGAAGTTCTGACTATGGTCTTACAAACATCAACCCGGACATGGTGGAATACATTGGCCATCAGGACTGTCACCACCTGAAGCTACCACAACTATCCGTGAGGTTGAGTACAAACTCAGGTAACTTATAGGATAGACACCATGTTTATCTATCCATTACTACTCTAGCCACGATCGATAACTAGAGCACACAATGCGAGCGAAGATCTCATGTTAAGATGTAACAACTATACTAACCATACACATGAAAGACATAAAAGTAAATAGAGAAGATATAATAATACGTACTAAAGCATAAGTTTTGAAAAGGTAAGATAGAAAGATATATATACCAAACCTCCGAAGAATTTCCATAACCTGAGTATAGCTTGACTCTCCCTAACTCTCAATTAGAACTAATCTACTACATTGGATAGTCTAGCGTTAATTCTCCTAGTGTTGTTTCTTGATCTGAATGAGATATGGCCTTTGGAGAGGGCCTAGGGGCGCCTTATATAGGGGGGAGGTAGAGTAGAGGGCAAGACATTGCCACGTCATCGATCTGCGCCACCTCCCTTGATTACCATCTGAGAGGTCCTTGTTTGGTTTTGGTAATTGAGTCACAACTTAGGTGAACTAATTGTGTTTATGCGAGATACATAGGTGATTAGTCCACAGGTGATCATGTGTGAGCAACATATGCTTTAGAGGTGAATTGGCTTGAAGGATGTTGCAAGGCTCACACATATGATGAAGGAGCTTATTGCATATGTGACATGACATAAAGTCATATGACTAAGATGGTGAAGATCAAGGCAAGACTTGGCTTGATGGGTCGGTTGCAAATGTGAAGGGCAAGTTGGAGGCTTTGAAGCCATTAGTACCGTGTGTCGGGAGGCTTGAGCAAAGACTTGGCGCTGAAGGACCTAAGAAATGGTGAAGAGCAAGTGAGGTCAAGATCGATGGACCATGGAGGACATATGATGATATGAAGTGTCTCATATAATTTGGTGATCAAGGTTGGTGCATGTGCTGCATCAACAATGGAGAAGATGGAATGGAATGTACAAGGCAAAGGTATAACCTAGAGCATTTTATTTCACCGGTCATAGGTGTGTAGAGAAGTTTATGATTGGTTTAGGATAGATGACCATACTATCAAGCGGACCAAACTTGTTCGCGTATCAGTCATCTAGTGCCACTTGAGTGATCTTTCTTTGCAACGTGTTGCTAGGATCGAGTGGCGTGGTAAGAGCAAGTAAAAACCCTTTGAAAAATGTTTGTGAAAATGCTAACTCACGTGCACAAGGTCATGGAACACTTTGGAGTTGGCACACTTGCGAAGAGAAGTTGGAGAAGTTTTGAAGAAAACTTTAGTTGAAAAAAGAGAAGTGATGTCTCTTGGATTGGAAATCTGTATTGATCCTTTGTGATTTGGATCATGTATTCATGTGAGTTGTGTAGCCCTCTGAATAATCTTTCTTAAATGTCCAAGATCATCGAATTCGGAGTTCGGAGCTAAGAGTTACGGTCGTTCTCGTAGGGAGCATGGATAGCTTTATGGACAGAGGCAGACATTCTGCCATTTTGGCGGCAAACTATCCGCCGGCCTCGGACTCGCCTATGGGAGTGCACAGGATGCAATGTTTGCACTATTCACGGGTTGACTGGTGAATGGCGGACTGTCTGGGCCTATAAGGGCGGACTGTCCGCCGACTATTTTTTCAGAGAGAAAGGTTGCTAGACAAATTTTGTGCAGGTCATCGAGTTTCAATGGTGGACTATCCGGGCCTTTGGGGCATACTGTCCGAGGTGACTGTTGCGACTCCTAACAGCTAGTTTCAACATAAGGGCAGACTGTCCGGCCCTATAAGAGCAGACTGTCCGCAGTTCAAATTTCAACATGCGTCCAAATAGAAGTGGTGGCTGGGCATTGGGGTGTTGAGCACCTTGGGGACTAGTGTCCTGTGTGAGTGCTTGGGAGCCCTCCAACTCACTTGTGATTAGTGCTAATCATATTGCTAAGTGAGAGAACAATTTTAGTGCGGTGCATAAGAGATTGCTAGTGTTGGCACTAGGTGATCATGGTGTAAGCCGGTGGTTCTTGTTACTCTTGGAGGTTGCCACCTCCTAGAGGGTTTGGAGGCTTATGTGTGCTCCGTGGTAGCACGCTCAGAGATTGAGTGGTGCTTCGGAAGCGACTGCTTTGTGAAGGGTGTTGTGCTCACCCTGTGGGAGATTGTGAAGAGCAACTCTAGTAAAAGAGAGACGTGAAGATACGTCAAGTGGTCCGGCCAGGTCAAGTGTTAGAGCTTGTGGTAATAAGCACTCCTTGTGGGAGAGTGTGACTAGTTTAGTCACCACTAGCAAGAGGACCGGCGACAACCTTGAGCTTGTCTCAATGGGGACTAGCTTGGTGACAACCAAGTGAATCTCGAGATAAAACCACTGTGTCAACATTGTCTACATCTTCTCAGTGGTTTGCTATCTCCGTTCACGAGCTTGTATTTTTCTTACTCATACATGCTAGTGTTTAGTTGTTGCTCTTGCGTAGCTATCTAGCTTGTGTAGCTTAATAGCTTCTCTTGTAATTAGTTAGCTTGTGTAGCTTGCTAGTTACCTTCCTTGCTTGTGTAGCATAGAAGTAGCTCTCTTGTGTGGCTAATTGGATTAGTAGCCTTGTTAGTCATATTGCTTAGTTTATGCAGCTAAGTAACTTGAGCTCTCTAATTTGGCTTGTGTAGCGCCTTGTTATTAAGCATTGCTAATGAGCTTAGGCTTTATGGCTTTGCATCACTAGATTGATTAGGAGCTCTCCGGTTTGGTGTAGAGTACTAGTTCTGTAGGTTTGTGTGACCTTGAAAGCTAGATTGTTTAACTAGCCCAACACCTTTGGGTTTGTTTGGTTGACGTTTTAGATTAGCCTGGCTGGCTAACTAAACCTGGGTAGCCACATCCTGATGGCTTGGACAGTATAAGATGTACTTATTTGGTTGTATTTAGTGTCCATGTACTTATTTGGTTGTATTTACTGTCCAAGCCTAGATTAGAAAAGATGTGTTTGGTTTCCTGCTGCACGTTGCATAGAATCACCAGCTTTTGGAGCCGGTAAGATTATCCCTTTGGAACGTACCTTCAAACAGGTGGTGTGCACTCTCACCGATGGTCAACTACTGTGCATCCTCTAGCGATGACACATTAAATTAGATTGGTGAGCAAATCAGAATGGTGATTCAAATCCACGGTAACACAAAAGACGTACAATCAAAGAAGAAAGCACAAGCTTCCATGGATTCTTACAGGATTGGAGAGCTGGTTGCTCCGTGAGGCTCTACTCCAAGCCTCCACGAGTGTCCGCAACAGATGGGCTCATGTGGTGGCTGCCCACATTCCCAACATTAAGAGGTGACGTTGAGCACAGAGGATAAGGCCGAGGGAGCAACAACGAGCACCATGAATGGGGACTCATTGTAGGCATGCGGTCGCTCCATCGACCACGACGAGCGCGGCGGACTACCTGGCGACATGGGTCATCTTGCTTCGAGTTCCTTTGGTGAGATCAGTGGCCGAGAGGTACGACACTGGCAAGGACCTCCAGTGCAGGCGAGCGGGTGAATCAACACCGTGTTAGATAATCCAAGCTCATTTGGTCTTCTGTATCCCGGTCGTAGATTAGTGGTTTTTCGAGCCGGCCTTACCGAGCCGCGCGCGTCTGTATCCAGCCCGACGCATGCTGTGTTCATACGGTGGCTGAGCTTGATTGTAGGAGCGCGCTGTTATGCTCTCGCCTGTGGGATGGCACAAGCTAGTAGGAGGTCGTGGCGAGCGCACGCATGCAGGAGTAGTGGCGAGAATCCAGCTTCCATCGTGGGATGGCGCGGCAATGGTGGAGCGGGCATCTCGCAGCGTCGTAGGGCTGATCGTGGCCAGTTTGAGTTTTGTAATCATCTATTTATATTGTCAATAGAGTCCAGAAAACGCTGCTCGTTTCAGCGGCACCAGATCTGCGTGTTTCCACTGTGTTCGCGTGCGTCTTCCTCTTGCGATCCAGAGTGTTCCGGCCATCGTCCTCGACTCCGGCGACGGGCGCCGGGGAGGAGAAGCCAACAACTGGTATCGGAGCAAGGTTCCGTCTGTGGACGTGTGATCGAGCGATCGCAGCCGCGTTCACGATCTTCCTCCCCACTCCGTAGGCGCGGCGGCGGCGAGATGAGCGGCGGTGACCGCGAACTGGTGATCCAGCGCGTCGTGCGCGAGAGCGGCGGCAGCGGCCAGTACCCTCTACTGACCAAGACCAACTACTATGGTTGGGTGGCGCTGATGAAGCTGAAGCTGCAGGCGAGGAGCCTGTGGACGGCGGTGAACGTGGGCACGGACAACTTCGTCGACGACCGGAACGCGTTCGAGGCGATTGCTCTCGGTGTTCCACCGGAGATGGAGGGCAGCATCGCCAGCAAGCCCAAGGCGAAGGAGGCATGGGACTCGCTGAAGAAGACCCACCTCGAGGTCGACCGTGTGCGCCAAGCGAGGGCGAACACACTCCGGCGGATGTTTGAAGACATCAAGTTCAAGGACGGCGAATCGGTGGACGACTTCGGCGTGCGGATCCGCGACCTCGCCAACCAGCTCGACGTCCTTGACACGGGCTACGACGAGCCAGAGATCGTGCGGAAGTTTCTTCAGGCTACTCCACTGAGGTACGAGCAGATCGTCATGTCCATCGAGACTCTGCTCGACCTCGACACCTTGACGGTGGAAGACCTGATCGGGAGACTCAAGGTCGCAGAGGAGCGGTACGGCCTCAACAGCAACAGAGGCGGAACGGTGGTGAGCCTCAATCTCACTGAGGACGAGCTAGTCGCCCGTGTGATGGCACGGCTGTAGCTCTTTGGTGAGGGATCCTCTGGAGGCGGAAGGGGCTCGGTGAACCAGAGGCATGGACGCGGTGGTGGCCGCGGACGCGACGGTGGAGGCGGGTCAGGCACCAAGTCGTCCGCTAGTCCGAATGGCGGCAAGAAGAAGAAGCGCCTGTCGAGCGATGAATGCGCTTACTATGGTAAGTCTGGCCAGTGGGCTCGTGAATGCCGCAAGAAGAAGAGGGATGAAGCAGCGCACGCCACCCAGGCTAAAGAAGAGGAGGCCACGCTCAACCTCGTCGTGACCATGCTCGACGTCGAGGAGACCCCGGGGGAGTTGCAGACTACCCTGAGAGATGGAGATGGTGTGGCTCACGCACGCTGGGTGTTCGAGGAGGGGGACTCCCACACCACGCAGTTCACTCGTCGAGGGGTGGACTGGGTCTTGGAGGAGGACAGCGCCCCAAAGTCATTTGTGGGCGTGATCACGGCGAGCATCACCAAGCCGGCGTCATCTCCACCGATGGTTGCCAATGAGGCCATCCACATCCGGGAGGATAAGCTGTTCGTGCAGCTCGGTGAGAAGACAGAAGGGGGGAGCACACGGTGGATCCTCGACACGGGGGCCACGAACCACATGACGGCAGTGCGCTCCATCTTCTCCGAGCTGGACACCGGCGTGCACGGCACGGTGCGTTTTGGAGACGGCTCCACCGTGGTGATCGAAGGGCACGGTGTCATCCTGTTCAAGCTGAAGAACGGGGAGCACAGGGAGCTGGCTGGCGTCTACTACATTCTGAGGCTCACAACTAACATTGTGAGTCTCGGCCAACTCGACGAAGACGAGTACAAGGTCCTCATTGAAAACGGCGTTCTGAGGATTTGGGATCAGCAACGGCGTCTCCTAGCCAGTACCCCGTTCTGGAAACCGCCTGTACATGCTGACCCTCGAGATCAAATGCCCAGTGTGCCTTGTTGTGCAGTGCTTAGAGGTAGCGTGGCAATGGCATGCCAGATTCGGGCACTTGAGCTTTTAGGGGTTTGTGGGGATATTACACCCGTATACCCCCATGGCACGACTTGGGCTCTCCTGCAGATACGACCCAACCAGAAGGCCTTGCGGCCCGCGACCAGGCCATCGTGGCCGCCAAGGACTCTCCTGATGACTTGCTCAACAAGGAAGATCCGAATAGATAAACCCGGATTCCTTGCCAAAAGGAACCGATTGTAATCTGTTAGGATTCGGCAAGTTGTAACCCTGCCCCCCGGCTATATAAGGCGAGCAGGGATCCCCTCCAAACACACGTCATATTCCAATCCATCAATACAAACCAACCACCAGAACACAGGACGTAGGGTATTACGGCGACTTGCCGGCCCAAATCTGTCTAAATCGCCGTCTCTCGTCCCTGTGTTTATGCTTTGCAGATGTCTCGCATGCCTCCACCGCTCAATCTACTACCTTGGGCATACCCTTCGGTAGACTATCGACTATATTTCGTCGACACTTGGCGCGCCAGGTAGGGTGTGTGTGCTACGACACCATGATCTGCCAAGCGGTCACTTTCCCTTGCTCCATGGTTCTTCCGAAGGAAGGCACCACTTTTCAGATCGGATCTATGATCTGGATCGTGGACAACCACGCTTCTGCTCCGAAAATCGCGGAATCTGCGCAGCTTCCAGCGCCGGACGCTCTGCCGTCCACTCGTCGCATCACCAAAGCGGCACGCCGCCCACCGAGAATCGTCCCTTGCGACGACCTGATCGAAGCCATCGACCAAGCCAACCAAGTAATTGCAGAATGCATTGACGCCATCGAGGTAGCTCGTATACAGCTTTCCGACCAATCTTGCCTTGAGCAATTTTCAGGTACACCATTGGGAGTTTCCAGCGCTCGACCCACCCACCGCCCTAGATCGGATCGGCATCTGACTCATCGCCGCACTTCGCCTCCAACGTCCATGCCCTTCGGGCTCCGCGGTGTGGCTCCTACATATCAGCATCAGGCGCTGCGACAGCTCTCCGACCAGCTTCAATCTTTTGGCTCTGACCAGATGGCTCCGACCAGGAAGCTCGATCGAATGACTCCATCTCCACTCGTCGTCATGGTGACTCTACAAGAGATCTCCAGTGACACTGTCTCGGAGAGTTCGGCATCCCGATCTACCACGACAAACGGCTCCACCTCCACGTGGTCCACGACTGTTATCTCCACCGACTCCGGGGCCGACTTCCCGCCATATCGCGGTGGCATCATCTTCAACGTCTCCGTAGACAGCCCTCCACCGCCGAATGAAGCGGAAGGCGAACGCGCCAATCGGGAGCAACGCAACATCGACCGGTAACACCGGCGTGACGACGAACGACGCGACCAGGAACGACGCGACCAGGAGCGCCGCGACCGGGAGCATCGCGACAACGAACGACGTCTGGAATGCGACCATGCTGGAGGCCGTGACCTCATCTACGAGTTCGACAGGGTCGATGATCAACCCGTCTACCCAACCCCAAGCACCAACCTCGCCGTCGTCTACAACGAACTCTCCAAGCTTCCGGTAACTCCGGAACTTCAGAAGGTTGTCGCCCACGTCAAGGCTGCTGCCGTGCAGTGCAACGAAAAGGGGCGCCATCCCTCTCCATCCAGATCGTCGTACAGCGGGACGCCACCAAGCCCACATCCTTCGCGCCGACGCCGATCGCCGCCACGTCGCGACCAAGAAGTCTCCCAAGGCAATCGCGCCCGTGATCAAGCTCCGGCTCCCGACGCCTCGACAGGGCCATGCCCTTTCACCTCCCGGCTCCGAGCCGTCCAATGGCCTCAGGGCTTCAAGGTCATCACGGTTGACAAGTACGATGGCAAGGCCAACCCGGAGCAGTGGCTCACCACGTACGAAATCGCCATTCAAGCAGCAGGAGGAGGATCTGACGTGATGGCCAAGTACCTCCCCGTCATGCTGTCGTCTTCAGCCAACAGTTGGCTCCACAAGCTCGCTAAGAACTCCATCGACACCTGGGAGCAACTGAAGGAAGTCTTCGTCAAGACGTACAACGCTACCTGTGTCCAACCAGGAACGCGTTAGGATCTCCAAAACGTCCACCAGGAGCATAACGAAGGCCTCCGAAGCTACATTCGAAGATTCTCCACCATGCGCCTCGCAATTCCGGAGATCACCGACGCAGAAGCCATCTCCATGTTCTCCAATGGTCTGCGCCATAAGGAGCTCCGCGACAAGAACATACGGAAGAAGGTCGCCACGGTCACCGAACTAATGACGATCGCCAACTCATACGCCGACGCCGACGACGCCCATCGCCATCATGAACGCCCGCGCCGCCGATCACGATCCCAGGAGCGTCGTCGTGACGACGATCGCCGCACTGAACGGCGCAACGAAGGACGCGACCACCGCTCCAAGCAAAGCGACCACCGCGACGACCGAGATCGCCGGCATGATCGGCCAGAGTCTTCCCGTCAGTGAACGGACCACCGTCGCCGCGACCGTCGCTACATCGCCAACATCAATACTTGGCCGAGGCGCACCTACGACAACGACTATGAGAAGCTCCTCAACGGTCCCTGTCCTCTCCATAAAGGGGCCAAACAGTCCATGCGTTAGTGCGACACCATCGCTCGTAACGTTCGTGGGAGCAACGACAAGCGACCGCGATACGACAATGACAAGGACAAGGACGCTGACGCCCATGAGCCTGCTTTCCGAGCACCAGCGAGGACACTCTCCATCTTCGGCGGTAATGTTGTCATCGAGACCGAGCAGAAGCGGCACCAAGTACGACATGACATCGCCTCCGTGGCCGCCATCACCGACGATCCCGCCAACGTCCGCCACCTCGACTGGTCGGAGCGCTCCATCACCTTCTCCAGGGAGGACCAGTGGTCGAACGACAAGTACCCAGGGCATTTTCCTCTCGTCATCGACCCAGTGATCTCCAACTGCCGCTACCGCAAAGTCCTCGTGGACGGCGGAAGCGCCCTCAACATCATCTTCTCATCGGCGTTCCGCGAGCTCAACTACTCCAAGCGAGATCTGTTCCCGGCGAATTTCCCCTTCTGGGGCATCGTACCAGGTAAACTCTCCATGCCCGTCGGATAGATAACCCTCCCAGTGCAGTTCGGCACCTCCGACCACTTCACGAGAAATACATCACCTTCATCGTCGCCGACTTCGACACCGCCTACCATGCCATCCTCGGTCGCCCGGCGCTCTCCAAGCTCATGGCTGTTCCACATTACGCCTACCTCGTGCTCAAGATGCCAACGAAGAAAAGTGTCCTCAGCGTTCGGGCAAATCTCCAAGTGGCGTACGAGTGCGAGCAGGAGACAATCAACTCCCCTGAGACACGCCAACAGCTCCAGGGCACCCAAGACTGCATCGCCGATGCCGCCAAGCTCCGCCCCGACGATCTCAAGATCCCGGAGACCTCCGACCAGCGCTCCAGCAAGAAGTCGAAGGACACGAAGCAGGTGGCCCTGGTGGACGGCGCTCCAGAGAAGACTGCCGTCATCGGCACCAACCTCGACCCCAAATAGGAAGACGCGCTCGTCAGCTTCCTACGGAGCAACATCGACATGTTCGCCTGGAAACCAGCGGACATGCCTAGAGTTCCACGGAAGTTCATCGAGCACTCCCTGAACGTCTCCTCAACCGCCAGGCCGGTTCGCCAAAAGCTCCGTCACTTCACGCCAGATAGGAAGGAGGCAATTAGGGTAGAGCTCACTCGGCTCCTAGCTGCCGGTTTTATCAAAGAGGTGTATCACCCGGATTGTCTCGCCAACCCGGTTCTTGTACTCAAAAAGAATAAAGAATGGCGTATGTGCATTGACTACACCGATCTCAATAAGCATTGCCCTAAGGACCCCTTCCTCCTCCCTCGCATCGACGAGGTCGTCGACTCTACCACCGGGTGCGAACTTCTCTCCTTTCTCGATTGCTATTCCGGTTACCATCAAATTGCTTTGAAGGTAGAAGACCATATCAAAATGACGTTCATCACGCCTTTCGGCGCCTACTGCTACACGACCATGTCGTTCGGGCTCAAGAACACCGGAGCCACGTACCAGAGTGCGATCCAGGATTGCCTGAAGGACCTCATCCCGGAGAAAGTCAAAGCTTACATGGATGACGTCGTCGTCAAGACTCGCACCACTGACACGCTCATCTCCGACCTCGAGGCAACCTTTAAGGCCCTCAACAGGTTCAAGTATAAGCTCAACCCCAACAAGTGCATCTTCGGCGTGTCGTCTGGAAACCTCCTCGGCAACATCGTCAGCCGCGACGGCATTCGCCCAAACCCCGACAAGACTTCGGTCGTCCTCCGCATGCGAGCTCCCTCCAATGTGAAGACATCCAGAAGCTCACCGAGTGCATGGCGTCCCTCAGCCGCTTCATCTCCAGGCTCGGCGAAAAGGGGCTACCCTTCTTCAAGCTCCTCAAGGCTGGCGAAAAGTTCGTCTGGGACGCCGATGCTGATTGCGCATTCTCCGACCTGAAGAAGTATCTTACCCAGCCTCCTGTGCTCGCCGCACCAAAGGAGAAGGAGCCCTTGTTGCTCTACATCGCCCCCACAAACTGGGTCGTCAGCTCCGTCATCGTCGTCGAACGCGAGGAAGCCGGCCACTCCTATCCCATTCAGCGACCCTGCTACTTCATCACTGAGGTATTGAACGACTCAAAAACCCGATACCCTCAGGTACAAAAGCTCCTCTACGCGGTCCTTATTACCGCACACAAGCTACGCCACTACTTCCAAAGCTCCAAACGGGTGACCATCGTCACGGAATTCCCCCTCGGGGACATCCTCCGCAACAAAGATGCTACGGGACGCATCATCAAGTGGGCTATCGAGCTCGGCTCCTACAACATCGCCTTCCAGGGTCGCCAGACCATCAAGTCTCAAGCACTCGCCGACTTCATCGCCGAATGGACGGATCTCCAAACCCCAGTACCGCCGGAAGCGCCAGAACATTGGACCCTCTTCTTCGACGGCTCCCTCACCTTGCATGACTATATTTCGTCGACATGGTTGAGGGAGCTGTCCAAGGGACAGATGGTGCGTGGGCTGCCATAGATCGACCACATAGAGCAAATCTGCGACAGCTGCTTGGCGGGAAAGCAACGACGTCGCCCGTTCCCGGCGGTGAGCAACTACCGCGCCAAGAACCTGCTCGATCTGGTGCACGCAGATCTCTACGGACCGGTCACGCCGGAGACACCGGGGGGCAAGCGATTGTTCCTCCTCGTCGTCGATGACAAAAGCTGCTACATGTGGCTTGTGCTCTTGAGCTCTAAGGGCTAGGCGGCGGACGCCATCGTGCGCCTTCAAGTGCGCGCTGAAGCTGAGGCGGGGCGAAAATTCGGCACGCTGCGTAACGATCGCGGCGGTGAGTTCACATTGCGTGCCTTTGGAGAATATTGCGCCATGGAGGGCGTTCAGCGTCATCTCACCGCGCCGTATACGCCAAAGCAAAACGGCATGGTGGAGAGGCACAATCAAACTGTGCTGGGCTTGGCGCGCAGCATGCTCAAGGCCATGCGCATGCCCGGCTGGTTTTGGGGGAGGCTGTGCTCACTGCCGTGTGTAGGGTCGAGATGGCGGACTAGAGGGGGGGTGAATAGTCCTTTCTAAAATTAATCGCACCGGATAACCGAAATAAATGCGGAATTAAAACTATCGGTCTAGCCAAGACTACACCCCTCTACCTATACTCTCAAGCACCTTATAAAGATCCTAAACAGAGCAAATAAGGTGCCAGGCTAGCAAGAGCTCACCTAAACAATTCTAGAAGCAAGGTCACACAAACCTATGCAACTAGTACTTCAAGCGCGAGGGAGCTCCTACACAATCTAGTAAGCAAAAGCACAAAGCCCCTATGCTCATTAGCAATGCTCAATAACAAGGCTACACAAGCCAAATTAGAGAGCTCAACAAATACTTAGCTACACAAACTAAGCAATGTAACTAGCAATGCTACACAAGCCAATTAGTTACTCATGGGAGCTACAAATATGATACACATGCAAATTATCTACACAAGAGCAATAACACAAGCATAATATATGAAAGAGTAAATACAAACTTGTGTTAGGAGTAAGCAAACCAACGGGATGAACAAGTTGACACGGTGATTTTATCCCAAGGTTCGGTGGCTTGCCAACCACCTACTCCCCGTTGAGACAAGCTCAAGGTTGTCGCCGGTCCTCTTGCTAGTGGTGACTACACTAGTCACACTCTCCCACAAGGAGTGCTTACCACAAGCTCTAGCACTTGACCCGACCGGACCACTTGACGCTCTTCACGTCTCGCTCAACTAAAGTTGCTCTTCGCGTCTCCCGCGGGGTGAGCACAACACCCCTCATAAATCCTTCTCCGGAGCCACGCACAATCACCACGCGGGCTTCACAACGGAGACCACAATCCACCAAGCCGTCTAGCTAATGGCAATCACCAAGAGTAATAAGAAATCCCTAATCACAAAGATTACCTAGTGCCACCAAATGGAAATCCTCAAATGCACACACACTAGGCTCTCAATCCCTCACTCAAATTAGCACCAAGCTTGAGAGGGAGAGGAAGGGGAGGAGGTGGATCTTCAAGCTCTCATCCACACCCACATAGGGCACTCAATCTCTCTAGAAATTTCTGCACATAGCCATGGGAGAGAGAGAGAGGAAAGGGGAGGAAGAACCCTTGCACTTGTTCCCAACTCAACAAATGAGCCAAAGGGGTAAGAGAGGGAAGAAAGGGGGCTGCTCCACCCCTAAAAACACTCAGCTCACACTCCTGACCGTTGGAACGCATAGATCTCGGTTGAACCAGAATATCCGGGTAGGGCAGGCAAAATATCCAAGAAAGGGTTCACTGTCTACGCGAACGAACTGAGCTTAGAAATAACCAAAATATCTAGCTCGGCTAGGAAAAACTCCGAGCACAGCCTTTCTGTTCACGCGCACTCAAACTGAATTTAGCTGGAATATCTGGGTAGGGACTAGAATATATCCAGGCGAACCCTTGCTGTCTAGGCACAACTAGCAGCTCCTATTTCCAACTTTTAAACCGTTATCAAGTTGCTAACTCTCTCACAAATTACCAAATCCATTTGGCACAAAAGTTAGCAATTTCATAAAGATTTTCATGGTTAAACTCATCCATCTCACTACGTCACTAAGCGCAATGCATATGCACATGAAACTCACACTTAGTGGCACTAGATAACTATTGCAACTAAAAGATTTCCCCTCTTTAT
The DNA here is from genome assembly GCA_009763385.1 of Coix lacryma-jobi var. lacryma-jobi. NCBI lineage: Eukaryota > Viridiplantae > Streptophyta > Magnoliopsida > Poales > Poaceae > Coix > Coix lacryma-jobi. Next base: position 131,385,223 of record CM019826.1, read on the forward strand.
AGTACGGCTATCTATCCTAAACCCGGTCATAAACTTCTCTACACACCTATGACCGGTGAAATGAAATGCCCTACAAGATATACCTTTGCCTTGCGCATTCCATTTCAACTCCTTCGATGTTGATGCAACACATGCACCAATCTTGATCACCAAATGATATGAGCCACTTCATATCATCACATGACCTCCATAGTCTGTCAATCTTGACTTCACTTGCTCTTCACCATTGCTTCGGTCCATCGGCGCAAAGTCTTTGCTCAAGCCTCCCGACACTCGGTACCAACGGCTTCAAAGTTTCTAACTTGCCCTTCACCTTCGCAATCGATCCATCAAGCCAAGTCTTGTCTTGATCTTCTCCATCTTAGCCATATGATTCCATGTCATGTCACATATGCAATAGGCTCCTTCATCACACATTCACCTGTGAACTAATCTCCTGTGTATTTCACTTAAACACATATTAGTTCACCTAGGTTGTCACTCAATTACCAAAACCAAATAAGGACCTTTCAGTCCCTTTTTGGTAATTGATGACAACTCTACAAAGATATAGAAATTAAGCTTATTTCAAGCTAGCATTTCACATGAGTGTATATTGCTAACTTGCTTTGGATTCTATGTTACTTATCCAACATTAAGGACATTTGAAAAGATTTGGATAAGCACCATACATTCCGACTTGGCAGTGATAACTCCCCCTACATGTGTGCTCAAATGATTTGATTTCAAGCTTGCACACATGCATAAATATGAAATTTGTCGGAGTGTTACCACTACTAAGTGATGCTAAGGTATACAATATAAAGTTGTACCTTCGTAGCATGTATACCACATTTTAATTCATCCTTAGCATCAACCTTGCTAGAAACAAGTGAAACTAGATACCATGTGAGATCAACCTTATAAATAAGGTTCTAGTTGTCACTTGCTACACTAAGACTAGGCTCTAGATATCAAAAGAAACACTCATCATCCAAGTTTTAGCTCTAGCAAACATTGCACACAAGCATGTAGGAACTTAGAACAAACGCAATGCAAGCAAGCAAAGGTAATGAACAACCAAATGCATCAAACATGTATCCATGAGCTTGCTCCCCCTACTTGTGTGCTTCCCTTATCCAAGAATTGTGATCCCTTTACATTCTTCGATGTTGCTCCCTCTTGATTTATGTCCATGTCCATTCTGTGTCCAATCTTATCTTTGTCCCAAGGCTATTTCATATCTTTGTACCACTTCTCCCCCTTTTTCATCAATTTCCATAAAAGGTATACATCTCTTGATACAAAGGGTTGCACTATAGGGTAGATGGTTGACACTTGAGACTTGCAATTTTTTATGGACATCTTCATATATTGGAATGACACCACTTGTAAATACCACATGTAGATGCATTAAAACCACTTTTAAATACTTCATGTAGGAAACTTGTAGGATCTTTGACCTTGATACCATTCGGTGGGGCACCTCCCCCTATGCCATTGCATGGGTCATCCACCACTTGATGAACTTGAGCTCTTGTAGGTGAGGGAACTTTGCTTGATTTGATCACTTAAATTTAAGGATCACTTAAAGTTGAGGATCACTTGACATTTTGTAGGATACCACTAGAGAGCTTGAAAGAGTCTAAATACCACTTGAAAGATTGATAGAATCTAGATACATCTTGAGTAAATTGAACATGATATCCATTTGCATTATTTTCTTCTTCTTGAATATTGTCAACTTCATGAGCTTCTCAATATGTGACTTGATTTTGTCAACTTGCATAAGGTATCTAACCCGGTTTGCTCTAGAGTAAGCTTCTTCACACATCTTTCAATGGTTATCTTACTCACGTTGAATTAGACACTTGAATGCTCATCTTATAGATCAAGTACTTGGGTTTACTAGCTCATGAACAGATTCATATACTAACCACTAGATCATATAATCAATCAAGCAATAGTGGTAGGCTATGAATTTAAAACTTTTCTTTTGTTATGCATGACCCTATTAAGCATGTACTATATGCACTAATCGCATACTAGTAAGGGATGAAATGATCATGCACATTACAATGATACCTTTGCTATCTTGGAGTAGAGGATAGTCATTAGATTCCAATTAAGCTCCATAATAGCAATGCGAAGTCCATTTATAAGTTTAGTGAACACCAATAGATACCAATTTAAATATCACTCTTCACCCATATGAATTGAGAACCATTGTTGACACTTCTTAATGCAATTGCCCATAATAAACTTTAATGAACTGATTCTAGCAAAAGCCCTCAGAAATGTACGGGACACTCCTAGCATCACTTAATGTCAAGTTGTCATCCCCAACATGATACTAGAAATGTAATTCATTTGTGACACTAGCTCAAAAGATATGAACAAATATTTATCCGCAAGCACACAGATAAATATACCCATTGTAGCAGCATTTCACCCAGGTTGTCTAGGTATCGTTATTTATATTTTACCGAGGGGAACAGTGAAGCGGGAAGCAATTGGACATAAATGTGATTTAATGGTAGTGGAGATTACTATTCATTCATTAACTACTCACATGTCTAAAAAGGGGTAAGACAAGATAAAAATAAATAATGAATAATAATGATAAAAATGATAATTCTAGAGATAGAGTGAACTACATGAATCAAGTAGAGCAGTCAGGAGACTAATTAAGAGATTCGAATCCTAAGTTACTTCAGATTTACTAAGTCTAGTGATTACTCTAGTTAATATAGAATCATTTATAGCTAATTAATCTATCATCCATGATCAAGGGACATTACTAAATTAGAATTAAGAACAAAGTAATCAATTCTAGCTAGCAACCGCGTCCTACTAAGGTCTACACTAGGGGGGACTACAAAGGACTCAACAGGACTGTCACTCCTGCGATCTACCTCTCGACCCGAAGCATAGGATGTATTCGCAGGTAAACTAGGCCTAAACACCATGTTTACACCAGTTTGACCACTTAACTCTATCCGGAATAAAGCTATGTACTTTACGAACATGATCATAAACTCTATCATAATCAGATCTATATTAAATATATAACTAGAATAAACTCCAAAACTGAATAAACTGAAATATAATAAAGTAGCACAAAGTTAAATAAAGATACAAATTACTGAATCTTCGACAGCAATCCGGAGACTCAGACGAAGCTTCTAGCCGGATATGCCGACGAAGTCGCCCGCCTCTACTTGAACCTAGCTAGACTAAACTCTAAACTTGAAGTAGAGCTCTAACTCTCTCTCTCTCTCTCTAGAAACCCTAGTTCTACTCTTGTCGGAAGATCTGAACTTCTCTTCTCTGTATTTGTCTCTTGGAGGGGGGGTCAGGGGTCTGGTTATATAGCCCTGGACGTGGAACCGCGACCGTTGGATCAAACCGACTTAAGGTACGGTCGAGATGAGTCCTCGAGGTCGGTGGAGGAAGGTTCTGGAAGGAGGAGGCGTGGCAGCCCGGGACCCGACCGACCGGTGGGCCCACCAGACCGGTCGGTCCCACTGGGCAGGGTCTCGTGGTGCCTCACCTCGTGGAGTCCTCTGGTGTCCTCTAGAATCTTCCGGAGACTTCCTGACTTGGCGGTGGAGTAATCTACGTCGGTTTCCTTCTTGGGGAAGCAATGTAGTCCTGTTTTCCTGTCTAATCCCTGGAAAATATAGAATCACCAAAACTCATGGAATTTGTCAGTTTAAACCTCCTATTTCTAAGTTGGCATTTTTTTGGCATTTATTCAAGTATTGTTCACGTTAAATAATGATAGTTAATAGATGTCAACAAACTCCCCCAAGCTAAACCTTTGCTAGTCCCTTAGCAAACATCGGGTTCTAAGAGCAAAATCTGTAAACTACCTTAATATCCAAGCCATCAACTGAAAACTTTCTTGAAAAGAAATTAGAAGAATTTTCATATATATTTCCTTGGCCAATCTTTTACCTTAGTTCAGAATAATTGAAAGTTAGAAACAATCAAGTCAGGCACTATGTCTCAAATTCCTCATTCCAATTTTACTCCAGAGTTTTGCAAGATTTTCATAATAAAAGCTCAGAGAACCCCTGTATGACATCTTTCAAATTGCATATATTTTTAAGATTAAAAGCACACTTTACTAAGTCAAAGTTCAGAGCTTAGGGAGAGAAATGTCATACTCTTAGATCAAGCATTTGAAATCTTTTTAAATTTGTCAACTCTTACTAGCATATTGTAATTAGAGGGACTATGGGCTATCATTCTTTTTCTTTTCATATTTTTATCACACACTTTTTTTTTAAACTGAGGTAGTCGGACACTTGTTCCTTTTTCTTTCCTCCTTATCATATTTTTGCATAGTCCCATGCCTCTAACACAATACTGCTCCGGAAGAGTGAATCTTTTATATTTATAGAAGATTGATCTTTAGAGCATGATAAACCTCTCTACCATAGCTAAAAGCTTAGAACAGAGTAAGAAGCCTCAAAGTATGAATCATTTATTATCAGGCTTTAGTTATTTATGTCATACTGGTTCTCATCATATGTTTGAAGTTTTCAAAATTAAAATTCTGGAGGTTCATTGAAACTAAGAACAAGATAAATAGCAGCTCAGACCTTTTTGTCTCTAATTCTCAACTATCCAAACTTTGGTTAAGATCATTGTTTTGAGATTTTTCAATTAAAGATTTGAAAGGAATTGTTCTGCAGTTGAGGCTATGTAAAGCAGCTCTCTCTCTCTTTTTTTAAAATTATACTTCAAGTTTATTTTATTTAAACATTAAACAAATACTAGTTAACAATACTAGACGCAAACAAATAACAAAGAGGGGTGCAAAATACTTATCTCGGGAATAGGGGGTCCTCCCCCAAGCTAGCTTCACTCGTACGGTGGTGGTGGCTGAGGTGGATTAATTCCCATGTGTCCGAAGAGGTAGCAGAAATTCTCGTTCATTTGGATGCCTTGATGATGTATCTCTTCAAGAGTGTGGCACATGTCTTCTTGACCCATCTCAAGATGAGTAAGACGAGTGTTGATGCCCTGGGAGTAAGGCTCTCTGTGGTTTGGAAACTGGTGGTATGGCTGATGTTCTAGGTAGCCATGGGTGACATGGTAGGAATATGGATGATGAGTGGCATCATGAACGCCTCTCCCAGAGAAAGACATCCGTCTTCCCTAGAAGTCATACATCGTATCCTCTTCGCGATGTGGTGGAGTGTAATTGCGAAAGTTCCCTTGTCCCCATGAACCTTGTGGTGTATGTGGCTCGTAGGCAGTAGTATCTTCCCAAGCTTGATGGTGTGATGTAGATGGTCCAGCTCGTTCGAATCCTTGATAGTGAGTGTAAGCTGGTCCAGGTGGTGCCACATCTTCTCCTTGATATCTTGGGGCAGTGTTTCTGGTGAATCTTGCGGAGGGGCTCCTTCCTACTCCCGCGCCAGGTCTCTGGAAGTCTAGCAAAAAGGTTTACACAACATATAGACCTAGTGATCTGTTTGGCAACTCATATTCATTTGTATATCCTTTATATTGCATGTAGAGTTTGTTGTTCCTCTTCTTTATGAGATGTGCTTGACTGAAGAAGTAGAAACCTATTACTGGTCGTGGAGTGGAGATGTACATAATATTTCCATTTAAGTTCAGATTTCCAGCAAGACGAGTAACCCAAGAAATGATAGGTATTGGGCCTTGTAGAGTGTGGATGTAAGGACAGTAGTCTACCAGGAGTTTTACGGGTGAGATTTTAGTTTTCTTGACCATGGCATACATAAGCTTTAATTCCTCAATTCTAACAATACGACCCTCTTGCCTAGAAAAAAGAATGAATCCCAGCCATTTGTGCATTACTCGTAAAGTGGGGTTGTGTATACCATTAGTGCAAGGGTGATGATCTGTTTTCTTGCCAGTAATGTCCTCCCAAAAACTATCTCTATCAAAGCTTCTTAAGGCAACATCTATGTCTACAGTGCAATTTTCAGGAAAGCCCAAATTTAGACTGAACTGTTTTTATGTGAGAGTGATAGGTTCATTATACAGCCTAAAGTAGATGTACGTGTTATCCGAGGAGAGAGTGCAAAGAAATTCTAGTGTAAGCAATCTACAACCCTCCTCTGTGAGTTCCCAAGTGTTCTCCCACCCAATATTATGAAAGACTAGATCAAACTCAGAGTCCATACCTATGTCTCGGAGAAATTGTGAATCAAAGGTAGGAGTATGGGTGTACTCTTTGTCGCGATATTGCCTGAATAGGTCCTTCTCGTAGGGTGTCTGAAGCTTGATGTGCCTTTCATGAAGAAGATCACGTTGCTCGGATTGGCTTGTGGTAGAAGATCGAGGCAGGGACAAAGTATCCATGTCCGAGCCTCCTTGTGATGAGCCAGCTCGCGAATGGCTTCTTGTTGATCAGAAGGTGAGAGTGTTCTTCGCCTTTCTCAAGAAGTTGCTCATCTTTGCTGCAAGAACAAGAGAGCACACAGACAAAACTAGTGGAACAAGTGAGGGTTAGAGAAAATAAATGTCAGAGAGTCAGCGGTCCAAAAGTAAGTAGTCCAGGAGTCAGTCGTTCAAGTTGGCATTTTTATTTCAACTTCTCCTAGGTCATTAACTAATTGGACAACACTTCCCCTCTCTTATTCCATTTTCTTGCTTGCTATGACTATCCCTTTCTTCTTGCTACTAGCTCAAAGCTTCCTCCTCTATTCTCTCGTATCTTCACTCACTCAGAAACTACCTCAAATGAAGTGCTAAGTGAACTCGAAATTGAAATTTCAAATTTCGAAGTGAGGTTGGTGTTTCTGAAGAGTGGAGTGTGTGGAGAGTGTGAGGGATGCTTGCCATTTTATAGAGAGAGAAGGGGATGGCCGGTCGGTCTAGTGGTGGGACCGACCGGTCCCCTCCCTGGGCCCACTTCTCTCCAACTTTCTCCCCCACCTACCTTGCTCATGTTCCCATTCTTTGGAACATATGCCGACGGTTGCATGTGGTGGTAGGTGAGATGAGTGGTTGTGAGTGCATGTGATAATTTGAAGTGATATGATGTGGGTCCCAGGTGTCTGTGGTCGTATGTCTCCCGTATTTGTACAATGCAAGTATGCAAAAGAAAATTACTTTTATGATACTATAGAAAACAAGGATTCTAATGATGAATTTCTTATATGTTTTTGTTGCCGTAGTAAATAATACTTACGGGGTTCGTAAATATTAATTACATGGGGCCAATTTTGTGATATAATGATGATGCTAATATTTTTTTATGCATGAGTAAAAAAATATGAAGTGCAGAAAGTAAATGCTGATAACTACCGAGTTACCTCCGGCGAAGGTTCAGGGGTTAAAGTCCACCGAATTTGACTCCCCAGTCTTCTTTATTTTTCTTGATGGGTCTCCACTTCCGGAGAGAGGAGTCTTGTTTCTTGTGCTTCATGGTTTTCTAGAGTTGAGCATTGTTCGGGCCATGGTTTGAATGAGAACTTTTCTTCCTTTCCGTTTATGGTGAATTTGATCTCTCCAGCTCCGACATCAATGTGGGCCTTGGCGGTGCTCAAAAAAGGTCTACCTAGAATGAGTGATACTTTTGAGTCCGGGAGCATTTCTAGTACCACGAAGTCCACTGGTACAAAGAACTCTCGAATCTTGACTGGGATGTTCTCAGCAATTCCTATTGGGTATCTGAGTGATTGATCAGCTAGCTAAAGACACATTGGTGTTGACACAAGTGCTGAATGGTTGAGCTTATAGTAGACTGATGCGGGCATCACGCTAACACTGGCTCCAAGATCACACAGTGCGTTGCTAAACCATTGATTTCCATGTGAGCACTCAATAGTGGGGCATCCTAGGTCCTTCTTCTTCTCTGGTACTTGATTGAGGATATCCGCACTACATTCTTCTGTCAGCTCGATTACTTCAGTAGTTGGCAGTGGTCGTTTGTTGTTAAGTATATCCCATACATACTTGGCATACATGGGTACCTGTAATGCATCTAGCAGGGGAATATTGATATATAATTTCTGAATTACTTCAACAAACTTACTGAACTACGCATCTAGCTTAGCGTTTCGATTTCTGCGTGGGAATGGTAGGACATTGGTGTCTTGAAAATCCATCTGTATTTCTTCATTTTGCACTTTAGTCTCTTGAACTTCGTCATTCCTTTCTTCTGCCCTTGGGGGTGTCACTGGTACTGTCTGTCTTCTTTGTGCCCCTTCTGGGTAAAGCGGATCTCGAGTGGTCCTCCCACGTCTAGTGGTGATCCCCTTAATCTGCTCATGGTTAGTGGTAACAGGCAAAACAACAGCCAATTGTGATAGTTGAATTTCTATTCTTCTATTATAACTGAGTTGATCCTTAATGGCAGAAGAAAATTCATCCATCTTAGCATTTATGTTTTCAAGAGTCTTATCATTTAAAGCAAGTCTTTTGGTAATGCTATCATTTATTCTAGCTTGTTCTAAAATTAGATCTCTTAAAGTAGGTTGCTTAAAATTGGAAGAACCAAAATTACCGGTGTACTTATCTGGTTTGGGAGGTTGTTGTTGACGCCATCCTTGCTTGTGTAGAGTGGTAGAGTTATTGATGATGTTAGCTTCTTCTTGATCTTCGGGAAATTCTATTCCCAAATATTCTCCACTTCTAGTTTGAGCATCAAATGCGTCTTGAATAGCTTGACGTTCTTCCTTGTAGTCGGCTCTGAGTGAGCCGATCCATAAGCACATCCATCCTGGTTGACAGTGCACACACTTCTTCTGGAACTTCTTCAATCTGGTGACAGCGTTGAGTAGTACCTTGTTTCCAGCCCTGATTCTCAGCTATCTTATCTATTAAACATTCTGCTTTTCCAAAAGTGAGTGACATGAATGATCCTTCAGCAGTGGCATTGAGTTGCTCACGTGTTTTTGGTAATAATCCATGATAAAACAGTTGCATGAGCAATTCGTTCCCTATTCCATGATGTGGGCATCTTAAGCTTTGTTCCTGAAAATGCTCCCAAGCTCCTGGAATGGTTTCTCCTTTTTGTTGCTGAAAGTTGTAAATCTTTCCCCTTAAGATATTGATTTTGCTGATTGGAAAAAATCTTCATAGAAAGGCCTCTGAACATTTCTCCCATGTCTTGATGTTTGTTGACACTTCTTAACACAACCACTAGAACTAGACTATGGAGCCTAACCCCCGCAACGGGGCTAGAAGTGTCTTGGTGGTAAAACTATTGACTATTGGATAATTCTGCAAGCGCACAGAATATACCGATGTAGCACTTCACCTGGGAGTATTCCAAGGTATCATTATTTATTTTATCCCAAAGGAAAGCAAGCTAGGAAAGATGTAGAGAGAGGAAAGATAGACCCTTTATTCTTCCTATAATCTATTATCAATTAGAGAAGCAATGGGGGTAAAAGAATACAAGGGAGGATAGATAAATAAGATAAATAAGTTAAGCAAAGAGTATATGATATAAAAGATAACTTTAGTAGAGTTAGCTAGGTGGGAGGACAACGAGTGAGTATAAAGTACTGCTATGTTTCTACCTTTTCTCTATGAACTTAATCCTAATTGAAAAGATGACTTAACAGGATTGACGCCTTGCTACTTGTGTGAGAGGGATAAACGAGAGAGTAAAGCGATAGAAGGTTGTTCACCTAACCCAATACTCAAGCGGATATTTGGCTTATGGACGCCTTACCTTTTAAAAACTAGCCTGAGTTCACGTGAGGGGATCTAGGTAGCCAGGCAAAATCTGTCACCTTTTTCCCATGCGCCCCTACTGTCCGTGCAAGCCAGCGGTAGTCAAAGATAAGATGAAGTATGAGCACCACGCTCACACTTATCTACACCTTTAGCTATTGATCAAAATAGCTAAAGCCCCTATCCTAAGATAGGACGATGACGCACACACAAGAAGCTATTTAAAGGAAATCAATCTAACTAAGACAACTATAGAACCAAGATAAGCACACAACAAGACTATATAAATATAGACTTGCACTAAGTAAATACTTAAATAAATACTTGGAAAGTAAATACTTAAGTAAATGCAAAGTAAAGTAAAGAAAGAATAATATATTATATAAATAAAGTCTTACAAAAGAAGGAAGATACAAGGGCTGTACCAGACTCCCAGAAGACGACTCTGGAGACCCGAGCTTCGCCCGACTCAACTCTAACTCCCACTCTAGACTAACTACTACTACTCTTGCTTGATCTCACATGAAAGTGGAGATATGTGTTGTGAGATATGTAAACTATGTGAGATCTCCAGAATGAGAGGGTGAAGGCCTCTATTTATAGTGGAGGTGGAGTAGGGGCTACTCCGGCGCCACGACACCGATCCGTGTGCTCATCCTCTCTTCACCCTTGGATCCACTGCCATAGCAACCGACCTTGATGAATGGCTTGGATATTGTTCACGTGTGAAACATGTGCTTTGCCACCGACTTGGATGAAGTTCACCATGGGGTCGGCCGACCCCCCCTCTATGACATGTGGGCCCGGGGTACATCTTCTAGAAGGTGATGATGTCATCCTAATGAATAGTGCAGATGGGCCCCACCGAGGGGGGGGGGGGGTCCGCCGACCCCCTATGACAGGGCTGGCCCACCACCTTCTCTCCCTTGGTGACCTCACATGTCATGGGGCAAGTCTTGTGAAGTTGGTTGCATTTGGTTTTTGGTGTGGACCCATGAATCCATGTGCTTCTCATCTTGCACCATTGAGTAAAAGCACATGTTTGATCCAATGGTTGATATTGACTTGAACATGCTTCTCTTGGATCATGCCATGTCACCATGGCCGAGGTGGCTCCAAGGTGGGGTCGGCCGACCCCCTTGGTGGGCCCACCTGGCCTCATTTTGTTCATTTTGCCATCTCCTACAAGTTCACAAGCTAAGAGGACAAGTGGAACTTATTAGTGATAAATGCGGATACATGGGTGTATGCCGAGTCTCTGAGTGATGAGTGATTGTCAACTGGGATAATGCGCATGTTCTTTGGCTTGTGTTGTGCAGGTGTCGAGCACGGAGACAGTGATCAGAGGCAAGGTGAAGGTCAAGTAGAGACGTGCCATGCCGAGGGACCGAGAGTGGCGAAGGGCGGACTTGTGGCCCGAGGATCAGCTGTGGTGGCTGGCAGCCTGGGACAGCGACGAGCGGAGACTTGTGGGCACGGTGTTGCCTGGGTCGAGGACCTGGGGACACGTGTCGGTGGATGGGGTGCACGGGTGGTGCATCCCTTCTACAACTTCGGTTTGGTGGTAGAGCCAGAGAAAAACCATCGGGTGGACGGTTTCCAGGTTTGGGCCTCAAAACCTGGGCGTGGACGGTTTCCGAGTTTGGCCACAAAACTCGAGCTGAGGACGGTTTCCAGGTTTGGGCCTCAAAACCTGGGTGCTGCGGGTTTGCTGAGTTTGGGCCACAAAACTCAAGCTACGTGGACTGGTTTCCTAGTTTGGGCCTCAAAACCGGGGGTGGACGTGAAGGCCTGGTTTCCCGGTTTCGGCCACAAAACCGGGGGCGGAGTCCGTGAAAAGGACGCAGAGCGGTGGCGGCACGTGGCGGCAATCGGGAGGTTGCGTCGAGGCAACGCTACGAGTCGTGCGGGCGTGGCCGTCGGATCCACCTACCATCGAGTTGGTCCAGAATAACCTTAGGGTTTAGCTGGTTCGCTCTGTAAGTAGTTTGGGGTAGAGTGGGAATTAGGAATAGTTAGAATTAGGATAAGTAGGGGAGACACCCACCTCCCCGTCGATCTCAGTCATTTGCTCTTTGCTTCTAGGGTTTTCAGCTCCCCCAATCCCCTGCTGTAGCTAGCTGAGATCCGTAGAGAACCATACCTCTGTGTACTGGAGATTTTGAGGAAGTGAGGCCGTATCCTCACTATTGTAGCGTGTGGTAGCCACACGGTTGCAATTCGTGGCTGTGATTCGCGTTTTGTTCGTGTTCTTCGCGGAATCCTCTTTCTCCACGTTTTTTCCGTCACTCGATATCTTTGCTCGGTTCATCTTTTGCAAAGCCATTTGAACCAAGTTGTCCTAGGTCGTGAGGCACTTCTTTCCACCGAAGAAATTCTTCTCTAACCTCACGGTCTAGGAGATCAATCGATTTTGATTTCGGGTCAAGCTTTTCTCCCTTCCCCCAAATTTCTTCGATTCATCGATTTGGAGATAGGTTCGAGCCATGATCTCTTAGAGATAGCTCACTATCCTCCTTGTGACTCATCTCTCCAAGTTTGAACCATAGAGGTTTTGTTTTGGGAGAGTTTGAATCAAGTCGGTGGACGAACAGTTCATTGTCGGGGTGACCGGACGCTTGACACGAACTGACCGGACGCTAGGGCAGTGCGTCTGGTGGTTGAACACTCGCTGTGTTCTTTTAGGTCTCGACCGGACGCTCAGTTCTACCCTGACCGGACTCGACCCTGTCACTGTTCATCGGTTGTTCTTCTGCTTGACTGGATGCTCTGTTCAAGTGACCGGACGCTCCCTTCAGTGAGTCCAGTCAGGAACAGAGAGGTTCCAGAACCGATTTCCTGTGACCGGACGCGTCCGGTGCCTCTTGACCGGACGCTGGCAGAGTCCGGTCAGTGCTGGTTTTGCGCGTTTTTGTTCGCGGTTCGTCCGTTCGTTGTCGGATTTGTTTTCCGTCTTTTGCGTTGGCTTTCTAGGATTGTATAGTGTCCCGCTGTGCTTCTCGGAGGCATCCACCCTACATCTAGGGTCGTGGACACTTGCAAGCTCTAGGTTTGCTTTTTGGGTTGATTCTTGGGACAGTGGCTACTAGTTTCCAAAAGGAAAATTTGAAGCTCCCATTCACCCCCCTCTGGTCGCTTTCTGGTAGCATTCTTGGTCCTTCAATAAATATGCTCATGATATGCTATTCTTCCTTGAAACTGAGGCCTGTTAACGGTATTTTGATAAGGTAAAACATGTTATAACTTCCGTCAACAAGATCCCCCAAGCTTAACCTTTGCTCGTCCCGAGCAAACAATCAAACTTGGCCTCGGTGGACCAGTATTGTTACTATGCATCACATTTCAAGAGTTCCATGTGCACAACAAAGATCTTCTCTTTGAATGGAAAAATTAGCTATGTAAATCACCCATATTACCTTAGTACTCTATGGGGCTTATGGCTTTTCCTTTGTCTTAGGTGGTTGAAAGATAGAACAGTTTGACTTGAGCACTAACTTTCTTATTTTTAGCAAGTTTCATACCGGAGGTTTTGCAATATTTTTCAAAAGAAAGACTTAATGTTCCTCATATGGTTCTCTCATGTCGCTCAAATGGTGTATGATTCCTCACCAAGGCATATGATAAGTGTTGCCTTCTTTATTTCATCCTACTTCTAAACAGCCTTATGTGTAGCTCAAGGTAGAGATGAAAGAAGATGGCATACTTGCATTTTGTTGTGAAGTCAAAGCTCGGATCCTTGAAGAGAAGTGTCATACTCCCAGATCAAGATGTGCAAGTGTGTGGTGTATGGTGGACTAGATTGCTTCTTTATTTGATAAGATCTATCTCTCTATTTTTTTTTCTTTTTCTCTCTTTTCTAATGAGACATGACTAGCATTTTTTTTCATGGACTCTCACTTGTCCATCTCTTTTTTTTCATGGACTTTATTTTGCCTAGCTTTTTGAGTCTCATCTACTAAATAATTGAGAGAGTTTTCCTAACACTTAGAGTATGAAGCAACCTATTTGGTGGAAATGAAAGGCATGTTTTTGCATACTTCTAGTGTAGAAGCAGCATGTATATGAGGTGTGTACGTGATCTTGATCTTAGGAGCATGAAAAGTCTCTTAATAAGGATCAACAAGACTTGACAACACTTAATACAAAGCAAATAGCCTATGTAGAAGGTTTGTAAACATGTAAAGCATATATGGCTGTGGTAGGAATTTATCAGCATTGAGGAACAATTAAGATTTTGATTAAGGATAAATTCTCCGGTAATCTATCATGCTTAGAACAATATTATAGCAGCTCTTGTCTCACTATATCATGTCTCACAACAACTTAGACTTAGTTCTAGCACTTGCAACCCACAAAGTTTTCAGGTTCATGATGGTTTAAATGAGCTAAGTAATCCATACTTAGAGAAATACTAAGTTGTAAACTAGGCACTAGAGAAACATTAGCAAGGCAACTAGTCATCATTTCCATGGGGAAGGTAGACATATATGAGACATATGCGCTAAGGGGAATACTAAGCAAATATTTTTGGTATTTCCCCCCTTTTTTAAATGCAATGAGAAAACTAATTGAAACGTAAATAACTTAAGATACAGGACTTACCCTGGTGGGGGAGAGGATCTCCCCCAAGCTTGGTTCTTGCCTACTGTGGTGGTGGGTAATGCTGGTACCACCCGGCCCAACGTCGTGCTTCTTCTTCTTGAATGGCCTGCAGGAGTTGGGCGTTTTGTTGTGCAAGAAGCAATGTTACGTCTAATTCGATGTTCATCGCACCCATGTTGTCGATGAGCTCGTCCATCGGCGTCCTTTGATGTTGCCTTCCTCTACCCCGTGGGCGAGGAGTGTCTTGAGAGCGAGGAGTGTCCTGTGAGCGAGGAGGCCTCCCCAAGGACCCTGAAATGTCCATATAGGCTGCATCATCTCCCTCCTCAACTTCTTCAGCCTGATGTGAAGGTCCGCCTTGTTCCATTCGAGCAGTACGGGACGCTCTTCTTGTCCTCCTGCTAGTACCTGCAACTTTTGGGGATCTTTCCTCGGGGTCCAAATCAAAGGTTAGCGTACGAAGCGCATACAGTCGAAGTCTCTCACAAGGGAGAGTGATTTTGACTGTATGGCGTGGATAAATCATTATTAGTTCACCCTTGGGACCCCTTTTGAGTACATCGCAATAAATAAATGCACTTTCTTCCAAAACATCTCTCACGGTTTTAATGTACTCAAAGTTTGGGATTCTAGTGCACCCAAAGCTTTGGCTATGCGTGTGATGAATGATGTGAAGTATATGGGTTTCCTAGGCTTTATGTAGCTAAGCCAATAGTTCACTAGCATTTTAACAGGTGAAACTTTAACCTTGCTAACCATGGCATAGAGTAATTTCAGCTCATCGTCAATTACCAAAGTTCCTATCGTGCCAGGGAAAGGAGTGGTGAACAGCCAGTAGTGCATGAAACGTAAGGTTGGGTTATGAATTTTGTGCGGTGTGGGATTTGAACAATCACTAGAGCTAGTAATGACATACCAAAAAACATTCTTGTCATAATGAAAAGCATGGTCTACATCAAGATGGCAAGAGTGATCAAATCCTAAAGCAGTGTTTAATGTGCTCCAAGTCAAGTCATATTCCATCCCAAACATTCGAAATGCTACCCCATAATTATTCACTTTTAACGTGCATAAAAACTCAATGGTTAGGTTCTCTATGCCAAATTCAAGAATTTCAAAGAATCCTCCCCAACCAATGGTATTGAAAATAGCATAAAATTCTAAATCCATACCTGTTTCTTGCAAGAGGGCCAGATCAATGACACTTGTGTGTGAGAAACTACACTCACGAAGAGTAAGGAATTTCCCCATCTCTTCGGCATTTAGCCTGAGGCACTCTCGGTCTCCATTACTCTAGCCGGGGGAATGAAGGGTACTAGCCCACTTCTTTCCACCTCTCTCCTCTCATGAGCACTAGCATGGTGAGGTTCTTGGGAAGAACTCTCACCCTTGTTGGACTTTTTGAAACGGGAGGCAAGCAACTTCTTCATCTTACTACAAGATAAGTTACCAAGCTTCTACTACTACTATGAAATGGGAACTATTTTTGGTTTTTTTTGGTTTTTGGATGGCTACTACAAAGCTAAACTTGATAATGAACTTGCAACTAAGGAAGGAAAGGAAGAACTTGTGAGCTCGAGATGGTCCTGATGGTTTTGGTGTGGAGTTGAGCTCACAGTGCAAGGGTATATATAGGGGGAGAAGGACAAGTGGTGACCACCCATAGCATGGGTCGGCCGACCCCCCTCCTTGCAACTTTGAACATTGCTTTACTTTGTCCAGGGAACATGTTTAAAGTGAGAAAACACATTTTCAGGATGGGCCAACACATGGGTCGGCCGACCCCCCTACATGACACTTTCAACTTTGCTTTTTCTTTAGCCAGGAGACATGTCTAAAGTGTGCAAACACATTTTCAGAATGGTGCAATATGGGGGTCGCCCGACCCCATGACATGCCCCCCTCAAGCTTTAAACTTTGTGTCATCAAGTGTCTAGTAAAGATGTAACTATGTTTTGTCCAAAGTTGATACAAATTTCAGAGATTCCCTTGCCTAGTGTTTGGTGAAAGGGAGAAGATGAATGGCCAAAGTGGAGACATGTCTAAAGTGATTCCCATGGATCATGAGAGCACTAAGACATGCCTTTGGCTAGTTGTTGTGGTCCCATGAGCATCCAACATAAAGGGGAACATTTCATGCTTAAAGAGTAAAGCAAAGGACCTTTTCTTTTGAGGTGTTGGCTTAGATGACATGCATTGCATTCATATGTAAGCTGAATGGGAGACAACATAGTGCAGCAGGTGCAGGAGGGCACCATGTTGGGATCGGCCGACCCCACCTTGGCTGCACCTCGAGCACCAAGGTACTCAATCCTACTTACTAAGCTAAGCCATGGTGAAAGGAATGCCAGTGGGCCCAATGGTGGGGTCAGCCGACCCCACCATGGGGTGGTCCCACGACTCAATCATGTTGCAAGTTATTGTGGAGGTTTTATTAGCATGGAAATTTATTTTGTCGAAATGAAATATGCAGAATTAACTAAGTATGCAATTGAGGGAAAATGCAAAAAATTGAAATGCATAAAAAATTAAATATGAGATAACTACTGATTTACCTTATCAGCAAGGGCTCCATGTTTCAGGTCCGTAGAGCAGGACCTCTCCATCTTGTCATTCATTGGGTGCTTCGGTCAGTCCCGGAGATGGAGACCGTGGTTGCACCTCGTCAATGAGTTCTTCTTTTACTTTGGCCTTGTTGGCCGACTCGCTCTTTTTCTTGTTCCTACGGCGTGGGCGACGACGACGATGTTTGTTGTCTCGAGGTTCTTTGTCCTTCACCTGCATGTTAGCTTTATAATCGTTGAATGGACACTTTACCTTATACTCCAGGAACTGGAGGTGAAGTTGGCCGGATCCCACGTAGATGACGTCGTTAACCGTATTAAGGAACGGCCTTCCCAGGATGATTGCGATGTCTACATTGGATCCCATGTCCAATGTAAGGAAATCGACGGGGACGTAGCTATTTTGGACTTTGATGAGAATGTCCGTTGCTAGTCCCTCGGGGAACCGTAGCGTCTGATCGGCCAGCTGCAAACGAACAAATGTAGGGAGCAAAATGTCCCCCTAGTAAGTTATCATACGTTACCTTGAACATGATGTTGACACCCGATCCAAGGTCGCAGAAGGCGTCATGGAAGAGATGTGGTCCAATCTGGCAGGTGATGGTTGGCAGGCCTGGATCTTCCTTCTTGGTGACGAAGGGTGGATCAAGTAGACAGCCCCAATTTGACCGGAGCGGAGACTTACCGTACCTCGTAGTAACTAATTTAACACCCTCTATTGGATCCTCGGGTTTTCCCGGGATCTTCCCTTGCTCGTAGGATGGGACAGCTGCTGCTAGTTGAGCTAATTGTGTTTCTAGCATTTTATTAAAGCTCAATTGATTTTTCATAGCAGAATTAAAGCTATCCATTTTCTCATTTATATTTTCAAGAGTCTTATCATTAGCCATCATCTTTTTATTAATACTATCATTTATTTTAGATTGGCCTAAGACAAGATCTCTTACAGAAGGTTGGTTATTATAAGAATTATTGAAATTATTGCTATAACCATTACCTTGATTTTGGTAGAAGGGGCGCGAATTCCATCCTTGTTGTTGTTGTTGGGGCCGGTACCCATTGTTGTTGTTGGTGTTGTTGATGAAGCTCACTTCCTCTTTCCTTTCGGGACAATTATTTCCCTAATGGTCATTCCCTCCGCATACCTCGCACCATTGGTCGGCTTCGACGACTTGTGCGGTTGCATAAGGTTGAACGACCTCTTGTTCCTTCTTGGAACTTTCTTCTACTTTCTTCATCAAGAGGTCCGTCTTTGCGCAGAGCATGTCCACCTCGTTGAGAGCATGAACAACTCTCTTCCTGGGCTGAAGACGTTCCTCATTCCAACCTTGGTTGGTAACCATCTTCTCTATGAGGTCCTTGGCATCTCTCACATTGTGTTGTAAAAATGCCCCTCCAGCGGCTGCATCTAGGTGACTATGGGCCATACCGGTCAGGCCATGGTAGAAACCTTGGATAATGAGCCACTCCTCTATCCCATGATAAGGACAGGCACGAATGTACTCTTGTAGACGTTCCCATGCTTCGAGAATCGTCTCATTAGCTTGTTGCTGGAAGCTGGAAATCTTTCCACGAAGGGCGCTGGTCTTGCCCATCGGGAAGAACTTCTTGAGAAACGCGTTGGCGCACTTCTCCCAATTGGTGGCTTCACTCTTGTTGGCATAGAACCATTGCTTCGCCTTTCCCAATAACGAGAACGGGAAAAGACGAAGACGGATGGCGTCTGCAGACCAATTCTTCATAGTGAAGGTACCACATACCTCCAAGAAGTGTTGGAGATGGGCGTTGGCGTCCTCATGCGGCTTCCCACAGAATGGATTGGCTTGCACCATGTTGATGAGAGCCGGCTTGAGCTCGAAAGTCGCATCCTTCAAGTTAAACTATGGTCCCGTGGCGACATTGTCGGCCGATGGCGCAGAGTACTCGGAGATGGTCTTTTGGGCCATGGCTTCTCTTCTAGCTGGTGCAGAAACTTCCTCCTCGAACGGATTCTAGTTCGAGATGAACCTCTGAGGTGGAACTTGACGAAGTCTAGTCCTCCTCAACAACTGCTCAGGATTTTCAACGAAGTTTGACGGCAGTTGGAAACCGCTCATACACCTACTAGTTTCACGATAACAAAAAGAATCTAGACAGGTGAGGGGTTAGCCCCTATACTAATTGATAACTAATATATAGCAGACTCCGGATTCACTCCCTCTAAACTCCTAGGGTGTTGCTTTCCCCGGCAACGGCGCCAGAAATGCTTGTTGACACTTCTTAACGCAACCACTAGAACTAGACTATGGAGCCTAACCGTAGCAACGGCGCTAGAAGTGTCTTGGTGGTAAAACTATTGACTATTGGATAATTCCGCAAGCGCACAGAATATACCAATGTAGCACTTCACCCGGGAGTATTCCAAGGTATCGTTATTTATTTTATCCCAAAGGAAAGCAAGCTAGGAAAGATGTAGAGAGAGGAAAGATAGATCCTTTAGTCTTACTATAATCTATTATCAATTAGAGAAGCAATGGGGGTGTTGACGGAAGTTATAGCATGTTTTACCTTATCAAAATACCATCAACAGGCCTCGGTTTCAAGGAAGAATAGCATATCATGAGCATATTTATCACTAAAAAGTTCCACTTGTACTCTTAGCTTGTGAACTTGTAGGAGATGGCAAAATGAACAAAATGAGGCCAGGTGGGCCCACCAAGGGGGTCGGCCGACCACACCTTGGGGCCACCTCGGCCATGATGACATGGCATGATCCAAGAGAAGCATGTTCAAGTCAATATCAACCATTGGATCAAACATGTGCTTTTGCTCAATGGTGCAAGATGAGAAGCACATGTATTTGTGGTTCCACACCGAAAACCAAATGCAACCAACTTCACAAGACTTGCTCCATGACATGTGGGGTCACCAAGGGAGAGAAGGCGGTGGGCCAGCCCTGTCATAGGGGGGTTGGCCGACCCCCCCTTGGTGGGACCCAGCAGCACTATTCAGCAGGGTGACATCAGCACCTTCTAGAAGATGTACCCTGGGCCCACATGTCAGAGACAGGGGTCGTGCGGATACATGGGTGTATGCCGGGTCTCTGAGTGATGAGTGATTGTCAACTGGGATGATGCGCATGTTCTTTGGCTTGTGTTGTGCAGGTGTCGAGCACGGAGACAGTGATCAGAGGCAAGGTGAAGGTCAAGTAGAGATGTGCCGTGCCGATGGACCGAGAGTGGCGAAGGGCGGACGTGAGGCTTGGACTGAGGGACCGGTGGCCCGAGGATCAGCTGTGGTGGCTGGCAGCCTGGGACAGCGACGAGCGAAGACTTGCGGTCATGTGCTGCCTAAGTCGTGGACTTGGGGACACGTGTCGATGGACGGGGTGCACGGGCGGTGCATCCCCTCTACGACGTCGGTTTGGTGGTAGAGCCAGAGAAAAACCATCGGGTGGACGGTTTCCAGGTTTGGGCCTCAAAACCTGGGTGCTGAGGGTTTCCGAGTTTGGCCACAAAACTCGGGCAGAGGACGGTTTCCAGGTTTGGGCCTCAAAACCTGGGCGCTGCGGGTTTGCTGAGTTTGCGCCTCAAAACTCAGATGCTGGTGGGCTGGTTTCTCGGTTTGGGCCTCAAAACCGGGGGTTGGCTGTGAAGGCTGGTTTCCCGGTTTGGGCCTCAAAACCGGGGTGCGACGTCCAGGAAAAGGACGCGGAGCGGTGGCGGCACGTGGCGGCAATCGGGAGGTTGCGTCGAGGCAACGCTACGAGTTGTGCGGGCGTGGCCGTCGGATCTACCTACCACCGAGTTGGTCCAGAATAACCTTAGGGTTTAGCTGGTTCGCTCTATAAGTAGAGAGGGGTAGAATAGGAATAGAGTAGGAATTAGGAATAGGTTAAGTAGGGGTAGACACCCTCCTCCCCAACCATCTCAGTCATTTGCTCTTTTGCTTCTAGGTTTTCCTGCTCTCCCTCTCCCCTGCTGTAGTGAACCTGAGATCCACAGAGACGAGAACAATACCTCTGTGTTCATAAGATTTTGAGGAAGTGAGGCCTTAACCTCACTGTTGTAGCATGTGGTAGCCACACGGTTGCAATCTCGTGGTTGTGATTCGCGTTTCGTTCGTGTTCTTCGCGGAATCCTTTTCTCCACGTTTTTCCCGTCGCTTGATCTCTTTGCTCGGTTCATCTTTTGCAAATCCGTTTGAACCAAGTTGTTCTAGATCGTGAGGCACTTCTTTCCACCGAAGGAATCCACCTCTAACCTCACGGTCTAGGAGATCGATCGATTTTGATTTTGGGTCAAGCTTTTCTCCCTTCCCCCGAATTTCTTCGATTCATCGATTTGGAGATAGGTTCGAGCCATGATCTCTTAGAGATAGCTCACTATCCTCCTTGTGACTCATCTCTCCAAGTTTGAACCCTACAGGTCTCGTTTTGGGAGAGTTTGGATCAAATCGGTGGACGAACAGTTCACTGACGGGGTGACCGGACGCTTGACTCGGGATGACCGGACGCATGGTCAGAGTTCGGTCGATGAAGGTTTGACTCGCGCGTATTCTATTCACTCGACTGGACGCTGGTTTTTGAATCTGACCGGACGCTCTGGTTCTACTGTTCATCCGCTGTTTTCTGTTTGACCGGACGCTCTGTACAAATGACCGGACGCTCCCTTCAGTGAGTCCGGTCAGGAACAGAGAGGTTCCAGAACTGTTTTTCTCTGACCGGACGCGTCCGGTGCCTGGTGACCGGACGCTCTGGTGAGTCCGGTTAGTGCAGTCTCGCGCTGTTTCGTTCGCGGTTTGTTCGTCCGTTGTCGGATTTGATTTCCGTCTTTTGCGTTGAGTTTCTAGAGTTGTAGAGTTTTCCGCTGTGCTTCGTGGAAGCATCCACCCTACATCTAGGGTCATGGACACTTACGAGCTCTAGGTTTGCTCTTGGGGATTGATTTTGGGACAGTGGCAACGAGTTTCCGGAAGGAAAATTTGGAGCTCCCATTCACCCCCCCTCTGGTCGCTTTCTGGTTGCATTCTCGGTCCTTCAATTGGTATCGGAGCGGGTTAAGGATCTTCCACCTTAACCGGTTCCAAATCCACAGAAGGCGACATGGATCGCGGCGTGGGCAAACCGTCGTTTTTCGATGGGACGAACTATGCGTATTGGAAGACACGCATGTCGGCCTATCTGCAGAGTTTGGGCGCTTCCATTTGGGATATTTGCAACTCTGCCGATTACGTTGTCTTGGTTGCTCGTGTGACTCAGCATCAGATCGATGAACACGATGCCAATAGCCGAGCAGGTAATGCTCTTTTCTCATGCTTGAGCATGAGTGAGTTTGATCGTGTTTCTCACCTCGCTACGGCTCGGGAGATTTGGGCTACCCTCATGCGCTTTCATGAGGGAACCTCTCAAGTCAAAACCCGACTCTACGAGTTGTTCAAGCGAGAGTATGAGAACTTTCGACATATGCCTAGCGAGAGCATAGAAAGTTTATTCGCTCGCTTTCAGGTGATTGTCAACAGGATGAGGGCTAACAAGGAGCTGTTGCCTTTCGACGATCATGAGAGGGCTCTCAAGCTTTTGCATACCCTTGATCGGTCGGTGTGGGATTCCAAAGTTCAGGCGATCATCGAATCACCTAACTATGAGACCCTCACGTGCGACAAGCTCTTCAGTAAGCTCAAGTCCAGTGAGATCGATGCCATGGCGAGGGCTTCTTATGAAAATCCTTCTGGCCCGTCGATGGCTTTGCTTTCTGGCTCTCCTGCTAACCCCTTTGGAGGCTTTGCTTTGCATTCTCTTCTTTCTGTCACAGAGGAGCAGTTGGAGTCTCTGGGAGACGACGAGTTGGCTTTGCTTGCCAACCGGTTCTCGCGGTTCCACAACAACCGCATGAACCGTCGCCGCGGAGGAGGACGCTCGGGATGCTACGAGTGCGGCGACCCCGACCACTTCATCGCCAACTGTCCTAAGAAGAACAAGCATTCTGGGAAGGGCGATCATGGGCACAAGTACGACTCCGGCAAGCGCAAGGAGAAGTACGTCCCCACGAGGCACAAGCGGAAGGGCGGCTTCAACAAGGAGTACATCAAGACCAAGTACTTGGAGAAGGCCCAAGCTGAGCAGTGTGCGTTCTTTGCCACGCTCAGCGACGTCGACGACTCGGACGATGACTCCACTTCCTCAAGCGACGATGAGTCCGAGAAGAAGAAGAGGATCGAGGACAAGCTCAATGGCCTCTGCTTCTTCGCCGACGACGACGGCTTCTGCACCATGGCCCTTGGTGATGAGGTCGGAGGCGACACTCCTCGAAACAACGACGACGACGGCGACACCTCCCAGGTATCTCTGACCCACGACGAGCTTTCCGCTGAGGTCGAGAAACTTACTGTCATGCTTCTTAGTCAAGATAAGCAGCTTAGGCGTGCCGCTAGAGAGCGCAAGGAGTTTAGGCAGAAGTGGGAGGATACGGTGAAGGAACTTGATTCTGTCAAGTCCACCGTGGCTGTTACCGATGAGGAGGAGTGTGAGATGTGCACCACACACATGACTGACCTTCTCACTTTGAGGAGCAAGTACGCTGTGCTGGTAGGAGGGGTGGATGAGCTCCGTGCTAGACCCATGCTGTTGGGTGCGTGCAAGACTTGTCCTGTCTTGCAAACCGAGTTGGCAGAGAAGAATGCCAAGATTGAGTCTCTTGAGAAGGCCAGCTCGGGTAGCACTTGTGTGACTAGGTGCGCTTTGTGTGAGGGTTTGGAGATGGAGATTGCGAATGTGAAGCATGACAAGATGCAAACCGAGGAGGAAAACACATACCTTCGGACCATCTTGTCATGGGTGTCTTGTGGTGAGCCGCAGCTCAGGATGATGATCTCCCAATTCAAGCGAGCTGCTGGAGGTCCTGGTGTAGGATTTGCTCCGGGTGTTGATCTTTCTGCTTTTGGGAAGATTGGAGAGTCGAGTGGTTTGAACCCGAGTGAGAAGCCCAACTCCACCACTACTCCCAAACTTACCAAGCTTCCACTCAAAGAGCCTCTCAAGCCTAACACCAAGGATGGAGTGTTTGAGGAACCTCCGAGAGCTCCACCCAAGAACCAAGTGTGGCATCCCAAACCCAACCACCTAAAGAACAAGCTGGACACCATGTCACCCATCCAGGAGGAGTGTTTGCCACAAAAGGGCAAAGTGATCCACACCCACAACCATGTGTACCAACAACCCCCTTTGAGAGCGATGAGGTACCATTGTGAGCATTGTGGGAGAGATGGACACTTGAGCGAGTTCTGCTTTCGGCGCAAGAGAGAGGCGCGCCGTGCTAGGGAGATGAACAACCCGGACATGTACCATCCTTTCCATGATGTACATGTGCCGAATGTTCAGAGGAGAGCTCCGAGGAAAGCTGCTAGGCCCAGAGGTCCAGAACTTCAAGTTCCCAGGCCTAGGCAGAGGAGAGCTCCGAGGAGAGATGCTAGGCCTAGAGGTGCAGTGCCTCCAGTTCCTAGGCCTAGGCCTCGTAGAGAGCGTGCCTGGCG
This sequence comes from Coix lacryma-jobi var. lacryma-jobi, assembly GCA_009763385.1. NCBI lineage: Eukaryota > Viridiplantae > Streptophyta > Magnoliopsida > Poales > Poaceae > Coix > Coix lacryma-jobi. Next base: position 131,409,552 of record CM019826.1, read on the forward strand.
GGAGCCTGCTGTTGTAGGCTATGGACCCCATGGCGGTGGCTTTGTAGTTGAGTGTTTTCCCCCACCGCGTGTTGAGTATCGCGATGGACGCTCCTCCCTTAGCGGACCACGTTCTTCTAAACATGGTGATCGCTTCCTTCGTAGGTGTGCTAGGAATGGTTTTTTCGCTAACCGTTCTTTTGAGCAGCCGGCCCAACACTGGTATTCCCTTTACTTCACTAACCCCAGTGTTGGCCCGTATGCTCACCCTATGTCTTTTTATTGATGTAGGTAAAACGATTGGAGAATGTTTGGTTGGTGGATTCCGGGTGTTCGAGGCACATGACCGAAAACGCCAAGTGGTTCTCCAGTCTTAGTCCGGTCGCCAAAAAGGAGTATATTACCTTCGGCGACAACAACAAAGGTAAGGTGCTGTCTCGTGGGTCGGTGCGAGTTAACGAGCACTTTGTGTGGCGCGATGTTGCTCTTGTTTCTAACTTGCATTTTAAACTTTTTTCTGTTTCGCAACTTTTCGATGATGACTATGAGATTCATTTTAAACCGAATCTCAGTCGTATTTTGGATCCTCAGGGCAATCTTGTGTGTTTGATTTCGCCCTTTGGAAAAGTCTTTCGTGCGAATTTCTCGGAGTCTTTTGGCACTTCTCGTTGTCTTGTGGCTGGACCTTCCTCCTCTGATCTTTGGAAGTGGCATAGGAGACTTGGACATTTGAGCTTCGACTTGCTTGCAAGGCTTATTTAACTTGGCCTAATCCGAGGATTGCCCATGTTGCATATGGAGAAGGATCTTGTTTGCCACTCTTGTAGACACAGGAAGATGGTTGCCGCTCCCCACCATCCAGTGACTCAGGTGATGACCAAGCACCCTAGAGAGCTTTTGCACATGGACCTTGTTGGTCCGGCTCGGGTGAGCTCGGTTGGGGGAAAGTGGTATGTGCTTGTTGTTGTTGATGACTTTTCAAGATATTCGTGGGTCTTCTTTTTAGCTGAGAAGACCGAGACTTTCTCCTTCGCTCGCAATCTGATTTTGCGTCTTCAGAACGAGTTCCTTTTGAACTCGATGCGAGCTATTAGGAGTGATAATGGTTCCGAATTCAAGAATTCGGATTTTGAGAAGTTTTGTAACTCTTTGGGTTTAGAGCATCAGTTTTCTTCCCCCTACACACTGCCACAGAATGGTGTTGTAGAGAGGAAGAATCGGACCCTTGTAGAGATGGCCAGGACGATGCTCGATGAGCATAGGACTCCTAGGCGATATTGAGCCGAAGCTATGAGCACTGCATGCTACATTTCCAATCGCATTTTTCTCCGAGCTTTCTTGAAAAAGACTTATTATGAGTTGCGTTTTGGAAAACTGCCCAAGGTGAGTTATTTTCGAGTTTTTGGTTGCCACTGTTTTATACTCAAAAAGGGCAACTTGGACAAGTTTGAGTCTCATTCTTCTGACTGTGTGTTTTTGGGTTATGGCACTCACACTCGAGCTTATCGCGTACTTAACCTTGACACTAACCGAGTCATGGAGACATCCGATGTCACCTTCGACGAGACCATGGTTTGTCCTTCTTCTCGTTTTGAGCGTGCAGGTGATCATGAGGTTGGTGAGCCTCTTTTTGATGACGAGGACGAGGGTGCTGAAGGTATGGATGATACAGCACCCCCTCCACCTGCTGTGCCGCAAAGAGCGGCTTCTACTACGACTCACGGCCCCGACACCTCTTCTTCCTGGGGGCCGTGGGATGCGCCACCTCGAGCGGTACCCTTTGTACCCGAGGAGGCACCAGCTGCTGTTGAGGGGGAGGCCACTTCGGCAAGGGAGGCGCCACGACACATTCAGCGCCAGCACCCGTCTTAGCAGATGATCGGCAGCATCGACGAACGTGTCACCCGGTCAAGGCAAATCTCTCACTTTGCTCATTCTGCATTTGTTGCTGATTTTGAACCCTGGGATGTTGGATACGCTTTGACGGATCCGGATTGGGTCAATGCCATGCATGAGGAGCTTGAAAACTTTGAAAGAAATCGGGTTTGGGTTCTAGTGTCTCCACCTTCTGAGTGTCATCCTATTGGGACAAAATGGGTTTTCAAAAACAAACAGGGAGAAGATGGCCATGTTGTGAGAAATAAGGCCAGACTCGTAGCCCAGGGATATAGTCAGAAGGAGGGGATAGACTATGAGGAGACGTTTGCTCCTGTAGCTCGTTTGGAGGCAATTAGGATACTCTTGGCTTTTGCTGCATCCAAAGGTTTCAAACTTTTTCAGATGGATGTCAAGAGTGCCTTCTTAAACGGCTACATAGAAGAGGAGGTATATGTTAGACAACCCCTCGCTTTCGAAAATCCCAAGTTTCCAAACCATGTCTTTAAACTTCACAAAGCTTTGTATGGTTTGAAACAAGCCCCTAGAGCCTGGTATGATAGGTTGAATACCTTTTTGCTTGCTAAGGGTTTTAAAATGGGATGTGTAGATAAAACGCTCTTTCTCCTCAAGCAAGGCACTGATACTCTCTTGGTCCAGATTTACGTGGATGATATCATTTTTGGTGGTTCTTCTCACGCTTTGGTTGCCAAGTTTGCAGATACTATGAGCAGGGAGTTTGAGATGAGCATGATGGGCGAGTTGACGTTTTTCCTCGGGTTGCAAATCAAGCAATCCCAGGAAGGGACGTTCGTGCACCAGGGCAAGTACACTCGGGACATTTTGAAGAAATTCGACATGGGTGAGGCCAAGCCTCTTCCAGCACCCATGGCGACCACGACGGCCCTGGATGCGGACAAGGAGGGAGAAGCAGTGGACCAGAAGGAGTACCGGAGTATGATCGGGTCGCTGCTGTACCTGACGGCGACACGCCCGGACATTCAGTTCGCGGTGTGTCTTTGCGCGCGATTTCAGTCTTCGCCGCGCACCTCTCACCGTCAGGCAGTCAAGCGCATTATGAGGTATTTATCCTTCACTCTTGAGTTTGGGATTTGGTATTCTGCTTCCTCCACCCTCTCGCTTTGCGGTTATTCCGATGACGATTTTGCTGGTTGCCGTATTGATCGCAAGTCCACTTCTGGGACTTGCTAGTTTATTGGTTCTTCTCTTGTATCGTGGTCCTCTCGCAAGCAGTCTAGTGTCGCCCAGTCTACCACGGAGGCTGAGTATGTTGCTGCGGCTAGCTGCTGTTCCCAGTTACTCTGGATGATGGCCATTTGCGTGATTTTGGTCTGAGCTTTTCTCGCGTTCCTTTGCTTTGTGACAGCACGAGTACGATTAGCGTTGCTAAGAACCCCGTGCTGCACTCGAAGACCAAACGCATTGATGTGCGCTTTCATTTTGGCTGATATCGACCTTCGCCATGTCGATACTCATCATCAGTTGGCTGATATTTTCACCAAGCCTTTGGACCAATCAACTTTTAATCGGTTGAGAGGTGAGCTTGGTGTATGTTTCCCTTTTTAGATTGGGGAAACATTTTTGACTCTTGTATGATACACTGACTTTGTGTTTTCAGTTGTTTTTGCTTCTTTTTGATTTCTTCATGCATCTTTGCATTTTAGCATACGTTTTTACATTCTGAGCTTCGTGAATATAGTCTGAAGAATGTAACTATGCTCTGTGTAGTCTTTGCTCCGATGCTTTATGATGATGTTGTAGCTTATGCTCTTTCTGATCACTATTACATGTTGTGAGATGAGCTATTTTTTTTTATGGTGAACTTGCTTAATAAACTTAAAGTTTGAAAATATTCACCATTGAGATATGCAACTAGCATGTGTAGGATGTGTTGAGGTCATTCCTGCTTTTCATATATGTTAGGTTGCTATGTCTCTAGTGTTGAGTCATTCACTTGCTTGGACTATTCATATTCTGTTTAAAATCTGAACAAAGTTAAGTGAATTGGAAAGATCGAGATGGGCTTGCTTGTTAGCACGTCACAGTTTCGAGACTGTTTCCCATTGCACTTTTGGGTTAAACTTGAGCTGTGTAGTGTATGACCGAAACTGTAGCTTTAAGCTTCTGATTGCTTCTGCATAGGCTTCGCACAGTTGAAAAGTTAGGCAATAACAAGCATTCAACCTCTCGCAGTCACATGTTGTTTTCTGAACTTGTGTAATTTGACCGCTGCAACTCCGATTAAAATTTGAAATCACAAGTATATGCCTCAATTGGTATCAGCATGATGATTGAACAGTGCTAGGGGTAGTTCACCTAGAATACATGCTTAGCACGTTTGACTTCATGTCCATACATGTCTTGTGCTTTTTTGATGGTGAATACCTTTTCGGCTAAAAACTGCTCACATGTTCATATTTCATTTCTTAGTGATCAGTTTGAGCCTTTGCTAGCATTCTGTTCATTTGTTGAGTCATCGGATTAGAACTCTATAGAGCATCCTTGCACTCTTTTGACTATACTCCTGAAGCTCCTAACTTGCATTTTGACTCATATGCATTTTGGAAGGGGAGAAATCTGCGTGTTGGCACTTTTTGTTGGTGCATTTTATGAGGGGAAGCATTGTTTCTTGATGGTGCATTTTTAACTAAGGGGGAGAAAATTGCAAATCATAACCCTCCATTTGTTTAGGGGGAGCCTTCCTGGTTGTTTGCACTATTCGAGGGGGAGTTTTTTTTGCTGCCTCCTGTTACCGTAAGGTTTTTGGTATCGAGCTTTGTTTGCAAGTTGTGTTGAGCCTCTGTGCCTCTATCCTGAGGGACTAGCATTTTGCTGCGATTTCTTAATTGGTATTTGCTAGCGGTGTTGAGCCTGCTCTACCTCTTCTTGAGGGCTAGCTTTGCTTTGCTTGGTTGTGTCGAGCCGTTGCCCATGTCTTTGGGAACCAAGTTGTTTCGCTCTTAACACTTGACCTTCTTCGGCTTTGCTATGCTTTTGGGTCATTTGGTTGAGTTCTCTCTCTTTCTGCTTCTTCCTTCTTTTGCTTCCATTATGATTTGTGTTGGTAGTTGACAATGCACTCATCAAGGGGGAGATTGCGGATACATGGGTGTATGCCGGGTCTCTGAGTGATGAGTGATTGTCAACTGGGATGATGCGCATGTTCTTTGGCTTGTGTTGTGCAAGTGTCGAGCACAGAGACAGTGATCAGAGGCAAGGTGAAGGTCAAGTAGAGACGTGCCGTGCCGATGGACCGAGAGTGGCGAAGGGCGGACGTGAGGCTTGGACTGAGGGACCGGTGGCCCGAGGATCAGCTGTGGTGGCTGGCAGCCTGGGACAGCGACGAGCGAAGACTTGCAGTCATGTGTTGCCTAAGTCGTGGACTTGGGGACACGTGTCGATGGACGGGGTGCACGGGCGGTGCATCCCCTCTACGACGTCGGTTTGGTGGTAGAGCCAGAGAAAAACCATCGGGTGGACGGTTTCCAGGTTTGGGCCTCAAAACCTGGGTGCTGAGGGTTTCTGAGTTTGGCCACAAAACTCGGGCTGAGGACGGTTTCCAGGTTTGGGCCTCAAAACCTGGGCGCTGCGGGTTTGCTGAGTTTGGGCCTCAAAACTCAGATTCTGGTGGGCTGGTTTCTCGGTTTGGGCCTCAAAACCGGGGGTTGGCTGTGAAGGCTGGTATCCCGATTTGGGCCTCAAAACCGGGGGTGAGACGTCCAGGAAAAGGACGCGGAGCGGTGGCGGCACGTGGCGGCAATCGGGAGGTTGCGTTGAGGCAACGCTACGAGTTGTGCGGGCGTGGCCGTCGGATCTACCTACCACCGAGTTGGTCCAGAATAACCTTAGGGTTTAGCTGGTTCGCTCTGTAAGTAGAGAGGGGTAGAATAGGAATAGAGTAGGAATTAGGAATAGGTTAAGTAGGGGGAGACACCCTCCTCCCCAACCATCTCAGTCATTTGCTCTTTTGCTTCTAGGTTTTCCTGCTCTCCCTCTCCGCTGCTGTAGCGAACCTGAGATCCACAGAGACGAGAACAATACCTCTGTGTTCATGAGATTTTGAGGAAGTGAGGCCTTAACCTCACTGTTGTAGCGTGTGGTAGCCACACGGTTGCAATCTCGTGGTTGTGATTCGCGTTTCGTTCGTGTTCTTCGCGGAATCCTTTTCTCCACGTTTTTCCCGTCGCTTGATCTCTTTGCTCGGTTCATCTTTTGCAAATCCGTTTGAACCAAGTTGTTCTAGATCGTGAGGCACTTCTTTCCACCGAAGGAATCCACCTCTAACCTCACGGTCTAGGAGATCGATCGATTTTGATTTTGGGTCAAGCTTTTCTCCCTTCCCCCGAATTTCTTCGATTCATCGATTTGGAGATAGGTTCGAGCCATGATCTCTTAGAGATAGCTCACTATCCTCCTTGTGACTCATCTCTCCAAGTTTGAACCCTAGAGGTTTCGTTTTGGGAGAGTTTGGATCAAATCGGTGGACGAACAGTTCACTGACGGGGTGACCGGACGCTTGACTCGGGATGACCGGACGCATGGTCAGAGTCCGGTCGATGAAGGTTTGACTCGCGCGTATTCTATTCACTCGACCGGACGCTAGTTTTTGAAACTGACCGAACGCTCTGGTTCTACTGTTCATCCGCTGTTTTCTGTTCGACCGGACGCTCTGTACAAACGACCGGACGCTCCCTTCAGTGAGTCCAATCAGGAACAGATAGGTTCCAGAACTGTTTTTCTGTGACCGGACGCGTCCGGTGCCTGGTGACCGGACGCTCTGGTGAGTCCGGTCAGTGCAGTCTCGCGCTGTTTCGTTCGCGGTTTGTTCATCCGTTGTCGGATTTGATTTCCGTCTTTTGCGTTGAGTTTCTAGGGTTGTAGAGTTTTCCGCTGTGCTTCGTGGAAGCATCCACCCTACATCTAGGGTCGTGGACACTTACGCGATCTAGGTTTGCTCTTGGGGATTGATTTTGGGACAGTGGCAACGAGTTTCCGGAAGGAAAATTTGGAGCTCCCATTCACCCCCCCTCTGGTCGCTTTCTGATTGCATTCTCAGTCCTTCAGGTCGGCCGGACCTATGGTGACCCTCATCCAAGTCGGTGGCAAAGTGCATGTTTCACATGTGAAGACTATCCAAGCCATTCATCCAAGGTCGGTTGCTATGGCGGTGGATCCAAGGGTGAAGAGAGGAGGATCACGCGGATCGCTGACGTGGCGCTGGAGTAGCCCCTACTCCACCTCCACTATAAATAAAGGCCTCCATCCTCTCATTTTGGATATCTCACAACACATATCTCCACTCTCATGTGAGATCAAGCAAGAGTAGTAGTACTTAGTCTAGAGTGGAAGTTAGAATTGAGTCGGCCGAAGCTCGGGTCTCCGGAGTCGTCTTCTGGGAGTCTGGTACAACCCTTGCATCTTCCTTCTTTTGTAAGACTTTATTTATATAATATATTATTCTTTCTTTACTTTACTTTGCATTTACTTAAGTATTTACTTTCCAAGTATTTATTTACGTATTTAGTTAGTGCAAGTCTATATTTATATAGTCTTGTTGTGTGCTTATCTTGGTTCTATAGTTGCCTTAGTTAGATTGATTTCCTTTAAATAGCTTCTTGTGTGTCCGCCATCGTCCTATCTTAGGATAGGGGCTTTAGCTATTTTGATCGATAGCTAAAGGTGTAGATAAGTGTGAGCGTGATGCTCATACTTCATCTTATCTTTGACTACCACTGGCTTGCACGAACAGTAGGGGCGCATGGGCAAAAGGTGACAGATTTTGCCTCGCTACCTAGATCCCCTCTCGTGAACTCAGGCTAGGTTTTAAAAGGTAAGGCGTCCATAAGCCAAATATCCGCTTGAGTATTGGGTTAGGTGAACAACCTTCTATCGCTTTACTCTCTCGTTTATCCCTCTCACACAAGTAGCAAGGCGTCAATCTAGTTAAGTCATCTATTTAATTAGGATTAGTTCATAGGAGTGAAGGTAGAAACATAGGAGTACTTTATACTCACTCGTTGTCCTCCCACCTAGTTAACTCTACTAAAGTTATCTTTCATATCATATACTCTTTGCTTAATTTATTTATCTTATCTATCTATCCTCCCTTATATCCACTTATCCCCTTTTGCTTCTTTAATTGATAATAGATTATAGTAAGACTAAAGGATCTATCTTTCCTCTCTCTACATCTTTCCTAGCTTGCTTTCCTTTGGGATAAAATAAATAACGATACCTTGGAATACTCCCGTGTGAAGTGCTACATCGGTATATTCTGTGCGCTTGCGTAATTATCCAATAGTCAATAGTTTTACCACCAAGACACTTCTAGCGCCGTTGCTGAGGTTAGGCTCCATAGTCTAGTTCTAGCAGTTGCGTTAAGAAGTGTCAACAAGTATTTATGGCGCCGTTGTCGGGGAAAGAAACAGCCTAGGAGTTTAGAGAGAGTGAATCCGGAGTCTGCTATATATTAGTTATCAATTAGTATAGGGGCTAACCCCTCACCTGTCTAGATTCTTTTCGTTATCGTGAAACTAGTAGGTGTATGAGCGGTTTCCAACTGTCGTCAAACTTCGTTGAAAATCCTGAGCAGTTGCTGAGGAGGACTAAACTTCGCCAAGTTCCACCTCAGAGGTTCATCTCGAACTAGAATCCGTTCGAGGAGGAAGTTTCTGCACCAGCTAGAAGAGAAGCCATGGCCCAAAAGACCATCTCCGAGTACTCTGCGCCGTCGGCCGACAATGTCGCCACGGGACCGCAGTTTAACTTGGGGGATGCGACTTTCGAGCTCAAGCCGGCTCTCATCAAGATGGTGCAAGCCAATCCATTCTGTGGGAAGCCACATGAGGACGCCAACGCCCATCTCCAACACTTCTTGGAGGTATGTGGTACCTTCACTATGAAGAATTGGTCTGCAGACGCCATCTGTCTTCGTCTTTTCCCATTCTCGTTATTGGGAAAGGCGAAGCAATGGTTCTGTGCCAACAAGAGTGAAGCCACCACTTGGGAGAAGTGCGCCAACGCGTTTCTCAAGAAGTCCTTCCCGATGGGCAAGACCAGCGCCTTTCGTGGAAAGATTTCCAGCTTCCAGCAACAAGCTGATGAGACGATTCCCGAAGCATGGGAACGTCTACAAGAGTACATTCGCGCCTGTCCTCATCATGGGATAGAGGAGTGGCTCATCACCCAAGGTTTGTACCATGGCCTGACCGGTATGGCCCGTAGTCACCTAGATGCAGCCGCTGGAGGGGCATTCTTACAACACAACGTAAGAGATGCCAAGGACCTCATAGAGAAGATGGTTACCAACCAAGGTTGGAATGAGGAACGTCTTCAGCCCAAGAAGAGAGGTGTTCATGCTCTCAATGAGGTGGACATGCTCTGCGCAAAGATGGACCTCTTGATGAAGAAAGTAGAAGAAAGTTCCAAGAAGGAACATGAGGTCGTTCAACCTCATGCAACCGCACGAGACGTCGAAGCCGACCAATGGTGCGAGGTATGCAGAGGCAATGACCATTCGGGAAATAATTGTCCCGAGACAAAGGAGGAGGTGAGCTTCATCAACAACGCCAACAACAACGGGTACCGGCCCCAACAACAACAACAAGGATGGAACTCGCGCCCCTTCTACCAAAATCAAGGTAACGGTTATAGCAATAATTTCAATAATTCTTATAATAACCAACCTTCTTTAAGAGATCTCGTCTTAGGCCAATCTAAAATAAATGATAGTATTAATAAAAAGATGATGGCTAATGACAAGATTCTTGAAAATATAAATGAGAAAATGGATAGCTTTAATTTTGCTATGAAAAATCAATTAAGCTTTAATAAAATGCTAGAAACACAATTAGCTCAACTAGCAGCAGCTGTCCCATCTGAAGGACCAAAAGTGCAACCAGAAAGCGACCAGAGGGGGGGGTGAATGATAGCTTCAAATTTTCCTTTCGAGAACTTGTTGCCTCTGTCTCACGAATCACCCCAAGAGCAAACCTAGAGCTTCCAAGTGTCCACGACCCTAGAAATAGGGTGGATGCCTCCAAGAAGCACAGCGGGACACTATACAACCCTAGAAACCCAACGCAAAAGACGGAAACCAAAACCGTCAACGAACGAACGAACCGCGGATGAAACAATGCGAAACAGCACTGACCGGAATCACCCTGCGTCCGGTCAACACCCACCGGACGCGTCCGGTCGAGTAAAAACCGATTTGGGACCTTACTGGATTGGACCGGACTATGGTAGACAGCGTCCGGTCGAGAGCTCAGCGTCCGGTCATAGAGACAAAAACGGTGAACAGTGTGAGAGGCGAGTCCGATCAGTTGAACCAGTGAGAGTCCGGTCGAACTTTACACAGAGAACACATGTGGCATTCAACGACCGGACTCTGGGGTGAGCGTCCGGTCGACACGATCATAGCGTCCGGTCACCCCGATCCTGTGTAGTTCGTCCACCGATTGAACTCAATCTCACCCAAAACAAATCCTCTAGGGATCAAACTTGGTGAGAGGAGTTACAAGGAGGATAGTGAGCTATCTCTAAGAGATCATGGCTGGAACCTATCTCCAAATCGATGAATCGAAGAAATTCGGGGGAAGGGAGAAAAACTTGACCCGAAACAAAAATCGATCGATCTACTAGGTCGTGAGGTTAGAGGTGAATTCCTTCAGTGGAAAGAAGTGCCTCATGATCTAGAACATCTCTGTTCAAATGGAATCGCAAAAGACGCATCGAACAAAGAGATCGATCGACGGGAAAATCGTGGAGAAAAGCAATCCGCGAAGAACAAGAACAAAACGCAAATCACAACCACGAATTTGCAACCGTGTGGCTACCACATGCTACAACAGTGAGATTACGGTCTCACTTCCTCAAAATCTCCAGTACACAGAGGTATGGTTCTCTGCGGATCTCAGTTGCTACAGCAGGGGATTGGGAGAGCAGGAAAACCTAGAAGGCAAAGAGCAAATGACTGAGATAGAATGGGAGGAGGGTGTCTCCCTCTACTTATCCTAATTCTAATTCCTACTCTACCCCTCTCTAATTACAGAGCGAACCAGCTAAACCCTAGGGTTATTCTGGACCAACTCGAAGATGCTGGTGATCCGACGGCCACTCCCGCACAACTGGTAGCGTTGCCTCGACGCAACCTCACCGATTGCCGCCACGTGCCGCCACCGCTCCGCTCTTCCTTTTCCCGAACTTCGCCCCCAGTTTTGAGGCCCAAACCGGGAAACCAGCCGTCCATCGCCTGAGTTTTGTGGCCCAAACTCAGAAACCCGCAGCACCCAGGTTTTGAGTCCCAAACCTGGAAATCGTCCTCAGCCCGAGTTTTGTGGCCCAAACTCGGAAACCATCAGCGCCCAGGTTTTGAGGCCCAAACCTGGAAACCGTCCACTCGGTGGTTTTTCTGTGGCTCAACCACCAAACCGAGCCGTAGAGGGGATGCACCGCCCGTGCACCCCGTCCACCGACATGTGTCCCCAGGTCCACGACCCAAGCAACACCGTGCCCGCAAGTCTTCGCTCGTCGCTGTCCCAGGCTACCAGCCACCACAGCTGATCCTCGGGCCACCGGTCCCTCAGTCCAAGCCTCACCTCCGCCCTTCGCCACTCTCGGTCCATCGGCATGGCACGTCTCTACTTGACCTTCACCTTGCCTTTGATCACTGTATCCGTGCTCGATACCTGCACAACACAAGCCAAAGAACATGCGCATTATCCCAGTTGACAATCACTCATCACTCAGAGACTCGGCATACACCCATGTATCCACAATCTCCCCCTTGATGAGTGGATTGTCAACTACCAACACAAATCATAAAGGAATAGAGGAAGGATGGAAGAAGGAGAGAGAACTCGACCAAATGACCCAAAAGCATAGCAAAGCCGAAGAAGGTCAAGTGGAAAGAGCAAGACAACTTGGTTCCCAAAGACATGGGCAACGGCTCGACGCAACCAAGCAAAGCAAAGCTAGCCCTCAAGAAGAGGTAGAACAGGCTCAACACCGCTAGCGGGAAAGCTCGATACCAATTGGAAAATCAACTGAAAATCAAGCAAAACAGAACTAGCCCTCAAGAAGAGGCAGAACGGGCTCAACACCGCTAGCGAGGAAGCTCGATACCAAACGAAGAAAGCTTGATACCAACTGAAGAGCATAACAGCAAAGGTGCTAGTCCCTCAAGAAGGAGGCAAAGGCTCAACACCACTAGCTACCAAAGATGCTCCGAAACAACTGTTACCAGCTCAAAAACTCCCCATCAAATAGTGCACATAACCAAGAGGTCGAACACAGAGAGCACATATGATTTGTCAATATTTTCTCCCCCTTAGTTGAAAATGCACCAGCAAGCAAATTTCTCCCCCTTGACAGAATAACTCCCCCTTCTAAAATGCGTATGAGTCAATATGTAAGTTAGCAGCTTCAGGAATATAGTCGATAGAATATGAAGATGCTCGACAAAATGCTGATCCGATGACTCAACAATATGCACATAATGCTAGCAAAGGCTCAAACTGATCACCAAATACGAAATATGAACATGTGAGCAACGTGAGCAGTTTTTAGCAAAAAATGTATTCACAATCAAAATAGCATCAGACATGTATATACAGGAAGTCAAACAAGTGCTAAACATGTATACAAGGTGAACTACCCCTAGCAAAGTTCAATCATCATGCCAAAGAATGAAACATAGACTTGTGTATCAAATTTTATCGGAGTTGCAGCGGTTAGATTACACAAGTTCAAATTTTAGCATATGATTGCGAGAGGTTGAAAGCTTGCCATTGCCTAACTTTTCAACTGTGCGAAGCCTATGTAGAAGCAATCAGAAGCTTAAAGCAACAGTTTCGGTCATACACTACATAGCTCAAGTTTAACTCAAAGTGCAATGAGAAACAGTCTCGAAACTGTGATGTGCTGACAAGCAATCCCATCTCGATCTTCCCAATTTACTTGACTTGGTTCAGAATTTAAAGCAGAATATGAACATACCAAGCAAGTGAATGACTCAGAACTAGAGACATAGCAACCTAGCATATAGGAAAAGCACAAGTGAATTCTACACATCCTACACATGCTAGTTGCATATCTCAACGGTGAACATTTTCAGATTTTAGGTTTATTAAGCAAGTTCACCATTCATAAAATAGCCCAGCTCACAACATGTATCAGTGATCAGAAAGAGCATAAGCTATAAGCATCATCATAAAGCATCGGAGCATACACTATACATAGCATAGTCACATTCTAAAGATTATATACATGAAGCTCTGAATGTAAATATGCAAAATGAAATGCAGAAAAGATGCAAGAAGAAACCAATTGAAAAACAAAAGGTCAGTTTATGATGCAAGAGTCAAAATGTTTCCCCCATCTAAAAGGGGAAACACACACCAAGCTCACCTCTCAACCTAGCAAAAGTTGATTGGTCTAAAGGCTTGGTGAAAATATCAGCCAACTGATGATGAGTATCGACATGGCGAAGGTCGATATCACCTTCTCATAGTGGTCTCGCAGAAAATGAAAGCACACATCAATGTGTTTGGTCTTAGAGTGCAGCATGGGGTTCTTAGCAATGCTAATAGCACTCGTGCTATCACAAAGCAAAGGAACGCGAGAAAAGCTCAGACCAAAATCACGCAAAGTGGCCATCATCCAAAGCAACTGGGAACAGCAGCTAGCCGCAGCAACATACTCAGCCTCCGTGGTAGACTGGGCGACACTAGACTGCTTGCGAGAAGACCACGATACAAGAGAAGAACCTGAGAATACATATGATGAATGATTGACTGTGTTGAGGAAGGTTTGAGGCTTTTACCCGGTTGAGTCATTATCTTGCTATGCGCTTAATGTTATGACTAACCGGTGGCGTGAGTTGTGTGGTGTTTATGTGTTGGTGTGTGTGTGTACAACATGTGTCTCTTGGCTGTGTTGATGTGCAGGTGTGGAGCTCGGAGACAGTGGTCTATGGCGAGGTGAAGGTCAAGTTGAGCCGTGCCGTGCTGACGGACCGGGTGCGGTGAAGGATGGGCGTGCCGTGCGGCGGACGTGCCATGCCGACGAACCGAGCGGTGAAAGGCGGACGGGAGGCTTGGACTGAGGGACCAGAGGGCCAGAGGACCAGCTGTGGTAGCTGGCACGTGGCATCGGCGAGCAAGAGCACATGGGGATGTGCGGTGCATCGGCCGAGTCGGGAGGAAGGCGCTGGAGTCGGGTCGCTTGGCGGGAGGTCGGACATGGGCTTGCGTGCGGCGCAAGTGCCGTCGGCCAAGTCAAGAAGGAAGGCGAAGGCGTTGTGCCCGGCGTGGAGGCTGGACATGCATCGGCATCGGTGCCGGTGGTCGGGGTGTGAGAACCACATCCCGTCTACGGTGCGGGTTCGGTAGCTGAGCCTCAAAAAGCTACCATCGACGGTTTCTGAGTTTGGCCTCAAAACTCGGGATGGACGGTTTCCAGGTTTGGGCCTCAAAACCTGGGCTGAGGGTTTCCGAGTTTGGCCTCAAAACTCGGGGTGGACGGTTTCCAGGTTTGGGCCTCAAAACCTGGGCTTGCGGGTTTCCGAGTTTGGGCCTCAAAACTCGGGGTGGCCGGTTTGCCTGGTTTGGGCCTCAAAACCAGGGGGTTGGTCCGAAAGGACGGTCGACGCGTGGTGGCACCGAGAAGCTTGCGTTGCGGCGAAGCTATCGGTGAGAAGGCGCGGCGGTCGACGGTGGCGGCACGTGGCGGCATCGGGTGAGGTCGCGTCGAGGCGAAGCTACCGGATGTGCGGGCGTGGCCGTCGGATGAAGATTGACCGGTTTGGACGGTTGTACCCCTGGGGGGGTATTTGGTCGAGTGCTTAATGTAAGGGCGTTTGTGTCATTGGACGTGCACCTATATATATGAGGCGGGCTGCTAGGGCAGCCGCATCCTTGACAGACCAGTGGTGGTGTCTCTCTCATTTTGTTCCTGTGAGAGTAGGCTAGGGTTAGGAGAGTTGGCTCTTGTTCTTGAGCTTTTCGCCATCCAAGCTTTGATCTGCTGGAGTGGCTTGTAGCCCATACACCAAGTGCTTAATGAATCATCCATTCCTCAGAGTCCAAGGATCAAATTCGTGCTTTGATTTGTCTTGCGATTTTGTTCTTCGCGTTTGCACGTTTTCCCTTCTTTTGTTCTTCACGAGAATTCTTGTTTCGAGGGAAGATTCGCAAATCCGTTTGAACCATCTTGTGTAGCTTCGTGAGTGTCTTCTTTCTACCGAAGGAATTTCTCTAATACCTCACGAACTCACAGATCGGGCGGATTTAGTTTTGGGGTAAAGTTTTCTCCCTTCCCCCGATTTTCTCCGATTCACCGATTTGGAGTTAGGTTTGAGCCATGATCTCTTAGGAGTAGCTCACTAACATCCTTGTGACTCCACTCACCAAGTTTGATCCCTAGAGGATTCGTTTTGGGTGAGTTCGAGTCGAATCAGTGGTTGAAGGTTTGCTGCGCGCGGATTTTTCCCTTGACCGGACACTCGGATCGTGATGACCGGTCACACAGTTCAAGAGTCCGGTCGTTGATCTTGTCACGTGTTGATTCTGTTACACGACCGGACGCTGGACTGAGGGTGCGACCGGACGCACTGAAGGCACTGTTCATTGCCCCCTCGGTGCTTGACCGGACGCTCAGTTGTAACGACCGGACGCTTGTTCCCGTGAGTCCAGTCGTGAACAGAGAGCTCCCAAATCGGGTATTTGGCGACCGGACGCGTCCGGTGTTGACTGACCGGACGCACCCAGGGTCCGGTCGAGCCAGTCTCACGCAGCAACCCTCGCGAGCGCCCCGAGGCCTTCCCTCGACCCTCGGGCGAATCGAGCCGAGGCCACCAACGCTCGAGGCTTTCCCGAGGCCTTTCCTCTAGCCTCGGACGAGCCGGAGGCTTTCCCGAGGCCTTTCCTCGAGCCTCGGCTGAGCCCTCGAGCCTCGGACGAATCCGAGCCCTCGGCCTCGGGCGAATCGGACGTTTCCCGAAGGCCTCTTCGTCAGCCTTGGCCTCGGGCGAATCGGACGTTTCCCGAAGGCCTCTTCGTCAGCCTTGGCCTCGGGCGAATCGGACGTTTCCCGAAGGCCTCTTCGTCAGCCTCGGCCTCGGGCAAATCGGACGCTTTGTTTCCGTTGACCGGACGCGTCCGATCGATCCTGACCGGACGCTCCAGTGAGTCCGGTCAGTGCAGACGGCGCACGTTTTCGTCCGTATCTTTTGCGTTCGAGCTCCGATTTGAGATCCGCTTTTTGCGTTGGATTCCCGACTCTGTGCTCTACAAAAATCGGGCTTCCCGCTTTGTGAGGTTACCCAAATTCCATCCTGTCACTAGTTGACTTGCGTGGATTTGGAAGAAGGAGCTTTTGTGGTGTCCCGCTGTGTTCCTAGGGAACATCCACCCATACTCTTGGGTCGTGGACATCACTCGTGTCGGCTTTGCTCTCGGGGTTGATTTTGTTGGGACAGAGGCCGTAGTTTCCGAGAGGAAATTTTGAAGCTCCCATTCACCCCCCCCTCTGGTCGCTTTCGGCTAGCTTCACGGTCCTTCAATTGGTATCGGAGCCAGTTAAGGATCTCTCTACCTTAACCGGTTCCGGATCCGCGAAGGCGACCCTTTTGAGAGCGGTTCTGTTTCCGACTTTGCTTGTCGAGGTGTTGAGCTTGTGTTTTGGCTAACACTAACGGTGCTTTTCGAGATGGCACCAAGTTCTTCTTCCAGTGTGTCTTTGTCCTTAGGTTTGAGTCTTGGACATATGATCGAGGACGACATTTTGGCAAGAAGGAGGAGTATGACTCTTGAGGTGGAACGTGAGGTGGAAGCTTTGCTGGACTTCCTAGGAGATGATGAGCATTCAACGGAGGATCGTATACGTGAACTTGGCAAGGCCAAGAAAGGTACACTTCTCGCTAGTCTTGGGATTTTGTCCCAACGATTTGAAGCTTGTTGTGATGATAACCTGAGATATGATGAGCTTTGTGATACCTTGCATAGAAAGATCAAGAAGTTGAAATGCTCCATTGCTAGGTTGAAATGTGGCCTTTTTCATTGGAAGTCTAGTGCTTCTTTACCTTGCACCTCTTGTAGTGACATGGTTAGGAAGAATGATGAGCTATGCTTTTCTCTTGCTAGCTTAAAATCTGAAAATGAAATGTTGAAATCAAATGCTTCCATACCATGTCTTGTTTGCTTTGACTTGCGCAAGGACCTTGTTTATGCTAAATCTGAAATAGCCTTGCTTAGGTCAAAAGCTTCTTTACCATGTGCTTCATGTGA
This sequence comes from Coix lacryma-jobi var. lacryma-jobi, assembly GCA_009763385.1. Classification (NCBI taxonomy): domain Eukaryota; kingdom Viridiplantae; phylum Streptophyta; class Magnoliopsida; order Poales; family Poaceae; genus Coix; species Coix lacryma-jobi. Next base: position 131,426,714 of record CM019826.1, read on the forward strand.
GTCTTTGCATGCTGAAATTAATGAATTAAAATTGACTCACACCACATGTGTAGATAAACGTGAGCATGCTAGGGCTGAAATTGATGAGATAAATGCTAGGCCTTGTAGCTTGTGCTCTTTGAATAAAGATGCTTGCCTTACTTCTTGTGTTGGTCATGATTCTTTGCTTGATGTTTCTGGTAATGTTTCTTCCACCGATTTCATTTGCACATCATGCATTGATTTGGAAAAAGAAGTTTTGGCTTTGAAAGTTTTGCGCGATGATATGAGCGCCAAGTTGGTTGAGCACAATGATACGAGTGCCAACCTTGAAAAGGAGATTGAGCTCTTGCGTACCACATATGCCGAGTGCATAAAGGAGGAGATGGAGAATCTGAAAAACACTCCTTGTGGTACTTGTGATCGCCTCATGTTTGAGAATGAGGTTTTAGCCAAAAGGTGCAAGAGCCTTTGTGCTAAGTCGTTTGAGTCACGCATTTCTTGCAACTCCGATGTTGATGCTTCTAAAATTGCTTCTTTGCAACCGGAGTTGAGTTCTTGTGTTGCGCGTGAGTCTTTTGACATTAGCACTAGTGCCAAGGTTTCGGATAGCTCTTTCATAGCTACTCCTAACCTTGCTAGTTCTTCGAGTGATGTCCAAGGGACTTCTCTTGACAAGGGTGCTTCTCATATTTTTGGGACTCGTCCTCCCAATCCGGTTTTCCATTGCACCTTTTGCAAGAAGGATGGACATTCATTCGATTTTTGTTTTCGCCGTGTCAAGCACGAGTGGCGAATTCGAGCTAAGGCTTTTAGGAAGCCGCGTAGCCTTTCCCATGGCACGTGTGCTCCTAGCATTGGCACCAAGTTGGTGGTTGATGCTTCTTGTTCTAAATCCCAAGGGACTTCTCACTTGTCGGAGAATGGTGTGCCTGCCAGTAGGCCTTTGTACCATTGCTCTTTTTGTGAGAAAGATGGGCATCAAGAAAGCTTTTGCTATCGGCGTGCCAAACGTTTGCGCCAAGCTCGCTCTTCTAGGAAGATGGTGATTCATAGCCCGTCTCATGGCATGAACGCTTGTGCTCCTAGTAAGAAGCCCATTTTTGTTGATGGGATTTATGACTCCTTTTCTAGTGGGATAGGTCATGGTCGTGGACATGCTTCTAGTGCTTCTTCTCTTCGTCCACGTCATGCTGTTCATGATACTTCTATTGGTTCTTCTACAAAGACCTTGGAAGATGTTTGCCTCTTTTCCCGTGGTACGACTCGTTCTTCTCCTCGAGTTGTCCTTTTGAGTAATGCTTCCAAGGGTGTTTCAAAATCGCTTTTGAACCAGCATTTGCATCATGCTAACCCACATGAGAAGTTGAGATTTGTGACCAAGTCCTGGATTCCCAAGTACATGCTTGCTAACCCTTCGGGATCCAAGGCTCGGGTTACTTTGTCCTCTTGTGTGTAGATATGAGGACACGGGGTGGAGGACATGCGCCGAATGGAGCTTGATCCTTTAGATGTGATCAAGTTTTGATGGTTCTCTGCATCCCGCTTAGATTTGCCTCCAAAGAGGTTTGTATAGCTTGGTGAGCTTTCTTATACACTCATACCTTGTTCATCCATGATTTATGTCTTGTGGTATGAGATGGTTCTTCATGTGCTTACTTGTATAGCTTTTACATGTACATTTTCTTTTGTATCATGTTTTGTTGTAGTCTAGCATGTGCTATCTTGTATATCATGTCATGCTAGCTTTGTGTATAGCTTTTGTGGATTATCCACTTTTCATGCTAGTCTGTGATCCTTATGAACATTATGCCATGTTTTTACCATACCTCTCCATGAGCTTTACTTGTAGAAGTGTGATGTTCATTAGGTGTCACTTTTCAGGTGCTAGTTTTGGTTAGCTACATGTATCCTATTGATATGATTAGTTTGAGCACTAGTCTTTCCTCGATTTTATCATGTTACATGCTTTTGGATCTATTGCTATCATTATCTTGCATTGTAGCATGTGTTGAGGTTTAGGCTGCGTTTGAGTTGATCATGTCTTTAGGATGCATTTTGCTCCATAGTGCTTTATCCTGTTGCATGGTAGTCTTGTCTAGTTTGGATTCATATCTCCTTGCGGTATCATTCATGGGTAGACCTCTTTTTGTTGAGAGCTTACCTTATGCTTTTATGTGACTAACCGTTTTCGTGGAGACCTTGAGGTCACACTGGACGAGACAATGCCTTGTGTTTTCTTCTGCTTTTGAGTGTGCAGGAGAACAGGAGCCTGGAGAGAGCATTTCGGCTCACGGACCCGATCCCACTTCTTCCACGACTTGGGGTTCCGTTCGAGCAGTTCTCCAGTGAGCACCAGCAGCACCTGGGCGAGCGACAGCATCAGGCGAAGGGGAGGCGACTTCGGCGAGGCAGGCGCCCCGGAGTTCAGCAGCATCAGGCGTCCCCTCGGGCATCACACCAGCAGGCGGTCATGTGCTTCATGAGGTACCTCCAACACACTTCTGAGTTCGGTTTTTGGTACACTCCTTCTTGGACCCCTTTTCTGCTGTGTGGTCTTTTCGATGTGGATTTTGCTGCCTGTCGCTTGAGCATTTCCTGGCTCTTCGCTTGTGAGCTGGATGTGTGTTTCCCTTTTAGTTGGGGAAGCATTTTGCTTATTGTATCATAGTTGGTCATCTCTGATACCCTTTTGTTTTGGGTGTTCCTTTTAGGCTAGTTTTTGCTTTGTCTTTGATAGACTAGCTTTTGCATGCATTTCATCATGTACATCTTGCATTTTAGAGCTTCATGTATATAGTAATGAAAATAAGACTATGCTCTTTTTGGTATGCCCTGTTTATTCATGATGATGCTTGTAGCTTAGGCTCTTTTTGATCACTTGATACATACTATGAGCTAAGCTATTTTTGCAAATGGTGAACTTGACTAATCAACTATGAAACCTTTAATTTGTTCACCATTGAGATTGGCAACTAGCATGGGTAGGATGTGTTGAGATCACTTATGCTATCTTTTGTATGCTAGGTTGCTATGTCTCTTGCACTGAGTCATTCACTTGCTTGGATTGTTCATATGTACATTGTGCTTAAAATTCTGATCCAAGTATTAGTGAAATGAAAAGATCGAGATGGGATTGCATGTGTCAGCACATTACGGTATCGAGACTGTTTCTCATTGCACATTTGAGTTAAACTTGAGTCGTGTAGTGTAAGACCGAAACCGGTGCTTTAAGCTTCCGATTGCTTTTATTGCATAGGCTTAGCCCGGTTGAAAAGTTAGGCAATGACCATGCTTTCAACCTCTCGCAATCACATGCTTTTAAATTGAACTTGTGTTAATACCGCTGAAAATTCCGATAAAATTTGAAAAATAACACAAGTCTATGCTTCATTCTATTGCATGATGATTGAACTTTGCTAGGGGTAGTTCACCTTTTATACTTAAGTTAGCACTTGTTTGATTTCCTGTCTATTCATGCTAAGTGCTATTTTTAGTGGTGAACTCCTTTTCAAATGGCTTAAAACTGCTCATATCCTTAATTGTTCATATTTCGTATTCATTTGATCAGTTTGAGCCTTTGCTAGCATTTGTATTGATTATTATACTTTCAGGGCAGCACCCTTTTGAGCATCTTTTCATTTTGATTGCTATACACTTGAAGCTGTTGCATTGTGCATATCATGCATTTTTAGCTTAGTGTACATACCCCCAGCTCCGATACACTTTATGGTTACCTTCAGTTGGTATCACTGCCCCCATATGCTTTTGGATGACTTGTCTTGTGTTTGTGTCAATTTTGTGGAAAATGTCAAAACCCCTCAGCATGTTCCCTTTTGTCAAGGGGGAGAAGCTGTTTTCAAGGGGGAGCTTGAGTGTTGGCACAAAGGGGAGAGTCATGCATTTTGGGGAGAGCTTTGAGCGAGGGGGAGTTTTAGCTCTTTTGGTTTCTTCTTCAATTGGTATCTTCACTCGGTATAGCTCTTTTATATGTTCCAATTGGTATCCATCTTCCGGTATGGAATGCAATTGATGTCTTGAGCTGTATTGCCTAGCTTTTGTATATAGGCTTGCCTTCAGGGGGAGTCGCTTTTGTCTTGCTGCTTCTCCGCATGCTCTGAGTGTTTGTGCTCCATTTCGACTTGAGCCTTTTCTTTGGGCTTTTTCAATTGGAATTGAACCTTCCTTGTGTTCCTTCATTGGTACGCTTCGATTGGTTTTCCATTGGTGCGGAGCATGTTTGGCCATAAGGCATTGGTATCGAGCGTGCTAGTCGTGTTGAGCCGTTTTGCCTCTCTCTTGAGGGACTAGCAGTTTTTGCTTGGTATTTTTGATTGGTTTGGAGCCTTCAGCTAGTTGTGTTGAGCCGTTTTGCCTCTGTCTTGAGGAACTAGCTGTTTTCACCAATTTGTGGCTGATTTTGAATGGTATCAAATTTTCTGCTAGTTGTGTTGAGCCTCTGTGCCTCTATCTTGAGGGACTAGCAGTTTTGCTTCTTATGCGCTGTTTCAGCTTCATTTGGTGTCGAGCCTTGAGCTAGCGGTGTTGAGCCCTTTTCTGCCTCTTCTTGAGGACTAGCTCATCTTTGACTTGGTTGCGTCGAGCCGTTGCCCATGTCTTTGGGGACCAAGCTTTCGGTGTTGGTATCTCAAACCATCTCTTGTGCTTAGTTTTTGTCAATTCAATCATCAAGGGGGAGAAATTTAGAAACCCAAGTAAGGGGGGAAATTTAGAAACCCAAGTAAGGGGGAGTAACCCAAGTGAATCCAAGTGGATAAGTACCTTGGTTTCTTTTTGTGATGATTGTTTGACAATTTTTGAGATTGGTTTTCGAGTGCCTTTTGGGATTCATGAAACTCTTGTCTTCTCTTGACTCTTCGGTTATGTGGAGGCTTTGCCCACTTTTCCCATTTCTTTTGGGACCGAGAGCTTTTATTTGGAGTATTCATGATCCTCCCTCTCTCAAGTGGCCTTGTGTTTGCTTTTACCTGGCTTTTGGGCACTTGAGTGAGACTAGCCTTCAAACCCTTCCTTTTTGATTTTATTGTCAGTCAATGCATTCATCAAGGGGGAGATTGAGAATACATATGATGAATGATTGACTGTGTTGAGGAAGGTTTGAGGCTTTTACCCGGTTGAGTCATTATCTTGCTATGCGCTTAATGTTATGACTAACCGGTGGCGTGAGTTGTGTGGTGTTTATGTGTTGGTGTGTGTGTACAACATGTGTCTCTTGGCTGTGTTGATGTGCAGGTGTGGAGCTCGGAGACAGTGGTCTATGGCGAGGTGAAGGTCAAGTTGAGCCGTGCCGTGCTGACGGACCGGGTGCGGTGAAGGATGGGCGTGCCGTGCGGCGGACGTGCCATGCCGACGAACTGAGCGGTGAAAGGCGGACGGGAGGCTTGGACTGAGGGACCAGAGGGCCAGAGGACCAGCTGTGGTAGCTGGCACGTGGCATCGGCGAGCAAGAGCACATGGGGATGTGCGGTGCATCGGCCGAGTCGGGAGGAAGGCGCTGGAGTCGGGTCGCTTGGCGGGAGGTCGGACATGGGCTTGCGTGCGGCGCAAGTGCCGTCGGCCAAGTCAAGAAGGAAGGCGAAGGCGTTGTGCCCGGCGTGGAGGCTGGACATGCATCGGCATCGGTGCCGGTGGTCGGGGTGTGAGAACCACATCCCGTCTACGGTGCGGGTTCGGTAGCCGAGCCTCAAAAAGCAACCATCGACGGTTTCCGAGTTTGGCCTCAAAACTCGGGATGGACGGTTTCCAGGTTTGGGCCTCAAAACCTGGGCTGAGGGTTTCCGAGTTTGGCCTCAAAACTTGGGGTGGACGGTTTCCAGGTTTGGGCCTCAAAACCTGGGCTTGCGGGTTTCCGAGTTTGGGCCTCAAAACTCGGGGTGGCCGGTTTGCCTGGTTTGGGCCTCAAAACCAGGGGGTTGGTCCGAAAGCACGGTCGACTCGTGGCGGCACCGAGAAGCTTGCGTTGCGGCGAAGCTATCGGTGAGAAGGCGCGGCGGTCGACGGTGGCGGCACGTGGCGGCATCGGGTGAGGTCGCGTCGAGGCGAAGCTACCGGATGTGCGGGCGTGGCCGTCGGATGAAGATTGACCGGTTTGGACGGTTGTACCCCTAGGGGGGTATTTGGTCGAGTGCTTAATGTAAGGGCGTTTGTGTCATTGGACGTGCGCCTATATATATGAGGCGGGCTGCTAGGGCAGCCGCATCCTTGACAGACCAGTGGTGGTGTCTCTCTCATTTTGTTCCTGTGAGAGTAGGCTAGGGTTAGGAGAGTTGGCTCTTGTTCTTGAGCTTTTCGCCATCAAAGCTTTGATCTGCTGGAGTGGCTTGTAGCCCATACACCAAGTGCTTAATGAATCATCCATTCCTCAGAGTCCAAGGATCAAATTCGTGCTTTGATTTGTCTTGCGATTTTGTTCTTCGCGTTTGCACGTTTTCCCTTCTTTTGTTCTTCACGAGAATTCTTGTTTCGAGGGAAGATTCGCAAATCGGTTTGAACCATCTTGTGTAGCTTCGTGAGTGTCTTCTTTCTACAGAAGGAATTTCTCTAATACCTCACGAACTCACAGATCGGGCGGATTTAGTTTTGGGGTAAAGTTTTCTCCCTTCCCCCGATTTTCTCCGATTCACCGATTTGGAGTTAGGTTTGAGCCATGATCTCTTAGGAGTAGCTCACTAACATCCTTGTGACTCCACTCACCAAGTTTGATCCCTAGAGGATTCATTTTGGGTGAGTTCGAGTCGAATCAGTGGTTGAAGGTTTGCTGCGCGCGTATTTTTCCCTTGACCGGACACTCGGATCGTGATGACCGGTCACACAGTTCAAGAGTCCGGTCGTTGATCTTGTCACGTGTTGATTCTGTTACACGACCGGACGCTGGACTGAGGGTGCGACCGGACGCACTGAAGGCACTGTTCATTGCCCCCTCGGTGCTTGACCGGACGCTCAGTTGTAACGACCGGACGCTTGTTCCCGTGAGTCCAGTCGTGAACAGAGAGCTCCCAAATCGGGTTTTTGGCGACCGGACGCGTCCGGTGTTGACTGACCGGACGCACCCAGGGTCCGGTCGAGCCAGTCTCGCGCAGCAACCCTCGCGAGCGCCCCGAGGCCTTCCCTCAACCCTCGGGCGAATCGAGCCGAGGCCACCAACGCTCGAGGCTTTCCCGAGGCCTTTCCTCTAGCCTCGGACGAGCCGGAGGCTTTCCCGAGGCCTTTCCTCGAGCCTCGGCTGAGCCCTCGAGCCTCGGACGAATCCGAGCCCTCGGCCTCGGGCGAATCGGACGTTTCCCGAAGGCCTCTTCGTCAGCCTTGGCCTCGGGCGAATCGGACGTTTCCCGAGGGCCTCTTCGTCAGCCTTGGCCTCGGGCGAATCGGACGTTTCCCAAAGGCCTCTTCGTCAGCCTCGGCCTTGGGCAAATCGGACGCTTTGTTTCCGTTGATCGGACGCGTCCGATCGATCCTGACCGGACGCTCCAGTGAGTCCGGTCAGTGCAGACGGCGCACGTTTTCGTCCGTATCTTTTGCGTTCGAGCTCCGATTTGAGATCCGCTTTTAGCGTTGGATTCCCGACTCTGTGCTCTACAGAAATCGGGCTTCCCGCTTTGTGAGGTTACCCAAATTCCATCCTGTCACTAGTTGACTTGCGTGGATTTGGAAGAAGGAGCTTTTGTTGTGTCCCGCTGTGATCCTCGGGAACATCCACCCATACTCTTGGGTCGTGGACATCACTCGTGTCGGCTTTGCTCTCGGGGTTGATTTTGTTGGGACAGAGGCCGTAGTTTCCGAGAGGAAATTTTGAAGCTCCCATTCAACCCCCCCCCCTCTGGTCGCTTTCGGCTAGCTTCACAGTCCTTCAGAACCAATACTGGCATGTCCCAGAAGTGGACTTGCGATCAATACGGCAACCAGCAAAGTTGGCATCAGAATAACCGCAAAGGGAGAGAGTGGAGGAAGCAGAATACCAAATCCCAAATTCTGGAGTGAAGCATAAGTACCTCATAATGCGCTTGACCGCCTGACGGTGAGAAGTGCACGGCGATGACTGAAATCGCGCGCACAGACACACCGCGAACTGGATGTCCGGGCGTGTCGCCGTCAGGTACAGCAGCGACCCGATCATACTCTGGTACTCCTTCTGGTCCACAGCTTCTCCATCCACATCCGCATCCAGGGCCGCCGTGGTCGGCATGGGTGTTGGAAGAGGCTTGGCCTCACCCATGTCGAACTTCTTCATAATGTCCTTGGTGTACTTGCCCTGGTGCACGAACGTCCGCTCTCGGGATTGCTTGATTTGCAACCCGAGGAAAAACGTCAACTCGCCCATCATGCTCATCTCAAACTCCCTGCTCATAGTGTCTGCAAACTTGGCAACCAAAGCGTGAGAAGAACCACCGAAAATGATATCATCCACGTAAATCTAGACCAAGAGAGTGTCATTGCCTTGCTTGAGGAGAAAAAGCGTTTTATCCACACATCGCATTTTAAAACCCTTAGTAGGCAAAAAGGTTTTCAACCTATCATACCAGGCTCTAGGGGCTTGTTTCAAACCATATAAAGCTTTGTGAAGTTTAAAAACATGGTTTGGAAACTTGGGATTTTCGAAACCGGAGGGTTGTCTCACATACACTTCTTCTTCTATGTAGCCGTTTAAGAAGGCACTCTTGACATCCATTTGAAAAAGTTTAAACCCTTTGGATGCAGCAAAAGCCAAGAGTATCCTAATTGCCTCCAAACGAGCTACAGGAGCAAAAGTCTCCTCATAGTCTATCCCCTCCTTCTGACTATACCCATGGGCTACTAGTCTGGCCTTGTTTCTCACAACATGACCATCCTCTCCTTGTTTGTTTTTGAAAACCCATTTTGTCCCAATAGGGTGACACTCAGGAGGAAGAGAAACCAAAACCCAAACCCGATTTCTTTCAAAATTTTATAACTCCTCATGCATGGCATTGACCCAATCTGGATCAGATAAAGCGTGTCTAACATCTCGGGGTTCAAAATCAGCAACAAATGCAGAATGATCAAAGTGAGAGATTTGTTGTGACCTTGATCGAGTGACACGTTCGCCGATGCTGTCGATCATCTGTTGAGGCGGGTGCTGGCGCTGAATGTGTCGTGGCGCCTCCCGAACTGATGTAGCCTCCCCCTTAATAGAAGCTGGCGCCTCCTCGGGTACAAAGGGTACCGCTCGAGGTGGCGGATCCCATGGCCCCAAGTCGAAGAAGAGGGATCGGGGCCGTGAGTCGTAGTAGAAGCCGCTCTTTGTGGCACAGCAAGTGGAGGTGGTGCTGGGTCGTCCATCCCTTCAGCACCCTCTTCCTCATCATCAAAAAGAGGCTCGCCAACCTCATGATCACCTGCACGCTCAAAACGAGAAGAAGGACAAACCATGGTCTCGTCGAAGGTGACATCTGATGTCTCCATGACTCGGTTAGTGTCAAGGTTAAGTACACGATATGCGCGAGTATGAGTGCCATAACCCAAAAACACACCGTCAGAAGAACGAGACACAAATTTGTCCAGGTTGCCTTTCTTAAGTATGAAACAGTGGCAACCAAAGACTGTAAAATAACTCACCTTGGGCAGTTTTCCCAAACGCAACTCATAAGAAGTCTTTTTCAAGAAAGCTCAGAGAAAAATGCGATTGGAAATGTAGCTTTCAGTGCTCATAGCTTCGGGCTAATATCGCCTAGGAGTCCTATGCTCATCGAGCATCGTCCTGGCCATCTCTACAAGGGTCTGATTCTTCCTCTCTACAACACCATTCTGTGGCGGTGTGTAGCATGAAGAAAACTGATGCTCTAAACCCAAAGAGTTACAAAACTTTTCAAAATCCGAATTCTTGAATTCGGAACCATTATCACTTCTAATAGCTCGCATCGAGTTCAAAGGGAACTCGTTCTGAAGACGCAAAATCAGATTGCGAGCAAAAGAGAAAGTCTCGGTCTTCTCAGCTAAAAAGAAGACACACGAATATCTCAAAAATTCATCAACAACAACAAGCACATACCACTTCCCCCCAACCGAGCTCACCCGAGCAGGACCAACAAGGTCCATGTGCAAAAGCTCTCCAGGGCGCTTGGTCATGACCTGAGTCACTGGATGGTGGGGAGCGGCAACCATCTTCCCATGTCTACAAGAGTGGCAAACAAGATCCTTCTCCATAGACAACTTGGGCAATCCTCGGATTAGGCCAAGTGAGCTAAGCCTTGCAAGCAAGTCGAAGCTCAAATGTCCAAGTCTCCTATGCCACTTCCAAAGATCAAAGGAGGAAGGTCCAGCCACAAGACAACGAGAAATGCCAAAAGACTCCGAGAAATTCGCACGAAAGACTTTTCCAAAGGGCGAAATCAAACACACAAGATTGCCCTAAGGATCCAAAATACGACTGAGATTCGGTTTAAAACGAATCTCATAGTCATCATCAAAGAGTTGCGAAACAGAAAGAAGGTTAAAATGCAAGTTAGAAACAAGAGCAACATCGCGCAACACAAAGTGCTCATTAACTCGCACCGACCCACGAGACAACACTTTACCTTTGCTATTGTCGCCGAACGTGATAAACTCTTTTCCGGCGACCGGACAAAGACTGGAGAACCACTTGGCGTTTCCGGTCATGTGCCTCGAGCAACCGGAATCCACCAACCAAATGTTCTCCAATCATTTTACCTACATCAATAAAAAGACATAGGGTGAGCAAACGGTCCAACACTGGGGTTAGGGAAGTAGGGAGAATACCAGTGTTGGGCCGGCTGCTCAAAAGAACGGTTAGCAGAAAAACCATTCCTAGCACGCCTACGGGGAAAGCAATCACCACGCTGAGGAAAACGTGGTCTGCTAAGGGAGGAGCGTCCATCGCGATACTCAAAACACGGTCCATAGCCAACAACTGCAGGCTCCCGCAGGGCACGACCTCCTCGCGGCCTAGGCCTAGGAACTTGAGGTTTTGGACCTCTAGGCCTAGCAGCACGCCTCTGAACATTCGGCACATGTACATCATGGAAAGGATGTGAAGGACCGAGAAGCAACCAGAAAGCGACCAGAGGGGGGGGGGTGAATGGGAGCATCAAAATTTCCTTTCGAAAACTAGTAGCCACTGTCCCGAGAATCACCCCGAAAGACAAACCCTAGAGCTTGCTAATGTCCATGACCCTAGATGTAGGGTGGATGCTTCCAAGAAGCACAGCGGGACACTACACAACTATAGAAAGCCAACGCAAAAGACGGAAACCAAACCCGACAACGAACGAGTGAACTGCGGACGAAACTGCACAGAACAGCAGTGACCGGACTCTGAGTGCATCCGGTCAGGAGGCACCGGACGCGCCCGGTCAGACAAAGACGATTCTGGAACCTTACTGTTTGAGACCGGACTCACTGCCTCTATGCGTCCGGTCGAAGCCCTAGCGTCCGGTCACAAAAACTCAAGCAGGTGAACAGTAGAAGCGCTGAGTCCGATCACGAAACAACTGGTGCGTCCGATCAAAGTCCAGAGAAACACAGTGAACATTCAACGACCGGACTCATGTTGCTTGCGTCCGGTCGATCCGATGGGTGCGTCCGGTCACCCAGACAACACATTGTTTGTTCACCGATCCAACTCTTTCTCACCCAAAACAAATCCTCTAGGGATCCAACTCTCTAGGAGATCATGGCTCAAACCTATCTCAAAATTGATGAATCGAAGAGTTTCGGGGGAAGAGAGAAAAACTTGATCCAAAAAAACGAAATTGATCGATCTCCTAGACTGTGAGGTTAGAGGTGAATTCCTTCGGTGGAAAGAAGTGCCTCATGATCTAGAACAACTTGGTTCAAACGGATTTGCAAAAGATGAACCGAGCAAAGAGATCAAGCAACGGGAAAAACGTGGAGAAAAGGATTCCGCGAAGAACACGAACGAAACGCGAATCACAACCACGAGATTGCAACCGTGTGGCAACCACACGCTAAAACAGTGAGGATACGGCCTCACTTCCTCAAAATCTCCAGTACACAGAGGTATGGTTCTCTGCGGATCTCAGCTAGCTACAGCAGGGGATTCGGAGAGCAGGAAACCCTAGAAGCAAAGACCAAAATGACTGAGATAAATGGGGAGGTGGGTGTCTCCCCCTACTTATCCTAATTCTAACTATTCCTAATTCCCACTCTACCCCTAACTACTTACAGAGCGAACCAGCTAAACCCTAAGGTTATTCTGGACCAACTCGGTGGTAGGTGGATCCAACGGCCACGCCTGCACAACTCGTAGCGTTGCCTCGACGCAACCTCCTGATTGCCGCCACGTGCCGCCCTCGCTCTGCACCCCCGGTTTTGTGGCCCAAACCGGGAAACCAGCCTTTCCAGCCAACCCCCGGTTTTGAGGCCCAAACCGGGAAACCAGCCCACCAGCATCTGAGTTTTGAGGCCCAAACTCAGCAAACCCGCAGCACCCATGTTTTGAGGCCCAAACCTAGAAACCGTCCTCAGCCCGAGTTTTGTGGCCAAACATGGAAACCGTCCACGCCCAGGTTTTGAGGCCCAAACCTGGAAACCGTCCACTCGATGGTTTTTCCCTGGCTCTACCACCAAACCGAAGCTGTAGAGGGGATGCACCGCCCGTGCACCCCGTCCACCGACACGTGTCCCCAGGTCCTCGACCCAGGCAACACCGTGCCCGCAAGTCTCCGATCGTCGCTGTCCTAGGCTGCCAGCCACTACAGCTGATCCTCGGGCCACCGGTCCCTCAGTCCAAGCCTCACGTCCGCCCTTCGCCACTCTCGGTCCATCGGCACGGCACGTCTCTACTTGACCTTCACCTTGCCTCTGATCACAGTCTCCGTGCTCGACACCTGCACAACACAAGCCAAAGAACATGCGCATTATCCCAGTTGACAATCACTCATCACTCAGAGACTCGGCATACACCCATGTATCCGCAATCTCCCCCTTGATGAGTGCATTGTCAACTACCAACACAAATCATAATAGAAAGAAGGAAGGAAGAAGGAGGAAGAGAAAACTCGACCAAATGACCCAAAAGCATAGCAAAGCCGAAGAAGGTCAAGTGGAAAGAGCAAGACAACTTGGTCCCCAAAGACATGGGCAACGGCTCGACGCAACCAAGCAAAGCAAAGCTAGCCCTCAAGAAGAGGTAGAACAGGCTCAACACCGCTAGCAAATGCCAAATGAAAAATCGAGGCAAAATGCTAGTCCCTCAAGATAGAGGCACAGAGGCTTAGCACAACTAGCAAGAAAACTCGATACCAAAGCCTTACGGCAAACAAGAAGCAAAGCAAGCTCCCCCTTGCATGGTACACACAACGGATTCTTCTCCCCCTTAGTTGAACATGGGAGGCATGATTTGTCCAAATTCTCCCCCTTAGTTGAAAATGCACCATCAAGTAAAAGGAACCAGAGATAATTTTCTCCCCCTCAGAAAATGCACCAACAAAAGTGCCAACAAGAGAAGTTCTCCCCCTTCTAACATGCATATGAATCAAAATGCAAGTTAGCAGCTTCAGAAATATAGACAAGAGAATGCAAAGATGCTCTATACAGTATAGGTCCAATGACACAACTGAAGCGCACATACTAGCAAAGGCTCAAACTGATCACCACTTATGAAATATGAGCAAAGTGAGCAATTTTAACCAAAAAGGAGTCACCATCAAAATAGCACTAGACTAGTATAGACAGGAAGTCAAACAAGTGCTAAACATGTATACAAGGTGGACTACCCCTAGCAAAGTTCAATCACCATGCTATAGAATGAAACATAGACTTGTGTATCTAGATTTTATCGGAGTTGCAGCGGTTTGAATTACACAAGTTCAAATTTTAGCATGTGATTGCGAGAGGTTGAAAGCTTGTCTTGCCTAACTTTTCAACTGTGCGAAGCCTATGCAGAAGCAATCAGAAGCTTAAAGCAACAGTTTCGGTCATACACTACACAGCTCAAGTTTAACTCAAAGTGCAATGAGAAACTGTCTCGAAACTGTGATGTGTTGACAAGCAATCCCATCTCGATCTTTCTGATCCACTTAACTTGGTTCAAATTAGAGACAGTATATGAACAGACCAAGCAAGTGATCAACTCAGAACTAGAGACATAGCAACCTAGCATATATGAAAAGCACAAGTGTGATTTCAACATATTCTACACAAGCTAGTTGCACATCTCGATGGTGAACATTTGCAGATTTTAAGTTTATTACCAAGTTCACCATTTCAAAATAGCTCAGCTCATAGTATGGATTAGTGATCAGAAGGAGCATAAGCTACGGGCATCAACATAATGCATCGGAGCATATACTACACAGAGCATAATTACATTCTAATGATTATATCCATGAAGCTCAGAATGTAAAAGCGTATGCAAAAAGATGCAAGAAGAAACCAATTGAGGAAAAAGAGAACAAAATAAGACAAAAGAGAGGCGAAAAGTCAGTCTATGATACAAGAACCAAAATGTTTCCCCCATCTAAAAGGGGAAACACACACCAAGCTCACCCCTCAATCGATTAAAGGTTGATTCGTCCAAAGGCTTGGTGAAAATATCAGCCAGTTGATGATGAGTATCGACATGGCGAAGGTCGATATCACCCTTCTCCTGGTGGTCTCGCAAAAAATGGAAGCGCACATCTATGTGTTTGGTCTTCGAGTGAAGCACGGGGTTCTTAGCAACGCTAATCGCACTCATGCTGTCACAAAGCAAAGGAACACGAGAAAAGCTCAGACCAAAATCACGCAAAGTGGCCATCATCCAAAGCAACTGGGAACAGCAGCTAGCCGCAGCAACATACTCAGCCTCCGTGGTAGACTGGGCGACACTAGACTGCTTGCGAGAGGACCACGAAACAAGAGAAGAACGGATAAATTGGCAAGTCCCAGAAGTGGACTTGCGCTCAATGCGACAACCAGCAAAATCGGCATCGAATAACCGCAAAGGGAGAGGGTGGAGGAAGCTGAATACCAAATCCCGAACTCAGGTGTGAAACGAAGGTACCTGAAAATGCGCTTGACCGCCTGACGGTGAGAAGTGCGCAGCGATGCCTGAAAGCGCGTGCACAGACACACCGCGAACTGGATGTCCGGGCGTGTCGCCGTCAGGTAGAGCAGCGACCCGATCATGCTTCGGTACTCCTTCTGGTCCACAGCTTCTCCATCCTTGTCCGCATCCAGGGCCGTCGTGGTCGACATGGGTGTTGGAAGAGGCTTGGCCTCACCCATATCGAACCTCTTCAGCAAGTCCTTGGTGTACTTGCCCTGGTGCACAAATGTCCCTTCTCGGGATTGCTTAATTTGCAATCCGAGAAAGAAAGTCAGCTCGCCCATCATGCTCATCTCGAACTCCCTGCTCATAGTATCTGCAAACTTGGCAACCAAATCATGAGAAGAACCACCGAAAATGATGTCATCCACGTAAATCTGGACCAAGAGAGTGTCTTTGCCTTGCTTGAGGAGAAAGAGCATTTTATCCACACATCCCATTTTAAAACCCTTAGCAAGCAAAAAGGTTTTTAACCTATCATACCAGGCTCTAGGGGCTTGTTTCAAACCATATAAAGCTTTGTGAAGTTTGAAAACATGGTTTGGAAACTTGGGATTTTCAAAACCGGGGGGTTGCTCAACATAAACCTCTTCCTCTATGTAGCCGTTTAAGAAGGCACTCTTGACATCCATTTGAAAAAGTTTGAAACCTTTTGTCGGGGGTCCACAAAAGGGGTACCCCCAATCAACGCAAACTGATAGGTTAAACCTAGAACGCCGGTAAATAACAAACCTGACTAGTCTAACCCCTTAAAGAGACCAACCCCTCGAGGCCCACAACGCTGGCCCGCCAAGCCAGGTCTCGGGCGAACGTGCGCTCTCCGTCTCGCCCGAGTTCACCGAGCCAGGCCTCGGGCTGACGCCCGTTCTCCACATCGCCCGAGCCCTCCGAAGCCAGGCCCCGGGCGAGCGCCCCACTAAAACCTTGAGTCCTGGCATTTAGGGCTCGAGCCCCCCATAGCCGAACACCATACCTCGAGACCCCACGCGGGGACCTCGAGCCTCTCTGGCATAGCAGCCTATCCCTCAAGACGCTTATGCTTCCCTCGAGCGGCGCAGGCATCGGATGCCAGCCCCATACCGCGCATTTAATACATCCACCTACTCCAGTCACGTCCTCTGCAGCCCGACGTGTACCACAGTAACCAGGGCAGAGTCAAGTCTCGTTTTCACCACAAACATGGGCAAAAGGGCGCCAGTACGGCACTGTTAACCCATATCCTACACTGTTGCACGTCCAAGCCACGTCTCGAGGCCCGAATGCCCACTACTTGATCAATTTTCACGGGACTTGTCCATACCTGCAGGGGCTCGAGCCCCCCGTAGGCGCCACCTCGAGGCCGGCTCCACGCCCCTCGAGCCCTAACCACTTTCATGCTATTGGAAGACAGGTACCCCAAGATCCGGAGGGACCCCGCCGTGTCCTGTAAGTACCGGAATGGGTGCTGTACGGCTTATACATCGTCACGCCATGACGTCCGCGCCCGGGATGGAGGCCACGCCCCAAGGACGCCTCAACAGCAACGCCCACATTGGCTCCAGTGGCCCCGACAAGATAGGGTTCCTACCCCTCTCCGTATTGGGCATCGTACGCACCGACACCTGTAATACCCTTGTGTAACCCTGGCCTCGCCTTGCTCTATAAAAGGGGACACCAGGGCCCTCATTCCACGGTTACACAACTCCGAGAGACAACACCCAAGTCCACACACGCACACACTCGAGTCCGGACTCCGGTCCACGCTCATTGAGCTTGTATTCGCCCCTGTACAAGCACTTAGGTGCAAGTAATACAAGAACCTCCTCCCCCGCTGAACGTAGGGCCTTCTTTGCCCAAACCAGGATAAATCCTTGTGTCATCTTGCATCACCATCCAGGAAGAGAGCACGCGATCATATTACTCGTTGGTGCCATACCCCCGGGTTCGAAACACCGACAGTTGGCGCGCCAGGTAGGGGCCTTCGCGTGTCGAGTCGGTTTCTCGCTGTTTCCTGGATGGTGGGGCCTTCGCGTGTCGAGTCGGTTTCTCGCTGTTTCCTGGATGGCTGCTTCGACTCCTTCGTTCTCTGCCGGTGCCGTCATCTGGTTCGGGAGCCTCGAGTTCCTGGCCATCGACAACGGCAACGAGCGGACGTTGCTCTCCACGGAGGGCCCGAGTGGAGGGCGTGTCACGCCACCCCGTGCGAGGAGCGTGGCACGTCGCCCACACCACCACGCGTCGCCGCCCCATGAGCGGCGCCGTCGTCACCATCGTCGCTAGGCACAGGCGGTGCTAGCGGCGTACACCCACTTCCCCATGGCCGGCGCGGAGGTCCCGAAAAGGAGCCTGCCCGGCGCACGGCCGGAGACTTCCAGGGCGCGCCCGCGCCCACCCAGCGACTTCGCGTTCATCATGCGCACGGACCAGGAGCCAGGCCAGAGGCCTCCAAGCCGTGCACCGTCGACGCCACCCAGCCTCCTCCCGCACGGGGTGTACCGCGCTCGACGCCGGCGGTTCCCGTTCGGCCTCGACAGCTCCGCAGCAGCCTACGCCCGCCAGCTCAACGAGCGCCGTCGGGACCGACCGCCGGCTGGCCAGGAGGAGCGCCCGGGCGTGCTACTGCAGGCCATGGCCATCCTGGAGATCGTCCACCCCGCGTACATCGACCGCGGCTTCTCGCGAGCCATCGAGCCACCCCGGCGAGCCACCGTCGGAGAATGGTACCCCGAGCTGCGGTCCCAGCATCGGCCAAGGCGGCACGCCGTCAACAGCTCCGACTCCGACGAATACGACTACCACGACCCCGACCTCTGGGATCCCACCAGGGAGTGCTTCCAACTCGAGGGGGTCGTATGCGATACCGAGGACGAGGGCAACGACGGCAGGCCGGCGCTCGATCTAGAGGGCCCTAGCGACGTGGCCGCGGCAGGCAGATCACGTGTTCAGGGGAGGAACGAACCTCCAGCACCGGCTGCACCGCCTCAGCACGACGACGGCCGGGCGGCGCAACTCGCGCAGGTGCAGGAGGCAATCACCAAAGCCGAGGAAGAACGGCGACACCTGCTGCAGCTCCGGCAAACTCTGATGCAGGAACCAGCCCAGCCCCGAGGTGCCGGAGCTCGAGGTCGGGCTCGAGAGGTCCACCGGCGGATCCTCGAGGACGGGGCACCAGCACGCCCCGAAGTATGCTTCCCACGAGCCGGGCAGAACATGGTGGCGGCGGCAATGATGCTCCGTGATCTACCCGCCGTCTCCAACCCTGACGCCAGGCGCATGCTTGGGGAAATGAAGAACCTCCTTGAGACAGCCGCTGTGCAGCAGGCCGAGAGCTCGACGTCACGCCGGCGCGGAGCAGCCTCGGGGAAGCCGGCGGACACGCCCCGCAACGAGCGCGAGACATCCGTCCACCAGTCGGACGCCTCTCGAGCTAGGCCAGTCCGCGAACGGATCATCGACAACCGGCCACCTTGAGACCCCAATGACGCCCGCAACGACGTCAACCGACGGCACAAGGACAAGGGGGCCCAAGAGCGTGGCTATAGCGCCCATCGAGGGGGGCCCTACGACAGTGACGAGGACCGGCAAGTCCTCGAGCCCCCGGGCCCCAGAGTCTTCAGCCGGGCCATCCGCAGCTCAACCCTCCCCGACTGCTTCCGACCGCCGACCAACATCGTGAAGTATGACAGGGAGGTCGAGCCCAAGCTCTGGCTCTCGGACTTCCGCCTAGGCTGCCAACTGGGCGGAGCAAAGAACGACGACCGTGTGATCATACGCCAACTCCCACTTTACCTCTCGGACACGGCCCGCCGGTGGCTCGAAGGGCTCCCGCCGGATCGGATCGATGACTGGGCCGACCTAGTCAGGGTCTTCGACGGGAATTTCAAGGGGACTTGCATGCGCCCAGGCAACCCCTGGGACCTACGGTGTTGCAGGCAGGCGGCGGACGAGCCCCTCCGCGACTTTGCTCGGCGGTTCTCGAAGCAGCGCCTCAAGCTCCCCCACGTGCCTGATGAGGACGTCATCTCAGCGTTCCTCGCGGGCATGACATGCCAACAGCTAGTTCATGAGCTAGGACGCTACCGTCCTAGGACGGTCGAGGACCTGATGGATCGTGTCACCAGCTTTGCCTCAGGCGACGAGGCAGTGGGGGCCTTCTTTGGCCGTTCCATGGACAAAGGTAAGGCGGTGACCGCGCCGGAGGGCTCGAACAAGGGCAACGATGCCAAGAACGACAACAATAACGGCAACAAAAAGAAGAAGAACAAACGCAAAGGTCAGAAGGTGAAGCGCGACGCCAATGATGACGACGACGAAGAGGTGCTCGCAGGCGCCCTCGAGCCTATGAAGCCCCGAGGCCCCCCTGACGGGGCTGTTTTCGACCAGATGCTCGAGGACCCCTGCACTTATCATAGGGCCCCGTAAATCACAAGTTAAAGGACTGCCGGCTGTTGAAAGGCTACTACTCTAAGCTCGGCGATAAGAAAGAAGACGCGCCTAGGGGCAAGGATAACAATCGGCGCGGCGGTGGGGATGCGGACGGCAACTTCCCCCCGGTGCGCGACTGCTACATGATCTACGGGGGGCCGACCGTCGGGCTCTCAGCTCGAGAAAGAAAGAAGGAGCGTCGGGAGATCTTTGCACTCGGCCACGACGCCCCCCGGTATCTTGACTGGTCTGATGCGCCGATCACGTTCGACCGTGACGACCATCCGGACCGTGTCATAAACCCAGGGGCGTACCTCCTCGTCGTCGACCCTGTCATCGTCGACGTACGGTTCTCCAAGGTGCTGATGGATGGGGGCTCGAGCCTCAACATCATATACCTCGAGACCCTCGACCTCCTGGGGATTTCAGAGGGTCAGCTCCGACCCAGCGCCGGGGGGTTCCACGGAGTCGTACCAGGGAAGAAGGCCCACCCCCTCGGGCGCATCGACCTGCCGGTTTGCTTTGGCACGCCGGCTAACTTCCGCCAGGAGACGCTCACATTCGAGGTGGTCGGATTCCAAGGGACCTACCACGCCATCATCGGCCGGCCAGGCTACGCCAAGTTCATGGCGGTTCCCAACTACATGTACTCGAAGCTCAAAATGTCGGGGCCAAAAGGGGTCATCACCGTCGACACATCCTACGAGCACGCGTACCACTGCGACGTGGAGTGCGTCGAGCGTGGGGAGGCAAACGTCCAGCTCGACTCGCTCGAGGCCCTAGCTGCCCTGGCCACCGAAGAGGCCCCTGAAGTAAAGCGCCACGCTGGCACCTTCGAGCCAGCAGAGCACACCAAGCAGATACCCGTCGACCCGACCTCGACCAATGGCAAGACGCTGACCGTCAGTGCCAGCCTCGAGCCTAAATAGGAAGCAGTGCTCGTCGACTTTCTCCGCGCGAACATCGACATGTTTGCGTGGGGACCCTCGAACATGCCGGGCATACCGAAAGAAGTCGCCGAGCACGCCTTGGAGATCCAGGCCGGGTCCAGACCGGTGAAGCAACGCCTGCACCGCTTCGACGAGGAGAAGCGCAGGATCATCGGCGAGGAGGTGCACAAGCTTTTGGGGGCCGGGTTCATCAAGGAGGTATTTCACCCAGAGTGGTTAGCTAACCCTGTACTAGTTAGGAAAAAGAATGGAAAAATGCGGATGTGTGTAGACTACACTGGTCTGAATAAAGCATGTCCAAAAGTTCCATTTCCTTTACCTAGAATTGATCAGATTGTCGATTCCACTGCGGGGTGTGAAGTACTTTCATTCCTCGATGCGTATTCCGGCTACCACCAGATTAGGATGAAAGAATCCGACGAGCTCGCTACCTCTTTTGTTACGCCTTTTGGTATGTATTGCTACGTTACAATGCCCTTCGGCCTTCGAAACGCCGGGGCAACGTACCAACGTTGCATGCAGCATATCTTTGGCGAACACATAGGCAAAACCGTCGAAGCCTACGTCGATGACATCGTGGTTAAAACCAAGAAAGTCGGGAACCTCATCAGCAATCTCGAGGCCACGTTAAATGCCTCTGGGCCAAGAATGTGAAGCTCAACCCCGAGAAATGTGTCTTTGGTGTGCCTCGAGGCATGCTACTTGGCTACATTGTCTCACAACGGGGGATCGAGGCCAACCCCGAAAAAATCTCAGCAGTCACGAGGATGGGCCCACTTCAAGACCTCAAGGGCGTACAGAAAGTAACAGACTGCCTAGTCGCTCTCAGCAGATTCATCTCGAGGCTAGGAGAAAAAGCGCTACCCCTCTACCGCCTGCTGAAGAAGACGGAACGCTTCGCGTGGACTGTCGAAGCCGAGGAGGCCTTCACCAAGTTGAAGGGGTTGCTGACTTCCGCGCCAATCCTCGTGCCACCGCGACCGGCCAAGGGTGACGATCGCCCCGAGCCCCTCCTCCTCTATGTCGCCGCAACCACTCAGGTGGTCAGCGCGGTCATAGTCGTCGAGAGGCACGAGGAGGGTCATGCGTTGCCGGTCCAACGACCGGTGTACTTCACCAGTGAGGTGCTCTCCGAGGCCAAGGTCCGGTACCCGCACATCCAGAAGCTGCTCTACGGCATCATCATCACGAGGCGCAAGCTCCAGCACTACTTCCTCGCTCATCCCATAACGGTGGTGTCGTCCTTCCCCCTCGGTGAGATCATCAACAATCGGGAGGCCACGGGGCGAATCGCCAAGTGGTCCGCCGAACTAATGGGGGAGACCATCACCTACGCCCCGCGAAAAGCCATCAAGTCGCAAGCGTTGGCAGACTTCGTTGCTGAATGGACCGACACTCAGCTCCCGCCGGCGCAGATTCAAGCCGAGCTCTGGACCATGTACTTCGACGGATCCCTCATGAAGACGGGGGCAGGCGCAGGCCTGCTCTTCATCTCACCCCTCGGAGTCCACATGCGCTACCTGCTACGCTTGCACTTCCCCGCCTCCAACAACATCGCTGAGTACGAGGCCCTCGTCAACGGGATGCGCATAGCCCTCGAGCTTGGGGTCCGACGCCTCGACGTTCGAGGGGACTCGCAGCTCGTCGTCAACCAGGTCATGAAGGCCTCGAGCTCCATCGATCCTAGGATGGAAGCGTACTGCGGGGAGGTGCGCAAGCTAGAAGATAAGTTCCACGGCCTCGAGCTCAACCACATAGCTCGAAAGTATAACGAGGCCGCAGACGAGCTGGCAAAGTTGGCGTCCACGCGCGGCATCGTTCCGCCAAACGTCTTCTCGAGGGAGGTTTTCAAGCCATCCGTCAAAATCGGCCCGGGGGCTGGCCCCTCGACGCCACCCCTCGAGCTAGACACGGGGGCTCGACCTTCGACGCCACCCCTCGGGAATGACCCCTCGACATCCGCTGAGGCGATGCAGATCGACTCACCCGCCTCTTCTTCATCACGACCCCTCGACTGGCGGACGCCCTTCCTCGACTACCTGACGCAAGGCGTGCTACCAGAAGACGAGACAGAGGCCCGACGCATCGCTCGAAGGGCCAAGACCTACGTCATCTATGGCGACGAACGAGAGCTGTACCGTCGAAGCCCATCGGGAGTCCTTCAGCGCTGCATCCCCCTCGAGGAGGGACGCAGGCTCCTCGACGACATGCACTCGGGGGCTTGCGGCCATCACGCAGCGCCAAGGACCATGGTAGGGAACGCCTTCCGACAAGGCTTCTACTAGCCAACCGCCATGGGAGACGCCAAGCGCCTGGTCCAAGCTTGCCAAGGGTGTCAGTTTTATGCCAAGCAAACGCACCAGCCCGCGCACGCCCTGCAGATGATCCCCATTACTTGGTCGTTTACCGTCTGGGGGCTCGACCTCGTGGGTCCCCTCAAAATGACAACCGGAAAGTACATGCATGTGCTCGTGGCCATCGACAAATTCACCAAGTGGATCGAGGCCAAGCCCATAGGCGACCCCACCTCCGAGAAGGCCGTCGAGTTCATCGCAGACATCATGTACCGGTTTGGGGTGCCCAATGTCATCATCACCGACAATGGCACCCAATTTACGGGCAAAAAATTCACCAACTTCTGCGACGACAACAACATTCGCGTGACCTAGGCCTCGGTCGCATACCCTCAATGCAACGGGCAGGTTGAGCGCGCCAACGGCATGATACTCCATGGGCTGAAGCCGAGGCTGTTCAAGACTCTCAAAAATTTCGGAAAGGGGTGGGCCGCAGAGCTCCCCTCGGTGCTATGGGGCCTCAAGACTACGCCAAGTCGAGCCACCGGGTTCACTCCGTTTTTCCTAACCTACGGCGCCGAGGCTGTCTTGCCTACGGACCTCGAATACGGCTCCCTTCGACTTCGAGCCTACAACGAGCAAACCAGCGATGAAAGGCTCGCCAATGCCAAGGACCAGCTCGAGGAGGCCCGAGACGTGGCGCTCATCAACTCCGTGCGCTACCAGCAAACACTTCGACGCTACCACGACAAGCACGTGCGCAAGAGGGACCTGGCGGTGGGGGACCTCGTGCTTCGACGGCTGCAGGATAATCGAGGGCGCCACAAGCTTACCCCTCCATGGGAGGGCCCATACACCGTAGCTGAGGTGGTCAAGCCAGGAACATACAAGCTCTACGACGATCAAGGCAGAATCCTGGCGAACGCGTGGAATATATCTCAGCTACGTCGCTTCTACCCTTAAAGGCCTCGAGGCCTCATTCAATTTGTTGCTTTGTACAAACACGCCCAAAATGAATGAACAAACTCGTGCATTGTCTTTCATTTTGCTTAGCAACTTAAGGTAGCCTCGACCCTGCCATGCTCAGGGTCGAGCCTCCCTCGGGGGCTGACGGGGGGACCTCCCCCCCAGACTCCGGAAAAAACGCGTTTTCTTTTCAAAAATTTGACCCTCATCTCGACTCGTGCCTCGAGCGAACTAGCGACGTCTAAATCCTAAAATACCTTGAGCCTCCAAGGGTCGGGAGGCGTCGATGTAGACGGCCACCTACGCCCCCGGGCTACGGTACCCTACCTACGCCTCCCCTCGAGGGGCTCGCGACGTATCGAAGGAACACAGACTAAGCTAGCAGAAACTCGAGCTTGCAACAAAGAGAAGTGGTCAAATAAATTTGAGAAGAAAACAACTCCTTTAAAACAAACAAGTCATATATACGTACGGGTCTCGACGGACCCTCATCCATGTCATAAAATTCTTACAGGGGCCTCGACGCCCAAATTTGGCACGCAGGCCCTAATCTTCGTCGGTATGATACTCCTCCCCGAGGTCTTCCACGGCGGGCTCAGCCTCGACACCCGAGCTAGAGGGAGGAGGGTCCTCGACACCGCTGCTGGCGTCAGGAGGCAGCACGTCCTCCTCGAAGATCTTCGCGAGTGACGTCCCCGGCCTCTCCATCTTCTCCAAGATTTTGTCGACACGGCGGTTGTTCCACTCCTCGTCCTTCCTCTCAATCTCTATGAAGCCATTGGCGACAACGTGGACCGGGAAGCGGAAGCCGGAGCGGACGACCGCGAGCGTCTGCTTGACGCCATGGTGGAGAGCTTGCCGGACACGGTCCCGCGCCGCTACGTCGAGGAAGCACAAGGCGTCGACCAAGGCGTCGCCTCGGGCCACCGCACCTTCTGCCGCAGCCACCGGAGGAGCACCCCACATGGAGCCAAGCCGGTCGAGGGAAGTGCGAGCCCGCTCTGCCACCATCGTCTCATCTTGGAGTTGGTCCAAGAGAGCCTGGTTCGTCCCGCGGAGCTCCTCGACCGTCTTCTCGACCCCTGCGCAACAAACGAGGAAGAGTGAGACTGCGGCGTAACAAAAAACTTCGAGGCCCAAACAAGGACAAGGTGTAAGCCTCACCATTGCAGTGTTGCCCCAGTGCGGCGAGGTCGCTGGTAAGGCCCTCAGCGCGCTGCTCGAGCCTGCGCTTCTCGGCCAGCATAAGGAGCTTCTCGGACCTAAGCTCCTCAATCAACCTGCCCGCCTCCACGAGGGCCAGATCCTTTCGGATCACCTCCTGCCGCGCCGCCCCCTCGGCAGCTCGGGCGGTGGCGACACCGCTCTCAGCGTCTTCGACCTCCTTCTTCGCCGCCTCCGCTGCGGACCGAGCGGCGGCGGCATCGCATTGAGCATCCTCGGCCTCTTTTCTCGCGGCCTCCGCTGCGGTTCGGGCGGTGGCGGCCTCGCCACAGGCGTCAGCGGCCTCCTGCTTCGCCGCCTCAGCTTCAGCCCGGGCGGAGGTGGCCTCGCTTCGGGCGTCCGCGGCCTCCTTCCTCGACGCCTCGAGAGCGGCGGCGGCCTCCTCCTTGGATCGAGCGACCTCACCTCGAGCCGCTCGGACCTCCGCCTCCGCCTCGTTGAGCCGGCTCGCCATTTGGGCGTTCCGGCTCAGCTCAGCGCGGAGATCTCGAAGCTCCGCCTCAGCCCTCGCAAGGGCGGCCGACACCTGCGCGGACCGGCCCGCCTCCTCGGAGCAGGACCGCTCCGCCTCCGCCATGAGCTCGGCCACCTCCCGGAAGATGGACCGCACCTCGCGCGGGGCCCCCCGCTGGACCGGTTGCTCGACGGAGACCATGGCGAGGGACGGGCTCGGCGCGTCGGGAAACGGCCATACTGGTCGGTCAAGCTCGATGTCGGGCAGATCCTCTTCCGCCCCGAGCTGCCCCAGCTGTGGCCCGCCGCCCGACGGCACGGGCCCCGGCTCTTCCCTGGCCGGGTCCTCCGGCGTCTTGTCAGCGCTAGCCGGCGCCTCGGGCGCCTCCACCATCGTCAAGCCCGCGGCGAGGAGCGGCCCCTGCTCCAGCTCGTTCAGGAGGTCCTCCACCGTCGGCTCCTTCTCCGCCAATGCCTCTCCCCCCTTTCCCTCCTCCACAGCCCGGCTCGTGTCGGTCGGGGCCTCGAGGGGCGCGGTCTCCTCGGCCCCAGACACCGGCGGGGCCGTGCTCGCCCCAGGCGCTTCCCCCGGAACAGCCGTTGTAGTGGGGGGAAGGGTGGCGCTCCTGACTGACGCCATCGCGGGAGGAGGAGGGGGAGGAGGCAGCGCCTCAGTGGGCGTGGTAGTGGCGGGCTCGACACCGCGAGCTGCGGCCCCTGCAATACGAGATGACAGCGATATGAGAATCAGGAAGGATGCCTCGACCCCTGTGGTCGATGGCGACGGCCTCACCAAAATTTGCGACGATCATCTGGCCTCCTTGAGCCATGGCAGCTCGAGCCTTCTCCAGCCAAGCGGCTTCTCTAGCGGAGGAAGGTGCCATACCTCGAGGTGCTTGTGCCTCGATGGGGCTCGAGGTCTTGGCCCGCTTGGACGCAGCGAGGTCCACCTCCTGGTAGGAGCGCTTCCCCCTGAGAAACCAGAGATGGCATGCATCATCAAAAGTAAAGAGGTAAAGCCTCACTACCGACGAGACCCAAGAAAACTACTCACCCGAAGCGGCGGCTGGCCTTCTTCCCGGAATCGCCGGACCCACTCGGGGGCTTCGAGCCCACCCCACGGCTCGAGCCCTGCGCCTGGGCCGTCTCCACAGGGCTGGGATGGGGGGAGGGCTCCCGACGCCTCCCATGGCTCGACCTCGAGGGAGAGCCCTCCTTCCGCCCCACATCGCGGGAGGGCGACCGTACCTCCCTCGTGCTGTCGTCGTGGCGCCTGCCCCGGCGCGGGCTCCGGGACCTGCTCCGGCGCTCGCGCTGGCGGTCGCGCCCTCCCGCGTCCGCTTCTGTGTCCCGGCGGCGATGGACTCTGGGGACACTCACGCCCCTGGTCACGAGACGCCCGGGGGCTCCCTCCCCGACGCTCGCGATGGTGCGGGCTCGACGCCTCCTCCTGACGCCCGCCCCTCCGCGGGCTCGACCCCGACCTCGATGGCTCGCGGCGGTCGGACCCGGAGCCCCTCCCGATGTGGTCACTGCCCCTCGAGGCTCGGCCCTTCTCGAGACCTCCCGCCTGGGCTGACGCGGGGGCGGCCTCCGTTGGTGCTGTGGCGGAGGCGCTCTGGGTTCGGGGCTTCCTCACGACCGGGGGCACGTCCGGCGCGGAGCTCAACAGGCCTCGGGCGCCCGACGAGGCAGGGATTGGCGCCGCCTTCCGCGGCTGCGTCCCGCGCGACCCCTTCGCCGGGGGGACCTCCACTATACCCTCCTGCACAGAGGAGTGGTCAGCCCGGATGTCGACGACCCCGGCGCGCCTCAAACGCACATCCATCCCCTCGTCCTCACTCTCGTCATCATCATCGTCCTCTTCCTCCGAGCTCGAGGAGCTGAGCTCGGGGGACTCATCTCCAGGTCACCGGTTGCGACGAGCCTTCGCCAGCCTCTGCTCCCGAGCCGACCGGCGCAAGTTTTTGTTTTTTTTCTTTCTTCTTTCTGGCATCCTTTCTCTCTTTGTCTTTTTGAGCAGAGAGGCGCCTCACCTGTGTTCCCGCGGCGTCCTCCCTCACCGGGGGCCTTGATGCGCGACAAGTAAACGCCCCCTACGAGGAAGAAGAAGCTCGATGAGAAAAACTACGAGGAAAGCGAACGAGGTTCGAAGAAAGGGAGAGGAGGAGGGGGCTCGAGACAGCCTAACTCGAGGGTGGCTCACCAGGACGAGGCACCCCTCGTCGGGTGCCATGATGATCAGGTCGGCCTCCTCTGGGCGGAACGTCCCCTGAACGGTGAGCGTCATCCGAGAGGTAGCCTCGTTCCGAGGCAGCCTCTCCTCGGCCATCCTCGATTGGTTCAATGCCTCGAGCGAGGCGTTTGGCCCCATCTCAAACATGAGAAGGGGGCGGTCCGCCAGAGGGAGGACCCTCCGCTGATGGAACGCCCAGATAACCGCCTGGACAGTCAGCTTCTTGTCCTCCACCAGCGTCCGCATCGTGTTCATCAGCGGCAACAGGTGGTGCTGCCTGTCCGCCGCGACGCCCCAGTTCCACTTCTCTGGGCGATGGGTGATGACCCTGCCGGTGTACTGCGGAAGAAGCCCATCCACATTCCGCAGGTAGAACCAGTGGTCCTCCCACCCCGCCTGGTTGGTGGACAGCTTGTAGCGAAGGTAGTCGCGGGGAACGTTGGCCGACGAAGGCCCGGTCCTTGCGGTGATGGTGAGGGAGCCCATGCGCGCGAGCCTCCTCCCGCTCGGCTTTGCAGCCTTGTTGAAGAGCTCGCCCCGGAAGAGGTGGACGAACATCTCCCAGTGTGGCTCAATCTTCAAGTACCCCTCGCACACGGCGGCATAGATGGCGGCGTGCGAGATGGAGTTGGGGGAGAAGTGCTGCAGCTCCACCTCGAAGTGGTGGGCCAGCCCCCGCATGAAGCGGCTCGGCGGGACGCCGAGCCCTATACGGTGGTAACGCGTGAAGCTCACCACGTACCCCTCCGGCGGGTGCGGCTCCCGGTGGTCCGCCGACGGGAGAATCCACCATGCAGGGCCCCCCTGCGGGTTGGGACGGAGAAGCCCCCGCTCCACCAACGTTTCCAGCTCCTGCTGCGTCACCTTCGTCGGACTCCAATCTTCAGGCGGCAACACTTGGGCGGCCATGGCAGCGACGGCGCGGATCTGAGCGGCGGACGGACGGCCGGGAAGATTCCCAATTGTTAGCTCGAGGGAGAGGACGCGTGGAGGCTGCGGCGGCGGTGAAGGCGAAGGCAGAGTAAAGGGTTCCTTTTCCCCTTTTTTGATATTTATAAGGGAAAACCCCAACAGGCGAGGCGTCCCACGGCGACGAAAAAGGTAACCGCATAGCATTTAATGCGCCCACCTAACCACGTCTCGAGCCGGATGCAGGGTACACGCGGCAGCTCTCCATTCGCTCCACTACCCGGGCCCGCCATGACCGTCGCTCCGGCTTCGCGTCCGCCGCCCTCCCTGACGGTTTCCGCCTAAAAAGGCGCGCCCAATGGGCAGAAGGATTCCCAGACGACGAAGGCTTCTTCACGAAGGTAAAAACGGACCCCGGCCCTAAGCCTCGAAGCAGCGAAGGCTGGCCCTCAAAGAGGGTTCGACAGCCGGCTTCGAGCACCCGAGTCAGGGACACCAAGGGGCGCCACTCGCGGCATCACTCGAGGGCCAAGCCCTCGAGGCCCCTCACGTGTATCCAAGGCAGGGAGCACGACGTGCAGTGAGATCCCCTCGGAGGGAGGCATCGAGCCACCGGGCCCTATCGAATGGACCCGGCACTCCTGCAGACTGAGCACCCATGCTTTATGAGATCGCCTCCGGGCTACAGTCGACCCCTATCGAACGGGGCACGAGGTCTCACTTGGATTCCCCGTTACCAGCTCACCGGGAACCTCAATACTCGCCCGCTCGTGGTAGTACGAGGCATCCCACCTCACATCCGATCGAAAGGACTCGCGGGATGACAAGCCAGGGCAACCGGCGTGCCGGACAGCTCGAAGAGCCGGCCGGCCGGTTTAGCTTGGCACCCCTCGATGAAAGAGGGTCTAAAAAACTCGGGGGCTCGACGCTCCCGGACCTAAAAAACGCAACTAAAACTCGCAAAAAGCCCACGAGGGAGTTCAAACCACTCCCCCGTGGCCTCGGGGGCTACACCCGCGGGTGTCGCTCGCACGACACCCACGGAATCAAAACGACCAAACCCTCGGGACCAGTTAGCTAACCCTCGAGATCCCAGTCGGGAGTCCCTGCTCGATTGCAAGCACTCGAACAAGGGCTCGGGGGCTACTGTCGGGGGTCCACAAAAGGGGTACCCCCAATCAACGCAAACTGATAGGTTAAACCTAGAACGCCGGTAAATAACAAACCTGACTAGTCTAACCCCTTAAAGAGACCAACCCCTCGAGGCCCACAACGCTGGCCCGCCAAGCCAGGCCTCGGGAGAACGTGCGCTCTCCGTCTCGCCCGAGTTCACCGAGCCAGGCCTTGGGCTGACGCCCGTTCTCCACCTCGCCCGAGCCCTCCGAAGCCAGGCGCCGGGCGAGCGCCCCACTAAAACCTCGAGTCCTGGCATTTAGGGCTCGAGCCCCCCATAGCCGAACACCATACCTCAAGACCCCACGCGGGGACCTCGAGCCTCTCTGGCACAGCAGCCTATCCCTCAAGACGCTTATGCTTCCCTCGAGTGGCGCAGGCATCGGATGCTAGCCCCATACCGCGCATTTAATACATCCACCTACTCCAGTCACGTCCTCTGCAGCCCGACGTGTACCACAGTAACCAGGGCAGAGTCAAGTCTCGTTTTCACCACAAACATGGGCAAAAGGGCGCCAGTACGGCACTGTTAACCCATATCCTACACTGTTGCACGTCGAAGCCACGTCTCGAGGCCCGGATGCCCACTGCTCGATCAATTTTCACGGGACTTGTCCATACCTACGGGGGCTCGAGCCCCCTATAGGTGCCACCTCGAGGCCAGCTCCGCGCCCCTCGAGCCCTAACCGCTTTCATGCTATTGGAAGACAGGTACCCCAAGATCCGGAGGGACCCCCGCCGTGTCCTGTACGTGCCGGAATGGGTGCTGTACGGCTTCTACGTCGTCACGCCATCACGTCCGCGCCCGGGATGGAGGCCACGCCCCAAGGACGCCTCAACAGCAACGCCCACATCGGCTCCAGTGGCCCCGACAAGACAGGGTTCTACCCCTCTCCGTATTGGGCATCGTACGCCCCGACACCTGTAATACCCTTGTGTAACCCTGGCCTCCCCTTGCTCTATAAAAGGGGACACCAGAGCCCTCATTCCATGGTTACACTACTCCGAGAGACAACACCCAAGTCCACACACGCACACACTCGAGTCCGGACTCCAGTCCACGCACATTGAGCTTGTATTCGCCCCTGTACAAGCACTTAGGTGCAAGTAATACAAGAACCTCCTCCCCCGCTGGACGTAGGGCCTTCTTTGCCCGAACCAGGATAAATCCTTGTGTCATCTTGCATCACCATCTAGGAAGAGAGCACGCGATCATATTACTCGTTGGTGCCGTACCCCCGGGTTCGAAACACCGACACCTTTGGATGCAGCAAAAGCCAAGAGTATCCTAATAGCCTCCAAAGGAGCTATAGGAGCAAAAGTCTCCTCATAGTCTATCCCCTCCTTCTGACTATAGCCTTTCGCTACAAGCCTGGCCTTGTTTCTAACAACGTGTCCATCCTCTCCTTGCTTGTTTTTGAAAACCCATTTTGTCCCAATAGGCTTACAGTCTGGAGGAAGTGGAACTAAAACCCAAACCCGATTTCGCTCAAAGTTCTCTAACTCCTCATGCATGGCATTGACCCAATCGGGATCCGTCAAAGCGTGTCCAACATCTCGGGGCTCAAAATCAGCAACAAAAGCAGAATGAGCGAAGTGAGAGATTTGAGACCTGGACCGAGTGACCCGTTCGTCAATGTTGCCGATCATCTGCTGAGGAGGATGCTGGCGCTGGATGTGTCGTGGCGCCTCCCTTGCAGAGGTGATCTCCCCCTCAACAGCAGCTGGTGCCTCCTCGGGTACAAATGGTACCGCTCGGGCTGGCGGATCCCACGACCCCCAAGAAAAAGATATGTCAGGGCCGTGAGTCGTCGTAGAAGCCGCTCCTTGTGGCAAAGCAGGTGGAGGGGGTGCTGGATCATCCATACCTTCAGCACCCTCATCCTCGTCATCAAAAAAAGGCTCACCAACCTCATGATCACCTGCATGCTCAAAACGAGAAGAAGGACAAACCATGGTCTCGTCGAAGGTGACATCTGATGTCTCCATGACTCGGTTAGTGTCAAGGTTAAGTACACGATAAGCTCGAGTGTGAGTGCCATAACCCAAAAACACACCGTCAGAAGAACGAGACTCAAACTTGTCCAAGTTGCCCTTTTTGAGTATAAAACAATGGCAACCAAAAACTCGAAAATAACTCACCTTGGGCAGTTTTCCAAAACGCAACTCATAAGAAGTCTTTTTCAAGAAAGCTCGGAGAAAAATGCGATTGGAAATATAGCATGCAGTGTTCATAGCTTCGGCCCAATATCGCCTAGGAGTCCTATGCTCATCGAGCATCGTCCTGGCCATCTCTACAAGGGTCCGATTCTTCCTCTCCACAACACCATTTTGGGGCGGTGTGTAGGGGGAAGAAAACTGATGCTCTAATCCCAAAGAGTTACAAAACTTCTCAAAATCCGAATTCTTGAATTCGGAACCATTATCACTCCGAATTGCTCGCATTGAGTTCAAAGGGAACTCATTCTGAAGACGCAAAATCAGATTGCGAGCAAAGGAGAAAGTCTCAGTCTTCTCAGCTAAAAAGAAGACCCACGAATATCTCGAAAAGTCGTCAACAACAACAAGCACATACCGCTTCCCCCCAACCGAGCTCACCCGAGCCGGACCAACAAGGTCCATGTGCAAAAGCTCTCCAGGGCGCTTGGTCATGACCTGAGTCACTGGATGGTGGGGAGCGGCAACCATCTTCCCATGTCTACAAGAGTGGCAAACAAGATTCTTCTCCATAGATAACTTGGGCAATCCTCGGATTAGGCCAAGTGAACTAAGTCTTGCAAGCAAGTCAAAACTCAAATGTCCTAGTCTCCTATGCCACTTCCAAAGATCAGAAGAAGAAGGTCCAGCCACAAGACAACGAGAAGTGCCAAAAGACTCCGAGAAATTCGCACGAAAGACTTTTCCAAAGGGCGAAATCAAACACACAAGATTGCCCTGAGGATCCAAAATACGACTGAGATTCGGTTTAAAACGAATCTCATAGTCATCATCGAAAAGTTGCGAAACAGAAAGAAGGTTAAAATGCAAGTCAGAAACAAGAGCAACATCGCGCAACACAAAGTGCTCATTAACTCGCACCGACCCACGAGACAAAACCTTACCTTTGCTATTGTCGCCAAAGGTGATAAACTCCTTTCCGGCGACCGGACTAAGACTGGAGAACCACTTGGCGTTTCCGGTCATGTGCCTCGAGCAACCGGAATCCACCAACCAAACATTCTCCAATCGTGTTACCTACATCAATAAACAGACATAGGGTGAGCATACGGTCCACACTGGGGTTAATGAAGTAAGGAGAAAACCAGTGTTAGGCCGACTGCTCAAAAGAACGGTTAGCAGAAAAACCATTCCTAGCATGTCTACGAGAGGAGCGATCACCGCGCTGAGGAAAACATGGTCCGCTGGGGAAAGATCGCTCACCGCGATACTCAAAATGCGGTGGCGGAAAGCGCTCAACTACAAAGCCACCGCCACAGAGTCCATAGCCTACAACTGCAGGCTCCCGCCGGGCACATCCTCTCCTCTGCTGCCTAGGCCTAGGAACTTGAGGTTCTGGACCTCTAGGCCTAGCAGCTCTCCTCGGAACATTCGGCACATGTACATCATGGAAAGGATGGTACAGGTCCGGGTTGTTCATCTCCCTAGCACGGCGCGCCTCTCTCTTGCGCCGAAAGCAAAACTCACTCAAGTGTCCATGTCTCCCACAATGCTCACAATGGTACCTCACTGCTCTCAAAGGGGGTTGTTGGTACACACGGTCGTGGGAGTGGATCACTTTGCCCTTCTGTGGCATAAGCTCCTCCTAGATGGGTGGCATGGTGTCCAGCTTGTTCTTTAGGTGGTTGGGTTTGGGATGCCACACTTGGTTCTTGGGTGGAGCTCTCGGAGGTTCCTCAAACACTCCATCCTTGGTGTTAGGCTTGAGAGGCTCTTTGGGTGGAAGCTTGGTAAGTTTGGGAGTAGTGGTGGAGTTGGGCTTCTCACTAGGGTTCAAACCACTCGACTCTCCAATCTTCCCAAAAGCTGAAACATCAACGCCCGGAGCAAAACCTACACCAGCACCTCCAGCAGCTCGCTTGAATTGGGAGATCATCATCCCGAGCTGCGGCTCACCACAAGACACCCATGACAAGATGGTCCAAAGGTATGTGTTTTCTTCCTCGGTTTGCATCTTGTCATGCTTCACATTAGCGATCTCCATCTCCAAACCCTCACAAAGAGCACACCTAGCCACACATGTGTTTCCTGAGTTGGCCTCTTCAAGAGACACAATCTTGGCATTCTTCTCTGCCAACTCAGATTGCAAGACAGGACAAGTCTTGCACGCACCCAACAGCGAGGGTCTAGCCTTCAGCTCATCCACCTCTCCTACCAGAGCAGTATACTTACCTCTCAAAGTGAGAAGGTCAGTCATGTGCTTGGTGCACATCTCACGCTCGGCCTCCTCAGACACGACCACGGTGGACTTGGCAAACTCAAGCTCCCTCACCATGTCCTCCCACTTCTGCCTAAACTCCTTGCGCTCTCTAGCGGCACGCCTAAGCAGCTTATCCTGACTAAGCAAGGCGGCAATAAGCTTCTCGACCTCAGCAGAAAGCTCATCGTGGGTGAGAGATACCTGGGAGGTGTCGTCGTCGTCGTCGTCCCGAGGAGTGTCACCGCCGACCTCCTTGCCGAGGGCCATGGTGCAGAAGCCCTCGTCATCGGCGAAGAAGCAGAGGCCGTTGAGCTTGTCTTCGATCCTCTTTTTCTTCTCGGACTCGTCGTCGCTTGAGGAAGCGGAGTCATCGACGTCGCTGAGCGTGGCGAAGAAAGCACGCTGCTCAGCCTGGGCCTTCTCCAAGTACTTGGTCTTGATGTACTCCTTGTTGAAGCCGCCCTTCCGCTTGTGCCTCGCGGGGACGTACTTCTCCTTGCGCTTGCCGGAGTCGTACTTGTGCCCATGATCGCGCTTCCCAGAATGCTTGTTCTTCTTGGGACAGTTGGCGATGAAGTGGTCGAGGTCGCCGCACTCGAAACAGCCCGAACGTCCTCCTCCACGGCGACGGTTCGTGCGGTTGTTGTGGAACCGCGAGAACCGGTTGGCAAGCAAAGCCAACTCGTCGTCTCCCAAAGATTCCAACTGCTCCTCTGTGACCGAAAGAAGGGAATGCAAAGCAAATCCTCCAGAGGGTTAGCAGAAGAGCCAGAAAGCAAAGCCATCGATGGGCCAGAAGGATTTTCATAAGAAGCCCCCGCCATGGCATCGATCTCACTGGACTTGAGCTTACTGAAGAGCTCGTCGCACGTGAGGGTCTCATAGTTAGGTGATTCGATGATCGCCTGAACCTTGGAATCCCACACCGACCGATCAAGAGTATGGAGTAGCTTCAAAGCAATCTCATGATCGTCGAAAGGCAACAGCTCCTTATTAGCCCTCATCCTGTTGACAATCACCTGAAAGCGAGCGAATAAACTTTCTATGCTCTCGCCAGGCATATGTCGAAAGTTCTAATACTCTCGCTTGAACGACTCGTAGAGACGGGTTTTGACTTGAGAGGTTCCCTCATGAAAGCGCATGAGGGTAGCCCAAATCTCCCGAGCCATAGCGAGGTGAGAAACACGATCAAACCCACTCATGCTCAAACATGAGAAAAGAGCATTACGTGCTCGGCTATTGGCATCATGATCATCGATCTGATGCTGAGTCACAAGAGCAGCCAAGACAATGTAATCGGCATAGTTGCAAATATCCCAAATTGAAGCACCCAAACTCTGCAGATAGGCCGACATGCGTATCTTCCAATACGCATAGTTCATCCCATCGAAAAACGGCGGTTTGCCCACGCCACGATCCATGTCGCCTTCTGTGGATCTGGAACCGGCTAAGGTGGAAGATCCTTAACCTGCTCCGATACCAATTGAAGGACCGAGAAGCAACTAGAAAGCGACAAGAGGGGGGTTGAATGGGAGCTTCAAAATTTCCTTTCGGAAACTAGTAGCCACTGTCCCGAGAATCACCCCGAAAGACAAACCCTAGAGCTTGCTAATGTCCACGACCCTAGATGTAGGGTGGATGCTTCCAAGAAGCACAGTGGGACACTACACAACTCTAGAAAGCCAACGCAAAAGACGGAAACCAAACCCGACAACAAACGACTGAACTGCGGACAAAACTGCACAGAACAGCAGTGACCGGACTCTGAGTGCGTCCGGTCAGGAGGCACCGGACGCGTCCGGTTAGACAAAGACGATTCTGGAACCTTACTGTTTGAGACCGGACTCACTGCCTCTATGCGTCCGGTCGAAGCCCTAGCGTCCGGTCACAAAAACTCAAGCAGGTGAACAGTAGAAGTGCCGAGTCCGGTCACAAAACAACTGGTGCGTCCGATCAAAGTCCAGAGAAACACAGTGAACATTCAACGACCGGACTCATGTTGCTTGCGTCCGGTCGATCCGATGGGTGCGTCCGGTCACCCCGACAGCACACTGTTTGTTCACCGATCCAACTCTTTCTCACCCAAAACAAATCCTCTAGGGATCAAACTTGGTGAGAAGAGTCACAAGGAGGATAGTGAGCTATCTCTAGGAGATCATGGCTCAAACCTATCTCCAAATCGATGAATCGAAGAGTTTCGGGGGAAGAGAGAAAAATTTGATCCAAAAAAATGAAATCGATCGATCTCCTAGACCGTGAGGTTAGAGGTGAATTCCTTCGGTGGAAAGAAGTGCCTCACGATCTAGAACAACTTGGTTCAAACGGATTTGCAAAAGATGAACCGAGCAAAGAGATCAAGCGATGGGAAAAACGTGGAGAAAAGGATTCCGCGAAGAACATGAAAGAAACGCGAATCACAACCACGAGATTGCAACCGTGTGGCTACCACACGCTACAACAGTGAGGATACAGCCTCACTTCCTCAAAATCTCTAGTACACAGAGGTATGGTTCTCTGCGGATCTCAGCTAGCTACAGCAGGGGATTGGGAGAGCAGGAAACCCTAGAAGCAAAGAGTAAAATGACTGAGATAAATGGGGAGGTGGGTGTCTCCACCTACTTATCCTAATACTAACTATTCCTAATTCCCACTCTACCCCTAACTACTTACAGAGCAAACCAGCTAAACCCTAAGGTTATTCTGGACCAACTCAGTGGTAGGTGGATCCGATGGCCACGCCTGCACAACTCGTAGCGTTGCCTCGACGCAACCTCCCGATTGCCGCCACGTGCCGCCCTCGCTCTGCACCCCCGGTTTTGTGGACCAAACGGGGAAACCAGCCTTTCTAGCCAACCCCCGGTTTTGAGGCCCAAACCGGGAAACCCGCCCACCAGCATCTGAGTTTTGAGGCCCAAACTCAGCAAACCCGCAGCACCCAGGTTTTGAGGCCCAAACCTGGAAACCGTCCTCAGCCCGAGTTTTGTGGCCAAACTCGGAAACTGTCCACGCCTAGGTTTTGAGGCCCAAACCTGGAAACCGTCCACTCGATGGTTTTTCCCTGGCTCTACCACCAAACAGAAGCCGTAGAGGGGATGCACCGCCCGTGCACCCCATCCACCGACACGTGTCCCCAGGTCCTCGACCCAGGCAACACCGTGCCCGCAAGTCTCCGCTCGTCGCTGTCCCAGGCTGCCAGCCACTACAGCTGATCCTTGGGCCACCGGTCCCTCAGTCCAACCTCACGTCCGCCCTTTGCCACTCTCGGTCCATCGGCACGGCACGTCTCTACTTGACCTTCACCT
Organism: Coix lacryma-jobi var. lacryma-jobi; assembly: GCA_009763385.1. NCBI lineage: Eukaryota > Viridiplantae > Streptophyta > Magnoliopsida > Poales > Poaceae > Coix > Coix lacryma-jobi. The sequence continues at coordinate 131,464,064 of CM019826.1, forward strand.
TGCCTCTGATCACTGTCTCCATGCTCGACACCTGCACAACACAAGCCAAAGAACATGCGCATTATCCCAGTTGACAATCACTCATCACTCAGAGACTCGGCATACACCCATGTATCCGTAGGATGGTACATGTCCGTGTTGTTCATCTCCTTTGCACGGCGCGCCTCTCTCTTGCGCCGAAAGCAAAACTCACTCAAGTGTCCATCTCTCCCACAGTGCTCACAATGGTACCTCACCGCTCTCGAAGGGGGTAGTTGGTACTCACGGTAGTGGGTGTGGATCACTTTGCCCTTTTGTGGCATAAGCTCCTCTTGGATGTGTGGCATGGTGTCTAGCTTGTTCTTGAGGTGGTTTGGTTTTGGAGCCCATGATTGTTTCTTGGGTGGAGCTCTCGGAGGTTCCACAAATACACCATCCTTGGTGTTAGGCTTTAGAGGCTCTTTGGGTGGAATCTTGGTAAGCTTGGGAGTAGTGGTGGAGTTGGGCTTCTCACACGGGTTCAGACCACTCGACTCACCAATCTTCCCAAAAGATGAAGCGCACTCAACACCCTGAGCAAAACCTACACCTGGACCTCCAGCAGCACGCTTGAACTGGGAGATCATCATCCCAAGCTGCGGCTCACCACTCGACACCCATGACAAGATGGTCCGAAGGTATGTGTTTTCCTCTGAAGGACAGAAAATGCTATAGCAAGGCGACCAGAGGGGGGGTGAATGGGAGCCTAAAATTTCTTCTCAGAAATTACGGCCTCTGTCCCAACAAAATCAACCCCAAAAGCTTCGGACTCAAACACGATGCCCACGACCCTAGAAAGAGGGTGGATGATCCCTAGGATCACAGCGAGGCACCGCACAAGGGAGCAAACCAAAACCCCCAAAACTCCACGTCAAGTTCGGACCCAAAAGACCACTCCCAAACGTAGATAGAGGGCTACGTCGGGATTTCTCCAAATACCGATGCTAACGCGTAGCAAAGATATGTAGAGAGGTTCCTAGGTGAACTCTAGGAGCAAACGAGAAGTCCGGAAGCGAAGCGGAAAAGCCGCGAGGGCAAACGCACTAAATCTGCACAAACTGCAGGTTGCCGGACTGTCTGCCGTCAGGCTCCTGGACTGTCCGGTGAGAGCCGGACTGTCCGCCACGAGGGGGCCGGACTGTCCGCCGGCCAAGCTGCAAAAACAGCAACGTTGCTGTAAACCCCTACGCGACTCACGGATTGTCTGCGCCTTATACGGCGGACTGTCTGCCGGTCAAAGTGACCGTGAGCAGTGCGCACTGCGCTGTTCAGGTCTGGCCAAGCCCGATGGCCGGACAGTCCACCACTGGGGGGCCGGACAGTTCGCCAATGACCAGAGACCCCCAAAAACACCACAGGACAAAACCAAAATCGATTGGATCTTCACCAAATCGAATGGGGCTTCAACCAAACTTCTCCCAAGTGTTCTTCTATGTGTTGGGAAGCTAATCCTAGGATATCATCGCATCAACCCAACTATATCAAGAGAAATCCGAAGAACACTAGAAAAGGGGAAGAGAGAAGAACAAAAACGATTTCGGCCCGATCTACTTGTTCGTGAGGATAGAGATGAATTCCTTCGGTGGAAATGTTCTCCTCACATCAAAGAACAAGTTGATTCAAACGGAATCGCAAAAGACGCAGCATAGAGGGAGATCGGGGGAGGAGAAAATCATGGAGAAAAGAAGAACGCGAAGAACAAATTCAAAACGCGAATTCAACCACGAAATTGATCCTTGGATTAAGAGGAATGGATGATTCATTAATCACTTGGTGTCGGGCTACAAGCCAATCCTAGCAACACAAAGCTTGGATGGCAAAAAGCTCAAGAACAAGAGCCAACTCTCCCTAACCCTAGCCTTCTCTCACAGGAACAAAATGAGAGAGACACCACCAAGAATTCCCCAAGGATGCGGCTGCCCTAGCAGCCCCCCTCATATATATAGGCGCACGTCCGAAGACCAAAATGCCCTTACATTAAGCACTCAACCCAAATACCCCCCAGGGGTAAAACCGTCTAGTCCTGACGATCTTCATCCGACGTCCACGCCCGCACATCCGGTAGCTTCGCCTCGACGCGACCTCCCTGATGCCGCCACGTGCCGCCACCATCGACCACCGCGCCTACTCGTGGATAGCTTCGCCGCCGCGCCAGCCTCTCCACGCCGCCACGCGTCGACCGTCCTTTTGGACCTTCCCCCGGTTTTGAGGCCCAAACCGGGAAACCTGCCAGCCCAGGTTTTGAGGCCCAAACCTGGAAACCGTCCTCGCCGAGTTTTGAGGCCCAAACTCAGAAACCGGCCACCCCAAGTTTTGAGGCCCAAACATGGAAACCATCGATGGTAGCTTTTTGAGGCTCAGCTACCGAACCCGCACCGTAGACGGGATGTGGTTCGCACACCCCGACCACCGGCACCGATGCCGATGCATGTCCAGCCTCCACGCCGGGCACAACGCCTTCGCCATCCTCCTTGACTCGGCCGATGGCACTTGCACCGCACGCAAGCCCGTGTCCGACCTCCCGCCAAATGTCACGACGCCACGTCCTCCTCCCGACTCGGCCGATGCATCGCACATCCCATGTGCTTTCGCTCGCCGATGCCACGTGCTAGCTACAACGGCTGGTCCTCTGGCCCTCCGGTCCGTCAGTCCAAGCCTCACGTCCGCCCTTCACCGCTCTGCGTACATCGGCATGGCACGTCCGCCGCACGGCACGCCCATCCTTCACCGCTCCCGGTCCGTCGGCACGACACGTCTCTACTTGACCTTCACCTCGCCATTGACCACTGTATCCGAGCTCCACACCTGCACATCAACACAGCCAAGAGACACATGTCGCACACGCACGCCAACACAGAAACACCACACAACTCAACGCCACCGGTTAGTCATAAACATTAAGTGCATAGCCAGATATAGACTAAACCGGGTAAAAGCCTCAAACCTTCCTCACAAAGTCAATCATTCATCATATATATTCTCAATCTCCCCCTTGATGAATGCATTGACTAAAAATAAAACCACAAAGGAAGGTTTTGAAGGCAAGCCTCATTCAAGTGCCCAAAAGCCAAGCAAAAGCAAACACAAGGCGACTTGATATGAGGAAGGATCATGAAAACTCCAAATAAAAGCTCTCGGTCCCGAAAGAAACAGGAAAAGCGGCAAAGCCTCCACACAACCGAAGAGACAAGATAAAACAAGAGTTTCATGAAATCCCAAAAGGTACTCGAAAACCAATCTCAAATAAATTGTCAAACAATCATAACAAAAGAAAAGAGACCAAAGTACTTATCCACTTGGGTTCACTTGGGTCGAGATTTCTCCCCCCTTTTTCTCTTTCTCTTTCTCTTTCTCCCCCTTGATGATTGAATTGACAAAAACTAGGCACAAGAGATGGTTTGAGATACCAAAACCGAAAACTTGGTCCCCAAAGACATGGGCAACGGCTCAACGCAACCAAGCAAAGGATCAGAGCAATAACTCATCAAAGAGCAAAACTCTATCACACAGAGCAAAAGACTTGGTTCCCAAAGACATGGGCAACGGCTCGACGCAACCAAGTCACAAATGAGCTAGCCCTCAAGAAAAGGAAGAAAATGGGCTCAACACCACTAGCTCAAGGCTCGATACCAATTGAGGCTGAATCAACGCATAAGAATGCAAAACTGATCACAAACAGCCAAGAATTGGTGAAAATAGCTAGCTCCTCAAGACAGAGGCACATAGGCTCGACGCAACTAGCTGAAGGGTCCATACCAATCGAAAATACCAAGCAAAAACTGCTAGTCCCTCAAGAGAGAGGCTAAATGGCTCAACACGACTAGCAAGCTCGATACCGACTGAGAAAAAACACAAGAGAAGCTCAACACTAAATGGAGCACAATCACTCGGAGCACGCGGAGAAGCAGCAAGACAAAAGCGACTCCCCCTGAAAGCAAGCCTATATACAAAAGCTATGCAACAAAGCTCATGACACCAATTGCATTCCATACCAAAAGATGGATACCAATTGAGACACATAAAAGAGCTATACCGATAGAAGAAGAACATAAAAGAGCTAAACTCCCCCTTGCTCAAAGCTCTCCCGAAAATACATGACTCTCCCCTTTGTGCCAACACTCAAGCTCCCCCTTGCAAACAGCTTCTCCCCCTTGACAAAATGGAACATGCTGAGGGGTTTTAACATTTTTCCACAAAGTTGACACAAACACAAGACAAGTCATCAACCCAAAGCATATGGGGGCAATGAAAAGCACTGAACGTGACCACAAAGTGTATCGGAGCTGGGGGTATGTACACTAAGCTAAAAAGCATGATATGCACAATGCAACAGCTTCAAGTGTATAGCAATCAGAATGAAAAGATGCTCAAAAGGGTGCTGCCCTGAAAGTGTAGCAATCAATACAAATGCTAGCAAAGGCTCAAACTGATCAAATGAGTACGAAATATGAACAATAGAGCATATGAGCAGTTTTAAGCCATTTGAAAAGGAGTCCACCACTAAAATAGCACTTAGCATGAATAGACAGGAAATCGAGCAAGTGCTAACTCAAGTATAAAGGGTGAACTACCCCTAGCAAAGTTCAATCATCATGCAAAAGAATCGAGCAGTGTTATTTACAAATTTTATCGGAGATTGCAGCGGTATTAACACAAGTTCATATTAAAGCATGTGATTGCGAGAGGTTAAAAGCATGGTCATTGCCTAACTTTTCAACCGTTCATATTAAAGCATGTGATTGCGAGAGGTTAAAAGCATGGTCATTGCCTAACTTTTCAACCGGGCTAAGCCTATGCAACAAAAGCAATCAGAAGCTTAAAGCACCGGTTTCGGTCTTACACTACACGGCTCAAGTTTAACTCAAATGTGCAATGAGAAACTGTCTCGATACCGTGATGTGCTGACACATGCAATCCCATCTCGATCTTTTCATTTCACTTAGACTTGGATCAAATTTTAAGCACAAGGTAAATATGAACAATCCAAGCAAGTGAATGACTCATTGCAAGAGACATAGCAACCTAGCATACAAAAGATAGCACAAGTGATCTCAACACATCCTACCCATGCGAGTTGCTATTCTTAATGGTGAACAAATTAAAGGTTTCATAGTTGATTAGTCAAGTTCACCATTTGCAAAAATAGCTTAGCTCATAACATGTATCAAGTGATCAAAAGGAGCCTAAGCTACAAGCATCATCATGAATAAGCAGGGCATACCAAATAGAGCATAATCTCATTTTCATTGCTCTAAACATGAAGCTCTAAAATGCAAGATGTACATGATGAAATGCATGCAAGGCTAGCCTATAAGGAACGGATCAAAAGCTAGTCTAAAAAAGAAAACCCAAAACAAAACGGTATCGGAGAAGCCCAACTAAGATACAGCAAGCAAAATGCTTCCCTAACTAAAAGGGAAACACACATCAAACTCTCAAGCGAAGAGCTAGGAAATGCTCAAACGACAGGCCAGTAAAATCCACTTCGGAAAGACCACACAGCAGAAAGGGGTCGGAGAAGAAAAGTACCAGAAACCAAACTCAGAAGTGTGTCGGGGTACCTCGTGATACGCATGACCGCCTGCTGGTGTGATACTCGAGGGGACGCCTAAAACTGCTGAACTTCGGGGCTCCTGCCTCGCCGAAGTTGTCTCCCCCTCGCCTGATGCTGTCGCTCCCACAGGTGCAGCTAGTGCTCGCTGGAGAGCTGCTCGAATGGAACCCCAAGTCGTGGAAGAAGTGGAATCGGGTCCATGAGCTGAAATGCTCTCTCCAGGCTCCTGTTCTCCTGCACACTCAAAAGCATAAGAAAGCACAAGGCATTGTCTCGTCTAGTGTGACCTCAAGGTCTCCACTAAAACAGTTAGTCACATAATAAGCATAAGGTGAACTCTCAACAAAAAGAGATCTACCTATGAATGATACCACAAGGAGATCTGAACTCAACCTAGTCAAGACTACCATGCAACAGGATAAAGCACTGTAGCAAAATGCAGCCTAAAAACATGATCAACCCAAACATAGCCTAAGCCTCAACACATGCTACAATGCAAGATAATGATAGCAATAGATCCAAAAGCATGTAACATGATAAAATTGTGGAAAGGCTAGTGCTCAAACTAATCATATCAACAGGATACATGTCGCTACACAAAACTAGCACCTGAAAAGTGACACCTAATGAACATCATACCACTACAAATCAAGCTCATGGAGTAATATAGTAAAACATGGTACAATGTTCATGAGGATCACAGACTAGCATGAAAAGTGGCTCCTCCACAAAAGCTATACACAAAGCTAGCATGACATGATATACAAGATAGCACATGCTAGACTAAGACAAAACATGATGAGAACATATATGATGAATGATTCACATTGATAAGGAAGGTTTGAGGCTTTTACCCGGTTTAGTCCATATCTCGCTATGCGCTTATTGTTTATGACTAACCGGTGGCGTGAGTTGTGTGGTGTTTCTGTGTTGGTGTGCGTGTGCGACATGTGTCTCTTGGCTGTGTTGATGTACAGGTGTGGAGCTCGGATACAGTGGTCTATGGCGAGGTGAAGGTCAAGTAGAGACGTGCCGTGCCGACGGATCGGGAGCGGTGAAGGATGGGCGTGCCGTGCGGCGGACGTGCCATGCTGATGTACCCAGAGCGGTGAAGGGCGGACGTGAGGCTTGGACTGATGGACCAGAGGGCCAGAGGACCAGCTGTGGTAGCTGGCACGTGGCATCGGCGAGCAGGAGCACATGGGGATGTGCGGTGCATCGGCCGAGTCGGGAGGAAGGCACTGGAGTCGTGTCACTTGGCGGGAGGTCAGACACGGGCTTGCGTGTGGCGCAAGTGCCGTCGGCCAAGTCAAGAAGGAAGGCGAAGGCATTGTGCCCGGCGTGGAGGCTGGACATGCATCGGCATCGGTGCCGGTGGTCGGGGTGTGCGAACCACATCCCGTCTACGGTGCGGGTTCGGTAGCTGAGCCTCAAAAAGTGCGAATACATGGGTGTATGCCGAGTCTCTGAGTGATGAGTGATTGTCAACGGGTTTGATGCGCATGTTCTTTGGCTTGTGTTGTGCAGGTGTCGAGCACGGAGACAGTGATCGAGGGCAAGGAGAAGGTCAAGTTGAGACGTGCCGTGCCGACGGACTGGGTGCGATGAAGGATGGGCGTGCCGTGCGGCGGACGTGCCATGCCGATGTATCGAGCAGTGAAGGGCGGACGTGAGGCTTGGACTGAGGGACCGGAGTGCCTGAGGATCAGCTGTGGTGGCTGGCAGCCTGGGACAGCGACGAGCGGAGACTTGCGGGGCACGGTGTTGCTCGGGTCGAGGACATGGGGACACGTGTCGGTGGACGGGGTGCACGGGCGGTGCATCCCCTCTATAGCTCCGGTTTGTTGGTTGAGCCAGAGAAAAACCAACGGGTGGACGGTTTCCGAGTTTGGGCCTCAAAACTCGGGTGCTCGGTTTCCAGGTTGAGCCACAAAACCTAGGCGCGGATGGTTTCCGAGTTTGGCCACAAAACTCGGGTGATGGGCCGGTTTCCGAGTTTGGGCCTCAAAACTCGGGCGCTGCGGGTTTCTGAGTTTGGGCCACAAAACTCAGGCTGGTGGGCTGGTTTCCCGGTTTGGGCCTCAAAACCGGGGGTTGCTGGAAAAGGCTGGTTTCCCGGTTTGGGCCACAAAACCGGGGGTGCAGAGCGAGGGCGGCACGTGGCGGCGATCCAGAGGTTGCGTCGAGGCAACGCTTCGGTTCGAGCGGGCGTGGCTGTCGGATCTACCTACCACCGCGGGTTGGACCAGAATAACCCTAGGGTTTAGCTGGTTCGCTCTGTAATTAGAATAGAGAGGGGTAGAGTAGGAAATAGACTTAGACTAGAATAGGATAAGTAGTCAGGGGAGACACCCTCCTCCCCCATCTCAGTCATTTGCTCTTTCGCACTTAGGGTTTCCTGCTCTCCCATCCCCTGCTGTAGCTGAGATCCGCAGAGAGACTTGCAACTCTGTGTACTGTTGATTTTGAGGAAAGGAGGCCGTAACCTCCTTGTCGTAGCGTGTGTTTGCGCCTCGGCTTGCAATTCGTGGGTGTGATTCGCGTTTTGTTCGTGTTCTTCGCGGAATCCTTTTTCCCACGATTTTCCCGTCGCTCGATCTCTTTGCTCGGTTCATTTCTTGCAATTCCGTTTGAACTGGTTTGCTCTAGATCGTGAGGCACTTCTTTCCACCGAAGGAATCATCCTCTAACCTCACGGTCTAGGAGATCGATCGATTTTTCGTTTCGGGTCAAGTTTTCTCCCTTCCCCCGAAATTCTTCGATTCACCGATTTGGAGATAGGTTCGAGCCATGATCTCTTAGAGATAGCTCACTATACTCCTTGTGACTCTTCTCACCAAGTTAGATCCCTAGAGGATTTGTTTTGGGTGAGATCGAGGCGTTTCGGTGGACGAACAGTGCTGCTGCGCATCGACCGGACGCTCCATCGGGGTGACCGGATGCACTGCGCGTGAGTCCGGTCGCTGAACAGCACATAGCCGTGATCTTCACTTTGACCGGATGCTCAGTTCACGTTTTGACCGGACGCATCGCTTCCACTGTTCATCGTGCTTGTTCGTTTCTGACCGGACGCACTGCTCTCGACCGGACGCTCCGTACTCGTGAGTCCGGTCGCGAACAGTAATGTTCCAGAGCCGATTTTTGTTGACCGGACGCGTCCGGTCCCTGCTGACCGGACGCTGGCCAGAGTCCGGTCGATCCAGTTTCGCGCGTTTTCGTTCGCGGTTCGTTCGTTCTTGATCGGATTCGAGTTCCGTCTTTTGCGTTGGCTTTCTAGGGTTGTCTAGTGTCCCGCTGTGCTTCTAGGAAGCATCCACCCTATATCTAGGGTCGTGGACATTAGCAAGCTCTAGGGTTTGCTCTTGGGGTTGACTTTGGGACAGTGGCTTCTAGTTTCCATAAGGAAATTTTTAAGCCCCCATTCACCCCCCCCCCCTCTGGTCGCTTTCGGGTAGCTTCTCGGTCCTTCAATTGGTATCGGAGCGGGTTAAGGATCTTCCACCTTAACCGGTTCCAGATCCACCGAAGGCGACATGGATCGCGGCGTGGGCAAACCGCCGTTTTTCGATGGAACGAACTATGCGTATTGGAAGATACGCATGTCGGCCTATCTGCAGAGTTTGGGTGCTTCTATTTGGGATATTTGCAACTCTGCTGATTACGTGGTCTTGGCTGCTCGTGTTTCTCAGCAACAGATCGATGAGCACGATGCCAATAGCCGAGCCCGTAATGCTCTCTTTTCTTGTTTGAGCATGGGTGAGTTTGATCGTGTTTCTCACCTCGCTACGGCTCGGGAGATCTGGGACACCCTCATGCGTTTCCATGAGGGCACCTCTCAAGTCAAAACCCGACTCTACGAGTCGTTCAAGCGTGAGTATGAGAACTTTAGACATCAACCTGGCGAGAGCATAGAAAGTTTATTCGCTCGCTTTCAGGTGATTGTCAACAGGATGAGGGCTAACAGAGAGCAGTTGCCATTTGACGATCATGAGCGTGCTTTGAAGCTTTTGCACACTCTTGACCGTTCGGTGTGGGACTCCAAGGTTCAGGCAATCATCGAATCGCCGAACTATGAGACCCTCACCTGCGACGAGCTCTTCAGTAAGCTCAAGTCCAGTGAGATTGATGCTATGGCGAGGGCTTCTTTTGAAAATCCTTCTCGCCCGTCCATGGCTTTGGTTTCCGGCTCTTCCTCTAACCCCTCAGCTGGCTTTGCGCTTTCTTCTCTCTTTTCTGTGACAGAGGACCAGCTGGAGTCTTTGGGAGACGACGAGTTGGCTTTGCTTGCCAACCGGTTCTCGCGGTTTCACAACAACCGCATGAACCGTCGTCAAGGAGGAGGACGCACGGGATGCTACGAGTGCGGCGACCCCGACCACTTCATCGCTGACTGCCCCAAGAAGAAGAACAAGCACTCGGGCAAGGGCGAGCATGGGCGCAAGCACGACTCCAAGTACAAGGAGAAGCACGTCCCCCCAAGGCACAAGAAACGGGGCGGCTTCGACAAAGAGTACATCAAGAAGAAGTACTTGGAGAAGCAGCAAGCTGAGCAGCGTGCGTTCTTCGCCACGCTCAGCGACGTCGATGGCTCGGATGACGACTCCGCTGGCTCCAGCGATGACGAGTCCGTGAAGAAGAAGCTGGAAGACAAGTTCAACGGCTTGTGCTTCTTCGCCGGCGACGGAGGCCTGTGCACCATGGCGCTCGGAGATGAGGTCGACGGCGAGCCGGAGCGTACCCCTCGGAACGACGACGACGATGACACCTCCTAGGTATCTCTCACCTACGACGAGCTTTCCTCCGAGGTTGAGAAGTTGACTGCTGCCCTCAGCCAAGATAAGTTGCTTAGGCGTGCCGCTAGAGAGCGCAAGGAGTTTAGGCAGAAGTGGGAGGACACGGTGAAGGAGCTTGAGTTCGCTTGGTCCACCGTGGTAGTGTCGGAGGAGGCGGAGTGCGAGTCGTGCACCGCGCACATGACTGACCTTCTCACTCTGAGAGGTAAGTATGCTGCGTTGGTTGGAGAGGTGGATGAGCTCTGTGCTAGGCCGCAGCTGTTGGGTGCGTGCAAGACTTGTCCTGTCTTGCAATCTGAGTTGGCAGAGAAAAATGCCAAGCTTGAGTCGTTAGAGAAGGCCAGCTCAGATAGCACTTGCGTCTCGAGGTGTGCTTTGTGTGAGGGCCTGGAGATGGAGATTGCCAATGTGAAGCATGGCAAGATGCAAACCGAGGAAGAAAACACATACCTTCGGTCCATCTTGTCATGGGTCTCCAGTAGTGAGCCGCTGCTAGGGATGATGATCTCCCAGTTCAAGCGAGCTGTTGGTGCTCCTGGTGTAGGTTTTGCTCAGGGTGTTGATCTTTCTGCTTTTGGGAAGATTGGAGAGTCTAGTGGTCTGAACCCATGTGAGAAGCCAAATTCCACCACTACTCCCAAACTTGCCAAGCTTCCACTCAAAGAGCCAGCCAAGCCTATCACCAAAGATGGTGTGGTTGAGGAACCCCCGAGAGCTCCTCCCAAGAACCCAGTGTGGGCACCCAAGCCAAACCACCTCAAGAACAAGCTTGATGCTATGCCACCCATTAGAGAGGAGTGTTTGCCTCAGAAGGGCAAAGTGAACCACACCCACAGCCCTGGTCACCAACAACCCCCTTTGCGTGCGGTGAGGTACCAGTGTGATTTCTGTGGGAGGGATGGTCACTTCATCGAGTTCTGTTTTCGGCGCAAGCGAGAGGCGCGCCGTGCTCGGGAGATGGAGAAGCCGGACATGTACCATCCAGCTCATGGTGGACATGTGCCGAAGGCTCAGGGGAGAGCTGCTAGGTCCGGACGTCAAGGTCCCCGGCCTAGGCAGGAGATGAGAGCCCCTAGGAGGGAGACTAGGCCTAGAGGTCCAGCACCTCAGTTTTTAGGCCTAGGCAGGAGAGAGCTCCGAGGAGAGACGCTAGAATAGTTGAGCCCCAGGCTCCTAGGCGTAGATCTCGTAGAGAGCGTGCCCGACGGGGTCCTGCTTTTGCAGGTAACGGACCCCGTGGCGAAGGCTTAGTTGAGCGCTTTCCCCCACCGCGTTTTGAGTACCGCGGTGAGCGCTTCTTCCCCAGCGGACCACATTTTCCTCAGCATGGTGATCGCATCCCCCGTAGACAGGCTAGGAATAGTTTTTACACTAACCGTTCTTTTGAGCAGCCGGCCCAACACTGGTATTCTCCTTACTTCACTAACCCCAGTGTTGGACCATATGCTCACCCTATGTCTTTTTATTGATGTAGGTAAGGCGGTTGGAGGACATTTGGTTGGTGGATTCCGGTTGCTCGAGGCACATGACCGGAAACGCCAAGTGGTTCTCCAGCCTTAGCCCGGTCGCCGGAAAGGAGTACATAACCTTTGGCAACAATAGTAAAGGTAAGGTATTGTCTCGTGGGACGGTACGGGTTAATGAGCACTTTGTGTTGCGCGATGTTGCTCTGGTTTCTAACCTGCATTTTAACTTGCTTTCTGTTTCGCAACTTTTTGATGATGAATATGAGATTCGTTTTAAACCGAACCTTAGTCGCATCTTAGATCCTCAGGGCGATCTTGTATGTCTGATTTCGCCCTTTGGGAAAGTCTTTCGCGCGAATTTTTCGGAGTCGTTTGTTTCTTCTCGCTGTCTTTTGGCTAGTCCTTCTTCCTCCGATCTTTGGAAGTGGCATAGGAGGCTCGGTCATTTAAGCTTCGACTTGCTTGCAAGACTTAGCTCACTTGGCCTAATCCGAGGATTGCCCAAGCTTTCGATGGAGAAGGATCTAGTTTGCCATTCTTGCAGACATGGGAAGATGGTTGCCGCTCCCCACCATCCAGTGACTAAGGTCATGACCTCGCACCCCGGAGAGCTTTTACACATGGACTTTGTTGGTCCGGCTCGGGTGAGCTCGGTTGGTGGCAAGTGGTATGTTTTGGTTGTTGTTGACGACTTTTCGAGATATTCGTGGGTCTTCTTTTTGACTGAGAAGACAGAGACTTTCTCTTTCGCTCGCAATCTGATTTTGCGTCTTCAGAACGAGTTCCCTTTGAACTCGATGCGAGCTATTAGAAGTGATAATGGTTCCGAATTCAAAAATTCGGATTTTGAGAAGTTTTGTAACCGCCTTGGCTTGGAGCATCAGTTTTCTTCCCCCTACACACCGCCCCAAAATGGTGTTGTAGAGAGGAAAAATCGGACCCTTGTTGAGATGGCCAGGACGATGCTTGATGAGCATAGGACTCCTAGGCGCTATTGGGCCGAAGCTATGAACACTGCATGCTATATTTCCAATCGCATTTTTCTGAGAGCTTTCTTGAAAAAGACTTCTTATGAGTTGCGTTTTGGCAAACTGCCCAAGATGAGTTATTTTCGAGTTTTTGGTTGCCATTGTTTTATACTCAAAAAGGGCAACTTGGACAAATTTGAATCTCGTTCTTCTGACGGTGTGTTTTTGGGTTATGGCACTCACACTCGAGCTTATCGTGTACTTAACCTTGACACTAACCGAGTCATGGAGACATCCGATGTCACCTTCGACGAGACCATGGTTTGTCCTTCTTCTCGTTTTGAGCGTGCAGGTGATCATGAGGTTGGTGAGCCTTTTTTTGATGACGAGGACGAGGGTGCTGAAGGTATGGATGATCCAGCACCCCCTCCACCTGCCGCGCCGCAAAGAGCGGCCTCGACGACGACTCACGGCCCCGACACCTCTTCTTCCTGGGGGCCGTGGGATCCGCCACCCCGAGCGGTACCATTTGTACCCGGGGAGGCACCGGCTGCTGTTGAGGGGGAGGCTACTTCAGCTCGGGAGGCGCCACGACATATCCAGCGCCAGCACCCGCCTCAGCAGATGATCGGCAACATCGACGAACGGGTCACTCGGTCCAGGTCACAGCAAATCTCGCACTTCGCTCATTCTGCTTTTGTTGCTAATTTTGAGCCCCGAGATGTTGGACACGCTTTGACGGATCCGGATTGGGTTAATGCCATGCATGAGGAGTTAGAAAATTTTGAGCGAAATCGGGTTTGGGTTCTAGTTCCACCTCCACCTGACTGTAAGCCTATTGGGACAAAATGGGTTTTCAAAAACAAGCAAGGAGAGGATGGCCACGTTGTTAGAAACAAGGCCCGGCTTGTAGCGAAAGGTTATAGTCAGAAGGAGGGGATAGATTATGAGGAGACGTTTGCTCCTGTAGCTCGTTTGGAGGCTATTAGGATACTCTTGGCTTTTGCTGCATCCAAAGGCTTCAAACTTTTTCAAATGGATGTCAAGAGTGCCTTCTTAAACGGCTACATAGAAGAGGAAGTATATGTAGAACAACCCCCCGGTTTTGAAAATCCCAAATTTCCAAACCATGTTTTTAAACTCCATAAAGCTTTGTATGGTTTGAAACAAGCCCCTAGAGCCTGGTATGATAGATTGAAAACTTTTCTACTAGCTAAGGGTTTTAAAATGGGATGTGTAGATAAGAAGCTCTTTCTCCTCAGGCAAGGCAAAGACACGCTCTTGGTCCAAATTTACGTGGATGATATCATTTTCGGTGGTTCTTCTCATGCTTTGGTTGCCAAGTTTGCAGATACTATGAGCAGGGAGTTCGAGATAAGCATGATGGGCGAGCTGACTTTCTTTCTCGGGTTGCAAATTAAGCAATCCCGGGAGGGGACGTTTGTGCACCAGGGCAAGTACACGAAGGACTTGCTGAAGCGGTTCGATATGGGTGAGGCCAAGCCTCTTCCAACACCCATGTCGACGACGACTGCCCTGGATGCGGATGTGGATGGAGAAGTAGTGAACCAGAAGGAGTACCGCAGCATGATCGGGTCGCTACTCTACCTGACGGCGACACGCCCGGACATCCAGTTCGTGGTGTGTCTGTGTGCGTGCTTTCAGGCGTCGCCGCGCACCTCTCACCGTCAGGCGGTGAAGCGGATTTTCAGGTACCTTCGGTTCACGCCTGAGTTCGGGATTTGGTATTCTGCTTCCTCCACCCTCTCCATTTGCGGTTATTCGGATGCTGATTTTGCTGGTTGTCGTATTGAGCGTAAGTCCACTTCTGGGACTTGCCAGTTTATTGGTTCTTCTCTTGTTTCGTGGTCTTCTCGCAAGCAGTCTAGCGTCGCTCAGTCCACTACGGAGGCTGAATATGTTGCTGCGGCTAGCTGCTGTTCCCAGTTGCTTTGGATGATGGCCACTTTGCGTGATTTTGGTCTGAGCTTTTCTCGCGTGCCTTTGCTTTGTGACAGCACGAGTGCCATTAGCGTTGCTAAGAACCCCGTGCTTCACTCGAAGACCAAACACATTGATGTGCGCTTTCATTTTCTGCGAGACCACCAGGAGAAGGGTGATATTGACCTTCGCCATGTCGATACTCATCATCAACTGGCTGATATTTTCACCAAGCCTTTAGATGAATCAACCTTTAATCGGTTGAGGGGTGAGCTTGGTGTGTGTTTCCCCTTTTAGATGGGGGAAACATTTTGGATCTTGTATATTTGACTGACTCTTTTGTCTTTCTTTTCGTTTGCATTTTAGCATACGCATTTACATTCTGAGCTTCATGTTTATAATCACTAGAATGTAACTATGCTCTATGTAGTATGCTCCGATGCTTATATGGATGCTTGTAGCTTATGCTCTTCCTGATCACTAGTACATGTTATGAGCTGAGCTTTTTTGGAATGGTGAATTTACTTAATAACTTACAATCTGAAAATGTTCACCATTGAGATATGTAACTAGCATGTGTAGGATATGTTGAGTTCACTCGTGCTTTTCATATATGCTAGGTTGCTATGTCTCTAGTTATGAGTCATTCACTTGCTTGGTCTGTTCATATCATGTACAAAATTTGAACCAAGTCTTAGTGAATTGAAAAGATCGAGATGGGATTGCTTGCCAACATCTCACGGTATCGAGACTGTTTCTCATTGCACTTTGAGTTAAACTTGAGCCGTGTAGTGTATGACCGAAACCGTAGCTTTAAGCTTCTGATTGCTTCGGCATAGGCTTCGCTCGGTTGAAAAGTTAGGCAAAGACAAGCTTTCAACCTCTCGCAATCACATGCTAAATAATTGAACTTGTGAATTCTTTACCGCTGCAACTCCGATATAAAACTGACATCACAAGTATATGCTTCATTCCTATGCATGATGATTGAACTTTGCTAGGGGTAGTTCACCTTGTATACATGTTTAGCACTTGTCTGGATTCCTATCTATACATGTGTAGTGCTATTTTGATGGTGACTATCTTTTTGGCTAAAAACTGCTCACTGCTCATATGCTTCATATTTCGTATGTGTGATCAGTTTGAGCCTTCGCTATGTGAGTGTTTAGTTGTGCCATTGGAGCTATACCGATTAGAGCATTTTTGCACTCTTTTGATTATATGCCTGAAGCTGCTAACTTGCATTTCTGACTTCATATGCATTTTAGAAGGGGGAGTTTTGTTGGCTCAAGGGAAGAGATTGTGCTTGATAAGTGCATTTTCAACTAAGGGGGAGAGTTTTTGCAAATCATATGTCTCCTGGCGTTCAATTAAGGGGGAGTTTTTGCTAAGGGGGAGATTTTCAGATCTTTATGCTCTTCTCTTGTTGGACCTAAGGGGGAGTCCCGGGTTGCTTGCACTTGTCGAGGGGAGTTTGCTAGTTGTGTTGAGCCGTTGCCTCTATCTTGAGGGACTAGCAAACATTTTCCTCATTTGGCATCGAGTTTGATTTCGATTGGTTCGAAGACTTTTCGATTGTTTTTCAATTGGTTCGGAGTGGTTTTCGTGCTAGTTGTGTTGAGCCTCTGTGCCTCTATCTTATGGGACTAGCACTTTGCCATTTTTTAGCTCCGATTTTCAATTGGTTTTCTGCTAGCGGTGTTGAGCCTGTTCTACCTCTTCTTGAGGGCTAGCTTTGCTTTGCTTGGTCGCGTCGAGCCGTTGCCCATGTCTTTGGGGACCAAGTTCTCGCTTCTTCCACTTGACCTTCTTCGGCTTTGCTATGCTTTTGGGTCATTTGGTTGAGTTCTCTTCCTCATCTTCCTCCTACCTTCTTCTTTCATTTTATGATTTGTGTGTGTAGTTGACAATGCACTCATCAAGGGGGAGATTGCGGATACATGGGTGTATGCCGAGTCTCTGAGTGATGAGTGATTGTCAACGGGTTTGATGCGCATGTTCTTTGGCTTGTGTTGTGCAGGTGTCGAGCACGGAGACAGTGATCGAGGGCAAGGAGAAGGTCAAGTTGAGACGTGCCGTGCCGACAGACTGGGTGCGATGAAGGATGGGCGTGCCGTGCGGCGGACGTGCCATGCCGATGTATCGAGCAGTGAAGGGCGGACGTGAGGCTTGGACTGAGGGACCGGAGTGCCTGAGGATCAGCTGTGGTGGCTGGCAGCCTGGGACAGCGACGAGCGGAGACTTGCGGGGCACGGTGTTGCTCGGGTCGAGGACATGGGGACACGTGTCGGTGGACGGGGTGCACGGGCGGTGCATCCCCTCTACAGCTCCGGTTTGTTGGTTGAGCCAGAGAAAAACCAACGGGTGGACGGTTTCCGAGTTTGGGCCTCAAAACTCGGGTGCTCGGTTTCCAGGTTGAGCCACAAAACCTGGGCGCGGATGGTTTCCGAGTTTGGCCACAAAACTCGGGTGATGGGCCGGTTTCCGAGTTTGGGCCTCAAAACTCGGGCGCTGCGGGTTTCTGAGTTTGGGCCACAAAACTCAGGCTGGTGGGCTGGTTTCCCGGTTTGGGCCTCAAAACCGGGGGTTGCTGGAAAAGGCTGGTTTCCCGGTTTGGGCCACAAAACCGGGGGTGCAGAGCGAGGGCGGCACGTGGCGGCGATCCAGAGGTTGCGTCGAGGCAACGCTTCGGTTCGAGCGGGCGTGGCCGTCGGATCTACCTACCACCGCGGGTTGGACCAGAATAACCCTAGGGTTTAGCTGGTTCGCTCTGTAATTAGAATAGAGAGGGGTAGAGTAGGAAATAGACTTAGACTAGAATAGGATAAGTAGTCAGGGGAGACACCCTCCTCCCCCATCTCAGTCATTTGCTCTTTCGCACTTAGGGTTTCCTGCTCTCCCATCCCCTGCTGTAGCTGAGATCCGCAGAGAGACTTGCAACTCTGTGTACTGTTGATTTTGAGGAAAGGAGGCCGTAACCTCCTTGTCGTAGCGTGTGTTTGCGCCTCGGCTTGCAATTCGTGGGTGTGATTCGCGTTTTGTTCGTGTTCTTCGCGGAATCCTTTTTCCCACGATTTTCCCGTCGCTCGATCTCTTTGCTCGGTTCATTTCTTGCAATTCCGTTTGAACTGGTTTGCTCTAGATCATGAGGCACTTCTTTCCACCGAAGGAATCATCCTCTAACCTCACGGTCTAGGAGATCGATCGATTTTTCGTTTTGGGTCAAGTTTTCTCCCTTCCCCCGAAATTCTTCGATTCACCGATTTGGAGATAGGTTCGAGCCATGATCTCTTAGAGATAGCTCACTATACTCCTTGTGACTCTTCTCACCAAGTTAGATCCCTAGAGGATTTGTTTTGGGTGAGATCGAGGCGATTCGGTGGACGAACAGTGCTGTTGCGCATCGACCGGACGCTCCATCGGGGTGACCGGACGCACTGCGCGTGAGTCCGGTCGATGAACAGCACGTAGCCGTGATCTTCACTTTGACCGGATGCTCAGTTCACGTTTTGACCGGACGCATCGCTTCCACTGTTCATCATGCTTGTTCGTTTCTGACCGGACGCACTGCTCTCGACCGGACGCTACGTACTCGTGAGTCCAGTCGCGAACAGTAAGGTTCCAGAGCCGATTTTTGTTGACCGGACGCGTCCGGTCCCTGCTGACCGGACGCTGGCCAGAGTCCGGTCGATCCAGTTTCGCGCGTTTTCGTTCGCGGTTCGTTCGTTCTTGATCGGATTCGAGTTCCGTCTTTTGCGTTGGCTTTCTAGGGTTGTCTAGTGTCCCGCTGTGCTTCTAGGAAGCATCCATCCTATATCTAGGGTCGTGGACATTAGCAAGCTCTAGGGTTTGCTCTTGGGGTTGACTTTGGGACAGTGGCTTCTAGTTTCCGTAAGGAAATTTTTAAGCTCCCATTCACCCCCCCCTCTGGTCGCTTTCGGGTAGCTTCTCGGTCCTTCAAAAAGCTACCAACGACAGTTTCCAAGTTTGGGCCTCAAAACTCGGGTGGCCGGTTTCCGAGTTTGGGCCTCAAAACTCGGGATGGACGGTTTCCAGATTTGGGCCTCAAAACCTAGGCTTGCGGGTTTCCGAGTTTGGGCCTCAAAACTCGGGGTGGACGGTTTCCCGGTTTGGGCCTCAAAACCGGGGGTTGGTCCGAAAGGACGGTCGACGCATGGCGACACCGAGGGGCTTGCGTTGCGGCGAAGCTATCCGTGAGAAGGCGCGGCGGTCGACGGTGGCGGCACGTGGCAGCATCAGGGAGGTCGCGTCGAGGCGAAGCTACCGGATGTGCGGGCGTGGCCGTCGGATGAAGATTGACCGGACTGGACGGTTTTACCCCTGGGGGTATTTGGGACGAGTGCTTAATGTAAGGGCATTTTGGTCTTCGGACGTGTGCCTATATATATGAAGGGGGCTGCTAGGGCAGCCGCAATCCTTGGAGCGGTGTCACTCTCATTTTGCTGTTTGTGAGAGGAGGCTAGGGTTAGGGAGAGACAGGCTCTTGTTCTTGAGCTTTTTGCCATCCAAGCTTTGATTTGCTGGAGTGGCTTGTAGCCCGACACCGAGTGCTTAATGAATCATCCATTCCTCTGAGTCCAAGGATCAAATTCGTGCTTTGATTTGTCTTGCGATTTTGTTCTTCGCGTTTGCACGTTTTCCCCTCTTTCGTTCTTCACGAGAATTCTTGTTTCGAGGGAAGATTCGCAAATCCGTTTGAACCATCTTGTGTAGCTTCATGAGAGTCTTCTTTCTACCGAAGGAATTTCTCTAATACCTCACGAACTCACAGATCGAGCGGATTTAGTTTTGGGATAGAGTTCTTGCCCGTTCCTCACCGTTTTCTTTGATTCACCGATTTGGAGTTAGGTTCGAGCCATGATCTCTTAGGAGTAGCTCACTAACATCCTTGTGATCCCTCACACGAAGTTAGAGCCCTAGTGCTTTTGATTTGAGGGAGATCGGGTCGATTCGGTGGACGAACAGGGGACTGGTTGGGGTGACCGGACGCTGCCTCATAGCGACCGGACGCACCGAGCCAGAGTCCGGTCGTTGAACACCCGTGCTGTCCAGTTCGCGCGTGGTGACCGGACACTGACTGGGATTCGACCGGACGCACCTCCACGCAGAGTCCGGTCCAACACAGAGAGCTCCCGAAACGAGTTTCTGTGGACCGGACGCGTCCGATCGTTCCTGACCGGACGCACCTCAGAGTCCGGTCAATGCTGTCAGAAAGCGTTTTGTGCGACCGGACGCTAGGGTTTCGCTGACCAGACGCACTGAAGGCACTGTTCATTGACCCCTCGGTGCTTGACCGGACACTCAATTGTAACGACCGGACGCTTGTTCACCGTGAGTCCGGTCGTGAACAGAGAGCTCCCAGAACGCAGTTCAGCTGACCGGACGCGTCCGGTGCCTATCGACCGGACGCACCAGTGAGTCCGGTCAATGCTGACAGAACGCGTTTTCGTCCGTATCTTTTGCGTTCGAGCTCCGATTTGAGATCCGCTTTTTGCGTTGGATTCCCGACTCTGTGCTTTACAGAAACCGGGCTTCCCGCTTTGCGAGATTGCCTGAATCCCCCTCGCGTTGCTCGGGGGAGGTTGAGGTTACCCAAACTCCATCCTGTCACTAGTTGACTTGCGTGGATTTGGAAGAAGGAGCTTTTGTGGTGTCCCGCTGTGTTCCTAGGGAACATCCACCCATTCTCTTGGGTCGTGGACATCACGTGTGTCGGCTTTGCTCTTGGGGTTGATTTTGTTGAGACAGAGGCTGGAATTTCTGAGAAGAATTTTTTGGCTCCCATTCACCCCCCCTCTGGTCGCCTTGCTTTAGCTTTTTCGGTCCTTCAATTGGTATCGGAGCCAGTTAAGGATCTCTCTACCTTAACCGGTTCCCGATCCACGAAGGCGACCTTTTGAGAGCGGTTCTGTTTCCGACTTTGCTTGTCGAGGTGTTGAGCTTGTGTTTTGGCTAACACTAACGGTGCTTTTCGAGATGGCACCAAGTTCTTCTTCCAGTGTGTCTTTGTCCTTAGGTTTGAGTCTTGGACATGTGATCGAGGACGACATTTTGGCAAGAAGGAGGAGTACGGCTCTTGAGGTGGAACGTGAGGTGGAAGCTTTGCTGGACTTCCTAGGAGATGATGAGCATTCAACGGAGGATCGTATACGTGAACTTGGCAAGGCCAAGAAAGGTACACTTCTCGCTAGTCTTGGGATTTTGTCCCAACGATTTGAAGCTTGTTGTGATGATAACCTGAGATATGATGAGCTTTGTGATACCTTGCATAGAAAGATCAAGAAGTTCAAATGCTCCATTGCTAGGTTGAAATGTGGCCTTTTTCATTGGAAGTTTAGTGCTTCTTTACCTTGCACCTCTTGTAGTGACATGGTTAGGAAGAATGATGAGCTATGCTTTTCTCTTGCTAGCTTAAAATCTGAAAATGAAATATTGAAATCAAATGCTTCCATACCATGTCTTGTTTGCTTTGACTTGCGCAAGGACCTTGTTTATGCTAAATTTGAAATAGCCTTGCTTAGGTCAAAAGCTTCTTTACCATGTGTTTCATGTGAGTCTTTGCATGCTGAAATTAATGAATTAAAATTGACTCACACCACATGTGTAGATAAACTTGAGCATGCTAGGGCTGAAATTGATGAGATAAATGCTAGGCCTTGTAGCTTGTGCTCTTTGAATAAAGATGCTTGCCTTACTTCTTGTGTTGATCATGATCCTTTGCTTGATGGGAATGGTGATGTTTCTTCCACCGACTTTATTTGCACATCATGCATTGATTTAGAAAAAGAAGTTTTGGTTTTGAAAGCTTTGCGCGATGATATGAGCGCCAAGTTGGTTGAGCACAATGATATGAGTGCCAACCTTGAGAAGGAGATTGAGCTCTTGCGTACCACATATGCCGAGTGCATTGAAAAGGAGATGGAGAACTTGAGAAACACTCCTTGTGGTACTTGTGACCGCCTCATGTTTGAAAATGAGGTTTTAGCCAAAAGATGCAAGAGTCTTTGTGCTAAGTCTTTTGAGTCACGCATTTCTTGCAACTCCGATGTTGGTTTTTCCACGTCTGCATCTTTGCAACCGGAGTTTTGTTCTTGTGTTGCGCGTGAGTCTTTTGACGATAGCACTAGTGCCAAGGTTTCGGATAGCTCTTTCATAGCTACTCCTAACCTTGTTGTTTCTTCGAGTGATGTCCAAGGGACTTCTCTTGACAAAGGTGCTTCTCACATTTTTGGGACTCGTGCTCCCAATTCGGTTTTCCATTGCACCTTTTGCAAGAAGGATGGACACTCATTCGATTTTTGTTTCCGCCGTGTCAAACACGAGCGTCGTATTCGAGCTAA
The DNA here is from genome assembly GCA_009763385.1 of Coix lacryma-jobi var. lacryma-jobi. Taxonomy (NCBI): domain Eukaryota; kingdom Viridiplantae; phylum Streptophyta; class Magnoliopsida; order Poales; family Poaceae; genus Coix; species Coix lacryma-jobi. Next base: position 131,486,165 of record CM019826.1, read on the forward strand.
GGCTTTTAGGAAGCCGCGTAGCCTTTCCCATGGCACGTGTGCTCCTAGCGATGGCACCAAGTTGAACGTTGATGCTTCTTGTTCTAAGTCCCAAGGGACTTCTCACTTGTCGAAGAATGGTGTGCCTTCCAGTAGGCCTTTGTACCATTGCTCTTTTTGTGAGAAAGATGGGCATCAAGAAAGCTTTTGCTATCGGCGTGCCAAACGCTTGCGCCAAGCTCGCTCTTCTAGGAAGATGGTGGTTCATTGCCCTTCTCATGGCATGAACGCTTGTGCTCCTAGTAAGAAGCCCTTCTTTGTTGATGGGTTTTATGACTCCTTTTCTAGTGGGATAGTTCATAGTCGTGGACATGTTTCTGGTGCTTATTCTCTTGGTCCACGGTCCACGTCATGCTTTTCATGATGCTTCTATTGGTTCTTCTACAAAAACCTTGGAAGATGTTTACCTCTTTTCCCATGGTATAACTCGTTCTTCTCCTCGATTTGTCCTTTTGAGGAATGCTTCCAGGGGTGTTTCACAATTGCATTTGAACCAGCGTTTGCATCATGCTAACCCACATGATAAGTTGAGATTTGTGACCAAGTCCTGGATTCCCAAGTACATGCTTGCTAACCCTTCGGGATCCAAGACTCGGGTTACTGTGTCCTCTTGTGTGTAGATATGAGGACGCGGGGTGGAGAACATGCGCCTGATGGAACTTGATCTTTTAGATGTGATCAAGATTTGATGGTTCTCTACACCCCGCTTAGAATTGCCTCCAAAGAGGTTTTTGTAGTTCGGTGAGCCTTCTTTTACACTCATACCTTGTACATCCATGATCTATGTCTTGTGGTATGAGATGGTTCTTCATGTGCTCACTTTTATAGCTTTTACATGTACATTTTCCTTTGTATCATGTTTTGCTTTAGTCTAGCATGTGCTATCTTGTGTATCATGTCATGCTAGCTTTGTGTATAGCTTTTGTGGAATATCCACTTTTCATGCTAGTCTGCGATCCTCATGAACATTATGCCATGCTTTACCATACTTCTCCATGAGCTTTACTTGTAGAGGTATGATGTTCATTAGGTGTCACTTTTCAGGTGCTAGTTTTGTGTAGCTACATGTACCCTGTTGATATGTTTAGCTTGAGCACTAGCCTTTCCACAATTTTATCATGTTACATGCTTGTGGGTCTATTGCTATCATTATATTGCATTGTAGCATGTGTTGAGGTTTAGGCTGTGTTTGGGTTGATCATGTCTTTAGGCTGCATTTTGCTATACAGTGCTTTATCCTGTTGCATGGTAGTCTTGACTAGTTTGAGTTCAGATCTCCTTGCGGTATCATTCATAGGTAGATCTCTTTTTGTTGAGAGTTCACCTTATGCTTACTATGTGACTAACCGTTTTCGTGGAGACCTTGAGGTCACACTAGACGAGACAATGCCTTGTGTTTTCTTCTGCTTTTGAGTGCGCAGGAGAACAGGAGCCTGGAGAGAGCATTTCAGCTCATGGACCCGATTCCACTTCTTCCACGACTTGGGGTTCCATTCGAGCAGTTCTCCAGCGAGCACTAGCTGCACCTGTGCGAGCGACAGCATCAGGCGAGGGGAAGACAACTTCGGCAAGGCAGGCGCCCCGAAGATTTCAGCAGATTCAGGTGTCCCCTCGAGTATCACACCAGCAGGCGGTCATGCGTATCATGAGGTACCCCGACACACTTCTGTATCTTTTGCGTTCGAGCTCCGATTTGAGATCCGCTTTTTGCGTTGGATTCCCGACTCTGTGCTCTACAGAAACCGGGCTTCCCGCTTTGCGAGATTGCCTGAATCCCCCTCGCGTTGCTCGGGGGAGGTTGAGGTTACCCAAACTCCATCCTGTCACTAGTTGACTTGCGTGGATTTGGAAGAAGGAGCTTTTGTGGTGTCCCGCTGTGTTCCTAGGGAACATCCACCCATTCTCTTGGGTCGTGGACATCACGTGTGTCGGCTTTGCTCTTGGGGTTGATTTTGTTGAGACAGAGGCCAGAATTTCTGAGAAGATTTTTTTGGCTCCCATTCACCCCCCTCTGGTCGCCTTGCTTTAGCTTTTTCGGTCCTTCACATGATACACAAGAAAATGTACATGTAAGAACTATACAAGTGAGCACATGAAAGACCATCTCATACCACAAGACATAAATCATGGATGTACAAGTTATGAGTGTATAAGAAGGCTTACCGAGCTACAAAAGCCTCTTTGGAGGCAAATCTAAGCGGGGTGTAGAGAACCATCAAATCTTGATCACATCTAAAAGATCAAGTTCCATCAAGTGCATGTTCTCCACCCCGCGTCCTCATATCTACACACAAGAGGACAAAGCAACCCGAGTCTTGGATCCCGAAGGGTTAGCAAGCATATACTTGGGAATCTAGGACTTGGTCACAAATCTCAACTTATCATGTGGGTTAGCATGATGCAAATGTTGGTTCAAATGCAATTGTGAAACACCCTTGGAAGCATTCCTCAAAAGGACAACTCAAGGAGAAGAACGAGTCGTACCACGAGAAAAGAGGCAAACATCTTCGAAGGTTTTAGTAGAAGAACCAATAGAAGCATCATGAAAAGCATGACGTGGACCAAGAGGAGAAGCACCAGAAGCATGTCCACGACCATGACCTATCCCACTAGAAAAGGAGTCATAAAACCCATCAACAAAAATGGGCTTCTTACTAGGAGCACAAGCGTTCATGCCATGAGAAGGGCTATGAACCACCGAGTTCCTAGAAGAGCGAGCTTGGCGCAAGCGTTTGGCACGCCGATAGCAAAAGCTTTCTTGATGCCCATCTTTCTCACAAAGAGAGCAATGGTACAAAGGCCTATTGGAAGGCACACCATTCTCCGACAAGTGAGAAGTCCCTTGGGACTTAGAACAAGAAGCATCAACGACCAACTTGGTGCCAACACTAGGAGCACACGTGCCATGGGAAAGGCTACGCGGCATCCTAAAAGCCTTAGCTCGAATTCGTCGCTCGTGTTTGACACGGCGGAAACAAAAATCGAATGAGTGTCCATCCTTCTTGCAAAAGGTGCAATGGAAAACCGGATTGGGAACACGGGTCCCAAAAATGTGAGAAGCACCCTTGTCAGGAGAAGTCCCTTGGACATCACTCGATGAACCAACAAGGTTAGGAGTAGCTATGAAAGAGCTATCCGAAACCTTGGCACAAGTGCTAGCGTCAAAAGACTCACGCGCAACACAAGAACTCAACTCCGGTTGCAAAGATGCAGACTTGGAAACATCAACATCGGAGTTGGAAGAAATGCGTGACTCAAACGACTTAGCACAAAGGCTCTTGCATCTTTTGGCCAAAACCTCATTTTCAAACATGAGGCGGTCACAAGTACCACAAGGAGTGTTTCTCAAGTTTTCCATATCCTTTTCAATGCACTCGGCATATGTGGTACGCAAGAGCTCAATCTCCTTCTCAAGGTTGGCACTCATATCATTGTGCTTAACCAACTTGGCGCTCATATCATCGCGCAAAACCCTCAAAACCAAAACCTCTTTTTCCAAATCAATGCATGAAGTGCAAATGAGATCAGTGGAAGAAACATCACCATTCACATCAAGCAAAGAATCATGAATAGCACTAGAGGCATGGCAAGCATCTTTATTCAAAGAGCATGAGCTACAAGGCCTAGACTTTAATTCAACAATTTTAGCCCTAGCATGCTCGAGTTCATCTACACATGTGGTGTGAGTCAATTTTAGTTTATCAATTTCAGAATGCAAAAACTCACAAGAGCCACATGGCAAAGAAGCTTTTGACCTAAGCAAGGCTATTTCAGATTTAGCATAAACAAGGTTCTTGCGCAAGTCAAAGCAAACAAGACATGGTATGGAAGCATTTGATTTCAATGTTTCATTTTCAGATTCTAAGCTAGCAAGAGAAAAGCATAGCTCATCATTCTTCCTAACCATGTCGCTACAAAGAGGTGCAAGGTGAAGATGCACTAGACTTCCAATGATAAAGACCATTTTATAACGCAAGGTATCACAGTGTTCATCAAGTCTATCATTATACTCATCACAAATCTTAAAACGTTGGGACAAAATCCCAAGACTAGCGACAAGTGTACCTTTCTTGGCCTTGCCAAGTTTGCGTATAATATCCTCGTTTGAGAGCTCATCATCCCTGAGGAAGTCAAACAAGTCATCCACCGCGCGTTCCACCTTATCAATAGCATGTCCATCAAACAAACCTGTGGACAAAGACACGCTGGAAGAAGAAGCTGGTGCCATTTCTAAAAGCACCGTTAGTGTTAGCCAAACAAAAGCTCAACACCTCGACAAGCAAAGTCGGAAACAAAACCGCTCTCAAAAGGTCGCCTTCGCGGATCCGGAACCGGTTAAGGTAGAGAGATCCCTAACTGGCTCTGATACCAATTGAAGGACCGAAAATGCTATAGCAAGGCGACCAGAGGGGGGGGTGAATGGGAGCCTAAAATTTCTTCTCAGAAATTACGGCCTCTGTCCCAACAAAATCAACCCCAAAAGCTTCGGACTCAAACGCGATGCCCACGACCCTAGAAAGAGGGTGGATGATCCCTAGGATCACAGCGAGGCACCGCACAAGGGAGCAAACCAAAACCCCCAAAACTCCAAGTCAAGTTCGGACCCAAAAGACCACTCCCAAATGTAGATAGAGGGCTACGTCGAGATTTCTCCAAATACCGATGCTAACGCGTAGCAAAGATATGTAGAGAGGTTCCTAGGTGAACTCTAGGAGCAAACGAGAAGTCCGTAAGCGAAGCGGAAAAGCCGCGAGGGCAAACGCACTAAATCTGCAGAAACTGCAGGTTGCCGGACTGTCTGCCGTCAGGCTCCCGGACTGTCCGGTGAGAGCCGGACTGTCCGCCACGAGGGGGCCGGACTGTCCGCCGGCCAAGCTGCAAAAACAGCAACGCTGCTATAAACCCCTGCACGACTCGCGGACTGTCCGCGCCTTATACGGCGGACTGTCCGCCGGTCAAAGTGACCGTGAGCAGTGCGCACTGCGTTGTTCTGGTCTGGCCGAGCCCGATGGCCGGACAGTCCGCCACTGGGGGGCCGGACAGTCCGCCAATGACCAGAGACCCCCAAAAATGCCACGGGACAAAACCAAAATCGATTGGATCTTCACCAAATCGAATGGGGCTTCAACCAAACTTCTCCCATGTGTTCTTCTATGTGTTGGGAAGCTAATCCTAGGATATCATCGCTTCAACCCAACTATATCAAGAGAAATCCGAAGAACACTAGAAAAGGGGAAGAGAGAAGAACAAAAATGATTTCAACCCGATCTACTTGTTCGTGAGGATAGAGATGAATTCCTTTGGTGGAAATGTTCTCCTCACTTCAAAGAACAAGTTGATTCAAATGGAATCGCAAAAGACGCAGTGTAGAGGGAGATCGGGGGAGGAGAAAATCGTGGAGAAAAGAAGAACGCGAAGAACAAATTCAAAACGCGAATTCAACCACGAAATTGATCCTTGGATTAAGAGGAATGGATGATTCATTAATCACTTGGTGTCGGGCTACAAGCCAATCCTAGCAACACTAAGCTTGGATGGCAAAAAGCTCAAGAACAAGAGCCAACTCTCCCTAACCCTAGCCTTCTCTCACAGGAACAAAATGAGAGAGACACCACCAAGAATTCCCCAAGGATGCGGCTGCCCTAGCAGCCCCCCTCATATATATAGGCGCACATCCGAAGACCAAAACGCCCTTACATTAAGCACTCAACCCAAATACCCCCCAGGGGTAAAACCGTCCAGTCCTGACGATCTTCATCCGACGGCCACGCCCGCACATCCGGTAGCTTCGCCTCGACGCGACCTCCCTGATGCCGCCACGTGCCGCCACCATCGACCACCGCGCCTACTCGTGGATAGCTTCGCCGCCGCGCCAGCCTCTCCACGCCGCCACGCGTCGACCGTCCTTTTGGACCTTCCCCCGGTTTTGAGGCCCAAACCGGGAAACCTGCCAGCCCAGGTTTTGAGGCCCAAACCTGGAAACCGTCCTCGCCGAGTTTTGAGGCCCAAAATCGGAAACCGGCCACCCCAGGTTTTGAGGCCCAAACCTGGAAACCGTCGATGGTAGCTTTTTGAGGATCAGCTACCGAACCCGCACCGTAGACGGGATGTGGTTCGCACACCCCGACCACCGGCACCGATGCCGATGCATGTCCAGCCTCCACGCCGGGCACAACGCCTTCGCCATCCTCCTTGACTCGGCCGTCGGCACTTGCGCCGCACGCAAGCCTGTGTCCGACCTCCCCCCAAATGTCACGACGCCACGTCTTCCTCCCGACTCGGCCGATGCATCGCACATCCCATGTGCTCTCACTCGCCGATGCCACGTGCCAGCTACCACAGCTGGTCCTCTAGCCCTCCGGTCCATTAGTCCAAGCCTCACGTCCACCCTTCACCGCTCTGGGTGCATCGGCATGGCACGTCCGCCGCACGGCACGCCCATCCTTCACCGCTCCCGGTCCGTCGGCACGACACATCTCTACTTGACCTTCACCTCGCCATTGACCACTGTATCCGAGCTCCACACCTGCACATCAACACAGCCAAGAGACACATGTCGCACACGCACGCCAACACAGAAACACCACACAACTCAACGCCACCGGTTAGTCATAAACATTAAGCGCATAGCCAGATATGGACTAAACCTGGTAAAAGCCTCAAACCTTCCTCACAAAGTCAATCATTCATCATATATATTCTCATCCTCCTCGGTTTGCATCTTGTCATGCTTCACGTTTGCGATCTCCATCTCCAAACCCTCACACAGAACGCACCTAGTCACACAAGTGCTACCCGAGCTGGCCTTCTCAAGAGACACAATCTTGGCATTCTTCTCTGCCAACTCGGTTTGCAAGCCCGCACAGGACTTGCACGCACCCAACAGCAAGGATCTAGCCTTCAGCTCATCCACCTCTCCTACCAACGCAACATACTTACCTCTCAAAGTGAGAAGGTCAGTCTTGTGCGTGGTGCACATCTCACACTCAACCTCCTCAGAAACAACTACGGTGGACTTGGCAAACTCAAGTTCCTTCACCGTATCCTCCCACTTCTTCCTAAACTCCTTGCGCTCTCTAGCTGCACGCCTAAGCAGCTTATCTTGACTAAGGAGAGCGGCAGTAAGTTTCTCGACCTCAGCAGAAAGCTCATCGGGGGTCTGAGATACCTGGGAGGTGTCGTCGTCATCGTCGTCGTTCCGAGGGATGTCCTCCAGCTCGCCGTCGACCTCCTTGCCGTGGGCAATGGTGCAGAAGCCCTCGTCGTCGGCGAAGAAGCAGAGGCCGTTGAGCTTGTCCTCGATCCTCTTCTTCTTCTCGGACTCGTCATCGGTTGAGGAAGCGGAGTCGTCATCCGAGTCGTCGACGTCGCTGAGCGTGGCGAAGAACGCACGCTGCTCAGCCTGGGCCTTCTCCAAGTACTTCGTGTTGATGTACTCCTTGTTGAAGCCGCCCTACCACTTGTGCTTCGCGGGGACGTACTTCTCCTTGCGCTTGCCGGAGTCATTCTTGTGCCCATGATCCGCCTTGCCGAAGACTTGCTTGTTCTTCTTCGGGCAATTGGCGATGAAGTGGTTGGGGTCACCACACTCAAAGCATCCTGAGCGTCCTCCTCCGCGGCTATGGTTCATGCGGTTGTTGTGGAACCGCGAGAACCGGTTGGCGAGCAACGCTAGCTCGTCATCCCCCATGAACTCCAACTGCTCCTCTGTGACAGAAAGAAGAGAGGAAAGTGCAAAACCTCCAGAGGTGTTAGCAGAAGAGCCAGAAAGCAAAGCCATTGACGGGCCAGAAGGATTTTCATAAGAAGCCCTCGCCATGGCATCGATCTCACTGGACTTGAGCTTACTAAAGAGCTCGTCGCACGTGAGGGTCTCATAGTTAGGCGATTCGATGATCGCCTGAACCTTGGAATCCCACACCGATCGATCAAGAGTATGGAGTAGCTTGAGAGCTCTCTCATGATCGTCGAAAGGCAACAGCTCCTTATTAGCCCTCATCCTATTGACAATCACCTGAAAGCGAGCGAATAAACTTTCTATGCTCTCGCCAGTCATATGTCGAAAGTTCTCATACTCTCGCTTGAATGACTAGTAGAGACGGGTTTTGACTTGAGAGATTCCCTCATGGAAACGCATGAGGGTAGCCCGAATCTCCCGAGCCGTAGCGAGGTTAGAAACGCGATCAAACTCACCCATGCTCAAGCATGAGAAAAGAGCATTACGGGCTCGGCTATTGGCATCGTGCTCATCGATCTGAAGCTGAGAGACACGAGCAGCCAAAACCACGTAATCGGCAGAGTTGCAAATATCCCAAATGGAAGCACCCAAACTCTGCAGATAGGCCGACATGTGTATCTTCCAATACGCATAGTTCGTCCCATCGAAAAACGGCAGTTTGCCCACGCCGCGATCCATGTCGCCTTCTGTGGATCTGGAACCGGCTAAGGTGGAAGATCCTTAACCCGCTCTGATACCAATTGAAGGACCGAAAGTGCAACCAGAAAGCGACCAGAGGGGGCGTGAATGGGAGCTTCAAATTTTCCTTTCGGAAACTTGTTGCCTCTGTCTCATGAATCACCCCAAGAGCAAACCTAGAGCTTGCAAGTGTCCATGACCCTAGAAATAGGGTGGATGCCTCCAAGAAGCACAGCGGGACACTATACAACCCTAAAAACTCAACGCAAAAGACGGAAACCAAAACCGTCAATGAACGAACGAACCGCGGACGAAATAATGCGAAACAGCACTGACCGGCCTCACCCTGCGTCCGGTCAACACCCACCGGACGCGTCCGGTCGAGTAAAAACCGATTTGGGACCTTACTGGATTGGACCGGACTATGGTAGACAGAGCATCCGGTCGAAAGCTCAGCGTCCGATCACAGAGACAAAAACGGTGAACAGTGTGAAAGGCGAGTCCGATCAGTTGAACCAGTGAGAGTCCGGTCGAACTTTACACAGAGAACACACGTGGCATTCAACGACTGGACTCTGGGGTGAGCGTCCGGTCGACACGATCACAGCGTCCGGTCACCCCGATCCTATGTAGTTCATCCACCGATTCAACTCAATCTCACCCAAAACAAATCCTCTAGGGATCAAACTTGGTGAGAGGAGTTACAAGGAGGATAGTGAGTTATCTCTAAGAGATAATGGCTCAAACCAATCTCCAAATCGATGAATCGAAGAAATTCGGGGGAAGGGAGAAAAACTTGACCCGAAACAAAAATCGATCGATCTACTAGGTCGTGAGGTTAGAGGTGAATTCCTTCAATGGAAATAAGTGCCTCACGATCTAGAACATCTCTGCTCAAATGGAATCGCAAAAGACGCACCGAACAAAGAGATCGATCGACGGGAAAATTGTGGAGAAAAGCAATCCGCGAAGAACAAGAACAAAACGCAAATCACAACCACGAATTTGCAACCGTGTGGCTACCACACGCTACAACAGTGAGATTATGGTCTCACTTCCTCAAAATCTCCAGTACACAGAGGTATGGTTCTCTGCGGATGTCAGTTGCTACAGCAGGGGATTGGGAGAGCAGGAAAACCTAGAAGGCAAAGAGCAAATGACTGAGATAGAATGGGAGGAGGGTGTCTCCCTCTACTTATCCTAATTCAAATTCCTACTCTACCCCTCTCTAATTATAGAGCGAACCAGCTAAACCCTTGGGTTATTCTGGACCAACTCGAAGATGCTGGTGATCCGACGGCCACGCCCGCACAACTGGTAGCGTTGCCTCGACGCAACCTCACCGATTGCCGCCACGTGCCGCCACCGCTCCGCTCGTCCTTTTCCTGGACTTTGCCCCCGGTTTTGAGGCCCAAACCGGGAAACCAGCCTTCACGACCAACCCCCGGTTTTGAGGCCCAAACCGGGAAACCAGCCGTCCATCGCCTGAGTTTTGTGGCCCAAACTCAGAAACCCGCAGCACCCAGGTTTTGAGGCCCAAACCTGGAAACCATCCTCAGCCCGAGTTTTGTGGCCCAAACTCGGAAACCATCAGCGCCCAGGTTTTGAGGCCTAAACCTGGAAACCGTCCACTCGTTGGTTTTTCTGTGGCTCAACCACCAAACCGAGCCGTAGAGGCGATGCACCACCCGTGCACCCCGTCCACCGACACGTGTCCCCAGGTCCACGACCCAAGCAACACCGTGCCCGCAAGTCTTCGCTCGTCGCTGTCCTAGGCTGCCAGCCACCATAGCTGATCCTCGGGCCACCGGTCCCTCAGACCAAGCCTCATGTCCGCCCTTCGCCACTCTCGGTCCATCGGCACGGCACGTCTCTACTTGACCTTCACCTTGCCTTTGATCTCTGTATCCGTGCTCGACACCTGCACAACACAAGCCAAAGAACATGCGCATTATCCCAGTTGACAATCACTCATCACTCAAAGACTCGGCATACACCCATGTATCCGCACCATCCTACGAGCAAGGTAAGATCCCGGGAAACCCGAGGATCCAATAGAGAGTGTTAAATTAGTTACTACGAGGTACGGTAAGCCTCCGCTCCGGTCAAATTGGGGCTATCTACTTGATCCACCCTTCGTCACCAAGAAGGAAGATCCAGGCCTGCCGACCATCACCTGCCAGATTGGACCACATCTCTTCCACGACGCCTTCTGCGACCTTGGATCGGGTGTCAACATCATGTCCAAGGTAACGTATGATAACTTACTAGGGGGACCTTTGCTCCCTACATTTGTTCGTTTGCAGCTGGCCAGTCAGATGCTACAGTTCCCCGAGGGACTATCAACGGACATTCTCATCAAAGTCCAAAACCGCTACGTCCCCGTCGATTTCCTTATATTGGACATGGGATCCAATGTAGACATCGCGATCATCCTGGGAAGGACGTTCCCCAATACGGTTAACGCCGTCATCTATGTGGGATCCGGCCAACTTACCTCCAATTCCCAGAATATAAGGTAAAGTGTCCATTCAACGGTTATAAAGCTAACATGCAGGTGAAGGACAAAGAACCTCAGAACAACAACCATCGTCGTCGTCGCCCACGTCGTGGGAACAAGAAAACGAACGAGTCGGCCAACAAGGCCGAAGTAAAAGAAGAACTCGCCGACGAGGTGCAACCACGGCCTCCATCTCCGGAACCGACCGAAGCACCCAATAAATGACAAGACGGAGAGGTCCTACTCTACGGACCTGAAACATGGAGCCCTTGCTGATAAGGTAAATCAGTAGTTATCTCATATTTAAATTTTCATGCATTTCAATTCTTGCATTTCCCTTCAAATTGCATACTTAGTTTAATTCTGCATTTTTTTCATTTTGACAAAATAAATTTTCATGCTAATAACACCTTGACAATAACTTGCAACACATTTGAGTCATGGGACCACCCCAAGGTGGGGTCGGCCGATCCCACCATGTTGCCCTCCCGCACCCTGCTGCATTCTACTCAGCATGCTCATGAACATCATGCATATCAACAAAGCCAACATCTGAAAAGAAATGGTCCTTTGCTTTACTCTTTAAGCATGAGATGTTCCCCTTTATCTTGGATGCTCATGGGACCACAATAACAAGCCAAAGGCATGTCTTAGTGTTCTCATGGTCCATGGGAATCACTTTAGACATGTCTCCACTTTGGCCATTCATCTTTTCCCTTTCACCAAACACTAGGCAAGGGAATCTCTAAAATTTGTGTCAACTTTGGACCAAACATAGTCACATCTTTACTAGACACTTGATGACACAAAGTTTAAAGCTTGAGGGGGGCATGTCATGGGGTTGGGCGACCCCCATATTGCACCATTCTGAAAATGTGTTTGCACACTTTAGACATGTCCCCTGGCTAAAGCAAAAGCAAAGTTGAAAGTGTCATGTAGGGGGGTCGGCCGACCCATGTGTTGGCCCATCCTAAAAATGTGTTTTCTCACTTTAAACATGTTCCCTGGACAAAGTAAAGCAATGTTCAAAGTTGCAAGGAGGGGGGTCGGCCGACCCATGCTATGGGTGGTCACCACTTGCCCTTCTCCCCCTATATATACCCTTGCATTGTGAGCTCAACTCCACACCAAAACCACCAGGACCATCTCGAGCTCACAAGTTCTTCCTTTCCTTCCTTAGTTGCAAGTTCATTCTCAAGCTTAGCTTAGTAGTAGCCATCCAAAAACCAAAAACCCAAAAATAGTCCCCATTTCATAGTAGTAGTAGAAGCTTGGTAACTTATTGTTGGGTATTTTAAACGCACACAGAAAAATCCACAAGCTCACGGATACCGATGTAGCTTTCACCCGAGAGTATTCTAGGGTATCGATTTCCGCGGGGAACGTGAAGTGTACTAATCAAGGGGCAAGTCATCCAAGAAAAGAACGATAATGTGGATAGAGAGAGATTTAGGGTTTTCTAAGCAGGTCTATCTATTTAAAGGCTCACTATACTTTACTTACTTCGAGACATCAGAACACTAGCCACAGAAAGGAATGAGAAAGGGGCTAGGAAGCTCCGACTACGGTCCTACAAACACCAACCCGAACGTGGTGGACTACGTCGGCCGTCAGGGCTGTCACCACCTGGGGCTACCACAACTATCCGTGAGGCTGGGTGCAAACTCAGGTAAACCCTAGTCTAGACACCACGTCTACACTAATGATTACTACTCTAATTACCTCGAATAATTAGAGCACTCGATACGAGCGGAGATCTAGTAAATAAAATAAAGCAAGAACTGAAATTAAATATAATACTTAGAAATAGTAAATGAAGAACCTGGAGATTACTTGAAGATGAACTAGATGCTGCACCAATACAATGTTGAGGAAGATCCGACAGATCCGGCTCCTCTTCATCTCTCTCCTCTTCTCTCTAATCCGATCTCTAATTACAACTAGATGAACTAGACAACTAGAACTAGAACTAGATCTAATTCTAGATGAACTAGAAGAGATTCATCTAGAGGGACCTCCACTTCTAATTGAAACCCTAGTTTCTGATGTGGAGATGAATAATGAAGATAGAGATACCTGGAGAGGGGGGTCTGGGGCTGCTTATATAGCCCTAGGCGAGAAACCGTGGTCGTCGGATCAAACCGACCTTAGGGACGGTGGAGATGCATCCTTGGAGGCGGTGGAAGAAGGTTCCGGAAGGCAGAGGCAAAATGGCCTCCGTGGCCGACCGACCGGTCTCCGGGCCCCACCGGTCGGTTTGGCCCAGTGGGCCCCCATGGCGGGCCGCCTCATGGTGTCTTCTGGTGTCTTCTAGATCCTTCTTTTGCAAGTTTCGTTGCGAAATTAATATCTTTTCATCCGGCACTCCGAATATAGCAAATGATATGTCCGTTTCGATCGTCTCGAGGAGCTCTTCACAATGGTGCACTCCAATTTATCACTTGAGATGCTTTTATATGGTAAAAACATGGATGTCCTACAAAACAAGTGAGAGTACGAAAACTCATGGAACTTGTTAGTTTCAAACCCTACAACTATGCTTTGTGATTCATTTAGTGTCATTTTATGCAATAGTTGGTGGTTAATTATGAGCATTAGTGAGTGTCAACAAGTTCCCCCAAGCTTAACATTTGCTAGTCCCGAGCAAAGCCAATCTTAATAATGGATCAGGAGTTGCTGCAATATCTGTATTTCTTAACAAGCACACAAGCATTTAAACAAAAGTTCTCATTTGGATTAGAAAAATATATCATATTATTCATCACGGGGCGTAGTACTTTACCTTGAATCTTGAGTAATTGAAAGATAGAACAATCCAATCAAGTACTAGGTCTCTTGCTCTGTCACTTCACCATTATCCCGGAGTTTTATGTATTTTCAGAAAAGATTAAAAACATATGTTGTCAAATTAAACAATGGATCCAAAGAGAAAGTCAACCACACTATTGAATCAATAAGTGTATGTGTATGGAAGATGGATCGGATGCTCTTTTGAATATATTACTCTCTTCTGTTTATTAGAGACACATGGCTATCAGGCTAATTCTACTATAGGGCACATGCCCATCTCTTTTTTTATGATATTCATTTTTCTCTCTTTTTTCAAGGTTCCGGACACTTGTCCTTTTTTATTTCCTCGAGATCTTTCTTTTTGAGGTTTCAGACACTTGTCCCTTTTTATTTCCTCGGATTGTTTCTCATTTTTTTCAATAGCCACATGCTTCCAACAAACTTTTGAGAGATTACGAACAAATAATCATGAGCATTTATGAGGAAAATGGATGGAATGTGTAAGTGATCTCAATTCAATAGTATGATAACTTCTCACAGGGTCAACAAAGCTTAATTTAACTCAATGCAATTATTAGTCATATTAATATTGGAAACTCTCCGGAACTCTAGTGTTGTTTAGAACAAGATAGTAGTAGCTCAGATCATCACATGTCATATCTATCAATTAACTAGACCTCAGATCAAGTATTTGCCACCCATGCATTTAATTTTATTTTAAAGCATCATTATTAATGAGAGGAGAACTCATGCTTAGAAGACTAGGTACTTGAAAGAAATTAGATAGAGCAACCATTCATCATTTCCATGCAAAAGATTAGAGAGAGAGGACACTATTTTATTTATTTAACCTAACACACTTTAAGATATAATATATAAGCTAATGATAATAGTAGTAGTAATAATAATAAAGACATACCTGAATCGTGAAGATAACGGGGGTGCGTCTCCCCCAAGCTAGTTCCCTTAATAACGTTGAGCCTTCATGTGCTCATATATTTTTTTTCTTCTTTTTTTTTAATAATGGTGAGCCTCCCCCAAGCTGGATGTTGACATAGTCGTTCGATCTAATAATGCAACGGACTGGCAGTGAAAATATTCTTCCTTTATCGAAGCTTTGATTGATGTTGATGGTTTTGGACAGTGCTCCGACAGTGGATGGAACATTCACTTGCTTGTCAGCTTGTCTTGGCCTCTCAAATCCTGTGAAACTCAAATAGACAACAAAACTTGTGGAACTAATGAGATGTTAGGCTTATAAGCATTGGTTGTCTAGAGTTTTTAGGATGATTGATTTTAGATTGGATCATTAAATTGCAAGAATTCAATCAAGTCTACTTCTTTTTCCACATTTTCAGGTTCAAGAAAAACTTTTAAGCGTTGGCCATTTACCTTAAATGTGTTACCTGTATCATCTTGGATGGTAATGGCTCCATGAGTTGAAGTGTCGACGACCTTGAAAGGTCCTTCCCACTTACTCTGAAGTTTCCCATGCCCAAAGAGCTTAACTCTTGAATTGAACAACAGAACCTTATCCCCGGGCTTAAACTCCTTGTGCTTGATTCTCTTATCATGCCATCTATTTGTTCTCTCTTTGTAGATCTTGGCATTATGGTAAGCTTTTTCACGCCATTCTTCTAGTTCTGAGAGTTGCATCTTTCTTTTTGTCCTTGCAGCTTCAAAGTCCATGTTCCATCGTTTCATGGCCCAGTGAGCTTTGAACTCAAGCTCAACAGGTAGATGACATGTTTTCCCATATACAAGCTGATAAGGTGACATGCCTATGGGTGTTTTGTATGCAGTTTGATATGCCCAGAGAGCATCAGGGAGTTTGTCCTTCCATCCCTTCCCCATTTCATCAATTGTCTTTTGTAGAATATTCTTGATTTGTTTGTTAGATGTTTCTGCTTGACCGCTAGTTTGGAGATGGTATCCTATAGCAATGTTGTGACGAATTCCATGATCCGCTAGGTACTTCTGGAAGACCTTATCTATGAAATGTGACCCTCCATCACTTATGACCATCCGAGGCGTACCAAATCGATGAAATATTACTTCATGGAACATTCTCTTGGCATGTTTTGAATCAGCATTTCTGCACGGTATTGCTTCTACCCATTTGGACACATAGTCTACGGCTACCAAGATATACTCGCAATTCCCGGACATAGGAAATGGCCCCATGAAATCAATCCCCCACACATCAAAGAGTTCCATTTGAAGATTGTTTGTGAGAGGCATTGCATCTCGGGCGTTGATATTCCCATGTTTCTGGCACCTGTGGCATCTCCTAACAAACTCCTTTGTATCTTGATACATCGTTGGCCAGAAGAAGCCACTTTGCCAGAACTTGGCATGTGTCCGGAATACTCCATAGTGTCCTCCATATGGCGAGGCATGACATCTTTCCATAATTTGAGTAGCCTCAGCCATAGGAACACACCTTCTCAACAATCCATCGGCGCAGACTCAAAAAAGATATGGCTCATCCCATAGGTGCGAGCGACTATCATGGATCAATTTTCTTTTGTTTGCACCAGGTGGGACATAGCCTTTTACTATAAAGTTCATGATGTCTGCGTACCATGGATCGGAGGTTGTTACCTTGAGCAGGGCATCGTCCCTTAGGTAGTCATTGATGGGTAGCTCATGTGTTTCCTTATACTAAAGCCTAGACAAGTGGTCAGCTACCGAGTTCTCTACCCCTTTTTATCTCTTATTTCTATGTCAAACTCTTGGAGTAGAAGAATCCATCGGATTAACCGAGGCTTAGCATCTTTCTTAGTGAGGAGGTATTTAAGAGCTGCATGATCGGTGTAGATAATTACCTTTGCCCCCACTAAGTAAGATCTAAACTTGTCTATAGCAAAGACAATAGCCAACAATTCTTTTTCTGTTGTAGCATAGTTGAGTTGTGGTCCAGATAAAGTTTTGCTAGTGTAGGATATAGCATAGTGCTTCTTATCTTTGGTTTGGCCCAAAACGGCCCCAACCGCAAAGTCGCTAGCGTCACACATGATCTCGAAGGGAAGCTTCCAATCAGGTGGTTGAATAATTGGAGCTGAGATTATTGCCTTTTTAAGGATTTTAAAGGCTGCATGGCACTCATCATTAAAGATGAAAGGTGTGTCCTTAGCTAGGAGACTAGTCAGAGGTCTAGCGATTTGAGAAAAGTCTTTAATGAATCGCCTATAAAATCCTACATGTCCCAGAAAGCTTCGGATTCCCTTCACATTCGTGGGAGGTGGAAGTTGTTCGATAACTTCGATCGTTGCTTTATCCACTTCTATCCCATGTTCGGACACCCTATGTCCTAGCACTATTCCTTCCCAAACCATAAAATGGCATTTCTCCCAGTTCAGGACTAAGTGCTTTTCTTCACACCTTTGTAAGACTTTGTCTAAATTTTCCAAACATTCATCGAAGGTTTTTCCATAGACAGTAAAATCATCCATGAATACCTCCATTATTTTCTCGATCATGTCAGAGAAGATAGACATCATGCACGTTGGAAAGAAGCTGGAGCATTGCACAACCCGAACGACATCTGTCGGTATGCATAAGTTCCATATGGGCATGTGAATGTAGTCTTACTTTGGTCATCAGGGTGGATTGGGATTTGATGATACCCGGAATACCCATCAAGGAAACAAAAGAAGGAATGATTCGCGAGACGTTCTAACATCTCGTCAATGAATGGTAAAGGAAAGTGGTCCTTCTTAGTGGCCTTGTTTAGTTTCCGGTAGTCAATGCACATCCGCCACCCAGTGACAGTTCGTTGAGGGATGAGTTCGTTCTTCTCATTCCTAATGATTGTCATACCTCCCTTCTTTGGCACTACATGGACAGGGCTCACCCACTCACTATGTGGCACAGGATAAATAATCCCAACGTGAAAAAGTTTGAGGACCTCTTTCTTAACAACCTCTCGCATAGCGTTGTTAAGTCTCCGTTGTGGCTTCCTTGAAGGTGTGCAATTAGGATCGGTAGGGATGCGATGAGTATAGAGAGCAAGACTGACGCCCTTGAGGTCTTCGAGTGAGTAGCCTATAGCGGTTCTATGTCTTTCTAAAATGGTGACAAGCTTTTGGGTTTCATCGTTTGTGAGTTTGTCACTAATGATCATTGGGGTTTCTTAATTATTATGAAGAAAGACATATTTTAGGCCTGGTGGGAGAGGTTTTAGCTCTATTGAGGGAGGTGGAGGTTCCTCATATTTGTCTAGCTTGAAAGGCTCTACTAACTCTTCCTCTTCTTGAACAAAGTGTTCATCGTTGAAGGTTGGTTGAGCCATCTCGTCTAGGGATGCCATTAAGATTTCCTCAATGGAGTCTTGCTCAGGCTGGGGTTCTACCATCGTGTTTATAGAACGAGCAAGTGGAACACTTATAGTGGATTCCCCAACCTTAAAGTCTAAACATCCTTGTTGTTCCTTTTGTAATAGCCTCATGATTGGTCTGCCAATCATAAGAGGAATCTTCGGGGTGTCATAAATATGAAAATCTAGACAAATTCCAGAGTCACTCATAGTGATAGGAACAACCCTTAAGACCCCAAAACTTTCTAGAATAGATCTTGATGAGCTTTGTAATAGTTTTCATGATGGGGTTAAGGTCGCATCGGGAAAAAGAATGTCGGCCAAAGCCTTCGAAATAAAGTTTATCCCGACGGAAGGATTGTAGTAGACTGACATAGCGTGCCCTCCAATTTGGCACAAATGAATGGTGGAAGGAGTGGTAACACGTGCTACCTCTGGAGATAACTCTAATTCATTCAATCACTCATAACTCATGACCGATGAGAGGCTTTTGATGTGTTTAGTGAAAACTGGCTCTTCATGTGGGTCAGGAGGAGTGGTATGTGCCCGAGGTCTTGCTTGAATAGGAGAATTCGAGGTGTTTCCATAATCTTCAAAGATATCTTCCATGAATTGGAAGGGAAGCTCTAAAGGTGACGATTCATTATCCTCTAGCTAGGTTTGTGTTCCCTTATTAGGAGGGTTTTCGATGACCGAATTATGAGAATGATCTATTGGAGTTCCTAATTCGGTTACTTGTGCCTCCTCTATTGGTTCATCTTTTGGTTCGGGGTTGGGCTCGACTTCTTCTTCGGGGAATTCATCATAAATGCTAGTGTAAGGAGTGTTTTCAAGGATTTTCTCTAGGATGGCTTTCCCTTCACTAACAGTTTTATGAGTGAATGATCCTCTCGAAGAGGTATCAAGAAAAAGGGCAGCTTCTTTGCTAAGACCATAATGAAAGTGTTGTAAAATAACGTCTTCAGGCACAGAGAGATTTGGGCCAGTGTTGACAAGGATCATAAATCTAGCCCAAGCTGCTCCTATTATCTCCTTCTCTTTTTGTTGAAAGGTAAGAATTTCTATTCGAAGGGCAGTGATTCGAGAAAGAGGGAATAAAGCAAGACAAAAATTTTCCCAAAGTTCATCCCAATTTCCATCTACTCCTCTTACGTTATGAGCATACCAGTGTTTCTCTTTTCCAAAAAGGGAGAACGGAAACAATTTCCATTTAATGGTCTCTTGTGTCATGCCCGCAATAGACAAGCAAGAACACAATTTCTCAAATTCCCTAAGGTGAGTGTGAGGGTTTTCATCATCTAGCCCAGAGAAGGGTTGCTCCCGAACCATGGCTATAAAGTCGGGGCGAAATTGGTAGCCATCAATAAGGATAGGATGTGATGATGGTGGTGGCTCCAACAATTCGCCCTTTGGAGCGGAATATTTATAGATAGGAGGGGAATTCATGTGGTAAGGAGTGTGGTGGTGAGGTAAAGGTGGTGGTAAGAGAAAAAGGTGGTAAAAGAAAAGAAACACGGACGACTTGGTTCAAAACTAGCACAGCTACCGTTCCCCGGCAACGGCGCCAGAAAGCTTGTTGAGTATTTTAAATGCACACAGAAAAATCTGCAAGCACACGGATACCGATGTAGCTTTCACCCGAGAGTATTCCAGGGTATCGATTTCTGCGGGGAACGTGAAGTGTACTAATCAAGGGGCAAGTCATCCAAACAAGAACGATAATGTGGATAGAGAGAGATTCAAGGTTTTTCAAGCAGGTCTATCTAATTAAAGGCTCACTATACTTTACTTACTTCGGGACATCAGAACACTAGCCACAGAAACGGATGAGAAAGGGGCTAGGAAGCTCCGACTACGGTCCTACAAACACCAACCCGAACGTGGTGGACTACGTCGGCCGTCAGGGCTGTCACCACCTGGGGCTACCACAACTATCCGTGAGGCTAGGTGCAAACTCAGTTAAACCCTAGTCTAGACACCACGTCTACACTAATGATTACTACTCTAATTACCTCAAATAATTCGAGCACTCGATACGAGCGGAGATCCAGTAAATAAAATAAAGCAAGAACTGAAATTAAACATAATACTTAGAAAAAGTAAATGAAGAACCTGGAGATTACTTGAAGACGAACTAGATGCTGCACCAATACAATGTTGAGGAAGATCCGACAGATCCGGCTCCTCTTCAGCTCTCTCCTCTTCTCTCTAATCCGATCTCTAATTACAACTAGATGAACTAGACAACTAGAACTAGAACTGGATCTAATTCTAGATGAACTAGAAGAGATTCATCTAGAGGGACCTTTACTTATAATTGAAACCCTAGTTTCTGATGTGGAGATGAATAATGAAGATGGAGATGCCTAGAGAGGGGGGTCTGGGGCCGCTTATATAGCCCTGGGCGAGAAACCGTGGCCGTTGGATCAAACCGACCTTAGGGACGGTGGAGATGCATCCTTGGAGGCGGTGGAAGAAGGTTCTGGAAGGCGGAGGAAAAACGGCCTCCGTGGCCGACCGACCGGTCTCCGGGCCCCACCGGTCGGTCTGGCCCCGTGGGCCCCTGTGACACCCTAAAAATCGCTTTTGGAAGTTAGAGTTTAATATGACTTTGTTTATTTAATTTTTCATGAAACATATAGGTCAAATAATAATTTTTGGTGAATTAATAAAATATCTCGGGGCTTAGAAACATTTTTGTTGCATTCATGCTGGGGCATAATATTTTGCTTGAGTGTGGGAATAGTGTTGAGTGGTTCAAATTCAAATTTGATTTGAATTTGAGCAAGTTTTTCAAAAGGAAATAAAAGAAAAAGGCTTTTCTTTTTCACCCTCTCCCTTTCCACTCTTTTGGCCCAGCCAGGCAAGGCGGCCCAACCCGCCACGCCTTTCTCCCTCCCTCTCCCCACCTCTCCCCGCTCGGGCCTTGGCCTGCTCCGGCCCAGCGCCCCGGCCCGCTCCCTCTCTCTCTCTCGCGCGCGCCCCCAGCGCCGCGGCCCGGTCGCCTTCGCGGCCCAGCTCGCTCGCGTCGCGGCCCGCTCGCCCGCGCAGCGCGCAAGCGCCCGCCGCATCCCCGCCTTCGCCCGCTGACCACCCGGCCCCGCGTGGCAGTGAGTGCCCGCCTGACTGCCACCCCGGCCCCACCTGTCAGCGTCAGACCCTTCCCCTACCTCGCGACGGCTCACGCCCGCGCCGCCGCCGCCTGCTCCTCTCCTGCAACGGCCGCGTGAGTGGCATTCAAGGCCACTCAGGCTTCCATCAAGCCCCGGTGGAGCTCCCCGACCCTTCGCCGCCTCCTCCGAACCCTATAAAGCCGTGGTCGAAGCCCTGACTCCCTCCCCTCACCACTTCCCGCACCCACCCTCTCTGCCGCCGCCTGCGAGGCCCCGCCGGCCGTCCTAGCTCTCCATCGGGCACCCGCAGGTGACACCGCGACCGTCCGAACCAACCCCGAGCTCTCCCCTTTCTGTTTCATGCAAACCCGAGCTCACCGAGTCCTTTCCCTTTCTTGCAGAGCACCGCCGCCGTCGATCTCGCCGTGGTAAGCTCCTCCGCCGCGGCCAAGGTCGCCAGCAAGCTCGTCTTCGCCCCCGCTTCGCCCCGGTGTAACCCGCATAACCAATCGAGGCCGGGAGCGCCGGGACGGCGAGCTCCCGAGCCGCTCCCATGGCGCGCCGCCGTTCTCCGACGTCCGCACCGCCGCTCGCGCCGCCGCGTCCACCCTGCGCCGTCCGATCTGAGCCGTGCGGCTCAGATTAGAGCGTAACCCCGAAGGGGTATGCGCCAGGTCTACGGGTCGTAGACCGCTACCCCGCGCGCGGTCCACCGGCCGCGTGGTGGACCGGGCCAACCCGCGCGCGACGCGTGGCGCCGTGTCGGCGCCAGCGCGGCAGCCGCTGCCGCTTTTGCAGATAGGCCCCCGAGCTTTTCGAAAATCAACCCGCAGTCCGATGCCGTTCAAAATATTTAGTTTTAAGTCCTATTTTCTTTCGGTTTAGCCCCTGGAGTTCCCGGTTATAGTGCCCGCCGTCCAGAGGACGCGTTTTCGCGTGTTAGCCCCCGCCGGCTGTGTTCAATAGCGTATAGGACCTCGGTTTACGCGAGTTAGCCCTCGGAAAATGATTTTTATTTATAAAAATGCCCCTGAAACTTGTTTTCTTTATAACTTTCTCGTTTTAGGTCCGATTAGAGTGATCTTTATGTTCATTTGATCGTATCGACGAGTAGAATAGTTTTATACATGTTTCTCTAACTGTTTTTGATGCTTGGTGTACTGTTCTAATAAAAGTATATTTTATTTGCATGTAATGACTGTTTGGATGCTATGATTGGTGATTATATACCGAGTCCAGATGGTGACGTGTTTGAGGAGCAAGTTTCGCCGGAGCAGTACCAGGACCAAGCGTGTGACCAAGGCAAGTACAACCCACGGTTTCCTTGTTACCTAGTTAATGCAAGATCCAGTAATCATTATGCATGTGTCTAATATGATGAACCATAGGTCCATACTAGTTTCCTTGAACTATATACCTTGTACCTATGGGAGGGTTTTGCATAATATGACTAGAAATGCTACGCGTTATATATTGCTAATTGATTAATAATGATTAATGACTATGGAACAATGTTAAAAGAGGCTTTTTAACCACATTTAGGACACTGGAGCCTGGGGTTACTCAGTGACCCACCCCAGGGACTATCTTTTAAAGCGGCCACCCGGGAGATCCCGTGCAACCTTGGGAATTATATGGCTCTGATCTTAGTTGTGTAACTAGACTTTCTCTAGCTTGTAGTAGTTACCGAAAGGCGCTAGAGGGGGGAACTGGGTTAAAGAATGGCTTCCTTGTCTGTCAAGATGTGTACTGGTCGGCTGTCAGGTGTGCCATCTTGAAGGGGGCCTCCATTCGCCTGGAAGCCGAAACCTTGCGGCTACTACTTGTTAGAGTAGCTAGTGAAAGACTACGTAGTGAAACCCTGCCGTACTTCCATAGAGGAGGTAATGTGGGACTGGCTCTCCCCGGCATATGGGAATCACGGCCTAAGGTGAAAGTGTACAACCTCTGCAGATTGTAAACCTGATATATCAGTCGTGCTCACGGATACGAGCGGCTCGGAACCTTTATAAGTGGTTCATGGTGGGGTATGTTGGTGGTTTGTGGCTTACCTCTTGTTAACATAATAATGATCATACTTTTTGGGACAACAGGGATCATACACTTAGTAATGAAAGGATAATATTAAAATATGACCAAGCTAAAATGCTAACCGCAGTCAACCAGGTCAACCTTTTGAGCCTTGCATTCCCCGTAGTTGTACTTGCTGAGCATGGTGAGCTGACGCTTATCGTTGGTTCACATAAAAATCCCGGATGGGTACCAGATGAAGGAGAGTATGAGGAGTATTCAGAAGATGTGCCAGACTTCTGAGGATGGCGTACCCCCAGTCGGTGTCCCTGTGGAGTGAAGTCTACGTCTACACTACCGTTGTAATAATGGGCCGTTGGCCGATGTGATGAACAATCTCATGTGATGTAATAAGTTATTAAACGTTGTTCGTGCTGTAATGATATACATTTTGTGGTATATGTGGATTTGGGACCCCCTGGGCCCACATATGCTTTACCTCGGTTTTATTCGTAAATCCGGGTGTTACAAATTGGTATCAAAGCCGAACTGACTGTAGGACGCTACCCTAGATAGACTGGACACCCCTTTTTCCTAGGAGTAATTGCAAATTTTATTGCTTTTTGTAATTTATAAAATTTCTAGTACTCCTCTGTCTTTCATAAAACTTTTTACCGTATCTGACTCATATTTAAAATTTGTAGATGGCACGAACCAAGCAGACCGCTCGCAAGAGCACCGGAGGACGTGCACCCAGCAGCGCCGAGTACCGCCGCCTGTTCCGTCAGCAGAGGCGGGAGGCCGAGGAGGAGCCTGAGCCGGAGCAGCAGGCTGCATGTGGAGACCCCAGCGACGACTCCGGAGACTCTTCCGACGACCACTCCTCCGACCACTCCGACGACCACTCCAGCTCCGACTCCAGCGACTCGCACGACGACAGCGACGACAGTGGTTCGAGGACTCCCGAGTACCACGTCCAGGATGAGGATCCCACCTGGATCCGGAAGACCCACACCACCGAGGAGGGCGACGACTTCTACCACCCCAAGCTTCTGAAGCTCGTCGACCTGCACTACGGGCCTCGTCATACCACGGTGGAGTACCGCAGCCGGTCGTACACCCACCCAGAGCACACTGGCTACTGGGTCACGAAGGCGTTCGTGAAGACTTGGGACGAGGAGGACAAGACTTGGGTTGTTCGTGACGTCATCTGCGCTCTGAGCCCGACCCTCGCCCGTGAATTCGGCGTGGAGGATGCAGCTAGGCAGGCTTGCCTTGTCTTCCGTGACAGGTTGTTTCCGACCATCCAGCAGGACGATGACCGCTACTTCCCTCGACGCCGTACCATGGACAACGGCTGTGATGTTGCAAGGGTGCAGCAGCACGAGAGTGCTAGGTTGATTGCGACAGTACCCTTGGTGGTCTCTCTCAACACAGCCCTGGATCGTGCTATGATGGATCAGAGGACTCTATGGATTGAGACGGAGAGGTTGCAGCGTCGGATCGACTCCCTCGAGCGCCAAGTGCGACGTGGAGTCCAGCCGCAGGACACCCTGCCAGCCACCACAGCGAGGGACCCTGCTATCGTCGTTCAACGCAAGAGGCACCATCCGAGTTGCACCTGCACCCGCACGAGCTACGACCCATAGGCGCCCCATCCTAGATCAGACCAGATAGACACTTACGCAAGTTTGAGTCAGTGTTGAGTCAGTGTCATGTTGTCGAGTCTTGGATGAACTTTGAGTTTAATAATGTGTTTTAATGCTTGTGATGATGATCATGTAATGATTTGGATCTTTGCATGATTGAAGATGAGTGTGGGGCATGTCCACACCATCTTAGTACTCTTAATGTGGTTATAATAATAATAATAACGTTGGGGTTCTATATCATCTTTTCTCGGATCAGTTTTCTTGAGCAGTTTTCTTTTGTTATCTCTATCCCTGTCAGTGCTTTATCATACAGTACAAAAGAGCTTATGAGGCCTATACATATGTTACAGATGGTTGACACCGGGAGAACCCCTGGAGCAGGAAACCCACCACCACCACCTCCCAATGTGTCAATAGAACAACTCCTGGCTATGTAGACACAACTCATGCAACAGATGACCAATGCCATCCAGAACAACCAGAATCATCCACCCCCACCTCCACCTCAAGTTAGAGATAAGCGAGGCGAGTTCATGAAGGGACATCCGCCTACCTTCGATCACTCCCCTGATCCACTTCAGGCCGATGACTGGCTCCGGGCAGTTGGACGCCAGTTGGAGATCGTGCAATGCAACGACCGCGAGAAGGTCTTGTATGCATCTGGGCAACTCCAAGGAGTAGCTCTTGATTGGTGGGAGACTTACCAACAAGCACACCCCAACCCCAACCAGATCACGTGGTAAGAGTTCCGCGACAGTGTCCGCACGCATCATGTGCCGGCGGGAACAGTACGTTTGAAGAGAAAGGAGTTCTTAGCTCTAAAGCAAGGAAGCATGTCTGTTAGTGAGTATAAGGACAAGTTTACACAGCTCTCCCGCTATGCACCACGGGACATTGAAGAAGACTTGATAAGCAGGAGCTTTTCATGGAAGGCTTGAATGATGGAATCCAGTATCAGCTACTCTCTCACACCTTCGCCAACTTTCAGCAGATGGTTGATAAGGCGTTGGTAATTGAAGGAAAGAGGCGTGATATGGACGCCAAGAAGAGAAAGTTCCAGAACTAGCAGTCCGGAAAGCAGCAGCCGTCCGTGCTTTTCTACGGGGTACGACAACCAGTAGAGGCAGTATGAGCAGTCAGGCAACGACCAACGCAACCAGAACCAGCAGAGGACCCCTCAGCAGTCCCATCAGAACCAGAATCGTGCACAGACCCCTCGCCAAGGACAGACTGGTGGAACACCGGTGAAGAACTCTCCCAACACACCGGCCACTCCAACAAACAACAAGTGCTTCGTCTGTGGTGACGTTGGGCATCTCTCCTATCATTGTCCCAAGAAGACGGGACAGGGATCCCAAAACAACCAGAAGCTCAACACCCACACACCAAGCCGTCAAGGTCAGCAGAACTATGCTCGTGGCAGAGTGAACCATGTGACCACAGAGTCAGCTCAGGGCGCCCCGGATGTTGTGATCGGTACGTTCCTAGTTAACTCCCACTCTGCTTTAGTTTTGTTCGATTCCAGAGCATCGCATTCTTTTATATCTGCACACTTTGTGAAGAGGCATACTCTACTCATGCATACCATGGACAAGGCCATGCTTGTTAGTTCACCAGGTGGTGAAATGAGAGCAAGCTTGCGTTGCCCAAAAGTTAAGGTTAACATAAGGGGGGTAGACTTCTTATCCGATCTGATGGTGTTAAACACATATGGGATCAATGTCATTCTAGGTATGGATTGGTTGACAAAGCATGACGTAGTCATTCACTATGCAACAAGAACCGTACAGCTGAAAACTTCAGAAGGAGAAGTAATAAAGTGCAAGGCAGTGTCACCTACTCTTGAAGTGTGCCAAGTGAATCAGATTAAGGGATCAACGACTGATGATATTCCAATAGTCAGAGAATTCCCAGATGTTTTTCCCGACGATCTGCCAGGTATGCCACCTGAACGCGAAATTGAATTTATAATAGATCTCTTACCTGGCACTGCACCAATAGCAAAGAGACCTTATAGAATGGGTGTTAATGAGTTAGAAGAGCTCAAAAAACAAATAAGAGAGTTACATGATAAGGGTTATGTTCGACCTAGTTCCTCACCTTGGGGAGCACCTGTGTTGTTCGTAGAAAAGAAAGATGGAACTCAAAGGATGTGCATAGATTACAGATCCTTGAATGAAGTGACCATAAAGAATAAGTATCCTTTGCCTCGGATTGATGACTTGTTTGATCAGTTAAGAGGAGCATGTGTTTTCTCTAAGATAGATCTCTGATCTGGATATCACCAGTTGAGAATTCGAGCATCAGATATACCAAAGACTACTTTCACCACTCGTTATGGTTTGTATGAGTTCACAGTAATGTCTTTTGGTTTGACCAATGCACCGGCTTACTTCATGTACTTAATGAACAATGTATTCATGGAGTATCTGGACAAGTTCGTTGTGGTTTTCATAGATGACATTTTGGTCTATTCCAAGAACGAAGAGGAACACGAGGAACATCTGAGGCTAGTGTTGCAAAAGCTCAGGGAGAATGAGTTATATGCCAAGTTGAGCAAGTGTGAATTCTGGTTAAAGGAAGTATCCTTTCTTGGGCATGTTATCTCTAATGGTGGAGTAGCAGTGGACCCGAAGAAAGTTCAAGATGTGTTGAGTTGGAATCCACCCAAGGATGTCAGAGAGATTCGTAGTTTTCTGGGTGTGGCCGGATACTACCGAAGATTCATAGAAGGGTTTTCCAAGCTTGCCAAACCAATGACCGCTTTGCTAGAGAAGAATGCTAAGTTTGTCTGGTCAGAGAAATGTCAGGAAAATTTCGAAGAATTAAAGAAGAGGTTGACAACCGCACCAGTGTTAGTTCTGCCAGATCTCACCAGAAGTTTCTTGATATATTGTGATGCATCCAGGCAAGGTCTGGGATGTGTTCTCATGCAAGATGGCAAGGTAGTAGCATACGCGTCACGTCAGCTAAGAAAGCATGAACTCAACTATCCGACTCATGATCTAGAACTGGCAGCAGTTGTGCATGCTTTGAAAATATGGAGACACTATCTGATAGGTCACAAGTGTGAGATTTACACTGATCATAAGAGCTTAAAGTATATCTTTACTTAGTCAGATCTGAATTTAAGGCAAAGAAGATGGTTGGAATTGATCAAGGATTATGATCTCGAAGTACACTATCATCCAGGAAAAGCAAATGTTGTGGCAGACGCTTTCAGTCAAAGAAGCTATGCAAATATGGTTAGAGCATCTCAGTTTCCGGCAGAGTTAGCAGAAGAGTTTGGGAAGTTAAACCTAGCAATCGTTGCACACACAGTGGAGTTAGAAGTGGAACCTGTTCTTGAACAAGAAATCCATAAGGGTCAGTTGAAAGATAAAGATATCATAGCCATTGCAGAACGCATAGTGGTTGGCAAAGCACCTGGTTTCCGAATGGATGAACAAGGGACTGTGTGGCATGGTAAGAGAATCTGTGTGCCGGATGTCAAGTCAGTCAAGGATATGATTCTTAATGAAGCTCATAACTCAGCATACTCAATTCATCCAGGCAGTACAAAAATGTACCTAGATCTGAGAGAAAAGTATTGGTGGTGTGGTATGAAAAGGGAAATAGCCGAATATGTTGCAATCTGTGATACGTGTTAGAGAGTTAAAGCAGAACATCAAAGACTCGCAGGACTGCTTCAACCCATGAAAATTCCAGAATGGAAGTGGGAAGAAGTGGGAATGAATTTCATTGTGGGCTTACCCCGTACTCAGAAAGGTTATGATTCAATATGGGTTATAGTGGATCGGTTAACTAAAGTGGCACATTTCCTCCCTGTCAAAACCACTTACACAGGAGCTAAGCTAGCAGAGCTATATATGAAAGAATAGTATGTTTACATGGGGTTCCTAAAAAGATTGTGTCAGATAGAGGGACTCAGTTCACCTCTCAGTTTTGGCAGAAGTTACATGAATCACTGGGAACCAAGCTCAACTTCAGCTCAGCATATCATCCGCAGACTGATGGGCAGACAGAAAGAACGAATCAGATTCTCGAGGATATGTTACGGGCATGTGCACTTCAGTATGGAATTAGCTGGGACAAGAGTTTGGCTTATGCAGAATTTTCGTATAATAATAGCTACCAGAAGAGTTTAAAGATGTCACCTTTTGAAGCGTTATACGGAAGGCAGTGTCGAACTCCTTTGTTCTGGAACCAAACGGGTGAAAGTCAAGTTTTCGGACATGAAGTCTTGAAAGAGGCGGAAAATCAAGTTCATATAATCTGGCAGAATCTGAAAATAGCTCAGTCAAGGCAGAAAAGTTATGCAGATAACAGAAGACGAAAACTGGAGTTTGAAATCAGGAATTATGTTTATCTAAAGGTTTCACCTATGAGAGGAACCAAGAGGTTCCATGCCAAAGGCAAGTTAGCACCCAGATATGTGGGACCGTTCAGAATCTCAGATAGAAGAGGTGAAGTGGCATATCAGCTTGAGTTGCCAGAAAGTCTTTCAGGGGTACACAATGTGTTTCATGTATCGCAGTTAAAGAAATGTTGGCGAGTACCTGAAGAACAGTTACCTCTGGAAGAGTTGGGCATCAAGGGAGATCTCACCTATGCAGAATATCCTATCAAAATCTTGGATACCGCAGAGAGAATTACTCGGAGCAAGATTATCAGGATGTGTAAGGTTCAGTGGAATCGGCACTCTGAGGATGAGGCCACTTCGGAAAGAGAAGAGGACTTAAGATCAGAGTATCCCAATCTTTTTCAATCTTCCGAATCTCGAGGACGAGATTCATCCTAAGGGGGGTAGGTTTGTGACACCCTAAAAATCGCTTTTGGAAGTTAGAGTTTAATATGACTTTGTTTATTTAATTTTTCATGAAACATATAGGTCAAATAATAATTTTTGGTGAATTAATAAAATATCTCGGGGCTTAGAAACATTTTTGTTGCATTCATGCTGGAGCATAATATTTTGCTTGAGTGTGGGAATAGTGTTGAGTGGTTCAAATTCAAATTTGATTTGAATTTGAGCAAGTTTTTCAAAAGGAAATAAAAGAAAAAGGCTTTTCTTTTTCACCCTCTCCCTTTCCACTCTTTTGGCCCAGCTAGGCAAGGCGGCCCAGCCCGCCACGCCTTTCTCCCTCCCTCTCCCCACCTCTCCCCGCTCGGGCCTTGGCCTGCTCCGGCCCAGCGCCCCGGCCCGCTCCCTCTCTCTCTCTCTCGCGCGCCCGCAGCGCCGCGGCCCGGTCGCCTTCGCGGCCCAGCTCGCTCGCGTCGCGGCCCACTTGCCCGCGCAGCGCGCCAGCGCTCACCGCATCCCCGCCTTCACCCGCTGACCACCCGGCCCCGCGTGGCAGTGAGTGCCTGCCCGACTGCCACCCCGGCCCCACCTGTCAGCGTCAGACCCTTCCCCTACCTCGCGACGGCTCACGCCCGCGCCGCCGCCGCCTGCTCCTCTCCTGCAACGGCCGCGCGAGTGGCATTCAAGGCCACTCAGGCTTCCATCAAGCCCCGGTGGAGCTCCCCGACCCTTCGCCGCCTCCTCCGAACCCTATAAAGCCATGGCCGAAGCCCTGACTCCCTCCCCTCGCCACTTCCCGCACCCAACCTCTCTGTCGCCGCCTGCGAGGCCCCGCCGGCCGTCCTAGCTCTCCATCGAGCACCCGCAGGTGACGCCGCGACCGTCCGAACCAACCCCGAGCTCTCCCCTTTCTGTTTCGTGCAAACCCGAGCTCACCGATTCCTTTCCCTTTCTTGCAGAGCGCCGCCGCCGTCGATCTCGCCGTAGTAAGCTCCTCCGCCGCGGCCAAGGTCACCAGCAAGCTCGTCTTCGCCCCCGCTTCGCTTCGGTGTAACCCGCGTAGCCAATCGAGGCCGGGAGCGCCGGGACGGCGAGCTCCCGAGCGGCTCCCATGGCGCGCCGCCATTCTCCGACATCCGCACCGCCGCTCGCACCGCCGCGTCCACCCTGCGCCATCCGATCTGAGCCGTGCGGCTCAGATTAGAGCGTAACCCCGAAGTGGTATGCGCCAGGTCTACGGGCCGTAGACTGCTACCCCGCGCGCGGTCCACCGGCCGCGTGGTGGACCGGGTCAACCCGCGCGCGACGCGTGGCGCCGTGTCGGCGCCAGTGCGGCAGCCGCTGCCGCTTTTGCAGATAGGCCCCCGAGCTTTTCGAAAATCAACCCGCAGTCCGATGCCGTTCAAAATATTTAGTTTTAAGTCCTATTTTCTTTCGGTTTAGCCCCTGGAGTTCCCGGTTATAGTGCCCGCCGTCCAGAGGACGCGTTTTCGCGTGTTAGCCCCCGCCGGCTGTGTTCAATAGCGTATAGGTCCTCGGTTTTCGCGAGTTAGCCCTCGGAAAATGATTTTTATTTATAAAAATGCCCCTAAAACTTGTTTTCTTTATAACTTTCTCGTTTTAGGTCCGATTAGAGTGATCTTTATGTTCATTTGATCGTATCGACGAGTAGAATAGTTTTATATATGTTTCTCTAACTGTTTTTGATGCTTGGTGTACTGTTCTAATAAAAGTATATTTTATTTGCATGTAATGACTGTTTGGATGCTATGATTGGTGATTATATACCGAGTCCAGACGGTGACGTGTTTGAGGAGCAAGTTTCGTCGGAGCAGTACCAGGACCAAGCGTGTGACCAAGGCAAGTACAACCCACGGTTTCCTTGTTACCTACTTAATGCAAGATCCAGTAATCATTATGCATGTGTCTAATATGATGAACCATAGGTCCATACTAGTTTCCTTGAACTATATACCTTGTACCTATGGGAGGGTTTTGCATAATATGACTAGAAATGCTACGCGCTATATATTGCTAATTGATTAATACTGATTAATTACTATGGAACAATGTTAAAAGAGGCTTTTTAACCACATTTAGGGCACTGGAGCCTGGTGTTGCTCAGTGACCCACCCCAGGGACTATCTTTTAAAGCGGCCACCCGGGAGATCCCGTGCAACCTTGGGAATTATATGGCTCTGATCTTAGTTGTGTAACTAGACTTTCTCTAGCTTGTAGTAGTTACCGAAAGGCGCTAGAGGGGGGAACTGGGTTAAAGAATGGCTTCCTTGTCTGTCAAGATGTGTACTGGTCGGCTGTCAGGTGTGCCATCTTGAAGGGGGCCTCCATTCGCCTGGAAGCCGAAACCTTGCGGCTACTACTTGTTAGAGTAGCTAGTGAAAGACTACGTAGTGAAACCCTGCCGTACTTCCATAGAGGAGGTAATGTGGGACTGGCTCTCCCCGGCATATGGGAATCACGGCCTAAGGTGAAAGTGTACAACCTCTGCAGATTGTAAACCTGATATATCAGCTGTGCTCACGGATACGAGCGGCTCGGAACCTTTATAAGTGGTTCATGGTGGGGTATGTTGGTGGTTTGTGGCTTACCTCTTGTTAACATAATAATGATCATACTTTTTGGGACAACTGGGATCATACACTTAGTAATGAAAGGATAATATTAAAATATGACCAAGCTAAAATGCTAACCGCAGTCAACCAGGTCAACCTTTTGAGCCTTGCATTCCCCGTAGTTGTACTTGCTGAGCATGGTGAGCTGACGCTTGTCGTTGGTTCTCATAAAAATCCCGGATGGGTACCAGATGAAGGAGAGTACGAGGAGTATTCAGAAGATGTGCCAGACTTCTAAGGATGGTGTACCCCCAGTCGGTGTCCCTGTGGAGTGAAGTCTACGTCTACACTACCGTTGTAATAATGGGTCGTTGGCCGATGTGACGAACAATCTCATGTGATGTAATAAGTTATTAAACGTTGTTCGTGCTGTATTGATATACATTTTGTGGTATATGTGGATTTGGGACCCCCTGGGCCCACATATGCTTTACCTCGGTTTTATTCGTAAATCCGGGTGTTACAGCCCCCGTGGCGGGCCGCCTCGTGGTGTCTTCTGGTGTCTTCTAGATCCTTCTTTTGCAGGTTTCATTGCGAAATTAATATATTTTCATCTGGGACTCTGAATATAGCAAATGATATGTCTGTTTCGATCGTCTCGATGAGCTCTTCGCAATGGTGCACTCCAATTTATCACTTGAGATGCTTTTATATGGTAAAAACATGGATGTCCTACAAAACAAGTGAGAGTACCAAAACTCCTGGAACTTGTTAGTTTCAAACCCTACAACTATGCTTTGTGATTCATTTAGTGCCATTTCATGTAATAGTTGATGGTTAATTATGAGCATTAGTGAGTGTCAACACTTATCTTGTAGTAAGATGAAGAAGTTGCTTGCCTCCCGTTTCAAAAAGTCCAACAAGGGTGAGAGTTCTTCCCAAGAACCTCACCATGCTAGTGCTCAA
This sequence comes from Coix lacryma-jobi var. lacryma-jobi, assembly GCA_009763385.1. NCBI lineage: Eukaryota > Viridiplantae > Streptophyta > Magnoliopsida > Poales > Poaceae > Coix > Coix lacryma-jobi. The sequence continues at coordinate 131,519,346 of CM019826.1, forward strand.
GAGAGGAGAGAGGTGGAAAGAAGTGGGCTAGTACCCTTCACTCCCCCGGCTAGAGTAATGGAGACCGAGAGTGGCCTCAGGCTAAATGCCGAAGAGATGGGGAAATTCCTTACTCTTCGTGAGTGTAGTTTCTCACACACAGGTGTCATTGATCCGACCCTCTTGCAAGAAACAGGTATGGATTCAGAATTTTATCCTATTTTCAATACCATTGGTTGGGGAGGATTCTTTGAAATTCTTGAATTTGGCATAGAGAACCTAACCATTGAGTTTTTATGCACGTTAAAAGTGAATAACGATGGGGTAGCATTTCGAATGTTTGGGATGGAATATGACATGACTTGGAGCACATTAAACACTGCTTTAGGCACTCTTGCCATCTTGATGTAGACCATGCTTCTCATTATGACAAGAATGTTTTCTTGTATGTCATTACTGGCTCTAGTGATTGTTCCAATCCCTCACCGCACAAAATTCATAACCCAACCTTACGTTTCATGCACTACTGGCTGTTCACCACTCTTTTCCCTGGCATGAGAGGAGCTTTGGTAAGTGATGATGAGCTGAAATTACTCTATGCCATGGTTAGCAAGGTTAAAGTTTCACCTGTTAAAATGCTAGTGAACTATTGGCTTAGCTACATAAAGCCTAGGAAACCCATATACTTCACATCATTCATCACACGCATAGCCGAAGCTTTGGGTGCACTAGAATCCCAAACTTTTGAGTACATTAAACCGTGAGAGATGTTTTGGAAGAAAGTGTATTTATTGATTGCGATGTACTCAAAAGGGGTCCCAAGGGTGAACTAATAATGATTTATCCACGCCATACAGTCGAAATCACTCTCCCTTGTGAGAGACTTCGATTGTATGCGCTTCGTACGCTAACCTTTGATTTGGACCCCGAGGAAAGAGCCCCAAAAGTTGCAGGTACTAGCAGGAGGACAAGGAGAGCGTCCCATGCTACTCGAATGTAACAAGGCGGATCTTCACATCAGGCTGAAGAAGTTCAGGAGGGAGATGAGGCGGCCTCTATGGATATTTCAGGGTCCATGGGGAGGCCTCCTCACTCACAGGACACTCCTCGCTCTCAAGACACTCCTCGCCCACGGGGTAGAGGAAGGCAACATCAAAGGACGTCGATGGAAGAGCTCATCGACAACATGGGTGCGATGAACATCGAACAAGAGGCAACATTGCTTCTTGCACAACAAAACGCCCAACTCCTGCAGGCCATTCAAGAAGAACAAGCACGACGTTGGGCCGGGTGGTACCAGCATTATCCACCACCACAGTAGGCAAGAACCAAGATTGGGGGAGATCCTCTCCCCTACCAAGGTAAGTCCTGTATCTTAAGTTATTTACGTTTCAATTAGTTTTCTCACTGCATTTAAAAAAAGGAAAATACCAAAAATATTTGCTTAGTATTCCCCTTAGCACATATGTCTCATATATGTCTATTTTCCCCATGGAAATGATGACTAGTTGCCTTGCTAATGTTTCTCTAGTGCCTAGTTTACAACTTAGTATTTCTCTAAGTATGGATTACTTAGCTAATTTAAACCATCATGAACCTGAAAACTTTGTGTGTTGCAAGTGCTAAAACTAAGTCTAAGTTGTTGAGAGACATGATATAGTGAGACAAGATCTGCTATAATATTGTTCTAAGCATGATAGATTACCGGAGAATTTATTCTTAAAATGATCAAAATCTTAATTGTTCATCAATGGTGATAAATTCCTACCACAGCCATATATGCTTTACATGTTTACAAAACTTCTACATAGGCTATTTGCTGTGTATTGAGTGTTGTCAAGTCTTGTTGACCCTTGTTAAGAGACTTTTCATGCTCCTAAGATCAAGATCACGTACACACCTCATATACATGCTGCTTCTACACTAGAAGTACGCAAACACATGCCTTTCATTTCCACCAAATAGGTTGCTTCATACTCCAAGTGTTAGGAAATCTCTCTCAATTATTTAGTAGATGAGACTCAAAAGGCTAGGCAAAATAAAGATGAAAAAAATAGAGATGGACAAGTGAAAGTCCATGAAAAAAAAATGCTAGCCATGTCTCATTAGAAAAGAGAGAAAAAGAAAAAAAATAGAGAGAGATAGATCTTATCAAATAAAGAAGCAATCTAGTCCACCATACACCACACACTTGCACATCTTGATCTGGGAGTATGACACTTCTCTTCAAGGATCCGAGCTTTGACTTCGCAACAAAATGCAAGTAAGTATGCCATCTTCTTTCATCTCTACCTTGAGCTACACATAAGGCTGTTTAGAAGTAGGATGAAATAAAGAAGGCAACACTTATCATATGCCTTCGTGAGGAATCATACACCATTTGAGCGACATGATAGAACCATATGAGGAACATTAAGTCTTTCTTTTGAAAAATATTGCAAAACCTCTGGTATGAAACTTGCTAAAAACAAGAAAGTTAGTGCTCAAGTCAAACTGTTCTATCTTTCAACCACCTAAGACAAAGGAAAAGCCATAAGCCCCATAGAGTACTAAGGTAATATGGGTGATTTACATAGCTAATTTTTCCATTCAAAGAGAAGAACTTTGTTGTGCACATGGTACTCTTGAAATATGATGCATAGTAACAATACAGATCTACCGAGGCCAAGTTTGATTGTTTGCTCGGGACGAGCAAAGGTTAAGCTTGGGGATCTTGTTGACAGAAGTTATAGCATGTTTTACCTTATCAAAATACCGTCAACAGGCCTCGGTTTCAAGGAAGAATAGCATATCATGAGCATATTTATCACTAATAAGTTCCACTTGTACTCTTAGCTTGTGAACTTGTAGGAGATGGCGAAATGAACAAAATGAGGCCAGGTGGGCCCACCAAGGGGGTCGGCCGACCCCATCTTGGGGCCACCTCGGCCATGGTGACATGGCACGATCCAAGAGAAGCATGTTCAAGTCAATATCAACCATTGGATCAAACATGTGCTTTTGCTCAATGGTGCAAGATGAGAAGCACATGGATTCATGGGTCCACACCGAAAACCAAATTCAACCAACTTCACAAGACTTGCTCCATGACATGTGGGGTCACAAAGGGAGAGAAGGCGGTGGGCCAGCCCTGTCATAGGGGGGTCGGCCGACCCCTCTTGGAGGGACCCAACAGCACTATTCATCAGGGTGACATCAGCACCTTCTAGAAGATGTACCCCGGGCCCACATGTCAGAGACAGGGGTCGACCGACCCCATGGTGACCCTCATCCAAGTCGGTGGCAAAGTGCATGTTTCACACGTGAAGAATATCCAAGCCATTCATCCAAGGTCGGTTGCTATGGCGGTGGATCCAAGGGTGAAGAGAGGAGGATCACGCGGATCGCTGGCGTGGCGCCGGAGTAGCCCCTACTCCACCTCCACTATAAATAGAGGCCTCCATCCTCTCATTCTGGATATCTCACAACACATATCTCCACTCTCATGTGAGATCAAGCAAGAGTAGTAGTAGTTAGTCTAGAGTGGGAGTTAGAGTTGAGTCGGGCGAAGCTCGGGTCTCCGGAGTCGTCTTCTGGGAGTCTGGTACAGCCCTTGTATCTTCCTTCTTTTGTAAGACTTTATTTATATAATATATTATTCTTTCTTTACTTTACTTTGCATTTACTTAAGTATTTACTTTCCTAGTATTTATTTAAGTATTTACTTAGTGCAAGTCTATATTTATATAGTCTTGTTGTGTGTTTATCTTGGTTCTATAGCTGTCTTAGTTAGATTGATTGCCTTTAAATAGCTTCTTGTGTGTGCGTCATCGTCCTATATTAGGATAGGGGCTTTAGCTATTTTGATCGATAGCTAAAGGTGTAGATAAGTGTGAGCGTGGTGCTCATACTTCATCTTATCTTTGACTACCGCTGGCTTGCACGGACATTAGGGGCGCTTGGGCAAAAGGTGACAGATTTTGCCTAGCTACCTAGATCCCCTCACGTGAACTCAGGCTAGTTTTTAAAAGGTAAGGCGTCCATAAGCCAAATATCCGCTTGATTATTGGGTTAGGTGAACAACCTTCTATCGCTTTACTCTCTCGTTTATCTCTCTCACACAAGTAGCAAGGCGTCAATCTAGTTAAGTCATCTATTTAATTAGGATTAGTTCATAGGAGTGAAGGTAGAAACATAGGAGTACTTTATACTCACTCGTTGTCCTCCTACCTAGTTAACTCTACTAAACTTATCTTTCATATCATATACACTTTGCTTAACTTATTTATCTTATCTATCTATCCTCCCTTATATCCACTTATCCCCTTTTGCTTCTCTAATTGATAATAGATTATAGTAAGACTAAAGGATCTATCTTTCCTCTCTCTACATCTTTCCTAGCTTGCTTTCCTTTGGGATACAAATAAATAACGATACCTTGGAATACTCCCAGGTGAAGTGCTACATCGGTATATTCTGTGCGCTTGCAGAATTATCCAATAGTCAATAGTTTTACCACCAAGACACTTCTAGCGTCGTTGCTGGTGTTAGGCTCCATAGTCTAGTTCTAGTGGTTGCGTTAAGAAGTGTCAACAGGGGGTAAAAGAATACAAGGGAGGATAGATAAATAAGATAAATAAGTTAAGCAAAGAGTATATCATATGAAAGATAACTTTAGTAGAGTTAGCTAGGTGGGAGGACAACGAGTGAGTATAAAGTACTCCTATGTTTCTACCTTTTCTCTATGAACTTAATCCTAATTGAAAAGATGACTTAACAGGATTGACGCCTTGCTACTTGTGTGAGAGGGATAAACGAGAGAGTAAAGCGATAGAAGGTTGTTCACCTAACCCAGAACTCAAGCGGATATTTGTCTTATGGATGCCTTTCCTTTTAAAAACTAGCCTGAGTTCACATGAGGGGATCTAGGTAGTCAGGCAAAATCTGTCACCTTTTGCCCATGTGCCCCTACTGTCCGTGCAAGCCAGCGGTAGTCAAAGATAAGATGAAGTATGAGCACCACGCTCACACTTATCTACACCTTTAGCTATTGATCAAAATAGCTAAAGCCCCTATCCTAAGATAGGACGATGACGCACACACAAGGAGCTATTTAAAGGAAATCAATTTAACTAAGACAACTATAGAACCAAGATAAGCACAAAACAAGACTATATAAATATAGACTTGCACTAAGTAAATACTTAAATAAATACTTGGAAAGTAAATACTTAAGTAAATGCAAAGTAAAGTAAAGAAAGAATAATATATTATATAAATAAAGTCTTACAAAAGAAGGAAGATGCAAGGGCTGTACTAGACTCCCAGAAGACGACTCCGGAGACCCGAGCTTCGCCCGACTCAACTCTAACTCCCACTCTAGACTAACTACTACTACTCTTGCTTGATCTCACATGAAAGTGGAGATATGTGTTGTGAGATATGTAAACTATGTGAGATCTCCAGAATGACAGGGTGAAGGCCTCTATTTGTAGTGGAGGTGGAGTAGAGGCTACTCCGGCGCCACGTCAGCGATCCGTGTGTTCATCCTCTCTTCACCATTGGATCCACCGCCATAGCAACCGACCTTGATGAATGGCTTGGATATTGTTCACGTGTGAAACATGTGCTTTGCCACCGACTTGGATGAAGTTCACCATGGGGTCGGCCGACCACCCTCTATGACATGTGGGCCCAGGGTACATCTTCTAGAAGGTGATGATGTCATCCTGATGAATAGTGCAGATGGGCCCCACCAAGGGGGGGTCGGCTGACCCCACTATGACAGGGCTGGCCCACCACCTTCTCTCCCTTGGTGACCTCACATGTCATGGAGTAAGTCTTGTGAAGTTGGTTGCATTTGGTTTTTGGTGTGGACCCATGAATCCATGTGCTTCTCATCTTGCACCATTGAGCAAAAGCACATGTTTGATCCAATGCTTGATATTGACTTGAACATGCTTCTCTTGGATCATGCCATGTCACCATGGCCGAGGTGGCTCCAAGGTGGGGTCGGCCGACCCCCTTGGTGGGCCCACCTGGCCTCATTTTGTTCATTTTGCCATCTCCTACAATTTCACAAGCTAATAGTACAAGTGGAACTTATTAGTGATAAATATGCTCATGATACGCTATTCTTCCTTGAAACCGAGGCCTGTTGACGGTATTTTGATAAGGTAAAACATGCTATAACTTCTGTCAACAATGTTGTCCATGTTTGCATAGAACCACTATTTTGCTTTTCCTTTCAGTGAGAAGGGAAAGAGACGAAGAAGTGTAATGTTCTGGGGAATGTCCTTGATGATGATAGTGCTTCTAATCTCCAAGAAATCTTGTAGATGAGCAGTTGCATCTTCTTCCTCCTTTCCACCAAATGTAGTAGCTTGCACCATGTTGATAAGACTTGGCTTGAGCTCGAACTCAAGGTTGTTCGTCTGGAGTGTAGGTCCGGCACGAATGTTCCTGACACTTGGAGTAGAGAACTCCAGCAGAGTCTTGTTGGCCATGGCTTGACTACTGGTGTTGATCTTCCACACGATCTAGTTGATTGTTGATTTGTAAGTGATGAATTACAACTGAACCTATGTTACCCTATATATGATATAAACAAAGAAAGACAAGGGTAAGCCTGCCAAGACAGAGGTACAAGTTAATGAATGAGTAGTTGATTAATCTCCTTTGCCATGTTAGTTTCCTAGTAAGTTTTGTTTCCACTAATTTGCTGGTTTCCATTTGATTCCCGGTGGCTTCCGCTGCTCATCCCTGGCAACGGCGCCAGAAATGCTTGTTGATACTTCTTAATGCAATTGCCCATAATAAACTTTAATGAACTGATTCTAGCAAAAGCCCTCAGAAATGTACGGGACACTCCTAGCATCACTTAATGTCAAGTTGTCATCCCCAACATGATACTAGAAATGTAATTCATTTGTGACACTAGCTCAACAGATACGAACAAATATTTATCCGCAAGCGCACAGATAAATATACCCATTGTAGAAGCATTTCACCCAGGTTGTCTAGGTATCATTATTTATATTTTACCAAGGGGAACAGTGAAGCGGGAAGCAATTGGACATAAATGTGATTTAATGGTAGTGGAGATTACTATTCATTCATTAACTACTCACATGTCTAAATAGGGGTAAAACAAGATAAAAATAAATAATGAATAATAATGATAAAAATGGGAATTGTACAGATAGAGCAAACTACATGAATCAAGTAGAGCAGTCAGGAGATTAATTAAGAGATTCGAATCCTAAGTTACTTCAGATTTACTAAGCCTAGTGATTAATCTAGTTAATATACAATCATTTATAGCTAATTAATCTATCATCCATGATCAAGGGACATTACTAAATTAGAATCAAGAACAAAGTAATCAATTCTAGCTTTCAACCGCGTCCTACTAAGGTCTACACTCGGAGGGAGGACTACAAAGGACTCAACAGGACTGTTGGTCCTGCAATCTACCTCTCGACCCGGACCATAGGATGTACTCGCAGGTAAACTAGACCTAAACACCATGTTTACACCAGTTTGACCACTTAACTCTATCCAGAATAAAGCTAAGTACTTTACGAACATGATCATAAACTCTATCATAATCAGATCTATATTAAATATATAACTAGAATAGACTCCAAAACTGAATAAACTGAAATATAATAAAGTAGCACAAAGTCGAATAAAGATACAAATTACCGAATCTTTGACAGCGATCCGGAGACTCAGACGAAGATTCTAGCCGGATATGCCGACGAAGTCGCCCGCCTCTACTTGAACCTAGCTAGACTAAACTCTAAACTTGAAGTAGAGCTCTAACTCTCTCTCTCTCTCTCTAGAAACCCTAGTTCTACTCTTGTCGGAAGATCTGAACTTCTCTTCTCTGTCTCTTGGAGGGGGGGTCAGGGGTCTGGTTATATAGCCCTGGGCGTGGAACCGCGACCGTTGGACCAAACCGACTTAAGGTACGGTCGAGATGAGTCCTCGAGGTCGGTGGAGGAAGATTCTGGAAGGAGGAGGCGTGGGGGCCCAAGACCCGACCGACCGGTGGGCCCACCAGACCGGTCGGTCCCACTGGGCAGGGTCTCGTGGTGCCCCGCCTCGTGGAGTCCTCTGGTGTCCTCTAGAGTCTTCCGGAGACTTCCTGACTTGGCGGTGGAGTAATCTACGTCGGGTTCCTTCTTGGGGAAGCAATGTAGTCCTGTTTTCCTCTCTAATCCTTGGAAAATATAGAATCACCAAAACTCATGGAATTTGTGAGTTTAAACCTCCTATTTCTAAGTTGGCAATTCTTTTTGGCATTTATTCAAGTATTGTTGATGGTAAATAATGATAGTTAATAGATGTCAACAACCACTAATGATTAAGTGCAATATCTTGTTGTGGTTGGCTTGCTTATTCATTTGATCATAGCTTGCATATATGAATACCACTCATGATTTGCTTCTCTATCTTGGGTGTTGCTTGCTTTCTTTATCAATCCTTTTGATTTCTTCAACTAAGCATCTCAAATGTCCGTTTAGATCACCACTTCCATGTTAGCCTTCCAAGCCACGTGCTTGGTTAACCTACAAAAGGCAGCAAGCCCCTACAAAAGGGAGAAGTGACCTCTCTCCAAAGAACCATGCTTGATACTCACTTGGAATGACTTTGTTTGATTGATCTATTTGAACTTTTCTTGATGTATAGCATTGATTCCCTTTTTGAGTCCTTTTCTTTCTTCCAAATGATCTTCAATTGATATTGGAACTTGAATCTTCATCTTTATCTTGAGCTTGGTCTTGATCTTCAATTTGAGTACCAAATACGTGTCAAATACACTCCTCAATCAAATGGTCTTGTACTCATATTTGTCATGCTTATATATCATCTCAAAACCAAACATAGGTCCCTCAACCACTAATAACATGATTCCAACTTGAGGGCCTTTCAATCAAAGTGACTTGTGATCTATCCAATAAGTGACACTTTTCTGGCAGATTTTGTACTCTCTAAAGAAAAAATCATATCTCCTAAATTGTAGATCCAAAATCTACAAAATTTGGTGGAGATGTGCTTCACTAAGTCATCTAGTAGCCATAAAAATTTGAGCTTCATTGGACCTCTAGATTGCTACCAGATTTCACATATTTTCCCACTACTACATGCTGAAAACTGCTGCACTAAAGATGACAAGATCTACTCCAAAACCAAAGTATATCTTATCCAATAATCATGAATTTTGCACAGCAACTAGTACCATATGTGTAGAGCATGTGTACCAAATTTCAAGCCAATCCAAATAGATTTCATCATTCAAACATGGCTATCATCACAGCTAGCTCAGATTTCAGATTTTGGACAGATTTCTATATTTGAGCTATACTTCTCCAAATGGAATCAAACTTGATATCAACTTGTTTGAACACTCTTACAAGACATATGTCGATTCAATTTACTTACTAAAAGTCATCTTGTGTTCATATCCAATCAAATTAAATCAAACTTGATTACTAAGCAATGAATCCATTCAATCATCTTATAGCAAGCAACATATGCATATATATCCAATTCAATCAACTCATATGCATCCAAATAGATATTGGTCAACAAGAAATATACCTTGGTAGCTCATGATCATCCAATAGCAAGCTTCTTAATCCATCATTTGCATTCCTTGAAATAATTCCAATAAAATTACCACAACTACAATATGACACTTGTATGTTGTAGCACTTGGACTTCACTCTTTTGTCTTGGCATTGGGCTTGAACAGCACTAAGCTTCTTTACTTGACTCAATCATATAATAATCACATGAATCCATTGAATCAAGCCTCCAATGCCATGGTACCTACACACAATCATCCACTTTTTGATGGTACCCAAACTTGTTTGGGTCCTCTCAAGTTAGGAGCAACATACTTAGGCAATGCCTTAGTATGAATAGCGGGATGTGTTGCAATAGCCACCGAAGAGGTACCATTGTCATCCTTTCTAAGCACATTATCATCTTCAATTGAAATAGGCTTAGAAGTTTTAACTAGGGGACATGAATTTGCCATGTGTCCCCTTTCCCGGCATGAGTAGAAAACTCTTTTTGATTGAGCCTTTTCTTCCTTGCTCATGTGTTGCTTCTCATTGCCTTGTTTCTTTTTGTTTGCTTGAGCCTTCTTCTCAAGCTTGGTTGGACAACCCGAAGCTAGGTGGCCCAATATAACACAACTATGCCACTTGACTTGGGTGAGGTCTTGTGTAGATCTTGATCTTCTACCTCCCCTTCTTGTCTTCTTCTTTATAAAGCCACCATCATCATGGTTGTTCTTGATTTGATCTTGGGGTTTCTCTTTTTGCTCAACTTGTGGCTTTGGTTGAGGCTTTTCTTGTTGCTTCACCAATTTCTTGGCTGGGCACATAGAGATGAGATGTCCTCTAGTGCGGTACTTGAAGCACTTGACATGCTTGAGCCTCGCTTCTTGTTTCTTCAACTTGAGCTTTTCTTTGTTAGGGCAACCATTTGCGAGATGTCCCATCTCATGGCATTTGTAGCACATGAACTGAGATAACTTCTCTTGTTCTTGCTTCTTCATCTCTCTTTCATGTCTTCTCTTGCCCCATCTCTTGCCTTTGACATTTCTCTTGTTGAAGCCAATGCCACTCTTGTCACCATAGGTTCTTTGGTTGTTCAACATATGCTCGACAGTGACTTTTGAGTTGTAACACATCTCTAACTTGTTGCTCAAATTCTTCACTTCACTTTTAAGCTCTTTGTTCTCCTTCAAAAGGTTAGTCTCACAAGACATAGAAGTAGAACAAGCATCTATATGTGAATTACATGGCATAGATAATAAATCATCACAAGAGGTGGATACATGCTTCTTCTCTACATCACATGGGTTAGCAAAAATATGTGATTGATTATTTGACCCAAATGATGAGCTCTCACTAGTTTTAGTTTCTACATTAGAAAGCTTCTTAGTGAGCAAAGCATGGTCTTGTACCAAGTTATCATGAGCAACACTAAGTTCCTAATGAGCCAATTTTAGCTCCTCATGTGAACAAGTAGTAACATAGAGTAGATGCTTTTGTTGTTCACATGTGTCTTTTAGAAATGAGTTTTCATTTTTCAATTTTATTGTTTTAGCCAACTCATTTTCTAAAGCTTTGGCAAGTCTACATACAAGCTCAAAATTTAGATCATCACAATCAACAACCACATTAGCAATTGATACCTTAGTGTCACCATGTGACATGAAGCAATGTGGTGTAGATGGAGAGCTTGTAGAGACATCACTCTTGTAAGTGCATTCGCCCCCAATGTGGGTTTTGGCTAATTAATGGCAATCAAATTAGGGACTAAAGGATTTATAAAAGAATATATGCAGGTGTTAGTCCTTAGAAAGATTTGAAATGATGAAATCTCGTGAACAAAGCACGTTGATTGTATTTGGACAAAGGATGTCTAGCTCAAGTGGTGGTTTGAAAGTTTAATTTTAAACTTGAGTTATAGGTAAGTCGGACTAACAAGAGGTTCACAAATTAGGTTGGCTAGATGTGGAGAAAAGTGCTCAAATCGACTAACTAAAGTTTGCTTGAGAGTAACCGCACGATCACGAACACATAGATGTATTTTTGTACAGTCAGTAGTACCGACCAGGGAGGCAGCGCGCAATGCTCTCTGGATGAGGTTCTTTTTGAACTGGCGGTAGTACCGCCATAAGTTCAGTAGTACCGACCATCCTGACTATTCTAACACCCTCTCTGTGTAGGCTCAAAAATGACTTGGCGGTAGTACCGCCATATGGCCGGTACTACCGACCCTCGGTGGTACCGACCTTGGTCGGTAGCAAGGTCATTTCTGCAGACCTCTCTGTTCGTGCTCAAATTGGCTTGGCGTTAGTACTGCCATATAGTCGGTACTACCGACCCTCGGTGGTACCGACCCAAGCCTGTAGTAAGGCAAGTTTGCAGGGCTCTCTATGTTCGCACAATTTGGCCTCGCGGTAGTACCGCCATATGGTCGGTACTACCAACCCTCGGTGGTACCGACCTTGGTCGGTAGTTACCGAGGGGCCAAGTGGTTTTCTACGGAGCTCTCTATTCGCGACCGATTTGGCCTGGTGGTAGTACCGCCATAAGGCCGGTACTACCGACCCTCGGTGGTACCGACCTGAGGCCGATAGCAGGTTTTAGGTCAAACTCAGATCTGGCGCAGCGGTCTTTGCCTGGTCGGTACTACCGACCATGGGTGGTCGGTACTACTGACCAGCCTCGGGACTGGTGGACTATAAATAGCCCTCCACTTTACTTTTGACCGTTACCCACTCATTCCACTCACTTATTGCGACCTACATTCAGACAAAACACTCTCCAAGCATTGACTCCTCCCCTCTCTCTCCCTCTTTGCTCCTCGATTCATTCCCTTGCAAGATTTGAGCTAGGGAAGTGACATTAGAGAGTAGGAAGCTTCGATCTACGACTTGAGCACTTGGTTTCCATCTAGCCGGCTTGATTTGTGTCTATTACTCTTGGGTTCTTTGAACCCTAGCCGGTTAGGTGTTCTTCGTGGTAGCCCGTGTTGATTCATTTGTGAGGGCTTCCCGAAGTGTTTGTATTTCCCCTGTGATTTCTAGTGGAGAAACTCTAGTAGCCTTTGTGGTTGCTTGAGTGAGGCAAGGAGGTGAAAGAGACTCCGACCTTGGTGGTCACCTCAACAACGAGGACGTAGGCACTCCTCAGTGGTTTGGCCGAACCTCGGGATAAATCGCTGTGTCCCGTGTGCTTGTTGTTGTCTCTACTTAGGATTTTCGGTTGTACTTGTATTCTTCGTGTTCTTCCTCTCCCTATCCCTTTCTTAGGTTGAGAAGGCTCGATCTACACCGTGGGAAGCAACCAAGGCTTGGAGAGGCTGGAATCCTCATCGACAATACTTAGGGAAGTGGGGCGTTTATTTGTTTTACATTCATAGCTCATATACATTGGATTTGTAGTTTCTCTTTAGGACTCCGGTAGTGTTGTTTGTTTGTGTCGGTAGTATCGGTGTTTCATACCCGGTAGTACCTACCCAAACAAACCGGTAATACCGGTGGTTGTCTAACTACAAGTTTTAGTTTGTGAAGTTTTACATTGCAGAAAATCACCTATTCACCCCCCTCTAGGCTGATTTGATCCTTTCAATTGGTATTGGAGCCTAACCCTTGTGTTAGCGCTTCACTGCGTAAGGGAAAATCATGTCGTCCCTAAGTCAAGAAGTTGTCAATGACATTGTCAAGAGAGTTTCTGAACAGCTGTTGGAGCAACAAGCAAAGCAATTCGAAGATCAAATGAAGAAGATGAAGGATGAGATTGAGAGCTTGAAGCAAGCTTTGGGTAGCAAAGCCAAATCATTTGGAAGTGAAGAAGTTCCATCACAACCCAAAGAAGATAAGAAGAAAGAAGATAAGAAAAAGGAAGATGAAGAGAAAGGCAAGAGAGACAAGGAGTTCTCTAGCATACCTTTTGATTAGGACTCTCGTTGTAACTTAGCCGAGTTATTAAAGGAAGTCTTGTAATTAGAATAGGACTCCTTTGATGTAATCGACTAGGACTCGGCCTGCGCTATGACTTACCCGGATATATAAGGGGAAGTGGGCGCAGGCTCCAGACGATCGAACATTGGATCATAATCATACACAAGGCACACGCTGCACTGGACGTAAGGTATTACGCTATTTAGCGGCCTGAACCAGTATAAATCGTTGTCCCTGTGTACTCGCCGAGTCCTACGAACACCGATCCCCACCGAACAAATCGTCTGAGATTACTCAAGACGAGTTGCCAGTTAATAAACACCGACAGCTGGCGCGCTAGGTAGGGGCTTTCGGCGATTCAACGACCAAGAGCCCGGCGAACCACGACAACATGTTCTCGGCGGGAACAATTTTCATTTTTGGCTAGTGGACTTGCATCGCGGATGATCAAGGAAAGCTACATCGACAACTTCACACTGAATCAGAACTGCAAGCCACGCCAAAGATGGAACACCTAGCTCAGAACCTAGCAAATCTCACAATCCAAGATCCGCAGGATCCTGAGGACCAACTAAAGGCATCCGACTCCTACTCGAACTCGAGTCCCGAGGAGAAGGACCCGAACACTAGCCACGGCGTCACCTTTGGACCACGGAACTCCGCTGAAAGCCTTCAAGACCTGATTGACGCAACATTCAAAGAGTATCAACAGATACCTTTGACAGGAGCTCAACAAGGACTCGTTTTCAGCTTTACCAAGGAAGGTAACATTGTCCATTGGCCAATTCAGCCTGCTCCGGCTAGACTGGTTGGCACAATCGACTAACAACTTCCATACCAACACGGACATCAGCTCCCCTTTGAGGAACATGGCACCTCAACGAAACTAATCTCAAGCGCTTCTACTCTGGAGTCAGTAACACCAGGATCATCAAACCAGAGCCACACTCGTGAAGTTTTCATGGCGGGGCATCAGTCATCCTTACGACCACCAACCCCTCCAGATGTACTCTAGGATGATGAAACTCTAAGCATGATATCTGACAACGACCCGGAAGGACCCGGAGAAACCGAGTCCTTGAAGGCTGAGAGAATCCGAAGGAATCAAGCTAAAGAAGCCCGCAGAAGGCGAGCAAACCACCGCAAGAAAGCTGTAGAACGCTACAACGTACGACTAGAAGAGTATAACACTCGGAGACGTCTAGAAACAGAGGTGAAGTGCCAAGCTCACACTGAGGAGCATCAGTCTTAGGATGATCACAATAGACGACGCCCTGATTGCTCTCGCAACCTCGAACCCGAGTTTATGAGGGTCGCCGGCCATAAAGTCTTCCAGACTCCCTACCAAAACATCCTGGCTCTAGCTACAGAGATGGGGGCCAAGACCAACCGCACCCCTGAAGAAGTGCGACGGTTGGTCATGCTTCAGACTACCGCGCTTCAACTCCGAGGACGGAATCTTGAGTCCCTAGCCGATGAGCAAGCTTCATCTCACCCAAGCCAGAGGCGGCCTGTTCAAGAGCGACTCGGTCGGATCCCAGCAAGGAGTCGTCTGGGCCACCGAGTACCTGATCAAGCCGAGGGAGGAGCCGAATCTTCATACAGAGGAATCGCAGTCGCAACATCCGACACAGTCGATCGTTTCCCCTGCTTTTTCCAAAGACTCCGAGCAGTCTCGTTCCCGTGAAAATTCAAACCCGGGAACTATTCAAAGTACGACAGGAAGACAGAACCTAAACGGTGGCTTAGGCTGTATGCTCAAGCAGTTGAGTTAGCCGGCGGAAGCAACGATGTCAAAGCACTCTATCTCCCAATGGCTTTAGAGACAATGCCGCTCGCTTGGTTCGACAGGCTTAAACCCGAGTGTTGACGCTGGTTATCTATCAAAATTAAAGGATAAATAAATATGAAAATGGCATGAATTCAATCACCAACAAAGGTTTAGGGTTTTAATTGACAATATTCCACGAGTTTTGGTGAATTGTCATTCTGCAGGGACTAAACCAGGAAACCAGCGCTGATTGCTTCCCCTAGAAGGAAACCGACGGGAGATAACGCAACCACCACGTCAGAAAGTTTCTAGAAGACTCCAGAGGACACCAGAAGACACCAGGAGGTCGACCACCACGAGAGGATGACAGGTGGGACCGACCGGTCCCACCATGAGACCGGTCGGTCTCCCCCGAACCCGTTGGCTTCCGTCTTCTGCAAGCTTCCTCCACCGAACCCTAGGACTCATCTCCACCGTCCCTGACGTCAGTTTGATCTAACAGCCGCGGTTGATCCCTCAGGGCTATATAAGCAGCCCTAGACCCCCATCTCCAGGCATCTCCATCTTCATTATTCATCTCCACATCAGAAACTAGGGTTTCAATTAGAAGTAGAGGTCCCTCTAGATGAATCTCTTCTAGTTCATCTAGAATTAGATCTAGTTCATCTAGTTGTAATCAAGAGCCAGCTATCAAGTAGAAGACTAGATACCCCTCTAGTTTAGGTTTAGAACCTAGTCTTATATTACAACTAGAAGAGAGAGAGATAGAGAGAGAGAGGAAGAGATCAAGAAGGAGCTCGGGCCTGTCGGATCCACTTCTTCATCTTGTACCTGTGGATTCAAGTTCATCATCAACTTCAGCCATTGTTTCGGTAATCAACGTCTATATTTAAGTTTGAGCTATTGTTCTTATTATTCTTAAAGATTTATGACTCTCTTTTGAGTACTTTAATTCTAGTCATTCTAGAGTTAGAGTAGTTGGATAGTGTAAGCGTGGTGCTTAGACTTGATAGCTCATATATGCCTCCTATAACGCCGGTAGTCGTGGTTGTTCGCAAGGGTGACTCTTATAGCCTTGTTGATTCTTCTATAGTCCACTTACCCGTGTGTAGGCTCGGTAGGATTATACATTTGCATAAAAGACTCATACTCTGTTTGTGACCTTTTATGGCAACTTCCCCACTAAGAATAATATAAACATATCACTCTTGAATTGGATTTAGACAGCCTTAATGATCCCCTCTATACTTCTACATTCTCCGTCCTTGTTAGCTACTCAGGGGTTAGACTTGAGACTTAACACTATCCGTTCCTTTGGGTTCGATATTAAAACTGGGTTACTCTGGTGAAGTGCTACATCGGTAGATGTTATCTGTGCGCTTGCGGATAAAGTAGAGTGTGCGTTAATTTATACCAACAAGCATTTCTGGTGCCGTTGCCGGGGAACGGTAGATCATCTTAAGTCTTTGTCTAACCTTGTAATCATACTTTTATCTTTTTCCTTTTTGTCCCAGTCTTTTCATTATTTTTGTTTTCATTCTTGTGAATGTTGTTTTTGAATTCCACTCTTATCTATCACTACCCCATGAGCAAGCTATAACCAGTAGAATCCTTACACCCCATCATAATACCTGGTTATGAGCTATGCCTACCTTTCTGCTGCACTGTCCTTGTGATGAGCATAGAAATATAATTATGAAAATATTCCTTCGGGTATTTTGTCACTAACCTTTCTAGGTCTGGAGCAGAAAAGAACGAAGGAACAACAAACACAAGGTATGTCCAACCAATCACCATGCAACATTGAATTACATTCATCCAATCTTGATTTGTGCAAAATCCAAGCTTGGGGAATAGACTTTCTAAGAACATCTCTTGCCATGTTGCTATGTTGGTTGTCCCTACCTTTAAGATATGCTCATCATGCTCTTTCATCTGAGTAAATCTCTATAATGCCTTCATGTTACCTTTATTTGCTATAGTATATGTTTAGGTTTGAAGTACTTTCATACATCTCTTAAATGAAGCATGGTGCCTAGTTTAGGAGTGGGTGATCTTGCTTTCAAAGGCCTTTTAATTTAAGCATGCTTAGGTTAGAATGCCCTCTTAAATCAAATTAGACGTGGTGTCTAGGTTGGTTTTTGAGCCGACGGTATGCTATAGTGGATGTTGGATATTTTGTTGGACTAACCCCTGCAGGGAAACTTTCAATATCAATTTGGAAAGGTCTGGAGATTGGAGATGAAGAGACACATGAACTTCAAACAACTTTGCACAATGAAGACTCAGCTCATTCATCATGGATGAAAGAACTGTGAGTATCAAAGTTTATTTATTTTGTCTTCTACTGCAAGTTATCTTTTGCCTTGAATCATGGTAAAGTGCAGCCAACACATAATAGTCTATGCTAAAATAATCCTAAAAACATCTTTTTATTAGCATAGATGCAAAATACATAATTTATGGATAACAACCCATGTTTCAAATTCTTGCAATCCTTCGGGTATATATGTCCACTAACGTTATGCAGGAGAGAGATTTTGTTTATCTATGGTTTGGTGTGAACATTGAAGATCCAAAACTCAAACCATAGACACACAAACCTACTCTCAGATCACAAAAGGTGCTAGCCTAGCTTTGAGTCTTGCTTGGGCGCTGATGACAAACAGGATGCAACTTACCTCGTATGAGACAACCTATGCCTGCAACCATCATTGCCCAAGACATCAAGACAAGAAGTGGGAAGTTATCCTCTTTTCTAATCAAGAGCTAGCTTGGGAGACAAGATGGTACCACTACAACAATAGCAAGATCTACAAGTCAAACACATGAACATGCTGTTGGGAGTCCATCTACATCACAAGCCAGCCTGGGAGAGACAATTCCGTTGTCTAGATGTGTTTGACAATCAAAGGGAGGAAGGAGAAACCAGCTTCAAGACATATTGATCTCATACCTATCACTTTGATCAGTACAAACCACTAGATGTTGTCCCAGTCGAGAAGAAGAATACGATCCACCACTCATTCTTGGAAGATTGTTCTTAAACACCATCAATGTTATCATCTTTATCGGACCTAGAGAAGTCAACTTTTGGATCTTTCGCTACACCTTCAACATCTACATCACTTATGAGCAGCCAAAGAGAACCAAGAGAAGACGTCGAAGGGAGAACCAACTGCCAAGAATTAAGGAGGGCATCATGAAGGATGAAGCCACTGCACCACATGAGTTAGAAGATGGAGAGATAATACCTGAGCCAGTAAATCAAGAACAACTGACAAGATCTCCATCATCTAGACACTGTTGAGAGGACAAGTCTCAGTTGTGACATTACAAAGACTCTCATGGAGGCACTCGAGTAGCAGCTCTAAATTCAAGTCTCTTGCCAACCCAATGATTAAAGGAAAACAAGAAAGGTTGACAAGAAAAGAATACGAAACTGTCCCTACATCCTCATAGTACAAGAAAGAGAGAGGATCCTAGTCAGCATACTCGAGGAACAATGCGCCTTCACTGATAAGTCGACACAAGAGAAGGAAGGTCGATACCTCTAAAGATGATTCCACTGTGATCTTCCTCATCTCAAGCATACTGTGAGACAAACAAGAGAAGATAAGCCAGCTAGACAAGAGAAGCTTCCACAAGGTGGTTCGACACATCACTCTTCAATGACAAAGTAACATTTCAAGGTAAGTAACCATCACTTTAAAAGCTTCTTCTTGATTCTAGTATGAACATAGATAAAGAACAAAACATGTTTAAGTTGCACCTCACTTGATCCAACCTAATCAACTCAATATGTTTAGTCCTTTGATCTTTGTTCCTAGCTTTACTCTCTTGAATCTCACTGTCTTAACTACATGAGCTAAAATGTTGTGCATCTAACCTTTGGAAGATGATATATCTTAATCATGAAAATATCAACACTTTATGCATAGATTATCCTTCCTTGAGTTAAGTAATTTGATATGTTAAATATTTTAAGATGCTACTTTCATGCTCATCCTCTGATCCTATCACTTGTGTTAAAATTGAATAGAACACATAAACAACAAGTTTGTCTTGTGCAATGTGCCCAAGGTTAGAGGGGAATAAACAAAACTTTTGGTTCTGTTGGTGTTTTTCCACCAACAGAGCCCATGCACTTGATCTCTACCTTGTCTTTATGAGCAGGATACACTCTTGAGCAAACAGGGCGAAGTTTGTCAACTCCTAAATTCTACAGAGTGAAGATCCTAGATCTATAAGAACATGAACACTGAGCAAGATGTTGCCAGCTTCCATAATTAACGCTTCATTTCAAACTGCTGGACGAACAAATGACATGAGTGACACCATATCAAGAGGCATAAACAAGAAAGAATGATGGAAGACGTCGTAGTCAGAATTAGAGGTCATGAAGTCCCCACAGACTTCTTGATCCTCGACATGAGAAGACGATGATGTCCACCTCATCCTAGGAAGACCATTCCTCTACGCTACAAGTGCAATCATTTACAAGAGGAAATCCATTTTCACTTTCCTGGAGAAAAAGCACGATGCAACTTCATCAACTACATGCCCAATGAAGCACCCCAAGAAGAATAGAAGTGAAAGACGCCGCTCTCAAAGCCAAAGAAGACAAAGCTATCGAGAATAGAGAGGTCAATCATGAAGAAGAAGCTATCGACACTGTCCCCGAAAAAGAAAGGAAAGAAATCTCAAGACAGTGAACCACAGGAAGTGAAGACTCAGACCAAGAAAATATAGAAGAAAATGTCTGCACCTAAGAGTTACAATCAATAACAACTTTCCAAACGTCTGGCATACCATGGGAGGTCTAAACCAAGGGAAGGTCCGGTTCGTCGGACCTAAATATCCGAACCTTCGCCAAAAGGTAAAATCAGTAGTTATCCTCATTTTTACTTTTTTTACATATTTCTCATATTTAATTCTTAGTTATTTATTGCATCATCATATTTAATTCACAAATATTTTAATTTCTGCATTGCATTAGAAAAGAAAATAAAAATATTGCATTTGTTACATCATAAACCATGAAGCCCCATGTGAATAATTCTATGGTATGTAAAACCCCACAAGAATGTTCACCGTGGTGACATAAAAAATATAATAATAATAATAATACTAAAAATAAATATGCATGCATTCATCCTGTTACATTTTCTCTTGCATCATAAAGATATTAAAAATATAAAAATATTGAGAAAGAAATCTAACTGAAATTCTGGACAACTAAGGCTTGAGTAGCCAACCACTAATGCTTAATCTGTTCCACAAGTTTTGTTGTCTATTTGAGTTTCACAGAATTTGAAAGACCAAGAAAAGCTGATGAGCAAGTGAATGCTCCATCCACTGTTGGAGCACTGTCTCAACAAACATCAACATCAATCAAATCTCTAATAGAAGAAGGACATATCCACTATCAGTCTGCTACATTGCAAGATGGAACGACTACGTCAACATTCAGCTTGGGGGAAGGCACCCCCATGTATCCACGTAAGTATCTTTATCCTCTTAAATTTTTTATTCTATAAATAAATTCAAAACACCAAAAATATGTGAGCACATGAAGGCTCACCCTTAAAAAGAAAATGTGACGAAACGGCCCTAATTACATGGCCCACGTGTCCCTGTCAACCTCTGACAGCCAAACCCATGTTCCATGTGATTAAGACCTGTTCGCCACCGGGCTACATCAGTGCCCAATGTCCGCAGGATCATCTCACAATTTGGTTACAGCATTGCATACTTTTACAAATAACATCGGAATAAAGAGCGGAAGACTTAAATAACAATAGTTTTACAAAGTAGGGTTCCAAATAGAAATTAAGGTGCAGTTATTACAAACCAAGTTCTGATAATAGAGATAGACATAGGCAACATAGTGGAGAACAACAAAGATACTTATAATCACCCAGCCCGAGGGTGTACAACTATTCTTCGGCCTCATCGGCCTCTTCCTGGACGATGGTCACGCAGCAGGGTGCAAGACACATCGGGGACTCTGTCATACCTGCAGCATGGGTAACAAACCCTGAGTACTGGGGTACTCAACAAGACTTACCCGACTAAGAAAAAGGGAGAAGACTCAGGAATGAGAGGCTTAGGGTAGTCAAGGTAAGGTTTAAGCAAGATCAAGTATTTTGCAGAAAAGCATTTTTGTAAACCTTATTTTATTTTGGAAAGATTCAGCATTCCTCAATTCTTCATCGTTCATGATTCATTTTACATTTCCAAACATTCCTAGTTGAGAACCACTCTCCGTTGACAGTCAGTGGACCAAGTCTCCATAACCGAGGAGCAACGTTAATCCGGATAAATAATACTCAGCTGAGGATCCCTATCCATACTGCATATGTCGCACCCAAGCTTGCATATGTCAACTCGTCTACCACGATTCCTCCAAGATTGGACCCGGTCCTACGCCACCCGGAAGTACAGTACACCACTCCTATCCAGGTACGACGACCACGTGGGTATATGCTACTTCCGCCATCTCTCCACTCCCAGTGCGCGGTTGTCGGTCCAATAAAGGATTCCTCGGAGCCAGAGCTTTCCGAAGTATGTGAATAGTTACAAGTCTTGACCAGCAGGCCCCCATACGGATGGTGCCTAAAGTTTTTCCGTCAGCAACAAGCACCTCGGGACTCTAACCCAAGAGTACAGGTCCTGTCGGTTTTTCAACCCTGTCCCGGTCGGTGTCAACTGTTGAGTCCCGGACTACAACATGACGGCACCGTACGCTCGGACAACCTCTCCTCGCTGTTGACTAGGTATGGATCAGATACTTAGCCAACAGGCAGGGAGTAAAGCCAAATGCCCATAAATGTTCTTTAAGTGATCACACTTTTGAAAATGGCATTTTATTGCAAAGTCTAATTCAATAAGCATTGCTAAGCATTTTTCAAATACTTTTGAAAAGCAGGTATCGGGTGTATCAGTGGTCAAGGTGGATAGTGCATCAATTAGGATAGCACACAACTCCTATAAACCTAATGCAATAATTTAACTCAAAAGCATTTAAGGGAAACATTTTATAAATCCAAGGAAAGGGGTTAAATGCACCGGGGCTTGCCTTGAAGAGCAAAGAGGGCAGGCTCGAGGGCGGCAGGGCAGTTGTCGGAGCTCGGGGTAGCCTCAGGGACAGGTTCGTCGGCGGCTGCCTCGATCTTGACGCCTTCTTCGGTGACTATACGAATGCAATGATGCATGCTCATGAGTATGCTAGTATGAACAATGCAACACAGGGCATACAACATGAACCTTAATCACCTTTTCTGTTTTTCTTAATTATTTAAAAAGGTCATTTTATGAAGTTGCTCCAAAAATTACCAAATTAATCACATAAGTTCATTATGGTGTAGATAGATGGCAAAACAAATTTCATAATTGTTGGAGGTCATTAAGGTGCTCAAATAAAATCAGACATTAATTAACAAAAAGCACTATTTAACAATTAAGGATAAATGCTCAAAAATCAACTTGTTCCAAAAGACTTCAAAATTTCACCAGAGACTAAACATGGCATAGGAAGCTCACAAAAATTTATCTCATGATTTTTGGAGTTATAAATGATTTTCTAAAAATCCAAAACCATCCATTTATTAATTAAAAGAGGGATTTTACATTTTTTAAATTCTTGCAGAAAAGTCAAGTTTCATATTTTTATAAAATACTACATGGTATAAAGACTCAACTGTAAAATTTTCAGAATTTTTAGAGCAATACAGAAAATCATACAAAAAGATGAAATAACAAGACTATTCATATTTCTGAAAAGGAAAAGAGCACTGAGCTCGAGTCGGAGCGGGCTCGACGTCGAGGCTCGAGGCTCGGCTGAGAAAACAGAGGCTGGGCTCACCGAGAGTCAGAGGCAAGGCTCGGCGAGGCGGATGGATAAGAGGGCTCGACGGCGAGGCCTCGGCGGGTTCTCTTGCGGCTAGCCTCTCGAGGGTGGCCTCGGCTCACTCGAGGCTTGGGGCTCGGTAGAAGTTGCGATTCGCCCGAGGCTGAGGCTAGACTCGGCTGCTTCGAGGGCGGGGTTCGAGGATGTGCTCGAGGGTGTGGCTCGGGAACGCGCTCGAGGGTAGTGCGATTCGCCCGAGGCTTGGGGCTCGATACGGTCGAGGGTGCGGCTCGAGGAAGGAGACGACCGCGGCGGCACTCCGGCGATCCGGTGACCCTGTACACCAGGCACGGCCACCAGTAGCCGGTTAGGGGCGCAAGAAGGCAAGGAAGATGAAGCAGGGGTTAGAGAAAAATGATCATGGCCGGAGATTGGGGATTTCCCGAACCCGAGCTCACCGGTGTTTCGCCGGAGTTTGGGAAGATGGGGTTACGCCGGGCGATTGGAGGCGGCGCAGGTAAAATTGAGGGGCTAGGAAGCTTCGCGAGCTCAAGGCGGAGCTTTCGGGCTAGGTGGTTGAGCGGCGGGAGCTTCAGAGTGGGCTGGCGACGGCGGCGGAGACGAGTGAGGAGCTCGGATTCCGGCGGTCCCTTTTATAGGCACGGTCGGGGACGGTAGAGAGCACGGGATGGTGTGGATGAGCTCGGCCGAGGCGTGCGCACTCGATTGCAAGCCGGCGGGAGGATGGGCGTGCACCCAGGGCCTGGCCGAAGGCTCGCCGGTGACGACCACGCGGCGGCGACGCCCTGGGCACTGTAGGGGACGGGAGCGGATGTCAGCGCTTGCGCGTGCGGGATAAGAATGATGGCGGGGTCAGCGGCGGCAGGTTGGAGGCGCGCGTGCAGCTGCCAGCCGTGGGGCGTGCGCAGCGCCGGCGAGCGCCATGGCTGGGCCCCCCCTACGGCGAGGAAGATGAACAGGGCTATGTCCCTAGGGTTTGACTTTTGGCTGATCTCTGTATTTTGCAAATTACTCCCAAAATTTGAACTGCACAGGAAAAACTCAAAATACCAAAGCTGTGCAGAAAAAAGAGATCTACAACTTTGTCAATAAGAACATTTTCAAAATCCAAACAGTTTTTGAACTATATTTGAAATCAGAAAAGGGGACACTTTTGAAATTTGAATAAATTCAAAATTACTTTGGATTTTAAACTGAAACTTGAAAATCTGCAAATCTGAAAGTTGTTTCTTTTGTCAAAACCTACCACTTTGCTAATACACACTTTTTCTGAAACTCATTAGTTTTTGAAATAATTTAGAAAACTCAAAAAGGGACAAACACTGGAGTTTGAATGAATTTGAAATTACTTCAAATTTTGTATGGAAACTTGAAAATTTGTAAATACCAAAGTTGCTCATCTTGATCAGATCTACAACTTTGCTTTTTGAACTAACCCCAAATTTTGAATAGTTTTTGAATTAATAAAAGAGGGGTAAAACTATAAATTAGAAATTAGGGTTTTTACAAAAGGAAAACCAATTCTCTTTTGAATTTTGAACTTTGATTAACTCAACAAAACATCAGAGCACAAATCTGAATAAGAAATACATAGAACTAGACACAGAAGTGAAATTACCATTTTGCCCTTATAGGAAGATTTGGGCTTTAGGGTTTTTTGAAAAGAGATTGCTACACAAGTACTAAGCAAACATAAATGCAAGGCAAGAATGATTAATGACCAATGATGATGACATGTCAGGTTAATTACAGATTAAACACCAGAGGTGTTACAGAAAAGAACAAAAATATGTGGGCACATGAAGGCTCACCATTAATTAAAAAAAAGAAAAAAAATATGAGCAAATGAAGGCTCAGCGCTATTAAGGGAACCAGCTTGGGGGAGACGCACCCCTGTTATCTTCGCGATTCAGGTATGTCTTTATTATCATTACTACTACTATTATTAGCTTTTATTTTATATCTTAAAGTGTGTTAGATTAAATAAAAAAGTGTGTCTAGTTTGGTTTAAGAAGTTGATGACTAAAGAAGAACCCTCTCTCTAATATTTTGCATGGAAATGATGAATAGTTGCTCTATCTAATTTCTTTCAAGTACCTAGTCTTCAAAGCATGAGTTCTCCTCATTAATAATGATGCCTTAAATAAAATTAAATGCATGATTGGCAAATACTTAATCTAAGGTCTAGGTAGTTGGGATATGACATGTGATGATCTGAGCTACTATTATCTTGTTCTAAGCAACACAAGAGTTCCGGAGATTTCTAAATATAAACATGACTAATAATTGCATTGAGTTAAATTAAGCTTTGTGACCCTGTGAGATGTTATCTTGCCATTGAATTGAGATCACTTACACATTTCATCCATCTTTCGCATAAATGCTCATAATTATCTGTTGCTACACTCTCAGAAGTTTGTTGGAAGCATGTGGCTCTTAAAAAAAAGAAGAGAAAAAAAAAGAGAGAAAAGAAAAAAAGAGATCTGAGGAAATAAAAAGGGACAAGTGTCCGAAACCTCAAAAAGATAGATCCCGAGGAAATAATGAGAACATATATGATGAATGATTGACTTTGATGAGGAAGGTTTGAGGCTTTTACCCGGTTGAGTCATTATCTCGCTATGCGCTTAATGTTTATGACTAACCGGTGGCGTTGAGTTGTGGTGTTTATGTGTTGGTGTGCGTGTGCGACATGTATCTCTTGGCTGTGTTGATGTGCAGGTGTGGAGCTCGGATACAGTGGTCAATGGCGAGGTGAAGGTCAAGTAGAGACGTGCCGTGCCGATGGACCGGGAGCGGTGAAGGATGGGCGTGCCGTGCGGCGGACGTGCCATGCTGATGTACCCAGAGCGGTGAAGGGCGGATGTGAGGCTTGGACTGACGGACCGGAGGGCCAGAGGACCAGCTGTGGTAGCTGGCACGTGGCATCGGCGAGCGAGAACACATGGGGATGTGCGAAGCATTGGCCGAGTCGGGAGGAAGACGTGGCGTCGTGACACTTGGCGGGAGGTCAGACACGGGCTTGCGTGCGGCGCAAGTGCCGTCGGCCGAGTCAAGGAGGATGGCGAAGGCGTTGTGCCTGGCGTGGAGGCTGGACATGCGTCGGCATCGGTGCCGGTGGTCGGGGTGTGCGAACCACATCCCGTCTACGGCGCGGGTTTGGTAGCTGAGCCTCAAAAAGCTACCATCGACGGTTTCCAGGTTTGGGCCTCAAAACCTGGGGTGGCCGGTTTCCGAGTTTGGGCCTCAAAACTCGGCGAGGACGGTTTCCAGGTTTGGGCCTCAAAACCTGGGCGCGCGGGTTTCCGAGTTTGGGCCTCAAAACTTAGGGTGGACGGTTTCCAGGTTTGGGCCTCAAAACCTGGGTTGGCGGGTTTACCGGTTTGGGCCTCAAAACCGGGGGTGGTCCGAAAGAACGGTCGACGCGTGGCGGCGTGGAGAGGCTGGCGCGGTGGCGAAGCTATCCACGAGTAGGCGCGGTGGTCGAAGGTGGCGGCACGTGGCGGCATCAGGGAGGTCGCGTCGAGGCGAAGCTACCGGATGTGCGGGCGTGGCCGTCGGATGAAGATCGTTAGGACTGGACGGTATTTGGGTTGAGTGGTTAATGTAAGGGCATTTTTGTCTTCGGACATGCGCCTATATATATGAAGGGGGCTGCTAGGGCAGCCGTATCCCTGGGAATCCTTTGGATGGTGTCTCTCTCATTTTGTGCTTGTGAGAGAAGGCTAGGGTTAGAGGAGAGTTGGCTCTTGTTCTTGAGCTTTTCGCCATCCAAGCTTTGTGTTGCTAGGAGTGGCTTGTAGCCTGACGCCGAGTGCTTAATCAATCATCCATTCCACTGAATCCAAGGATCAAATTCGTGCTTTGATTTGTCTTGTGATTTTGTTCTTCGCGTTTGCACGTTTTCCCCTCTTTCGATCTTCACGAGAATTCTTGTTTCGAGGGAAGATCCGCAAATCCGTTTGAACCATCTTGTGTAGCTTCATGAGAGTATTCTTTCTACCGAAGGAATTTCTCCAATACCTCACGAACTCACAGATCGGGCGGATTTAGTTTTGGGATCGAGTTCTTGCCCGTTCCTCACCGTTTTCTTCGATTCACCGATTTGGAGTTAGGTTCAAGCCATGATCTCTTAGGAGTAGCTCACTAACATCCTTGTGACTCCTCACACGAAATTTGAGCCCTAGTGCTTTTGATTTGAGGGAGATCGGGTCGATTCGGTGGACGAACAGAGGGCTGATCGGGGTGACCGGACGCTGCATCAAAGCGACCGGACGCACCCTGTCAGAGTCCGGTCGTTGAACACCAGCGTTGTCCACTTCGCGCGTGGTGACCGGACGCTGACTGGGAATCGACCGGACGCACTTGGTCTAGCGTCCGGTCAGCTCCAAAGAGCGTTTTTGTGCGACCGGACGCTAGGGTTTCGCGTGACCGGACGCACTGAAGGCACTGTTCATTGCCTCTTCGGTGGTTGACCGGATGCTCAGTTGTAACGACCGGACGCTTGTTCACCGTGAGTCCGGTCGTGAACAGAGAGCTCCCAGAACGCTGATCAGCTGACCGGACGCGTCCGGTGCCTGTTGACCGGACGCACCAGTGAGTCCGGTCAGTGCAGACAGCGCGCGTTTTCGTCCGTGTCTTTTGCGTTCGAGCTCCGATTTGAGATTTGCTTTTTGCGTTGGATTCCCGACTCTGTGCTCTACAGAAACTGGGCTTCCCGCTCTGCGAAAAAGCCTGAATCGCCCTCGCGTTGCTCGGGGGAGGTTGAGGTTACCCAAACTCCATCCTGTCACTAGTTGACTTGCGTGGATTTGGAAGAGGGAGCTTTTGTGGTGTCCCGCTGTGTTCCTAGGGAACATCCACCCATTCTCTTGGGTCGTGGACATCACGTGTGTCGGGATTGCCCTTAGGGTTGATTTTGTTGGGACAGAGGCTGTAATTTCTGAGAAGAAATTTTTAGGCTCCCATTCACCCCCCCCCCCTCTGTCGCCTTGCTTTAGCATTTTCGGTCCTTCAAATAAAAAGGGACAAGTGTCCAGAACCTCGAAAAGAAAAAAAAAGAGAGCAGAAAAAAAATGTCAGAAAAATGGGCACGTGCCCGACAGTAGAATTAGCCTGATAGCCATATGTCTCTGATAGACCGAAGGGAGTGAATATATTCAAAAGAGCATCCGACTCCATTTTCCATACACATACACTTCTTGATTCAATGGTTGGTTGACTTTCTCTTTGGATCCATTGTTTAATTTGACAACATATGTATTAATGCTTTTGAAAATTAATTAAAAACTTCGGGATAAAGGTGAAGTGAAAGAACTAGAGACATAGTGCTTGATTTGATCATTCAATCTCTCAATTATTCAAGATCCAAGGTAAGGGTAATAAGCCCCATGAAGAATAACATGATATGTTTCAGAGAATTTTTGTTTAACAGCAGGTATACTTGTTAGAAGTGAAGATATTGTAGCAACTCCTGATCCATTGTTAAGTTTTGGTTTTGCTAAGGGACTAGCAAAAGGTAAGCTTGGGGGAATTGTTGACGCTGGTTATCTATCAAAATTAAAGGATAAATAAATATGAAAAGGGCATGAATTCAATCACCAACAAAGGTTTAGAGTTTTAATTGACAATATTCCATGAGTTTTGGTGAATTGTGATTCTGCAGGGACTAAACTAGGAAACCAGCGCTGATTGCTTCCCCTAGAAGGAAACCGACGGGAGATAACGCAACCGCCATGTCAGGAAGTTTCTAGAAGACTCCAGAGGACACCAGAAGACACCAGGAGGTCGACCACCACGAGAGGATGACAGGTGGGATCGACCGGCCCCACCATGAGACCGGTCGGTCTCCCCCCGAACCTGTTGGCTTCCGTCTTCTGCAAGCTTCCTCCACCGAACCCTAGGACTCATCTCCAACGTCCCTGAAGTCGGTCTGATCTAACGGCCGCGGTTGATCCCTCAGGGCTATATAAGCAGCCCAAGACCCCCATCTCCAGGCATCTCCATCTTCATTATTCATCTCCATATCAGAAACTAGGGTTTCAGTTAGAAGTAGAGGTCCCTCTAAATGAATCTCTTCTAGTTCATCTAGAATTAGATCTAGTTCATCTAGTTGTAATCAAGAGCCAGCTATCAAGTAGAAGACTAGATACCCCTCTAGTTTAGGTTTAGAACCTAGTCTTATATTACAACTAGAAGGGAGAGAGATAGAGAGAGAGGAAGAGATCAAGAAGGAGCTCCGGCCTGTCGGATCCACTTCTTCATCTTGTACCTGTGGATTCAAGTTCATCATCAACTTCAACGATTGTTTCGGTAATCAACGTCTATATTTAAGTTTGAGCTATTGTTCTTATTATTCTTAAATATTTATGACTCTCTTTTGAGTACTTTAATTCTAGTCATTCTGGAGTTAGAGTAGTTAGATAGTGTAAGCGTGGTGCTTAGACTTGATAGCTCATATATGCCTCCTATAACGCCGGTAGTAGTGGTTGTTCGCAAGGGTGACTCTTATAGCCTTGTTGATTCTTCTATAGTCCACTTACCCGTGTGTAGGCTCGGTAGGATTATACATTTGCATAAAATACTCATACTCTGTTTGTGACCTTTTATGGCAACTTTCTCACTAAGAATAATATAAACATATCACTCTTGAATTGGATTTAGACAGCCTTAATGATCCCCTCTATACTTCTACATTCTCCGTCCTTGTTAGCTACTCAGGGGTTAGACTTGAGACTTAACACTATCCGTTCCTTTGGGTTCGATATTAAAACTGGGTTACTCTGGTGAAGTGCTACATCGGTAGATGTTATCTGTGCGCTTGCGGATAAAGTAGAGTGTGCGTTAATTTATACCAACACCGAGTCCATCGACTCTTGGGAACAACTCCATCGTATCTTCATTGAAAACTTTGCGGGTGTCCCAGAGAGATCAGATCCTCGGACTAAGCTTAGATCCTGTAAGCAGCAGAAAAATGAATCAATGCGGGAATACTATAAGCGCTTCTCAGAGATCCGCTCCACAGTATCCGACATCACAGACAGAGAAGTAATTGACCTCTTTGGCAATGACATTTGCGAAAGGTACAATTACAAAGATTTCATCAAGCAGGACCCGACCACTACCAACGAGTTCCATCGGGCTGTAAACTCCATGATGGCGACAGAAGAACGCACACAGGAACGTTTCCCCGATAGAAACACGCAAGGTGATCGAGGGAACAACCAGAGAGGCAACCAGGCACCACAGCAAAACACCCAAAAAAGGGCGGGAGACAATACTGTTGCTGCCATGGAGCCTTAGAAGAAGGGAAACAAGCCATTCACCTTTGATGACTTACTCGACGGACCGTGCCCTTTCCATCCGAAAGGCAGACATCAGGCAAGGCACTGTCGACAGCTCAAGGAGCGAGGCTTGAACTCTGACTTCAACAAAAACAAGAAGGACAAAGGCAAGAAGACAGCTGAAGACCCTCATCAAGACGCCGGTGGTTTCCAGCACCCCAAAGGCACCATCAACGTCATCTTCGGGGGAGTAACCACCAGCGACAGCAAGAGGCTCTAGAAGCTTTCCCTACGGGAGATCATGTCTACTGAACCAGCGTCTCTAATGCAGGACACTACCCGCTAGTCCTGGATCCTACGGTCGCTGGATATACATTGAGTAGAGTACTCATCGATGGCGGGGCAGGACTCAACGTCATCTTCGCAAGCACTCTACGCAAGATGAATCTAGATCTCGCAACCCAACTCACACCATCAAGTACCCCTTTCTACGGCATAGTACCCGGAAAGGCAGCTGTACCACACGGAAGGATCATACTACCCGTCACTTTTGGAACTCAGATCAATTACCGGACTGAGTACATCAGTTTTGAGGTAGCTGATTTCGAATCATCGTATCACACCATATTTGGACGACCTGCTATTGCCAAGTTTATGGCAGTACCCCACTACCCATACCTCGTGTTGAAGATGTCGGGTCCTAAAGGAATCTTAACCTTCAGAGGCGACTTGAAGCGATCATTTGATTGTGACACAGAGGCTATTCAAATCGCTGAAAAAGCTCAACTTGCTCTAGAAGTGCAAGAACTCGCTCTGATGGTGCATAATAGCAAACCTGGAGATTCAGAAATCCCAACCAAGAAGGCGGGTACTATCCAACCATCAGCAGAAGTCTCTACAAAAACCATTGACCTGGAAACCGGTGATCCGTCCAAGACAGCGGTTATCAGTGCTCACTTATCTGAAGAATAGGAATTCGCGCTCACCAAGTTCCTTAGAGCAAACAAAGATATATTTTTGCTTGGAAACCGGCTGATATGCCGGGAGTCCCAAGGAATTTGGCTGAGCACAAATTGGAGTTAAAAGAAGGCTGTAGACCTATCAAGCAAAGATTACGACAATTCTCACCAGAGAAGAAAGAGGCAATCAAGAAGGAGATAGCCAAACTACTCGCGGCTGGATTCATCAGAGAAATCCTTCACCCCGAGTGGTTAGCCAACCCAGTGCTAGTCAAAAAGAAGAACTCTGCTGAGTGGTGTATGTGTGTCGACTACACAGACCTCAACAGACACTGTCCCAAGGATCCTTTTGGATTACCAAGGATAGATCAAATAGTTGATGCCACCGCAGGTTCCGCCCTATTATCCTTCCTGGATTGCTACTCCGGGTACCATCAAATCGCTCTTAAAGAAGAAGACCAACCCAAGACATCATTCATTACTCCTTTCGGAGCATATTGTTACAAAACCATGTCTTTTGGGCTGAAAAATGTGGGAGCTACTTACCAATGTGCTATCCAAGACTGTTTGGGCGATCAGATTGGCCGCAACGCAGAAGCTTATGTCGACAACGTGGTCATAAAGACAAAGGATCTGACTACCCTCATATTGGACCTAGAGGAAACCTTTAACCGGCTACGCATGTACCAATGGAGACTCAATCCAACCAAATGCGTTTTCGGAGTACCCTCAGGACAGTTACTTGGATTCCTTGTTAGCCATTGAGGCATCGAGGCTAGTCAAAAACAGATCACAGCTATCATCAACATGAAGCCGCCTACCTCGGTCAGAGATGTTCAAAAACTCACTGGGTGCATGGCCGCATTAAACCGATTTATCTCACGGTTAGGAGAAAAGGGACTCCCTTTCTTCAAATTGCTTAAAGCCGACGATAAATTTCAGTGGACGGAAGAAGCGGACAAGGCTTTTGAACAACTCAAAGGATACCTTACCAATTCACCCATACTGACGCCGCCAAGACCCAGGGAACCGATGATGCTGTATATTGCAGCCACCACACACGTCGTAAGCACAACAATTGTGGTGGAGCGCAAAGACGACAAGCACATCTATCATACCCAGCGACTAGTCTACTACATCAGCGAGGTACTCTTCGATTCAAAGGTCAGATACCCGCAAGTACAGAAATTACTCTATGCTCTACTTATATCCTCAAGAAAGCTACGGCATTACTTCGAAGCCCATGAGATCACAGTTGTTACGGATTTTCCTTTGGGAGAAATCCTCCACAATCGTGATGCTACTGGAAGAATCTCCAAGTGGGCAGTCGAACTGGGGGCAATCAACATCAAATTCACTCCCAGGAAGGCAATCATGTCATAGGCTCTAGCCGATTTCGTTGCCGAGTGGACAGAAATACAGCAGATCCAAGACAGTGCTATTCCTGATCATTGGAAGATGTACATCGATGGGTCCCTCAAACTCAGAGGAGCAGGAGCCGGAGTACTACTTGTATCACCTACTGGGGAGCAGCTCAAATACGTTTTGCAGATATTGTGGCCTGCTACCAACAATGAAGCAGAATATGAAGCGCTACTCC
This sequence comes from Coix lacryma-jobi var. lacryma-jobi, assembly GCA_009763385.1. Classification (NCBI taxonomy): domain Eukaryota; kingdom Viridiplantae; phylum Streptophyta; class Magnoliopsida; order Poales; family Poaceae; genus Coix; species Coix lacryma-jobi. Next base: position 131,552,285 of record CM019826.1, read on the forward strand.
ACGGACTCAAGCTAGCAGTCGCATTGGGCATTAAGCGACTCCTAGTCTACGACGACTCTTCTGTGGTAATTCACCAAGTCAACAAAGACTGGGATTGTACCAAGGAAACAATGAATGCCTATTGCGCGGAAGTCCGTAAGCTGGAAAAACACTTTTCTGGGCTAGAGCTTATTCATATTACCCGGGATCTCAATGTCGCAGCAGATATCCTAGCAAAATTGGGATCTGACAGAGCTCTAGTTTCTAGTGGTACCTTCGTACATGAGTTATCCAAGCCTTCAATCCAAGAGAAAGAACAGGCTGAGCCAGCGCCCTCCACTTAGGTTCTAACTCTAGCTCCCGACTGGACATGAGCTTTTATTGACTACTTCAAAGAGCATAAACTGCCAAGTGACAAAACCACCGCAGAACAAGTCACCAGACGTAGCAAAAACTATGTACTAGTCGAGGACAGGCTATATCGACGCGGAGCTTCATCAGGAGTCCTCCTCAGATGCATTTCACCCGAAGAAGGCAGGGAAATCCTAAATGAAGTTCACTCCAGGTGTTGTGGCAACCATGCAGCATTAAGAACACTAGTCAAAAAAATCTTCAGGTGAGGGTACTATTGGCCCTCAGCCTTGAAGGATGCAGAAGACCTAGTCCGCCTCTATCAATCATGCCAGTTTTTCGCCAAGCAGCAGCATGTACCTGCACACGAGTTGATCTGCATCCCTCCATCATGGCCTTTCTAATGTTGGGGACTCGACATGGTGGGTCCTCTTAAGCGAGCCTCAGGTGAATTCGAGTACATGTACGTTGCAATTGACAAGTTCACCAAGTGGATTGAGTATATGCCATTGGTCAAGTTCAATGCATCCAAGTCAGTACAGTTTATGCAGAGCATCTTCCACCGCTTTGGAATGCCACATAGAATCATCACCGACCTAGGATCACCCTTTAAAGCCATCGAGTTCAAGTCATGGGCCGGCGACTGCGGAATCAAGATAGACTACGCATCAGTAGCCCATCCTCAATCCAACGGCCAAGTTGAACGAGCAAATGCCCTGATTCTTGCCGGATTAAAACCAAGGCTTTTTGACCTCCTAAAAGATCACGTCGGCAAGTGGGTTGAAGAGTTACCCAAGGTAGTCTGGGGGCTGCAAACGCAACGAAGTCAGGCAACAGGTCAAACCCCCTTCTTCATGGTATATGGCACTGAGGCAATCCTCCCAGCTGACTTGATCTGGAACTCCCGACGCATCGAGCAATACAATGAAGGCGAAGCAGATGACACCAGGCGGTTAGAAGTCGATAGCCTCGAAGAAGCATGACTCACCGCACTCTTCCAGTCAGCAAGATACCTTCAAGGGATGAGGCGCTACTATGACAAGAACGTCCATCACCGTACCTTCCAAGTACGCGACCTGGTCCTGAAGAAAATTCAGAATACAACAGGGCGCCACAAGCTCATGAGTCTGTGGGAAGGACCCTACATAGTATCCAAAGTAACAAGACCCGGGTCATTTGAGCTAGTCACGGAAGATGGATCTCCATTGCCAAATTGATGGAACATTGAGCACTTGAAGAAATTCCATACCTAAGGACTATGCTACAATCCTGACTCAGGGCAATTGTATTTATTAGTCGGATATTAATAAAGATTGGAGTTCATCAGAAATAAAAACTTTCAAATTATCTAGCCTTTTTCTACATCTCATCACGACTACTTAGTCGCATAAAAATCTCTGCAATATCAGGGCTCACCACCGACTAATATTTAATATTACTCGGATGGATTGGTTCAGCAGTAACCATTCTCGAGTTACGAGCTTCGAGCTCAATACAACTCACAAGGTAGTACGGCTTAACACCCGGCTATCAGCCCATAGTGAATATGGTATCTACAGTAGTAGATACTAGTTCCTATAAGGCATAACAAGGTGGGGTAGTACTCGCCCTGTTACTGGACAGAGGTCCACCTAACTTCGCACCCAAGCTGCGATCATCAAGAGGATATGATCCACCCAGAAGGAACCATCGTTATGGTCCTTCAAGAGGTGCCTGATCAGAATTATCCCTTGAACAAGGGTACTAAGAGTAGTACTCGGGCAAGACTAAGTTCTCTATATGATCGCTATAAGACTACTAGAGAAACGAAGTCACACGACCCAAACCCAAGTGCTAGAGAGCACCCGGATAGACTCGTCTCATAAGACGCCTGGTCATACATCCACATTAAGACAGAAACAACCCATTGACGAGAAATTTCTTGCAATGACGAGTTGATACGAACTTCACAAAGATCCAAAAGTAACTAATACTTTGTTTCTTTATATTTTACAATAACTCTTTCCAGGGAATACAAGCGGCAACCAAACGATCAAGGAGGCTAAGCTACTCTACAAGATCTAAAATCTGCGAGTACTCCTCCGCCGCGGTCTTCACCTCCTCTTGCATCGCTGCAAGGTCCTCGTCGCCTTTACCTTCAGGAAGGGTCATCAGAGCGGACAAGTCGAAAGACGGCAGATGCAACCGCAGCGTCGCCATCAGACCTTGCACCACAGAAGTCGACATATCCTTGATATATTGAGCCAGCCGTCCAGGCGCAGCCTTGGCCCGATCAATCAAAGTTTCTTCGACTCCTCCTGGTGCCGGAATCATGTTCAGGATGGGCTCGATGGCATGTTTCAAGGCCTTCAAGGAAGCTTGCGAAGACTCAAGGGCTTCCCGCGACTCCTTCGTAGACTTCATAGCCTGCAGAAGGTCCCGGTCAGCACCCTCATGCATCAATTTGGCTTCCTGAAGAGTACTTTGCGCACTAGCAAATACCTCCTCAAGCTCCGCCTGCTTCCAGTTGAATGCATTCTGCCACCCAGAAGCCAGCTTATTCGCATCTGCATAAATATCAGTCGGTTACTATATCATTAGCTAACAAAAAGGAGCAGACTGGCACAGAAACTTCAAGTTTACCCTCAACCTGCTTTTTGGAAGCCTTCTTTAGCTCCTTCATCTTCTGCTCCATAGAGGCAGCTTTGGCTATTAGCCCAACCTCACGGTCGTTAGCAGCGTCACGCTCCGCCACCACTTCCTTGAGGCTGCCTTGGAGTTCATTGATGCGGTTATGCAGAAGCTGGGTGGCTACTTTTTGACTGATCTGGTCCTGGGCAATGTAGTCCCGGAGCTCTTGGTTCTCACGGGACATCTCCTGGCGAATCCGGGTGACCTGATCCTTAACCTTGAAGTCAAAGGCCTGCATACAAACAATACTGTGAGTACTCGGATGCGACTACAGTACAACAAGAATAAATTGAGAATCTTACCTCAACAAATTGGTGAAGGGCTTCAACAGGAGCCCTAACTTGATCGCTCAGCTCCTTCAGCCGGGTGTGGTCCTGATTATACCCGGATACGTCGAGAGTCGATTGACGCCATGTTTGCTCGTTTCCAAACGATTGTGAACAAGATGCGTGCCAATCGGGCTAACCTACCCTATGACGATCATGAGAGGGCTCTCAAGTTGCTATACGCCCTGGATCGGAGGGTATGGGAGGTGAACGTGTCGACCATCATAGAGTCTCCATCTTATGACACCCTCACCGTGGACGAGCTGTTCAACAAGCTCAAGTCCACCGAGATCGATCACCTGACTCAGGCCAAGCTGAAGAACCCATCTTCACATTCCATGGCTTTGGTCTCAGGCACAGGTGGATCGACTTTCTCTGCTGACGCTTCACCTCCTCAGTTTTCTTTGTCTTCTTTGCTTACAGTCACGGAGGAGCAATTGGAGGCGTTTGGAGACGATGAGCTCGCCCTCGTCATCACCCGGTTCTCGCGGTTTCACAACAACCGCCTGAATCGCCAGCGTGGTGGCGCACGCGAGGGCTGCTACAAGTGTGGTGATCTAGACCACTTCATGGCGAACTGTCCCAAGAACGACAAGAACTTCCCCAGCAAGAACCGCAACTCCAGGCGCAAGGGCAAGCCGGAGAACAAGGCCGGGAAGAAGAAGAAGAAGGGCAGCTATCGCTGAGAGGACGTGGAGAAGGCTTTCGACGCCGGTCGGCATGCCTTCCTCGCCACCATCAGCGACAGCGAGAAGACCTCCGACGGCGACTCCAGCGACGATGGGTCCGAGCACAAGACAGAAGAACGCTTCAACGGACTCTGCTTCTTCGGCCACTCCTCCAAGGGCCTCTGCACCATGGCCTTGGATGAAGAGGACCTCAAGTGCCAGGCAAAGGACGCCGACACCGACGACGACGACGACGATGCTTTCGAGGTATCAACCTCTTCTCTTGTTGATCGTCTTACCGGTGAGCGCGATTCTCTTGTCGACATAGTTCTCGGTCAGGACAAGCAACTCAAGCGAGCTATCTGAGAGCGCAACGAGTTTAAGGCTAAGATGAATGAGGCGCTTAAGGAGCTTGAGTTCGCTAGGTCCGAGGTGAAGGTGGCCAATGCGGAGGAGTGTGAGGAGTGCACGATGCATATGACAAACTTTGCCACCTTGCAAACCAAGTATGCCTCTTTGATTGAGGTGTATGATGAGCTGAAGAGTAGGCTAAACTTGGTCGGTGATTGCAAAGTGTGTCTCTCCCTGAAGAAGGAGCTGGAGGAAGTGATGGCAAGGTCTTCTTTGCTGGGTGCGTGCAAGCTCTGTCCTAGCTTGCGAACTGAGCTGGCAGAAGTTAGTGCCATGCTTGCTGAAGCCATGAAGGCCAGCTCAGTCAGCACCTTGTCCGCTCCATGTGAGCGATGAGTGGGGTTGGAGCTTGAGATTGCCAACTGTCGGCATGACAGGATGCAAACTGGGGAGGAAAACACATACCTCCGGTCCATCCTGAGTTGGGTGTCATGCAGTGAGCCGCAGCTGGGCATGATGATCAGTCAGTTCAAGAGGGGAACTGATTGCTCGGGAGTAGGCTTTGTTTCAGGTGGGAAGGGCGCTAGTAGCTTTGGCAAGATCGGTGAGTTTAGTGGAGTGGACCCTAGTGAGAAGCCATCTGCTATCCCTAAGCTTACTAAGATCACCCCACCTGAGCCTCCCAAGCCTATCACCAAGGATGGCATCCTTGATAAACCTCCCCAGGCTCCACCTCGCAAGCAAGTCTGGGTTCCCAAACCTTACCATCTTAGGAACACACTTGACACCCTTCCTGACGTCTCTAGTGATCCCCTTCCGAGAGGCAAGCAGCCAGCCAGAGTGAACAACCCTCGCAACCTTATGAACCAACAACCCAAGAGAGTGGTGAGGTTTGAGTGCGAGTACTGCCACCGTGAGGGTTACCTAGCTGAGTTTTGCTTTTGGAGGAAGAGAGACACTAGGAAGGAGTTGGAGCTGAACAACCAGGCCAGGCACCACCCTCTCCATGGTGTGCAAGGTCGGGGAGTTTAGAGGCAGGGCGCTAGGCCTGGAGGTACACCCCCTCAAGTAGCTAGGCCCCAGGCAGCTAGACCACGAGGTGGTGGTCGTGCCCATCGCGGTTCCGGTCGTCCTTCATACGATCGTGAGCCGGGTGTGAGAGGCTTTGCTGCTCAGTCCCATAGCGGACCACCTTTTCAGTATGGTGGTGATCGCTTTGCACAGATGGGACATAGTGGTGAGTTTGGAGGTTTTCCGTTCCATAGCGGACCACCTTTTCAGTTTGGTGGTGATCGCTATCCACCCATGGGACGAGGACAGTTTGGTGTTGCTACTAACACTTTTTCTGGGCCTATGACACAGCACTGGTATCCTTCTCAGTATACTAACCCCAGTGTTGTGCCATACGCTCACTTCTTGCCTTTCTATTGATGCAGGAACTTCGGTTGGAGAACATGTGGCTCATGGATTCCGGGTGTTCGCGCCACATGACCGGAAAGAAGGAATGGTTCTCCAGCCTTAGCCCCGTGATGCACAAGGAGTACATCACTTTCGGGGACAATAGTAGAGGTAAGGTTGTGTCTCATGGAGCTATTCGGCTCAATGAGAACTTTGTTCTTAAGGATGTTGCTTTGGTTTCTAACTTGCATTACAATTTGCTTTCTGTTTCGCAACTTCTTGAGGATGATTATGAAGTGCATTTTAAGAAGGGTCTGAGTCATGTTTTAGACCCTTGGGGAGATCTTGTTTGTCGGATCGTCCTTTTTGGCCGTGTTTTCAGTGCCGATTTTTCTCGTTCTTTTGGCTCTGCTAGATGTTTGATGGCTGGTCCTTCTTCTGATTTGTGGAAGTGACATAGGAGGCTCGGTCACTTGAGTTTTGACTTGCTTGCAAGACTTAGCTCACTTGGCCTACATCCAAGGATTGCCCAAGCTTAAGTTTCAGAAGGACCTTGTTTGCCATCCTTGTCGTCACGGGAAGATGGTTGCTGCTTCTCACCCACCTGTTAATCAGGTGATGACAAAGCGACCCAGCGAGCTCTTACACATGGACACAGTTGGTCCAGTTCGGGTTTGCTCAGCGGGTGGGAAGTGGTACGTTCTAGTGATCGTTGACAATTTTTCGAGGTACTCTTGGGTGTTCTTTATGGACGGTAAGGATGAAGTTTTTCCTTTTGCTCGCAATTTGATTCTGAAGTTGAAAACTGTGTTTCCCCCTGATACTATTAGAGCTATTCGTAGCGATAATGGTACTGAGTTTGATAACTCTCAGTTTGCTTCTTTCTGTTCTTCTAATGGAATCGAGCATCAGTTTTCTTCTCCGTATGTCCCCCAGCAGAATGGTGTTGTTGAGCGCAAGAACCGGACCCTTGTTGAGATGGCCAGGACGATGCTCGATGAGCATAGGACTCCTAGGCGTTTTTGGGCCGAGGCGATCAACACTGCTTGCCATGTTTCAAATCGCATCTTTCTTCGGGCTTTCATGAAGAAAACATCTCATGAGTTGCATTTTGGACGGGTACCCAAGGTGTCTCATTTTTGGGTGTTTGGGTGTAAGTGTTTTATCCTGAAGCAAGGAAATTTGGACAAATTTGAATCTCGCTCTGCTGATGGCGTGTTTCTTGGTTATGCCTCGCATTCGCGCGCTTATCGAGTTCTTAACCTTGAAACTAACCGGATAGTGGAGACCTGTGAGGTCACATTCGACGAGACTATGCCTTGTGTTTCCTCTGCCTTTGATGTTGCAGGAGAACAGGAGCTGGGAGAGACCATCTTTGTGGAGGAGGAGCAGGAGAATGCCGATTGGGGTGATCCCGAGCCAACTCCACTGGCTGCCCCCGTCGACCCTGCGACGACTACTTCAGCTCGAGGACCCGATCCCACGACGTCTTCTTCTTGGGGTCCTCTAGAGCCACCTCTCCAGCGAGCACCCGCTGCACCTCAGGGAGCGACAGCATCTGGCGAGGGGGAGGCGACTTCGGCGAGGCAAGCGCCCCAGAGCGTTCAGCAAGTTCACCCCCCGTGTCAGATGATCGGCGGCATCGACCAGCGAGTAACGCGGTCGCGAGCGTATGGAATCTCTCACTTTGCTCATTCTGCATTCGTTGCTTCTTTTGAGCCCAAAGATGTTGGACACGCACTTTCTGATCCTAACTGGGTCAATGCCATGCATGAGGATCTAGAAAACTTTGAGCGAAACCAAGTTTGGACCCTAGTTCCACCTCCACCAGAATGCCACCCTATAGGTACCAAATGGGTTTTCAAAAAACAAAGAGGGTGAGGATGGGATGGTAGTGAGGAACAAGGCTAGGCTAGTAGCCCAGGGTTTCTGCCAGAAAGAGGGGATAGATTATGAGGAAACCTTTGCCCCTGTAGCCCGTTTAGAAGCCATTAGAATCCTTCTAGCCTTTGCTGCTTCGAAGGGTTTTAAGCTTTACAAGATGGATGTCAAGAGTGCCTTCTTGAATGGGTATATAGAGGAAGAGGTTTATGTTAGGCAACCCCCTGGTTTCGAGGATCCCAAGTTTCCAAACCATGTTTATAAACTTTCAAAAGCTTTGTATGGTTTGAAACAAGCCCCGAGAGCGTGGTATGATCGTTTGAAAACTTTTCTTCTCTCCAAGGGTTTTAAAATGGGACGGGTCCATAGAACTTTGTTTCTCCTCAAGCAAGGCAACGATACCCTCTTAGTCCAGATTTACGTGGATGATATCATCTTTGGTGGCTCCTCTCACGCACTTGTTGCCAAGTTTGCAGATACTATGAGTAGGGAGTTCGAGATGAGTATGATGGTTTAGTTGACCTTCTTCCTCAGGTTGCAAATCAAGCAAACCCGAGACGGGACGTTCGTGCATCAAGGAAAGTACACGAAAGACATCCTGAAGAAGTTCGACATGGGCGAGGCCAAGCCTCTTACGACGCCCATGGCGACGACTGCTGCGATGGACACGGACCAGGACGGAGAGGCTGTTGACCAGAAGGAGTACAGGAGCATGATCGGCTCGCTCTCGCTCCTGTACCTGACGGCAACGAGGCCAGACATACAGTTTTCTGTGTGTCTGTGCGCTCGCTTTCAGGCGTCCCCTCGGACTTCCCACAAGCAAGCAGTCAAGCGCATCATGAGGTACCTCTGATACACTCCTGAGTTCGGACTTTGGTACTCTTCTTCTTCGACTCTTTCGCTTTGTGGTTACTCCGATGCGGATTTTGTCGGCTGTCGGCTTGAGCACAAGTCTACTTCTGGGACTTGTCAGTTTCTTGGCTCTTCACTGGTTTCGTGGTCTTCTCGCAAACAGTCAAACATAGCCCAGTCTACTACGGAAGCCGAGTATGTTGCCGCTGCTTCTTGTGCTTCGCAGCTTTTATGGATGGTTGCTACTTTGCGTGATTTTGGTCTAGATTTCAGTTGGGTCCCTTTGCTTTGCGACAGCACTTCTGCCATTAGTGTAGCAAAGAACCCTGTTCTTCACTCCAAGACCAAACACATCGATGTTCGCTTTCACTTTCTTCGTGATCACTATGAGAAAGGCGACATTGATCTTAGGCATGTAGACACCCATAACCAGGTTGCGGATATTTTCACCAAGCCTTTGGATCTCTCAACTTTTGCTAGGTTGAGAGGTGAGCTTGGTGTGTGTTTCCCCTTTTAGATGGGGGAAGCATCTTGCTTGATGTACCATAGACTGACTTTCTGATCCTTTTTATTTTTGGGTCTTGAGTCTTTTTGGTTTTGTTTTGGCTCCAATTCTGACTTCATCATATGAGCATCTTGCATTTTTAAGCTACATGTCTATATTCTTGAGAATGAACTTATGCTCTGATTAGTGTATGCTTCGTTGATATATGATGATGCTTGTAGCTTAGGCTCTCCTTGATCACTGATACATGTTGTGAGCTAAGCTGTATTTTTCAGAATGATGAACATGCGTAATGAACCTAAAATTTGATACATGTTCACCATTGGGATTGGCAACTAGCATGTGTAGGATGTGTTGAGGTCACTTGAGCTATTTCATATATGCTAGGTTGCTATGTCTCTAGTTCTGAGTCTTTCACTTGCTTGGACTGTTCATATTCTGCTTAAAATGAACCAAGTGTTAGTGATTTGAAAAGATCGAGATGGGATTGCTCTGTCAGCACATCACGGTATCGAGACTGTTTCTCATAGCACTTTGAGTTAAACTTGAGCCGTGTAGTGTAAGACCGAAACCGATGCTTTAAGCTTCTAATTGCATATGCATAGGCTTAGCACGGTTGAAAAGTTAGGCAATGACAAGCTTTCAACCTCTCGCAATCACATGCTGAATTTAAACTTGTGATAATAACCGCTGCAAATTCTCCGATAAAATCTGAAAACACAAGTTAATGCTTCATTCTATAGCATGATGATTGAACTGTGCTAGGGGTAGTTCACCTTGTATACATGTTTAGCACTTGTTTGACTTCCAGTCTATACATGTTCAGTGCTATTTTGATGGTGAAACTCCTTTCTGAACGGCTTAAAACTGCTCACTTGGCTTATGCATTCATATCTTGTATTCGGTGATCAGTTTGAGCCTTTGCTAGCACTTTTGCATGTTGCGTTGTAGTCGGATCAGCACTCTTTAGAGCATTCTTTCGAGTATATACCTGAAGCTGCTAACTTGCATTTTTAACTCATGTGCATTTGCTTGACTCCAATGGGCATGACCTAGCTCCGGTTTACTTACTTGAGTCTTTTTCCCCTCTCTTTTGATTGCAATTTTCCCCCAAGGGGGAGAATGTTTCCGGTGGTGTCAATTTGCAATTTATGCTTCACTTGCTGAGGGGGAGTTCTTTGAGTGAGGGGGAGTTTTTCTGCCTGCTCCGAGTTGGTTTTTAGTTGATATCGATCATTTTAGCTAGTTGTGTCGAGCCTTTGTGCCTTTGTCTTGAGGGACTAGCTGTTTTCATCATGCTTTGATGGTTCTTGATTGGTATCGGCTTACTGCTGGTTGTGTTGAGCCTCTGTGCCTCTATCTTGAGGGACTAGCAGTAGCTGCTTCTTATGCAGTCTTCATTTGGTATCGAGCTTTCAGCTAGTGGTGTTGAGCCCTTTCTACCTCTTCTTGAGGACTAGCTTGTTTCTGACTTGGTTGCGTCGAGCCGTTGCCCATGTCTTTGGGAACCAAGTCTTGTGCTCTGATTTTGATCGAGTTTTTCTCTCTGATGAGTTGTTGCTCTGATCCTTTGCTTGGTTTTGTCGAACCGTTGCCCATGTCTTTGGGGTCCAAGCTTCGCTCATCTCGATTTGTGCTTCTTCGGCCTTTTCTCTGGCTTTTGGACATCTCGAGTGAGTTTTTCTCCTTCTATCTAATTCTGCTTTCTTTTTATATTGGTTACGGTTACTATGAGTTGACGATGCACTCATCAAGGGGGAGATTGAGAACACAAGGTTAATATGTGCCCTTGTGGTTACCTTCTTGAGTGATGAGTGATCGATCAACGGGCAACATGTCTGTTGGCTATGTTGATGTGCAGGTGCGGAGCTCGGGCAGTGGTCGAAGGTGAGGTGAAGGTCAAGTAGGGACGTGCCGTGCCGACGGACTGGGAGCGGTGAAGGGCGGACGTGGAGCTTGGACCGACGGACCGTGAGACCTGAGGACCAACTGTGGTAGCTGGCACGTGGCGTTAGCAAGCAAGAGCACATGGGGATGTGCGGTGCATCGGCCGAGTCGGGAGGAAGGTGATGTCGTCGTGACACTTGGCGGGAGGCCGAGAAGGATGGCAAATGCATTGTGCCCGGCGTAGAGGCTGGACATGCTCCGGCATCGGTGCTGGAACTCGGGGTGTGCAAACCACATCCCGTCTACGACACAGGTTCGATAGCTGAGCCTCTAAAAGCTACCCTCGACGGTTTCCAAGTTTGGGCCTCAAAACTCGGGATGGCCGGTTTCCGAGTTTGGGCCTCAAAACTCGGCGTGGACGGTTTCCAGGTTTGGGCCTCAAAACCTGGGCTCGTGGGTTTCTGAGTTTGGGCCACAAAACTCAGCCAGAGGTCAGGTTTCCCGGTTTCAGCCTCAAAACCGGTGGAAGGCCCAGGTTTCCCGGTTTCGGCCTCAAAACCGGGGGGAGGTCCGCAAAAAGGACGGTCGACGCGTGGTGGCGTGAAGAGGCTGGCGCGGCGGCGCAGCTATTCGCAAGGTAGGCGCGGCTGTCGACGGGGCGGCACGTGGTGGCATCCTGAGGCTTGCGTCGAGGCGAAGCTAAGGATGAGATGGGCGCGTGGCCATCGGATTGGCAATCAGCAGAGTTGGACCGGGATACCCCTAGGGTTGGCCGTTTCACTCTTGTATCTAGGAGTCGAAGGGGATTATTATTCTAGGCTATAAATAAGAGAGGCACCCCTCCTCTATCCCTATCCTTGCAGTCATTTGTTCCTGAGCTCTCTCTCTCTAGCCCCCTGCTTAGGTTCTAATCATACCTCGCTGCAAGCGATCCGCAGAGACGGGAATCATACCTCTATGTATTTGGATCTTTTGAGGAAACGAGACCGTATTCTCGTTGTCTCCTCGTGTGGAGGAATTTCGGCTAGAATCGAATCGAATCGTGTCTTGTGTTTTGTGTTCTTCACGTTTTGGTTTTTCATCTCTCGGGGATTTGCCTCGTTCTCCCTCTTCGTGAGATGATTTTTGATTCCACTTGAATCAATTTGTTCTTGGTCGTGAGCCCCATCTTTCCATCGAAGGAATTCTCTCATAACCTCACGAATCCATAGATCAGGTTGATTTCGCGTTCGTTCTTCGTTCTTTCCCCCTTTCTGGTGATCCTCGGATTTCTCTTGATTGACTTGGTTTGGTGCGATGATTTCTTAGGATTAACACCCCAATACGTAGAGGAACACCTGGAAGGAGTTTGATCGAAGTCCCTTTTGGTTTGGTGATGTTTCGATCGAATTTGCTTTTATCCTGAGCAGTTTTCCTACTCTCTGTTCATCCGCGGACAGTCCGCGCCCCCAGCGGCGGACAGTCCGGGACTCGGGACTCAGCCAGGTCAGTCAGGCGCAATCCCCTGACTGTTCACTATGAAGTGAACGGCGGACAGTCCGCGGTACAAACCCGCGGACAGTCCGGGACCTGTCCAGCAGACCTACAGCACTGTTCGGTTTCTGATCTGTGGCCGGCAGACTGTCCAGACCCCCAGTCGCGGACAGTCCGGCAGTCACCAGACAGTCCGGGAATCTGTAGCTTGTGCAGTTTTGCTCTGTGGCTTTGGCAGTTGATTTTGGTGTTTCTCCGGGGGTTCCGCTGTACCGCTAGGACATGTCATAGGGTATCCACCTACTTGTAGTTCGTGAACTCTTCGGTTGTTTCGAGTCGTTGCTTTTGGGGTGATTTTCTGGGACAAGGGCCATTCTATTCACGAGTTGAATTTGAGGCTCCCATTCGCCCCCCTCTGGTCGCTAATCTGGTCCTTCATAATGCTTCAACAAGTAACGGTTGCAAAAGATGTTATAAAGTTGATAGAAATGCTTGTGCAACTAACATTGTTGAGTTAGAGAAGAAGAGCAAAGAGATTCAACGATTAAACATGATCTTGAGGAATGGTTGCAAGTGTAAGATGGAACAACCAAAGGATATCCTCAAGACCGCAAGACATCCATCCATCAAGGATGGGATTGGGTACAATAGGTATGGTGGCAAGGCCAATGGAAGGAAGATGGTCAACGGGGTACCCTTTGTTAACTTTAACAAAGGGGTTCCTCTCTTTGACCTCATGAACAAGGCAAACAAGGTTGCCAACCCAAAGGCCACACTTGCAAATGACAAGGTGAACAAGGAGAAGCAAGTGGAGGTCCCCAAGCAACAAAAGCCTATAGCACGAAGCTATACTTGTGATTATTTGTGTTGTTGGGGAGAGAATGGCAAGATTGTCGTTAAGTATGTTGGTGCACTCAAGAAGAGGGAGATTATGAGAAATGCTTGGGTGCCCAAAGTTTATGTGACTAACCCTCTAGGACCCAATCTCACTTGGGTACCTAAATCAAGAACATAAACTTGTTTTGTAGGAATATGCCTCCGGTGGATCAAGTTGGGTGTTGGATAGTGGATGAACCAATCATATGACCGGGGCAAAAGAAATGTTCACCTCCTTTCAACCAAGCCGTGACTCATGCAACAACATTGTGTTTGGTGACAATGGAAAAGGAGAAGTGCTTGGTTTGGGTAAAAATTGCTATCTCAACTGACAATTCCACATCTAATGTATTACTTGTGCATTAGTTGAGTTACAATTTGTTATCCGTTTCTCAACTTTGTGAAATGGGTTACGATTGTCTCTTTACGGATAAGGGTGTGACCGTCTCTAGAAGAAGGGATTCCTCTATTGCATTTAAAGGTGTGTTGAAGGGAGAACTTTACCTAGTTGACTTCTCAACTAGTAAGGTAGAACCTACGACATGTCTAATGGCAAAATCTAGCATGGGTTGGCTTTGGCATCGCCGACTAGCTCATGTTGGGATGAGGAACTTGGCCCAACTTCAAAGGGAAGGGCACATCCTTGGACTAACCAATGTGTCTTTTGAGAAAGATAGGATTTGAAGCGCATGCCAAGCATCCAATGAGCAACTAGTTGAGACCTGTTGCTTACCAACATGAGCAAAGCAAGTTGGAGCAAAGCATCCAATGAAGAACGTCGTGTCAACCACAAGGCCATTGGAGCTACTACATATGGACCTCATCGGACCTGTTGCTTACCAAAGCATCGGCGGTAACAAATATGGTTTCGTTATTGTTGATGACTTTTCTCGCTTCACTTGGGTGTTCTTTTTAGCAGATAAAAGTGAGACCCAAGGCATCTTCAAGAAGTTTGCTAGAAGAGCTCAAAATGAGTTTGAGCTCAAGATCAAGAAAGTGAGAAGCAACAATGGGACCGAGTTTAGGAACACCAACATAGAAGAGTATCTTGATGATGAAGGAATCAAGCATGAGTTCTCCGTTCCATATACACCACAACAAAATGGGGTTGTGGAAAGGAAGAACCGAACTCTCGTTGAAGCCGCAAGATCTATGTTGGATGAGTACAAGACGTCCCATGGCTTTTGGGCGGAGGCGATGAACACCGCATGTCATGCCAACAACCGCCTCTACCTCCACAATTTATGGGACAAGACGCCTTATGAGCTCCTGACCGGTAATAAACCGAAGGTGCATTACTTTCGAGTCTTTGGCTGCAAGTGTTTCATACTTAACAAGAGGGCCAAAAGCTCAAAGTTTGCACCTAAGGTACACGAAGGCTTTCTACTTGGTTATGGTACTAACGAACACAGCTACTACGTATTCAATAATGCCACCGGCACTATTGAGTTAACGGTAGACGTGACTTTTGATGAATCCAACGGCTCCCAAAAGGAGCAAGTCAATGATGAGCTTGTAGGTGATGATATGTCTCCATCCGAAGCAATCAAGAAACTTGCGACTGGTGATGTGAGGTCTAGTGAGATTCAAGATGATGAAGATGATCCATTGCACACTCCACAAGATTCAAATGTCCATCATGTGCATTCGAGTGCACATGGTGAAGCTTCCGCAACTCCGAAAGGTGGAAGTGCAAATGATGGTCAAATGCAACATCAACTTGATGATCAAGCTCAAGCTCAACATGATGACCAACAAGCTAATGAAGTCATCCATACATATGATGAAGATGATGAAGATGGACCCATCCAAAGAAGATCACTTGTGCCACACCCAAAAGTTCATCATATGATTCAACGGGACCATCCCGTTGATAACATATTGGGGAGCATACGACGAGGGTTAACGACACGTTCTTGTTTAGCAAGTTTTTGTGAACATTACTTGTTTGTCTCCTCTTTAGAACCTCTTAGGGTGGAAGAAGCACTTGATGACTGGATGGGGTGATGGCAATGCAAGAAGAGCTCAACAACTTCACCAGGAATGAAGTCTGGTCCTTGGTGGCAAGACCCAAGCAAAACGTGATAGGAAACAAGTGGGTCTTCCGCAACAAGCAAGACAAGCATGGCGTGGTTACAAGGAACAAAGCATGGTTGGTGGCTCAAGGTTTTACCCAAATCGATGGTTTGGACTTTGGGGAAACCTATGCACTTGTAGCTAGGCTTGAGTCAATTCGCATATTACTTGCCTTTGCTACTCACCATGATTTCAAGCTGTACCAAATGGACGTGAAAAGTGCATTCCTCAACGGCCCCCTCTCTGAATTGGTGTACGTGGAGCAACCACCGGGTTTTGAGGATCCAAAATTTCCCAACCACGTCTACAAGCTCGACAAGGCGCTCTATGGGCTCAAGCAAGCCCCTAGAGCTTGGTATGATTGCCTTAAGGACTTCCTACTCAAAAAGGGTTTTGAGATTGGGAAGGCCGATGCTACTTTATTTACTCGCAAAGTCGATAATGATATCTTTGTGTGCCAAATATATGTCGATGACATAATATTTGGTAGTACTAATGTGGCTTTTTGCGAGGAATTTTGTAGGATCATGACCAAAAGGTTTAAGATGTCCATGATGGGTGAGTTGAAGTACTTCCTCGGATTCCAAATCAAGCAACTCAAGGATGGTACGTTCATCAGTCAAACAAAGTATACAAGGGACATGCTAAAGAAGTTTGAGATGGACAAGGCCAAACCCATCAAGACTCCCATGCCAACCAATGGACATCTTGATCTAAATGAGGATGGTAAGTCAGTGGACCAAAAGGTATATCGCTCTATGATCGGTTCATTGCTTTACCTTTGTGCATCTAGGCCCGATATCATGCTTAGCGTGTGCATGTGTGATAGGTTTCAAGCTAATCCGAAAGAATGTCATATTATGGCCGTTAAGAGAATCTTTTGATACTTAGTGCACACTCTGAATCTTGGTTTGTGGTATCCCAAGGGCTCCACTTTCGATCTACTTAGCTATTCCGATTCGGACTATGCTGGTTGCAAGGTAGATCGGAAGAGCACTACCGGGACTTGCCAATTTATTGGGAGGTCTTTGGTATCTTGGAGTTCCAAGAAACAAAATAGTGTTCCCTGTCCACCGCCGAAGCCGAGTATGTGGCGGCCGGCGCATGCTGCGCCCAACTACTTCGGATGAAGCAAACACTAAAAGATTTCGGATGTGAAGAAACCAAAATTCCACTTTTGTGTGACAATGAGAGTGCCATCAAACTAGCAAACAATCCCGTAAACCACTCTCGCTCAAAACATATAGACATCCGACATCATTTCTTGAGAGACCATGAAGCCAAAGGAGATATCGCTTTGCGCCATGTGAGCACCGAAAAACAACTAGCCGATATCTTCACAAAGCCTTTAGATGAGTCAAGATTTTGTGCTTTGAGGAGTGAGCTAAATATCATTGATTCTCGTAACGTGGCTTGATGTCTTGCACACACATTTGTTTTCACCTAGAGACATAGATAAATGTTTTGACAAATATTGTGTGTGATTTCAAAATCTATTTTGCATGCTTCACTTGTGTCCATAGTTATGTACTGCTTGTGTGATATCTGGACATGATTGAAGTATGTGTAGTGTACCACACAAAGTTCTCCTAGGAAAGCTCTCTGCCTGTTCTGGAAGTGAACGGTCAGTAGTACCGCCATAAGGGTCAGTAGTACCGACGGTCGGTAGTACCGACCCGTATGGGTGGTAGTACCGACATGGGTTTTACCCTGGTATAAAAGGCCGCGGTGAAACATTTTTCAACCTTATCTCTTCAGTTCTCACCGTGCGCCGCCTTTGACCCGAGCCTCCCGGTCGCCTTCGCGCCTCCTCCTCTCGATCTCTCTTCTCCTCCACTCAAATCCAAATCCCTCCGGTGAGAAGGTGTGTTGGAGCAAGGAGATCGCTGTGGTGGTGTTCCTCAAGCCCGGAAGCTCTTCTTCCATTGGATTTCAGCCTCTTCTCTTCGCGTAGCAAGGTACTAGGGTGTTCATGCCCGATCTCTCAATGTACCTTGTTCTAGGCCATTTCCTTTGGTAGAATTGTTCTCTCTAGTACATAGATGCTTCTAGGATGTATTTTATGCAAGTTTGTGGGCGGTTCGTGTGATTGGATTGAAGTTAACCGCACGCTGTTGTGCGGTCGGTAGTACCGACCCTATGGGCGGTAGTACCGACCGCGTGCAGTGAACGGTCATTCTTCCTCGATCTCGATCGTTGTTTCTATTTGCTACATCCTTAGAAGTTGCCTTGTTGTCACTTGTGTCTCACATTGGTCTATGAACTCTATTCTAGATGTCGCATAGCCGAAGGAGCTCACATGATGCACGCCTTGCTAGAGAGGCAAGGGAGGAAGAAGAAGAAGAAGTTGCTGCGATGGAGCAAGGAGAGCAGCAGCGACGCAATCTCGGGCACCGTGCTTGGCCTGCTAGTGGAAGCAGTGAGGACGCCACTCGACAAGTTCATGGGCGTTCGTCCATGGGCCGTCTGAAAGGTCCTTGTTTGGTTTTGGTAATTGAGTGACAACCTAGGTGAACTAATATGTGCTTATGTGAGATACACAGGAAGTTAGTTCACATGTGAATGACCAATGAAGGAGCTTATTGCATATGAGACATGACATAGAGTCATGTGGCTAATATGGTGAAGATCAAGGCAAGTCTTTGCTTGATGGACCGGTTGCGAAGGTGAGGGGCAAGTTGGAGGCTTTGAAGCCGTTGGTACCGAGTGTCGGGAGGCTTGAGCAAAGACTTGGTGCCGAAGGACTGAACCAATGGTGAAGAGCAAGTGAGGTCAAGATCGATGGACCATGGAGGTCATGTGACGATATGAAGTGGATCATATCATTTGATGATAGGTTGGTGCATGTGTTGCATCAACACCGAAGGAGATGGAATGGAATGTGCAAGGCAAAGGTATACTTATAGGGCATTTCATTTCACCAGTCATAGGTGTGTAGAGAAGATTATGACCAGGTTTAGGATAGATGGCCGTACTATCAAGAGGAGCAAATTTGTTTGCATATCGATCATCTAGTGCCACTTGAGCGATCTAACTTTGCGATGTTACTAGGATCGAGTGGCGTGGTGAGAGCAAGTGAAAATCCTTTGAAAAATGTTTATGAAAATTCTAACACACATGCACAAGGTTGTATACACTTGGTGGTGCTGGCACATTTGCAAAGGAGAAGGTGGTGGAGTTGAATTGGATCAACTCGGAGAAGTTTTTGGAGAAAGCTTTGGTTGAAAAAAAGAAGTGCTGGATCTTGGATTAGAATTCTGTACTAACCCTTTGAGAGTTGGATTATCTTTGTATGTGGGATGTGTAGCCCTCTGAATAAGCTTTCCACAATGTCCAAGATCATCGAAATCGGAGTTCGGAGCTAAGTGTTATGGTCGTTTTAGCGAGGAGTTCAGGATGCTAAAGTTGGTAGTACCGCCCTGAAGTCGGGAGTACCGACCCTACTACCGACCCCTGTACGCAGCGCGCAAACTCTCTGTTCGGGAGATGGTTTGGCCTACCGGTTGTACCGTCATAAGACCGGTAGTACCGGGCCACGGTAGTACCGACCCTAGGGGTCGGTGGTACCGAGGTTTGGAGGAAGTTTGGGAGCGTTCTGTGTAGATCTAGATTTGGCCTACCGGTAGTACCGCTATAAGGCCGGTAGTACCGATGCCGGTACTACCGACCGTGTTAGAAAGTCGTTTCTAACGGTCTTTTAGACCGCCGGTAGTACCGACCCTTTGGTCGGTAGTACCGACCGAAGGCGTCGGAGCTCGGGAAAAGGGGAAAACGGCTAGTTTGTGGCTCCCTTCTATAAATAGAGGGGTGGCCGGCCCTTGGCAAAGGTTGAGCACCCTAGGGACTTAGTGTCCATGGTTGGGGAGTGCTTAGGAGCCCTCTAACTCGCTTGTGCTTGCTAGTGTGCGAATCTATTGCCTGTTAGTGCGTTGCTTTGAGAGATTGCATCGAGTGGCACTAGGTGTTCGTGTTGCAAGCCGGTGGTGCTTGTTACTCTTGGAGTTTGCCACCTCATAGACGGCTTGGTGATTGAGTCTCCGTCGTGAAGCCCGCGTGAAGATTGTGCGTGGCTCCGAAGAAGGATTGTGAGGGGCATTGTGCTCGCCCCGCGGGGATCGCGAAGAGCAACTCTAGTAGAGCGTGTCATTGAGTTACCCTCACTTGTGGGTGAGTTCTTGCGGCGCTCGAGTGTCGAGCTAGGTGTGGTGCCTAATAGCCGCCGAACTACCAAAGTGTGTGGTCGACACAACGGGGACTAGCTTGGTGGCAACCAAGTGAACCTCGAGGAAAAATCATCATGTCAACTTCATGCTCATCTTCTCGGTGGTTTGCAAACTCTATTCACTAGCTCATACTTACTTGTTCATATACATGTGCTAGTGTAGTTGCCCTTGTAATTAGTTAGCTTGTGTAGCATGCTAGTTACCTTCTTAGCTTGTGTAGCATAGAAGTTAATCCCGTGAGTGACTATTTGACTTGTAGTCTTGCTAGTCACATTGCTTAGTTTGTGTAGCTAAATTGAGCTCTCTAATTTGGCTTGTGTAGCATTGTTATTGAGCATTGCTAGTGAGCTTAGGCTTTGTGCTTTTGCTTAGTGGAATGTGTAGGAGCTCCCCAATTGATTGAGTACTAGTTGCTTAGGTTTGTGTAACCTTGCAACCTAGAATTGTTTAGGTGAGCTTTAGCTAGCCCGGCAACTTTATTGCTTTGTTTAGGATCTTTTATAACGTGTTGGAGAGTATAGATAGAGGGGTGTAGTCTTGGCTAGACCGATAGTTGTTAATTCCGCATTTGTTTCGGTTAGTCGGTACGTTTAATTTTAGAAAGGACTATTCACCCCCCCCCCTCTAGTCCGCCATCTCGACCCTTTAATTGGTATCGGAGCCGAGGTCTCTCATTTGTGGTCTTTACCGGCCCGAGAGGATGGCAACTTATGGGCTAGATGTTGAGTGTCCACACATTTTGGATGGCACACACTTTGCACGGTGGAAAAATTGGATGATATGCAATTTTAAGTTTATTAGTCCTCAAATGTGGTGGATCGTAGATGTGGGCCTTTCTCTTGTGTTGGATAGAAAGAATGCAACTCAAGCGCAAAAGAAATGTCTACATCTCGATTGCCAAGCTACTAACATTTTCTATCAATCTATGGAGGATAACATATTTGGTGAGATCATGGACTTGAAGTCCGCCCATGGTATTTGGATTTATCTCAATGAGAAATATGGGGCGATCTCCGATGATGATGATGTTGATGAGCCCAAGGAGGAGACACATGAGGATGTTGAGCATGACCACAACTTGGTGGTTGTGGAGGATTGCCCCACCTCATGTTCAAGTGATGATGATGATGATCAATCCACAAGTTCACTTGACAAGATTGTTGATGATGGGCCGAGCTCAAGTGATGCAATTAATGATTCTACTCCATGCTCACTTGATGATGATGATGATGATGATGATGATGATGATGATGACGGCTATGAGAGTGATGTCTCCACAAGCTCTTCTACTACATCACATTGCTTCATGTCACATGGTGACACAAAGGTATCTATTGGTAATGTGGTAATTGATTGTGATGATCCAAACTTTGAGCTTGTATGTAGACTCACTAAAGCTTTAGAAAATGAGATGGCAAAAACAATGAAATTGAAAAATGAAAACTCATTTCTAAAGAACACATGTGAACAACAAAAACATCTACTTTATGTTACTACTTGTTCACATGAGGAGCTTAAATTGACTCATGAGGAACTTAGTGTTACTCATGACAACTTGGTACAAGACCATGCTTTTCTCACTAACAAGCTTTCTAATGAAGAAACTAAAACTAGTGAGAGCTCATCACATGAATCAAATGATCAATTGCAAAATGTTGCTAACCCATGTGATGTAGGCAAGAAGAATGTATCCACCTCTTGTGATGATTTATTAGCTATGCCATGTTCTTCACATATAAATGCTTGTTCTACTTCTTTGTCTTGTGAGACTAACCTTTTGAAGGAGAACAATGAGCTCAAAAATGAAGTGAAGAATTTGAGCAACAAGTTAGAGAGGTGCTACAACTCCAAAGTCACCTTTGAGCACATGTTGAAGAATCAAAAGAGCTACGGTGACAAGAGTGGCATTGGTTTCAACAAGAGCATGTCCAAGGGGGAGAGAAAAAGATTGAAGAAGATGAAGAAGCAAGAACAAAAGAAGCTAGCTCATTTCATGTGCTTCAAATGCCGTGAGATGGGACATCTTGCAAATGCATGCCCCAATGGAGGAAAGCTCAAGTTGAAGAAGGAAGAAGAGAGGCTCAAGCATGTCAAATGCTTCAAGTGCCGCACTAGAGGACATCTCACCTCTATGTGCCCAACCAAGCAATTGGTGAAGCAACAAGATGAGCCTGAACCAAAGCCACAAGTTGAGCAAAAAGAGAAGCCCCAAGATCAAAACAAGATCAACCATGATGGTGGTGACTTGATGATGAAGAAGAAAACAAGAAGGGGTGGAAGAACAAGGCATCCAACTCACATTCAAGATGCCAAGATGATGATGAGCAAGAATGAAGAAAAGAAGAAAGATTTGGCTCACATCAAGTGCTACAAGTGTGGTGATATGGGACACTTTGCCTCGAAGTGTCCTAACAAGCTTGAGAAGAAGGCTCAAGCAACTCATGAGAGGCAAGGCCATGAGAAGCAACATTTGAGCAAGGAAGAAAAGGCTCAATCCAAGAGAGTTTGCTACTCATGCCGGGAAAGGGGACACATGGCTAATTCATGTCCCCTAGGTATGACTTCTAAGCCTATTTCAATTGATAATGATAATGTGCTTAGAAAACATGACAATGGTACCACATTGGTTGCAATTGCAAAACATCCCGCTACTCATACTAAGGCATTGCCTAAGTATGTTGCACCTAACTTGAGAGGACCCAAACTAGTTTGGGTACCATCAAAAAGTGGATGATTGTGTGTAGGTACCATGGCATTGAAGGCTTGATTCAATTGATTTCATATTGTTCATTATATGATTGAGTCAAGTAATGAAGCTTTGTGCTATTCAAACCCAATGCCAAGACAAAAGAATGAAGTCCAAGTGCTATAACATACAAGTGCAAAGTTCAAGTTGTGGTGGTTGATTGGAAATATTTGAAGGCTTGCAAATGATAGATGAAGAAGCTTGATATTTGATGATCATGAGCTACTAAGGTATATCTCTAGTTGATCATGTTATTTTAGATGCATATGAGTTGATTGAATTGGATATATATGCATATGATGCTTTCTATGAGATGATTGAAAGGATAAATTGCTTAGTGATCAAATTTGAGTTAGTTTGATTGGATATGTCCACAAGATGACCTTTAGTAAGTGGATTTGCATGGATATATGGCTTGTGTTGATGTTCAAACAAGTTTATCTCAAGTTTGATTCAATATGGACAAGTATAGCTCAAATATAGGAATTTGTCCAAAATCTGAAATCCGAGCTAGCTGTGATGATAGTCATGTTTGAATGGTCAAATCTATTTGGATTGGCTTGAAATTTAGTACACATGCTCTACACTTATGGTATTTGTTGTTGTGCAAAATTCGTGATAATTGGATAAGTGATGCCTTGGTTTTGGAGTGAATCTTGTCAACTATAGTGCAGCAGTTTTCAGCATGTAGTACTATGGAAAGAATTGAAATCTGGAAGCAATCTAGAAAGCCAATGAAGATCAAATTTTTATGGCTGCTAGAACACTTAGATAAGCACATCTCCACCAAATTTCATGGTCATTGGACTTATATTTTGGGAGATATGCATGTTTCTTTGAGAAGGACAAAATCTGCAAGAAAAGTGACAAATGTTGGATTGATCTAGAGTCACTTTGATTGAAAGGCTCTCAAGTTGGAATCATGTTTATAAGTGGTCGAGGGACCTATGTTTGGTTTTGAAAGGAGCTAGAAGCATGACAAAGATGAGTACAAGTTCATTTGATTGAGGAGTGTATTTGGCACACATTTGGTACTCAAATTGAAGATCAAGACCAACATCAAGATGAAGATAAAGATCAAGTTCTAGTATCAAATTGAAGATCATTTGGAAGAAAGAAAAGGACTCAAAGATGGATTCAAAGTCACATTTCAAGAAGAGTTCAAAAGGATCAATCAAACAAGGTCAATTCAAGTGAGTATCAAGGATGATTCTTTGGAGAGAGGTCACTTCTCCCTTTTGTAGGGGCTTGCCGCCTTTTGTAGGTAAACCAAGAGAGGCTTGGAAGGCTAACATGGAAGTGATGATCTAAAGTATCATTGGAGATGCTTAGTTGGAGCAATCAATAGATTGATCAAGAAAGAAAGCAAGCAACACCCAAGATAGAGAAGCAAATCATGAGTGACATTCATACAAGCAAAGATCAAATGAAGAAGCAAGCCAACCACAACAAAATAGTGCACTTGATCTTTAGGTGGTTTTCAAATCATATGGGTGAAGAGTGATATTCAAATTGGTATCTATTGGTCTTCACCAAGCTTATAAATGGACTTCACATTGCTATTTGGAGCTTAATTGGAATCAAATGACTATCCTCTACTCCAAGATAGCAAAGGTATCATTGTAATGTGCATGATCATATTCATTCCTTACTAGTATGCGGTTAGTGCATATAGTACATGCTCAATAGGATCATGCATAACAATTGAAAAGTTTAAATTCATAGCCTACCACTATTGCTTGATTGACTATATGATCTAGTGGATAGTATATGAGTTTGTTCATAAGCTAGTGAACCCAAGTACTTGATCTAGAAGATGAGCATTCAAGTGTCTAATTCAACGTGAGTAAGATAACCATTAAAAGATGTGTGAGGAAGCTTACTCTAGAGCAAACCGAGTTAGATATCTTCTGCAAATTTAATAGTTCAAGTCATAAATGAGAGGCTCAAGACAAGAGTTCAAGAAGAAGAAAATAATGCAAATGGATATCAAGTTTAGACTTTCATTCAAGTGGTATCCTACAAGACTTCAAGTGATCCTCAACTTTAAGTGATCAAATCAAGCAAAGCATCCCTCACCAACAAGAGCTTAAGTTTATCAAGTGAATGACTCATGCTAAAAGAGAAGGTGCCCCACCAATTGGTATCAAGGTCAAAGATCCTTCAAGTGGCTTTCATGCATCTAAACGGGGTATCTACAAGTAGTGTCATTCCATCACATATGGTAGTGTCCATCAAAAATGAAGACTCAAGTATCAACCATCTACCCTAGTCCAACCCTTTGTATCAAGGGAAGCATGCCTTTTATGGTCATTGATGACAAAGGGGGAGAAAGTGCCAAAGATATGATATGATAGGGGAGAAAACAAGAAAAGAAGATGGACATGGATCAAGAGGGATCAAGATTGGATAATGCGAAGGATCAAAATTCTTGGACAAAGAGAGCACACAAGTAGGGGGAGCAAGCTCATGAATACATGTTTGATGCATTTGGTTGTGCATTACATTTGCTTGCTTGCATTGCATATGTTCTAAATTATTATATGCTTGTGTGCAATATTTGCTAGAGCTAAGACTTGAATGATGATTGTTTTCCTTTATTTGGTATCTAGAGCATAGTCTTAGTGTAGCAAGTGGTAACTAGAACCATGTTTATAATGTTGATCTCACGTGGTATCTAGTTTCACTTGTCTCTAGCAAGGTTGATGCTAAGGATGATTAAAAATTTGGTGTACACGCTTCAAAGGTAAAATTATATCTTGTATACCTTAGCATCACTTAGTAGTGCTAACACTCCCACAAATTTCATATTTATGCATGTGTGCAAGCTTGAATCCAAACCATTTGAGCACACATGTAGGGGGAGTTATCACTAGAAGGTCGGGTTGTATGGTGCTTATCCAAATTCTCTCATATGGTCTTAATGTTGGATAAGTAACATATAATCCAAAGAGCTTAATTTCCATATCTTTGTAGAGTTGTCGTCAATTAACAAAAAGGGGGAGATTGAAAGGTCCTTGTTTGGTTTTGGTAATTGAGTGACAACCTAGGTGAACTAATATGTGCTTATGTGAGATACACAGGAAGTTAGTTCACATGTGAATGAGCAATGAAGGAGCTTATTGCATATGAGACATGACATGGAGTCATGTGGCTAATATGGTGAAGATCAAGGTAAGACTTTGCTTGATGGACCGGTTGCAAAGGTGAGGGGCAAGTTGGAGGCTTTGAAGCCGTTGGTACCGAGTGTCGGGAGGCTTGAGCAAAGACTTGGAACCGAAGGACGGAAGCAATGGTGAAGTGCAAGTGAGGTCAAGATCGATGGACCATGGAGGTCATGTGATGATATGAAGTGGATCATATCATTTGATGATAGGTTGGTGCATGTGTTGCATCAACACCGAAGGAGATGGAATGGAATGCGCAAGGCAAAGGTATACTTATAGGGCATTTCATTTCACCGGTCATAGGTGTGTAGAGAAGATTATGACCGGGTTTAGGATAGATGGCCGTACTATCAAGAGGAGCAAATTTGTTTGCATATCGATCATCTAGTGCCACTTGAGCGATCTAACTTTGCGATGTTACTAGGATCGAATGGCGTGGTGAGAGCAAGTGAAAATCCTTTGAAAAATGTTTATGAAAATGCTAACACACATGCACAAGGTTGTATACACTTGGTGGTGCTGGCACATTTGCAAAGGAGAAGGTGGTGGAGTTGAATTGGATCAACTCGGAGAAGTTTTCGGAGAAAGCTTTGGTTGAAAAAAAGAAGCGATGGATCTTGGATTAGAATTTTGTACTAACCCTTTGTGAGTTGGATTAGCTTTGTATGTGGGATGTGCAGCCCTCTGAATAAGCTTTCCACAATGTCCAAGATCATCGAAATCGGAGTTCGGAGCTAAGAGTTATGGTCGTTTTAGCGAGGAGTTCAGGATGGTGAAGTCGGTAGTACAGCCCTGAAGTCGGTAGTACCGACCCTACTACCGACCCCTGTACACAGCGTGCAAACTCTCTGTTCGGGAGATGGTTTGGCCTACCGGTAGTACCACCATAAGACCGGTAGTACCAGGCCACGGTAGTACCGACCCTAGGGGTCGGTGGTACCGAGGTTTGGAGGAAGTTTGGGAGCGTTCTGTGTAGATCTAGATTTCGCCTACCGGTAGTACCGCTATAAGGCCGTTAGTACCGAGGCCGGTACTACCTACCCTACTACCGACCGTGTTAGAAAGTCGTTTCTAACGGTCTTTTAGACCGCCGGTAGTACCGACCCTTTGGTCGGTAGTACCGACCGAAGGCGTGGGAGCTCGGGAAAAGGGGAAAACGGCTAGTTTGTGGCTCCCCTCTATAAATAGAGGGGTGGCCGGCCCTTGGCAAAGGTTGAGCACCCTAGGGACTTAGTGTCCCTGGTTGGGGAGTGCTTAGGAGCCCTCTAACTCGCTTGTGCTTGCTAGTGTGCGATTCTATTGCAAGTGAGCAATTCTAGTGCGTTGCTTTGAGAGATTGCATCGAGTGGCACTAGGTGTTCGTGTTGCAAGCTGGTGGTGCTTGTTACTCTTGGAGGTTGCCACCTCCTAGACGGCTTGGTGATCGAGTCTCCATCGTGAAGCCCGTGTGAAGATTGTGCGTGGCTCTGGAGAAGGATTGTGAGGGGCATTGTGCTCGCCCCGCGGGGATCGCGAAGAGCAACTCTAGTAGAGCGTGTCATTGAGTTACCCTCACTTGTGGGTGAGTTCTTGCGGCGCTCGAGTGTCGAGCTAGGTGTGGTTCCTATTAGCCGCCGAACTACCAAAGTGTGTGGTCGACACAACGGGGACTAGCTTGGTGGCAACCAAGTGAACCTCGGGGAATAATCACCGTGTCAACTTCATGTTCATCTTCTCGGTGGTTTGAAAACTCTATTCACTAGCTCATACTTACTTGTTCATATACATGTGCTAGTGTAGTTGCCCTTGTAATTAGTTAGCTTGTGTAGCATGCTAGTTACCTTCTTAGCTTGTGTAGCATAGAAGTTAATCCCGTGAGTGACTAGTTGACTTGTAGTCTTGCTGGTCACATTGCTTAGTTTGTGTAGATAAGTTGAGCTCTCTAATTTGGCTTGTGTAGCCTTGTTATTGAGCATTGCTAGTGAGCTTAGGCTTTGTGCTTTTGCTTAGTGGAATGTGTAGGAGCTCCCCGATTGATTGAGTACTAGTTGCTTAGGTTTGTGTAACCTTGCAAGCTAGAATTGTTTAGGTGAGCTTTAGCTAGCCCGACACCTTTATTGCTTTGTTTAGGATCTTTTATAAGGTGCTTGAGAGTATAGATAGAGGGGTGTAGTCTTGGCTAGACCGATAGTTGTTAATTCCGCATTTGTTTCGGTTAGCCGGTACGTTTAATTTTAGAAAGGACTATTCACCCCCCCCCCTCTAGTCCACCATCTCGACCCTTTATCGTCGGAGCGTCAGTCGAGACAGTGTAGGTGGAAGAGGGCAAGCCCCACCTCCACCTCCACCTGCACCGCATCCTGCTAATGGTCCCCCCGGTCGGCTGCACAGTGTGATTGTTGGTGGTCGGTTGTTGGAGGTCGGTCCCCTCAGGGAAGGTTGTGCCATAGATCCTCATGTTGGACCTCCGTCTCCTCTTGCATCCGGTCTGTTGTTGATCAACCAGGTGTTCCATATGCATGGTATGGCAGGAGCCTCAATGATTGGTCCAGCTTATCATGGAAATGTGATGGATTACTCAGACAGGAAGAAGGCCAATCTGTTGAGGGAGCAGCGCTTGGAGAACCCCTACCTCTACATCAGAGATGATTCAGTTGACAGACAGTTTTGGTCCCGCTTTCAGCAGGACTACTATGTGTCTGTTCTCTGGAAGGGATACTGTGTGAAGGGGCGTCCTCCGCTTATTGAGCACAAGCGCCTGGCCATCAAGTCCTTGACTGACAAGAATACAGACCAGATGGACAGTTTGGTGCAGAGGTTGGAGGAGTGGAGGATTCTGGGGCTCATCTCTGGTGAGCGTAGCTGGAATCAGGAGGTAATCTGTCAGTTTTGGGCTACTCTTTTCATTGATTAGCCTGGCAAGGTCCTCCATTGGATGACCCAAGGGGTCCACTACATATGTGATTTCGTGACCTTTGCTAGGCTACTGGGCTTTAATCATGAAGATCGCAATGCCCCAAGGCTCTCTGAGATGTATGGTGAGGGGATCTATCCCTCAGAGATTCAGTAGTCTGGGATCTATCTGCCAAGCATAGTGGCCAACTTTCAGGTCAGTGGGCTCAAGCCTTATTTCTTTGTGTTGAACAACCTGATGAGACTCACCCTGGATCCGAAGATTGGGGACAACACCTTCTTGAGAAGTGATGCCCCCAAGGTCCTTTGCCGGTTTGCCAAGCCAGATGGGAGGTTCAACATCTCCCACTTGATGTGGCATAAGATCTCAGAAGCATACAACGATCCCCACAAGGACTTTCCCTATGCTCCATATCTGATGCATGTGATTGAGCACGTTGTGGGAGCAACATTTGAGTATGATCGGATTGTGAAGGAGTATAATGTTCGTCAGTTCCCTTCCTTGGGCAAGGTAGTCGTTGGTGAAGGTGGTGATGCTCCAGCTGCAGCAGCCGCCCCTGGCGAGGCTCATGGCCAGGAGCAGGCTCATGAGGGAGTGCCTCCTGCTGCTTCCTCTCCTCCGCGTCGTGAGAGGCGTAGGAGTGGGGGTGGTGGGGCTGTTCGCTTCGCCCTTAGCAAGTTCTTCAAATCGTTCTGCTACAAGGCCGAGCGCGACGAGCAGCATCATAGGGAGGTGCGTGAGCATCTTGGTCTTCCTCAGCGGTCTCCTCTTTGGTCCTTCCTGGATCCCTTCACCGAGTACGATGCCTACCATGGTCGTGATGATGATGATGATGATGACGGTGGTGAGCAGCAGCAGCAGCATGGAGGTGATGATGAGGCCGGTATCTTCAGCTCAGCCTTGTTTCAGCCTCTTCATCCTCCGCCTTCGTATCAGCCTCCTCCTTTCTATCCTGACTATGGAGCGGGTCCGTCACATGGTGGTGGGTCCACCTCATACCAGGGTGGAGGGGGTGGCTCCTACATGGGCTTTGCTGCCCCGGACGCCGATCCAGCTGGGAGTGGTGGCTTCCATGCCCCTTCTCCTCCGCCGGATCCTTCTAGCGCTCCTTCGTCGTCGTTCCCAGGTGGTGATGTTGGCACAAGCGTGTACTCCTCTCTCTTTGGTGGTTATGATGGTTCTTCCGGTGGCTACTATTAGATGCTATGCATATCGTGGCTACCCTTTTTGGCATTTGATGCCAAAGGGGGAGTGTTAGGCTTTATCATGATGTAATAGTTAGTCTTTGAGAGAGAGTTTTAAACTATGAGAACTAAGTGTGTGGTATGCTACTTCTAAATTTGTGATGTGATGAGGTTGTGAAACATTTGAGCTTATTGTAATATTCATGTTTGGTTGATCCTCCATTTTCTGCTTATATCATGTGTGGTGATTGTTGTTTTCGACATGGCTATGTGATTTGAGTCTTTTTCTTTCTTCCAAAGCCATTCATGTTCTCTTATCCTATTGTTATGTGAATCACCATGCCATCTCGTTCATGCATCACAAATTGTTATATATGATGTTGTCACACACTTAGGCACCCCACGGATTGCAAAATTTAGGGGGAGCTCTTACTCTTGTGTATGCAACCTTGCTTCAAGTCAAGGTTTGAAATTCATATCCAAAGCATACACTAAGGGGGAGCTTGAACTAAATTTTGGAATTCAAAAGCTTCAATTCTTTCTATCCTTTTGTAAGCCTAAGTTGGTTGTCATCAATTACCAAAAAGGGGGAGTTTGTAAGTGCATTCGCCCCCATTGTGGGTTTTGGCTAATTAATGGCAATCAAATTAGGGACTAACGGATTTATAAAAGAATATATGCATGTGTTAGTCCTTAGAAAAATTTGAAATGATGAAATCTTGTGAACAAAGCACTTTGATTGTATTTGGACAAAGGATGCCTAGCTCAAGTGGTGGTTTGAAAGTTTAATTTTAAACTTGAGTTATAGGTAAGCCGGACTATCAAGAGGGTCACAAATTAGGTTGGCTAGATGTGGAGAAAAGTGCTCAAATCGACTTACTAAAGTTTGCTTGAGAGTCACCGCACGATCACGAACACATAAATGTATTTTTGTACAGTCGGTAGTACCGACCATGGGGGTCGGTAGTACCAACCAGGGAGGCAGCGCGCAATGCTCTCTGGATGGGGTTCTTTTTGAACCAGCGGTAGTACCGCCATAAGGTCGGTAGTACCGACCATCCTGACTATTCTAACACCCTCTCTGTGTAGGCTCAAAAATGACTTGGCGGTAGTACCGCCATATGGCCGGTACTATCGACCCTAGGTGGTACCGACCTTAGTCGGTAGCAAGGTCATTTCTGTAGACCTCTCTGTTCATGCTCAAATTGGCTTGGCGATAGTACCGCCATATAGTCGGTACTACCGACCCTCGGTTGTACCGACCCAAGCCAGTAGTAAGGAAAGTTTGCAAGGCTCTCTGTGTTCGCGCATGGTCGGTAGTTACCGAGGGGCCAAGTGGTTTGCGGAGCTCTCTGTTCGCGGCCGATTTGGCCTGGTGGTAGTACCTCCATAAGGCCGGTACTACCAACCCTTGGTGGTACCGACCTGAGGCCGGTAGCAGGTTTTAGGTCAAACTCAGATCTGGCGCAGCGGTCTTTGACTAGTCGGTACTACCGACCAGCCTCGGGACTGGTGGACTATAAATAGCCCTCCACTTTACTTTTGACCGTTACCCACTCATTCCACTCACTTAGCGACCTACCTTCAGACAAAACACTCTCCAAGCATTGACTCCTCCCCTCTCTCTCCCCCTTTGCTCCTCGATTCATTCCCTTGCAAGATTTGAGCTAGGGAAGTGAGATTAGAGAGTGGGAAGCTTCGATCTACGACTTGAGCACTTGGTTTCCATCTAGCCGGCTTGATGTGTCTATTACTCTTGGGTTCTTTGAGCCCTAGCCAGTTAGGTGTTCTTCATGGTAGCCCATGTTGATTCATTTGTGAGGGCTTCCCGAGATGTTTGTATTTCCCCTGTGATTTCTAGTGGAGAAACTTTAGTAGCCTTTGTGGTTGCTTGAGTGAGGCAAGGAGGTGAAAGAGACTCCGACCTTGGTGGTCACCTCAACAACGAGGACGTAGGCACTCCTTAGTGGTTTGGCCGAACCTTGGGATAAATCGCTGTGTCCCGTGTGCTTGTTGTTGTCTCTACTTAGGATATTTGGTTGTACTTGTATTCTTCGTGTTCTTCCTCTCCCTATCCCTTTCTTAGGTTGAGAAGGCTCGATCTACACCGTGGGAAGCAACCAAGGCTTGGAGAGGCTGGAATCCTCATCGAAAATACTTAGGGAAGTGGGGCGTTTATTCGTTTTACATTCATAGCTCACATACATTGGATTTGTAGTTTCTCTTTAGGACTCCGGTAGTGCCGTTTGTTTGTGTCAGTAGTATCGGTGTTTCATACCCGGTAGTACCTACCCAAACAAACCGGTAATACCGGTGGTTATCTAACTACAAGTTTTAGTTTGTGAAGTTTTAGATTCCAGAAAATCACCTATTCAACTCTCATAGCGATCGTCATCATCATCATCATTGAAAGGATCAAGATGCCCAAGAGGGGGGTGAATTGGGCTTTTCTAAAACTTTAGCCAGAATTAAAACCTATTAAGCCCAATTAACCCCCTTGTGCCTAGAAGTGTGTTTCTTTCTATTCTACCGCACAAAAGACCAAGTCTATGCCACTCCTACTCTAGCAAAGCAATTCAATAGTGAATGAACAACAAATATATTGCGGAATTGAATTGCTCAAAGGTAAATGCGTAAGTAAAGGAGTAGAGATGACAAGACGATCTTTTTGCCGAGGTATCGAGGTGTTGGCACACCCCCCTAGTCCTCGTTGGAGCACCCGCGCAAGGGTATCGCTCCCCCTTGATCTGCGCAAGGATCAAGTGCTCACTACGAGCTGATTCTTCGCCACTTCGGCCCGGTGAATCGCTCGCTACCGGTCACAACTTGACTTGGGTCATCCACAAAGCCTCCGGATGATCACCAAGCTCTTCGATCACCACCAAGCCATCTAGGTGATGCCGATCACCAAGAGTAACAAGCTAGAACTCTCACTTGACCAAGACAAGGCCAAAGAGATGGATGGATGCACACTTGCTACTCAATTCTCTCTAGGAGGTCACTAATTCTCTCAATTAGCAATTCTCTCAACCTCACTAGGGCTCTTGCACTTTCTCACACTCACAATGTGTCTCTCAGCAGATGGAAGTGGCAAGAACACTCTAATGGATGAGGGGGAGGAGTATAAATACTCCCCCCAACTGGCCATCCAAAAGAGCACTGAACAGGTGCTTCGGCGGGGGCATCGGACGCTCTGATGCCTAGCATTGGATGCTCCGATGACCTCGACCAACAGTCAACTGTACAACCTGTCAGACAACTTAAAGGAGCATCGGACGCTGTGGATTTACCCTCTCTGGAACGTCTCTGCGTGGACATCGGACGCTGGCCTTCAGCGTCCGATGCAGGCTCAAGTTCACGCGCACGTGAACAGTGGCACAGGCGCGTCCGATGTGACAACATCGGCGCGTCCGATGCCACGCACCAGACTAAACCCTAGTCTGAGTGAGCATCGGACGCGTCCGATGCTCACTAGGCCAGCGTCTGATGCCCATCTCAAGGGCAAAACCAACTCGGATCGCGATGCGGCCTTAACAACTTTTCATCCTCTCGACACAAGGCATCTCTCTGAGCTACCTAGGGCTATCAAATAACAAGTGTGCACCACACCTACCTCAATAGACTCATCTAGGTCAAGCTACTGATTCACGCTCCCCTTTATAGTATGGCCAAAGGAAAAACAAAGACCTAAGACTACATAAGTGTCCTTCAACACCATATGACACTTAGCCTAGTCTACCACCGTCTTCGTCGTCTGTCCTTTGAAAACCGAAATGATATCCTTCGCCAGGGGACATGAACTCCATATGCCCGTATCGTCACCATTACTGTGACCTAACTCATCCCTATTTCTGCAAAACACACATTAGTCACAGTAATCTTGTGTTTCATCCAATCACCGAAACCCACTAGGGGCCAAGATGCGTTCAATCTCCCTCTTTTTGGTGATTGATGACAACACGAGATCGAGTATAGATAGAAGAGGTTTTTAAATCATGGCATGTATGAACTTGCAATGAATAAGAGAAAATGATTTAGAGGCAAGCTCATACATATCATGCCATCATCCTGCACTCAACAAGTTAGAGTAAATAGCAAGTGCAAGAGTAAAGAGCTCGAATACATAACAAGTGAGAATTAAGCGCAAGTATACGAGAGAAACGAAATGACATGCCATATAGTATAACATAGTGAGCATATACATGTCATGAGGTCCATAGCACATATATATAACAGAATAAGGTGCAAAAGATGCGATAAAGCGAAGAGTGTATGTGAACATAACATAGCAAAAGATGCAAATCCCTCTCACATCGCTCCCCCTAACGCTATACTCGACCACTCTTCCCCTTTGGCAACAATCGCCAAACTAAGCGTCGACAGGCGGAGGTGGTGCAGACGAGCCAGGTGCAGACTCTGGAGACCTCTGAGTGAACTCAAACTGCTGTAGAATAGTCTCGGAGTCTGAAGAGGACGAGCCCGTAGCCTGCTGACCCTCTGGAGCTGGAAGCTACGGTGAAGCGGTCTGGGTCGGCTGTGGCACTGACTGCTCGGCCTGCTCTGTCTGCTCTGTCTCAGTCTCTATAGCTATGGCCGCCTGAGCCTCAGAGTGCGGAAGCTCTGGAATAGAAGATAGCTCATGTTGCGTTGTAGTAGTGGTCTCGGACTGCACAGGCTCTGTCTGCTCGGACGACGCGACTGAAATCGGAAGAGTCTCAGTAGTGGAGGTCACTGGAGCTGTCGACGTCAGAACCGGGCCTTGAAGATCTGGAGTGGGAAGTCCGGTAAGCTCGCTAAAAGTGGCAGACAGATTCCGCGTCACTGTAGTGGTCGTCGCAAACAGGTAGTCTGTCAGACGTGGCGTGAACCCAGTGCGAAGCAGGCTGAACAGCTGAGCGCCTCCAGGTGGTGTAGTGAAACTGATGAACTGGGAGGAGCTCGGGCCAAAAGACAGTTGTGGCTGGCTGAACTGCTGAGGTGGCGGTGGAACCTGAGGCTGCCACAGAAGCTGCTGCTGCTGAGGTGGAGGCTGCTGCCACTGCCACTGAGGAGATCTGCTCATGATACGCTCCATGAAGGATAGAGTCTGCTGCTGAAGCTGGAGCATCTGCTGCTGGAGTGCATCGGACCTCTCCTGTGCCTGCTGCTAAGCAAGTGCCTGTGTCTGGGCTAACCTCTGCTGCTCCTGTGCTAACCGCTGGACGTCCTGTGTCATGGTCCTCTGCTGCTCCTCCATCCGAGAGAGAATCACAAGTAGAGCGGGATCAGAGGAAGCAGTACCAGACGGCCCGGCCTCTAAGTAATGAGCGCTAGGCTGGAAGTGGGGCGAGAGCTGGAAGTCCACATCTGAGCTGTCTATGGGGTCCTCAGCCACGTAGGCGTCCTCACCCTCTAAAGCTGCAAGCTCCTGCTCGGCTAGTGCTCTGACGGTCTCATCCTGCTCCTGAGCGGACTCTGGCACCTCTGGCCGCTGTCTTGAGCTAGAAGAGGCTCCCAGCTGCTGCTGCTGCTGCTGCTGCGGTCCCGACCATATCCCAACAGCTGACTCATGTTATACTCAGGGAACACGGTCGCGGAGCCGGTGAGGGACTGACTGGGGTGAGAT
Organism: Coix lacryma-jobi var. lacryma-jobi; assembly: GCA_009763385.1. Taxonomy (NCBI): domain Eukaryota; kingdom Viridiplantae; phylum Streptophyta; class Magnoliopsida; order Poales; family Poaceae; genus Coix; species Coix lacryma-jobi. Next base: position 131,587,396 of record CM019826.1, read on the forward strand.
CTAGTGGTAGCAGCTACCTTCCAAAGTATATATGAGATCCAATGGGCATACGATAGCTGCCTGCGGGCCTTGATGCCCTCTGCGACGGTGACCTCCATCTCACACAAGATGACGTCCCATACATCGAACTCCTGCTGTCTGACCATGTAAGCTAGAAGCCAGAGCTGAAGATGAGATAGCCCCTCGCGGAAGCCCACCCTGGGAAGCAAGGTCCGCCGAAGAACCTCGTTGAGGATCCGAGTCGTAGGGTGAGATCTCTAGGCGCGCGACTCGAACCCTCGCCGAAGGGCTCAGTAAAGCAGGGGCGGACCAGGTCGGTCGACGACTGTGCACCACCGTGAGGGCGGCGGGGTGGCTCCGTCCTGTCGTAGCACAGGTCGTGGATCTGGGTCTGAGAGTGTCGCAGTCCAAACCAATCCCAGATCTCAGAAGAAAACAGCCGGTAGTGCTCCCCCTCAAATGCAAACTCAATCGTCTCTCGGTCAGGGTGCACCCAAAGAGACGCATAGAACTGAAATACCCAATCCTCAATATATGAGCCAGACCGCCCCAGAAGGTCTGCCAAACCAGGTAGATAGGTGAGAATGGGGCGGATCTGCTCTCGAGCTGCTGTGACTACTGCCTCCAGGGGACAGACGCGCTGCGAATGCAAGCAGATGTCGGCGTTCCTGTATCCCTGATAGAAATCCTCCTGCAGCACTGTATAGAAATCTAACCCTGCCTGCTGCTGCCTCTCCCTGGGGAACCACTGCTCGACGGGGACCAAGCAAAGTGTTTGTATCTGTGAGCACGTGGCAGCCCGGAAGTCCAGTCGCAGGATTGGCGGGGGCGCACGCCTCGACGGAGCACGTGCTCCCCGTAGAGGGACGTCAGGCCGGGGTGGCACCGCAGTCCTGTGACGAGTGGACCGGCGTCGGGGAAACTCCTCAGGAACCTACTCCTCAGCCTCTGCCTCAGCTACCTCTGCTGCCTCGGCCTCTGCCTGGCCCTGCCCGGAGCTCTCAGGCTGCACACCCGGAGAGGTGAACGTCGTCCGGCGACCGGCAGCCATAAGAGTGCCAGTCGGTGAGTGGTGAAACCGCTCAACGTGCCCAACGGCTCTGCGCTGCTCGGGCGACAACTGATCCTCGATCCGCAGACCGCGTCCATGGCCTCCCTGCTCAGCACGCTCTGCGGCGGCTGCAAACTCTCGTGCCTGATCGGCCTCCCTCTGCTCCCTAGTGCACTTCCTGCGCGTGATCAGCTTCCCTTTCCCGGGCCTCTGACTAGAAGGGGGCGGGGAGGAGAGTCCCCAGGGGCACCGCCGATGTTCTTGCAGCGCATAGCTGACAAGAACAATAGAACTACTGCCGCTGAAAGTCTGGACGGCCGCTAAGAAGATCAACTGACACTGAGAACCTTTGACCACCAGCTGACAAGCAACCCAACTGACAAAGAACTCCCCCTGACACTGCCACCCAACTGCGCTGGCACTTGCGAGGCTTGGCCTCGATCCTTACCCACGGGCGTGGCCCCGGGTTATCTGTCACTGACAACTGTCAAGCTGCCAACTGCACTAACTCGCTGCAAGAATAGATGGGAGATATATAAGAACATACAGTCTAGAGATGAGAAGTCCTATCGGAAGCAAAGCATATAGTGACAAGAAGGGAAAGGCTTCGCTACCTGACGATCCGATGAAACGACCCAAGAGCGAGATGAGACACTGACGTCCAGGAGCCCACGAGTCACGCCAAGGAGGACTGCACAAAAATTGGGCGCAAATGGAGTTACAAACAGTGGGAACGGCTATTTGGGCATTTCATCGAGCACCTTGAAGACATGGATTATGGAGGTGGGGAGAAGATGCTCACTGAGTGGTTGGTCGGCTCGGGAAACGATGCCAGAGGTGGAGATGAGCACGGGAACGAGGATGACGAGCTCCGGCGACCGATAGGGGGGCGCAACGCCGGCGAGGAGAGCCTGAACTCTGGCGAGGCGAGGGCTCGGCTCCGGTGAGCAAGCGCGGAGGTGGGGAGTCGCGGCGGCGGAGCGAGGGCCCGGCGGCGAGCGGGTGCGAGCAGAGGGTGGCACGGCCGTCCGGGGTGAGCGTGAGCGAGGATAGGGTTCGGGTGGGACGCGGCGGCGGCGGGCTTCGTCGGGTGGCGCGAGTTGGAAGAAGGAGAAGGAAGTATGTGACGGACCAGGATGTCAGAGATATCATCAGTCGATGATTACTCTGACTAATCCCGGACGGCACGAGAGATCCGAAGACTTGTTACGAAGTGTACTTGGTTTAGGACTCTCGTTTGTAACTTAGCCGAGTTGTAAAAGGAAGTGTTGTAATTAGAATAGGACTCCTTTAATGTAACCGGTTAGGACTCGGTCTGTGCTAAGGCTCACCCGGATATATAAGGGGAACCGGGCGCAAGCCCCAGATCGTCAAACATTGAATCATAACAATACACAAGGCACACGCCGCACTGGACGTAAGGTATTACGCTATTCAGCGGCCTGAACCAGTATAAATCGTTGTCCCTGTGTACTCGCCGAGTCCTACGAACGCCGATCCCCACCGAACAAATCATCTAAGATTCCTCAAGACGAGTTGCCGGTTAACAAACACCGACAGCTGGCGTGCCATGTAGGGGCTTTCGGTGATTCGACAACCAAGAGCCCGGCGAACCACGACAACATGTTCTCGGCGGGAACAATTTTTGTTTTTGGCTCATGGACTTGTATTGCAGATGATCAAGGAAAGCTGCATAGACAGCTCGCCGTGGAATCAGAACCACAAGCCATGCCAAAGATGGAACACCTCGCTCAGAACCTAGCAAATCTGACAATCCAAGACCCGCAAGATCCGGGGGACCATACAAAGGCATCCGACTCCTACTCCAACTCGAATCCCGAAGAAAAGGACCCAGACACCTATTGTGGCTTCACCTTCGGGCTGCGGAACTCTGCTGAAAACTTCCAGAACCTGATTGGTGCAAAATTCAAAGAGTATCAACAGATACCTTTGACGGGAGCTCAACAAGGACTCGTTTTCAGCTCTACCAAGGAGGGTAACATTGTCCATTGGCCAATCCAGCCTGCTCCGGCTAGACTGGTTGGCACAATTGACCAGCAACTTCCATATCAGCACGGACATCAGCTCCCCTCTGAGGAACACGACTCCTCAATAGAACTAATCTCCAGTAGTTCTACTTTGGAGTCAGTTACACCGGGATCATCAAACCAGGGCTACACTCGTGAAGTCTTCATGGCGGGGCATCAGTCATCTCTACGACCACCAACTCCACCAGATGTCTTTCAAGACGATGAAACTCTGAGTATGATTTTAGACAATGATCCGGAAGGACCCGGGGAAACCGAGTCCTTGAAGGCCGAAAGAATCTGAAGGAATCAAGCTAAGGAAGCCCGCAGAAGGTGAGCAACTCACCGCAAGGAAGCTGTAGATCGCTACAATGCACGACTAGCCGAATACAACACCCGGAGGTGTCTGGAAGCAGAGGCTGAGCGTCAAGCTCGCACTGAAGAGAATCATTCCCAGGATGATCTTAACAGATAGCGCCCTGATTGTTCTCGCAACCTTGAACCCGAGTTCATGAGGGTCACCGGCCATAAAGTCTTCCAGACTCCCTATCAAAACATACTAGCTCTAGCTACGGAGATGGGAGCCAAGACCAACCGCACCCCTGATGAAGAGCGACGACTGGTCATGCTTCAGACTACCGCACTCCAACTCCGAGGGCAGAATCTCGAATCCCTAGCTGATGAGCAAGCTTCATCTCACCCGAGCCAGAGACAGCCGGTTCAAGAGCGACTCGGTCGTATCCCAGCGAGGAGCCGTCTGGGCCACCGAGTACCCGATCAAGCCGAGGGAGGAGCCGAATCTTCATACAGAGGAGTCGCAGTTGCAGCATCTGACGCAGTAGATCGCTTCCCCTATTTTTCCCAAAGGCTTCAAGCAGTCTCATTCCAGCGAAAATTCAAACCCGGGAACTACTCCAAGTATGACGGGAAAACAGAACCTAAGCGATGGCTCAGGCTATATGCTTAAGCAGTCGAGCTAGCTGGTGGAAGCAATGACGTCAAAGCACTCTACCTCCCAATGGCTCTAGAAACAATGCCGCTTGCTTGGTTTGACAGGCTTAAACCCGAGTCCATCGACTCCTGGGAACAACTACAACGTATCTTCGTTGAAAACTTTGCTGGTGTCCCAGAGAGATCAGATCCCCGGACTAAGCTCAGAACCTGCAAGCAACAGAAAAATGAATCAATGCGGGAATACTATAGGCGATTCTTAGAAATCCGCTCTACACTATCTGACATCACAGACAGAGAAGTAATTGACCTCTTTGGCAATGGCATCTGTGAAAGGTACAATTACAAAGATTTCATCAAGCAGGACCCGACCACCGCTGACGAGTTCCATCGGCCTGTAAACTCCATGATGGCGACAGAGGAACGCACACAGGAACGCTTCCCCGATAGAAACACGCAAGGTGATCGAGGAAACAACTTGAGAGGCAACCAGGCACCACAGCAAAATACCCGGAAAAGGGCAGGAGATAATACTGTTGCTGCCATAGAGCCTTAGAAGAAGGGAAACAAGCCATTCACCTTTGATGACTTACTCGACAGACCCTGCCCCTTCCATCCGAAAAGTGGACATCAAGCAAGGCACTGCCGACAGCTCAAGGAGCGAGGCTTGAACCCCGACTTCAACAAGAACAAGAAAGACAAAGGCAAGAAGACAGCTGAGGATCCTCAACAGGACGCCGGTGGCTTTCAGCACCCCAAAGGAACTATTAATGTCATCTTTGGGGGAGTAACTACCAGCGACAACAAGAGGCTTTAGAAGCTTTCTCTGCGAGAGATCATGTCCACCGAACCAGCGACACCCAAATACCTCGACTGGTCTGAATATGCGATTAATTTCTCCAGAGCAGATCAATGGACCAGTGTTTCTAATGCAGACCATTACCCGCTAGTTTTGGACCCCACGGTCGCCGGATATACACTTGGTAGGGTACTCATCGATGGCGGAGCAGGACTCAATGTTATCTTTGCAAGCACCCTACGAAAGATGAATCTAGATCTCGCAACCCAGCTCACACCATCAACCGCTCCTTTCTACGGCATAGTACGTGGAAAAGCGGCGGTACCACTCGGAAGGATTATACTACCCGTCACTTTTGGAACTCCGATCAATTACAGAACGGAGTACATCAGTTTTGAGGTAGCCGACTTCGAATCATCGTATCACGCCATTTTCGGGCGACCTGCTATTGCCAAGTTTATGGCAGTACCCCACTACCCGTACCTCTTATTGAAGATGTCGGGTCCCAAAGGAATCTTAACCTTTAGAGGCAACTTGAAGCGGTCATTTGATTGCGACACAGAGGCTATCCAAATCGCTAAAAAAGCTCAACTCACCCTGGAAGTACAAGAACTCGCTCAAATGGTGCTTAATACCAAGCCTTTAGATTCAAAAATCCCAACAAAGAAGGCGGGTACTATTCAACCATCAGCAGAAGTCTCCACAAAAGCCATCGACCTGGAAACTGGTGATCCTTCCAAGACAGCGGTTATCAGTGCTCACCTATCTGAAGAATAGGAACTCGCGCTCACCAAGTTCCTTAGAGCAAACAAAGACATATTTGCTTGGAAACCAACAGACATGCCCGGTGTCCCAAGGAACTTGGCTGAGCACAGATTAGAATTAAAGGAATGCTCTAGACCTATCAAGCATAGGTTACGATGATTCTCACCAGAGAAGAAAGAGGCAATCAAAAAGGAAATAGCCAAGCTACTCGCGGCCGGATTCATCAGAGAAATCCTCCACCCCGAGTGGTTAGCTAACCCAGTGCTAGTCAAGAAGAAGAACTCTGCCGAGTGGCGCATGTGTGTCGACTACACAGACCTTAACAGGCATTGTCCAAAGGATCCTTTCGGATTACCAAGGATAGACCAAATAGTTGATGCCACCGCAGGCTCCGCCTTACTCTCTTTTTTGGATTGCTACTCCGGGTATCATCAAATTGCCCTCAAAGAAGAAGACCAACCCAAGACATCGTTCATTACTCCTTTTGGAGCATACTGTTACAAAACTATGTCCTTTGGACTAAAGAACGTGGGGGCTACTTATCAACGCACCATCCAAGATTGCCTGGGTGATCAGATCGGCCGCAATGCAGAAGCTTATGTTGATGATGTAGTCATAAAAACAAAGGATCTGACTACCCTGATATCAGACCTAGAGGACAACCGATTACGTGCATATCAATGGAGACTCAATCCAACTAAATGCGTCTTTGGGGTACCCTCAGGACAGCTACTCGAATTCCTCATTAGTCATCGAGGCATCGAGGCTAGTCAAAAGCAGATCACAGCCATCATCAACATGAAGCCGCCTACCTCTGTCCGAGACGTTCAGAAACTCACCGGGTGCATGGCTGCGTTAAATCGATTTATCTCACGGCTCGAAGAAAAGGGATTACCTTTCTTCAAATTGCTTAAAGCCGATGACAAATTTCAGTGGACGGATGAAGCTGACAGAGCTTTTGAACAACTCAAAGGCTACCTTATCAATTCACCCATACTGACACCGCCGGAGCCCAGGGAACCGATGATGCTGTATATTGCAGCTACCACACACGTTGTCAGCACAACAATCGTGGTGGAGCGCAAAGATGACAAGCACATCTACAACACCCAACGACCAGTTTATTACATCAGCGAGGTACTATCTGACTCGAAGGTCAGGTACCCGCAAGTACAAAAACTGCTCTATGCTTTACTCATATCCTCAAGAAAGCTGCGGCACTACTTCGAAGCTCATGAGATCACGGTAGTCATGGATTTTCCTTTAGGAGAAATCCTTCACAACCGTGATGCTACTGGAAGGATTTCCAAGTGGGTAGTTGAATTAGGGGCACTTAACATCAAGTTCACTCTAAGGAAAGCTATCAAGTCTCAGGCCCTAGCTGATTTTGTCGCCGAATGGACTGAAATACAGCAGACTAGAGACAACGCTACTCCCGATCATTGGAAGATGTACTTCGATGGGTCCCTAAAACTCGGAGGAGCAGGAGCCGGAGTCCTTCTTGTATCACCCGCTGGCGAACAACTCAAATACGTTCTGCAAATATTGTGGCCAGCCACCAACAATGAAGCAGAATATGAAGCACTGCTCCACGGACTTAAACTAGCAGTCACTTTGGGCATTAAGCGACTATTAGTTTATGGCGACTCTTCCGTGGTCATTCACCAAGTTAACAAGGACTGGGATTGTACCAAGGAAACAATGAACGCCTATTGTGCTGAAGTACGCAAGCTGGAAAAACACTTTGTAGGACTGGAACTCATTCATGTTACCCGGGATCTCAACGTGGCAGTAGATATACTCGCAAAATTGGGTTCTGACAGAGCACAAGTTCCCAGCGGTACCTTTGTACATGAGTTATCCAAGCCTTCAATCCAAGAGAAGGAAGAGTTCGAGCCAGCACCCGCAACCCAGGTCCTATCTCTAGCACTCGACTGGACACGAGTTTTCATTGATTACTTCAAAGAACATAAACTACCAAGTGACAAGACTACAGCAGAGGAAGTCACCAGGCGCAGCAAAAACTATGTTCTAGTCGGGGATAAGCTATATCGACGCGGAGCTTCATCAGGGGTCCTCCTCAAGTGTATTACACCAGAAGAAGGCAGGGAAATCTTGAATGAAGTCCACTCTGGGTCCTGCGGTAATCACGCAGCTTCAAGGACACTAGTCGGAAAAATCTTCAGGTCAGGATACTACTGGCCCTCAGCTTTAAAAGACGCGGAAGACTTAGTCCGCCGCTGTCAATCATACCAGTTCTTTGCTAAGCAGCAGCACGTACCCGCACATGAACTGATATGCATCCCTCCGCCATGGCCCTTCTCATGCTGGGGACTCGATATGGTGGGTCCTCTCAAGCGCGCCCCAGGCGGATTCGAGTACATCTACGTTGCAATCGACAAATTCACAAAATGGATCGAGTACATGCCCTTAGTCAAATTCAATGCTTCCAAGTCAGTCCAATTCATGCAGAGCATCTTTCACCGCTTCGGAATGCCGCATAGAATCATCACTGATCTTGGGTCCCCCTTTACGGCTATCGAATTCAAGTCATGGGCCAGCGACTGTGGAATCAAGATAGACTACGCATCAGTTGCTCACCCCCAGTCCAATGGCCAAGTTGAAAGAGCAAACACCCTGATTCTCGCCGGATTAAAACCAAGGCTATTTGACCTCCTAAAAGATCACGACGGAAAGTGGGTCGAAGAATTGCCTAAGGCAGTCTGGGGGCTACGAACACAACGAAGTCGGGCAACAGGCCAAACACCTTTCTTCCTGGTATATGGCACTGAAGCAATCCTACCGGCTGACTTAATCTAGAACTCCCCGCGAACGGAGCAGTACAACGAGGGCGAAGCTGATGATACCAGGCGGTTAAAAGTCAACAGCCTTGAAGAAGCCCGACTAACCGCACTTTTTCAATCAGCAAGATACCTTCAAGGGATGAGGCGCTATTATGATAAGAACATCCATCATCGCACCTTCCAAGTAGGCGACATGGTGTTGAAGAAAATTCAGAACACCGTTGGACGTCACAAGCTCATGAGTCCATGGGAAGGTCCTTATATTGTATCCAAAGTAACAAGACCCGGGTCATTTGAGCTAGTCACTAAAGATGGATCTCCACTGCCAAATTCATGGAATATTGAGCACTTGAAGAAATTCCATACTTAAGGACTACGCTACAATACAGATTCAGGGCAATTGTATTTATTAGTCAGATATTAATAAAGTTTGAAGTTCATACGACATAAGAACTTTTATCCAGGCTATTTTCTACACCCTATCACGACTATTCAGTCGCATAACAGTCTCTGCAATAGCAAGGCTTACCTCCGACTAATACATAATATTACTCGGATAGATTGGTTCAGCGGAAACCACACCCGAGTTACGAGCTTCGAGCTCAATACAACTCACAAGGTAGTATGGCTTAACACCCGGCTATCAACCTATAGCGAATATGGAATCCACCATAGTGGAGACTAGTTCCTATAAGGCGTAACAAGGCGGGATAGAACTCACCCTGTTACATACACCCTGGACAGAGGTCCACCTACCTTCGCACCCAAGCTGCGATCCCCAAGAGGATACGATCCACCCTGAAGGAACCAACAATACGGTCCTTCAAGAGGCGCCTGATCAGAATTATCCCTTGAACAAGGGTACTAAGAGTAGTACTCGGGCAAGACTAAGTTCTCTACACAATGGTTAGAGAAACGAAGTCACACGACCCAAACTAAAGTGCCAGCGAGCACTCGGATAGACTCGTCTAATTAGACGCCTGGTCATACATCCACAACAAATAAACTCAACCCATTGCCAAAAAAAATTGCCGCAATATGGAGTTGGACATATACGCAATTCACAAGATTCAAAAGTAACCAATATTTTTGATATCTTATAATAATTGTTTTTAGGAGTTACAAGCTGCAGAGACTGAGGAGTCTAGACTACTCTACAAGATCTAATATCTGTGAGTACTCCTCCGCGGCGGCTTTCACCTCCTCTTGCATTGCCGCAAGGTCCTCGTCGCCTTTGTCCTCAGGAAGAGTCATCAAAGCAGACAAGTCGAAGGACGGCACATGAAGCCGCAGCGTCGCCATCAGGCCTTGCACCACGGAAATCGACATATCTTTGATGTATTGCGCCAGTCGTCCAGGTGCAGCCTTGGCCCGCTCAATCAAAATCTCCTCGACTCCTGCGGGCGCCGGAATCATGTTGAGCAGGGGCTCGACAGCATGCTCCAAGGCCTTCAAGAATTCCGCCGACTCCTTTGTAGATTTCAAAGCCTGCAGAAGGTCCCGGTCAGCACCCTCACGCATCAATTTGGCTTCTTGAAGAGTACTCTGCGCATTAGCAAATACCTCTTCAAGCTTCGTCTGCTTCCGATTGAAGGCGTTCTGCCACCCAGAAGCCAATTTATTCGCATCTGCATACACAACAGTCAGTTATCATGCCATCCGACTAATATTATGGAGCAGAACGACACAAAAACTCCAAGTATACCTTCAAGCTGCTTTTTAGAACTCTTCTTGAGCTCCTTCAACTTCTGTTCCATGGCAGCGGACTTGGATATCAGCCCAACCTCTCGATCGTTAGCAGCGTCACATTCCGCTATCACTTCCTTGAGGTTGCCTTGGAGTTCATTAATATGATTATGCAGAACCTGGGTGGCTACCTTCTGGCTAATCTGGTCCTGGGCAATATAGTCCCGGAGCTCTTGGTTTTCACGAGACAGCTCCTGGCGGATCCGGGTGACTTGATCTCTAACCTTGAAGTCAAAGGACTACAATACAATAATATCATGAGTACTCGGATGAGTTTATAGTATAACAAGCAGAGATCGAGACTCTTACCTCAACAAATTGGTGAAGAGCTTCAAATGGAGCCCTCACCTGGTCCCTCAGTTCCTTCAGCCGAGTAAGGTCCTGGTCGTACCCGGCTACGTCAAGAATAGCTCCTTGGCGTGAGGACTCGGGTGCATCTAAGGATCCTCCCTGCTGACAACCTGAAGCCTCTGCAGGTACCTCTGTCAAGACCATGTCCAGGGTAGGTTCGTCCGACTGTCGTGTACGAAAAAACCAGTCATTCCAAATTCGGTCAAACTCCAATTGGGCGGGAGAACGAAAGATGGAGTACGGCCAACCAACCTGAGGCAATGCAAGAATATCCGCGTCAGGAGCAGCATCGGCCCGAGACTTGGACGGAGAAGAGCCAGGCAGCGCATCTACCTGACTGAATGTTGGCGGCACGCTGGAGTCATCCTTGGCCAACGGCTCCGACTCCTCTACCGCCTGAGGATCACGAACGGTACTCGAAGCTGTTGCACCTGGTTTTGCCTTCCTGCAAGCAGACAAGTATACATGTCAGTATCAGAACTCTGTGTACACTCTACAAAGCTGAAAACTTACTTCACGAGCTTCAAAGGTTTCGGTAGCTTCAAGAGCGGCTGTATCAGAAGCGGGTCTGAAGTCAGAGGTTTCTCAGACACTACGCTCCTTGAAGTCCCTTGCGCCGTCCCAGCATCTGAAACAGAGACATATATAAGACAAGAACTCATCAACACTCAAAAGAACTACAAAGTACTCGGGTTTTCCCTTACCAGGAGCACCCGACTTACAGTGCTTTTTAGCCAATTCTTGTGATAAAAGAACTTTGCGACATGCGCGGCGATAACCAGTACGGGCCCTCTTGGGGACGGGTCCTTCAGCCTCTTGCTGCGGAGCCGGCGACCTCTTCCGGCTACCTTCAGCTTCTGGGTCTATAAGCATGACATCAGAGTCAGTTGATTCTGTGTCAAGCCAGTTAAGATCTTCGGGCGAGCTCAGTTTGTTAGCTAGGTCCTCACTTCTGACAGGACCTTCCAAAATAATGCCTCCGCCTTCTTCAGCCGCCGGAGGCAGTGGAGGGCAATCATTGTTATCTCTCCCCTGGCCCTATAAAATAGAAGGATATCTAGTCAGGACAGAAGGATATCTATTCCGAACCATGACGACACGACAAATTAAGTACTTACCTGAGGAGGAGGATTAATGGCAGAGAAGGATGTCATCACTGGAGCAAGATGTTCACGGCTCTTAAGCAGCCGGTTCACTCTCCAGAGGACTTCGTAATCTGACAATTGCTCGACAGCGTGGCGACCCGGGTCGTTCTTACCCAGGTATTCGAACCCAAAGTTCGCTCGCTGCTGAAGCGGGTGGATGCGTCGGGCAACAAAATATTGAACGACAGTGTATCCGGTCAGCCCATTGATTTTCAGAGCGTCTATCATAATGAGGAGGGGTTGGATAGCCCCTACTTCTTCACTTGTGAGCTTCTCCTTCCATTCATGGCACTTCTGTGGTGGCCATCCATCATGACGACGAAGAGCTGGGGGTGGGTTACCCATATAGAACCATCCAGCAGCCCAGTCTTTTACCGACTTTGACAACTCAATAGCTATTATTTGATTGGCTACTTCCAATCTAACCTGAAGACTAGCCCCTTCGACTACTTCGGTATTAGCATCACTAGGTTGACACTTAAACCAGAAAAAGTAGCGGAAAAGGGTAATAGAGGGACATATCCCTAGAAAAGCTTCACAAAGATGGGTGAAGATTGCAATATGAAGAACCGCATTGGGAGTGATATGGTTCAGAGTCAAACCATAGTAATGCAGCAAGCCACGGAAGAAATCAGAAGCAGGAAGCCCCAATCCCCGCTCCACGAAGGACTTGAACATCACGATCTCCGTGGTGTTGGGGGCAGGAGCGCGATGATCAGTGGGTACCCTCCATCCATCAAACGGTTGCGCCCAGAGCAATCCTTGCTGCGCCAAGAATGCCAGTTCCACCAGAGTGGTATCCGGCTTCTTCCACGCTGTTGGCGCAGAAAGCGGCGCACTGCGCCAGGCACACTGCAAGCCGGAAAAGCTGGCTTCAATCGTGGCCCGGGTGTTCAGAAGTCCGGTGCGTGCCAGTCAGTTTGACCTGCAACTAACAAGGGAGATAAACTGTTAAATACAAAGCTGGAACGTGCCGGGTATGACCAGACAGTTCCAAGATGTACGGCCCTGAAGCCACTTACGACGACATATAGCTATGAAAGCTATCTGCCAACAGGTCTAAAGGTTATTCGGCAGTATGAGCAGAGTTATGTGAATAACAGGTTGCCGAACATGTTTGCATGAGAATCGTACTTGCATGATGTATTAGATATAAGTTAACACTTAACCAATCTCGATTGTACAACCGAGTTGGGATCCATGGAGATTGAACATACAAGCTAAGCATGACTAAGCTAATCCAAAGCCTGCGCCTGCCGCACGACACCTAGCCTTGTCATAGATCAAACACACTTAACATGCATGAACCCTCACCACGTGGCAATCCAGATACGATCCGTTCGGCTATTACGAACAATAGATCTACTGCATAACAGACCTTACAATAATAAACGTGAGAGGACGGAGCAGATCTATAAAGATGGAGCCGAACCGAACGGTATCTAGACTGGGCAAAAGTGTTATGATGAGATAAACATAACAAACATATAACACAAGGTAACTTAATGAATCTATCAGATTGCCAAATCTAACAGAGCCGATAACTATTTTTACTCATGACTCAATCCGCCGCACGATACAAGGCATAAGCAAAAACCTCCCGTCATAAGCTTAAATCCGCCGCACGATACTAAGCTTAACGTACGAGACTACTTGCACCATATCTAAATCCGCCGCACGATACTAGACATGATAACAAGGTTGCCGGAACTTACGGAGGTCGACGGATCGATGGCCCCTCTCGAAGAACACGACGACACGACTTGGACTCGAAGACGGCACGGGGCCGGGTTGGTTGTATTGATTGTGAACAGTTTACAATAGCCTCAGGGTTTATATTTATACCCTGGTGTCTCTGAGTCCTAGAGGATACGATTACAACGACAAAACAGGAAACTTATCTAAAATGCGATGCCTTTTATTCTAAGCCTCCCTTAATAATCGGCACGTGCTAACAACGACAAGATCTTCTGTTGCCGAATCTTCTGATATGCCGTATTTGTCGCAAACCGACTTAACCTGAGGTAGCCGACCGCAGCGCCACATTGCCGAACCCGCTCGCCATTGACTAGTCGCTCTTACAGCCTTGCCGAATGCATCGAGTTAGCCGACCGCGTTCGCTGCCTGCCGAATCCCTTAAGTGGTGATTTCTCCCGAACCTGCGTCGTGCTGGCCCACTTGTCACAGTGCGAAAATTCTGTGTTAACACATGCCCCCTCAATTTTTGAACAAAGGCATTTGTTCTGAAATTGACCACAAGTCCTCTTTCCTCTAGGTTTCCGCGTTCCGCAGCCGCCATCCGAGAATCCCAAAATTTTTGCGCAGTCGACCTTTACCTCAAGCTTCTGATGGCGACTCAAGACAAGATTCCAGAGGTAAACTTCACTTACTTATCAATTTCCCCTCAGCCTTCTCCCCGACTCATTCCTTCGCCCCTTTTGCTATTTTCTGAAGGAATATGAGAACCAAATTCTGATCCCTTATGCTGCCAATCCCGACTCTTATCTTCTTGGTCCAATGGGAAATCCCAATCCGGCGGACATCATCGAGAAAGAAACTGAAAGAATTCCCTTCAAGTCCGGAGTTACTCCACCGAGTCACTGGCCAAACACCTTCAAGAACTGGCCCTTTCCCCCAATTGTCGGATGGCGGAATTGGTATCGGAGGATACTTGAAAAGAGAAGCAACCACTGGGAAAACCAGGACATTGGTCACTGCCTAGAATTATCTTTATCAGAAATGCCTAGAAATGACTCCCTTCTGATAGCAGTATCTCATTTCTGGTCCAATGCTATTAATGCATTTATCTTTGGCCATGGTATGATGACCATCACCTTGGCCGATATCTTCATGATGACGGGTCTGAATACAACCTTACCAGTATATCCATATAAATACAAGAACAAGAGCAGTCAAAGGCCGTCAGTTCCGGATGCGGATGGGCCAAATACATTCAGACCTATATGGAGTCATCCAATACTGTTTCTGACAAAGAATCGAAAGCTTTTATGAACATGTGGCTATGCAGATTTATTTCTGCGGAAAATCCAATGAACCTACTCTAAACCATATGGTGATGGCCGAGGATTTATCGGCAGGCATTCAAATTCCACTAGGCAATACTGATCCTGGGGTCCGTTTATCACATGATGCATCAAATTACTATCCAGATGCACACAGGCAGAGAGGTCGCTTGCGTCAACGACCCTTGGTGGTTGGTCCAAATGTGGCTTCAACTATATATGCACCAGATAGTATCCGTGAGTCTGCTTAACTTGAGCTTCCCTTCAGTCAATTACGCCGAAGGCCAATCGGCAAGAGTTAAAGCCTGCCAAACCTACGGAGAAGCAGCATCATCCATCAACATTGACATGGACACTGGCCACCTCTTCAAACTATTCTTCAAAGGTTTTGGTAACGTGCTTTGGTTTCCTTACAAGGAGAATGAGAACTTGACCCTCCCTTGTAAGTTTAATTATGAATTCGGCTGTGTGGATCAAACATCTATAGATATCTTCAATTCTTCATCAGGCCCTGCGCCCTGCCAGCCGAATTCCATCACGGAAGACTGGTACAGTCTACCTATGAATTCTATTATCCAAACACAGCAGCCAGACAATTAGGATGCGGCCAGTTGCCCCCTAGATTCTTCTTTTCAACAGTGATAAGGCCCAGGGAGATCATCACATAAGGTATAGGGCCAAAAAAGTTTTTGAACTTGGATGGGAGCTGCCAACATACAAGCCATCTCCATTTGGGATAATAGATGCAACTCACTCTTTTTCATTTCCTGGTGGGGAGAATGGCATACTCATATTTTCAACGTGCCAATCCATCCTCTATGTCAGAGTTTACAGTCTGACTTCGCCTCTGATAGTGAGGTAATTTCATTGCTCTTGTCATTCTCTGTTTCTGAATCCAATCAGTCTTTAACATTCGGTCATATACAGGATCCCGAGCCTATACCTCCTGCCAAAGTGCCCAAATATCATCAGGCTGGGCCGAATCCTACCCTTGGATTTAACGCTCCAAATCTGGCCAGCTTTATGAAGATCCCTGCAACCTCTACTATCATGTTCCCAGAAGGAAAAGGCAAGAGGAAAGCATCTGAAATTGTCTCTTCATCCAAGAAAGCAAGGACTAAAAGAGCAAAACCATCCTCCGAGGTATGAGTTTTCACTCAGCGCCAATTAATCTCATTTGGCAATGGATCTGACCAAACCTCCGTTTTATTATTCGTTTTGGCCACAGGTTGAAATTCTGAAACCCAGCGATACCTCAACAACTGCCGAAACATCCTCTGAGACCCCCGTAAGGAATGTTCCAGATGAAGATGAGAATCAAAAATCTCCTGATGCTTCAAGGGATGAAGATGCTGACCGAACCATAGGTGCTATATTTAGTTATTCTTCCTCTGCTACTATACGTCCATATTCTCTACCTGAAACAGATACCATTTTGAAAGTACTAGGAACAAAGTCACCCCTCGATCGCATTCCAAGTCCCCTCTGGAATTTCAACAGAGTCCTCAAGTGAGTCAAGGTGTAGCACCTTCCAATGGTCAATCAATCCAACAGGTAAAGCTTCTCTTCTTTTCTGCATTTTACCAAAAACATCTACTCGCCAACTCTTCCTCTTTCTTCTCCAGAAAAACACCAAAGAGCCGAGTACAAGTTATTCCTTCCTACCGAAGACTACATCACCGAGAGGGGTGAGGAGAGTACCTCCCGACAGACCCTATCAAAGGAAAACCAGTCCCGGTTGAAAGAAATAACCAATTTTCTGAATAAAGACATCGTCGACTTTTTCAAACGCAGATAGGGACACTCTGGAGTTGATGAAGACATTCCCCCTGCTTCTTTAGCTTCTTTCCCTTCTCTTTGTTCGTGATCCTGGTAGGAGACTCTGCCTGCTGTCCTTTCGTGATGCTTCCCTCACCTTGGAGAAGACAGCTTCTGCCCTTCACTTTACCTATTCACAGCCCTTAGCCTATGATCTGCTCAGGTAGCTCGAAGGTTCTCCCCGAGACGAGTTCCAGCAAGCCTCCCCAGAGAGGAAGAACCTAGACAGACCAATACAAGAGAGGCATTGAAACATTTTTCAGATCTGAAAGACACCGTCACCGATCTTCAAAACGCCAGATCAGATAAGGGACACTCTGGAGCTCCATTGATGAAGACATTCCCCCTGCTTCTTTAGCCTCATCTAGAATCTTGCAGCTTGTTCTTATGATTTCTTCGTTTCAGTGAAGAGAGCGATCAAAACATATCATCCAAAACTGCCTGCAGCATAGTAGTCTTCCAAGAAACAGGGACGTAAAGAACCTGCATTCTGACATCAAGATTGCAAAATCTCCCTGGAAACCTTTGAGTCCGAACTGAAAGTAATGGGAGAAAAAGAAAAGCAGTCTGGAAGCTCAGTTAGCCGATCTTAACACTGAATCCAATCTCACAAAACTCGCATGTTGATCTTCCGAGGAACATAAGGACAGCTTCACTGAAGGTAGCTTCAATCCTCAAGAAGATCAGCAAATCAAGATCAGACTCTCCAAGATCCAAGACTCCGCAGATGAAGATCAACAGGTATTAGATGCAGTCAGCCGAATTAGAGCAGAAGCCATAAAGTCGATCAACCAGCTTTTGAACGAGTGAATTGATAATTTCTGTAACAGATCGAGCATAGCATGTTTTGTCCATTCTCCTGATACTTTATTCACCCGAAGTAGTGCAATCCGTTCTCCCATTCGTGCTTGTTGAGTGTTTGGTTCATCTAGCCGATTGCACACACCGCGTGTACTTGGCCCCGTATTCCTCTGCGTTTTTTGCGCTAGAGGCGACACATGCCGTGCCGGCTGTTTTTGTTGTTCTAAGGGCGATAGACTCTATCGGCCATTTTTTTGTGCTAAGGGCGATACAACCTTGTATCGGTCGTCGGTGCCCGCAAGACCTTGATTCCATTATGCACCGACCTCCACGCTAGGATGAATCTCTTTAGATAACGTCCATTAATTGCCCTAGCAAACTCTTCTCCTTGGAGGGTTTTCAGAATGTACGCATTACCCGGAGCACGCCTCAGAATTCGAAAAGGCCCTTCCCAGTTAGGGGACCATTTGCCGAATACCTTGTCTTTGGTACCGACTGGCAAGATAATTTTCCAAACCAAGTCTCCTTCTTCGAATACTTTTCCTCTCACTTTCGAGTTGTAGTACTTGACAACGCGTATCTTGTTCTTCTCAATATTTTCCAAGGCCTTGAGACGAATCAAATGCAAATCCTCCTAGCTCATCCATCATCAAATCCTCATAATTCTCTTAGCCAGATCGTTCTGCAATGTAACTCGTCTTGACCCTGACTGCAACTCCATGGTAACACTGCGTGATGCCCGTAAACCAACTCGTATGGCGACGTCTGAGTCGACCCATGACAAGCCATTCGGTACGCCCACAAAGCTTCATTGAGTACCAAGTGCCACCTTTTAGGTTTCTCTTCGATCTTCTTTTGAATGATTTTAATCATGATTTTGTTAGAAGCCTCCGCCTGTCCATTGGCCTGTGCATAGTAAGGAGAAGAATTATATAGCTTGATCCCCATCCCTTCGGCAAAGTCACAAAACTCCGAGGAAGTGAATTGAGTTCCCTGATCGGTGGTGATGGACTGAGGAATGCCGAATCGGTAAATAATATGCTCCCTGACGAAAGACACCATGTTCTCTGACGTCACCTTCTTCAATGGGATGGCTTCAACACCCACTTAGTGAAGTAATCCGTGGCCAACGAACAAAACTTATGTCCTTTGCTAGATGGAGGGTGAATCTGGCCGATCAAATCAATGCCCCATCCTCTGAAAGGCCAAGGCTTAATGATCGGATTCATGGCCGATGCTGGGGCCCTCTGCACATTGCCGAATCGCTGGCAATCCTGACAACCTCTGTAGTACTCAAAGCAATCTTCGAGCATAGTCGGCCAAAAGTATCCAGTCCTCCCTGATTAACCATCTCATACGGTGAGCCGACTGGTGTGCACCACATACGCCTTCGTGCACCTCATACATCAGTTTCCTAGCCTCGTCTCGGTTCAGGCACTTAAGCAAAACCCCATCTATGGATCTGTAGTACAATTGATTGTCCAGAGCGTGAACTTAAGAGCCTTGTACCTGAGTTTTCGGGAGACTTTCCTGGATGGGTCTCTGAGGTAATCGGCAATATTGTCTCTCCAGTCTTCAAATTGCCTGATTATCACTTGGGACTGCCTGATCACCTTCTGGGGCTGTTTGCTCTCCCTCAAGTGCAAAAATGTTTTGATTCTCCCTATACCCGGATGCTGCCTGAGCCAACTGGTTTGCTTCTTCGTTTTGCCCCCTAGGAATATGTTGCAAGGTTGCCGATCGAAACTGTCTGAGGAGCTCTTGGCAACCTTCGAGATATTCCTGCAGCGTGTCATTCTTGCACTCGTATTCGCCGGTCAGTTGCTTGATCACCAATTCTGAATCACCGAAGATCTCCACGGTGTCTGCCTTAATGTCCACAAGCAACCGCAGCCCTCGGAGCAGTGCTTCGTACTCTGCTTGATTATTAGTTACCGGGTACTCGATCGGTATAGAGTACTTGAAGGGTGCCCCCTTGGGAGAAATCAACACGATCCCGACTCCACCACCTTTGCTGCACGAGGATCCATCAAAAAACAATGCCCAAGGGATTATGGTTACCATGTTAGCATTAGGACCACGGTGGTGAGTGACAAAATCAGCCATAATCTGGCCTTTAACAGCCTTTGCCGATTCAAAACGCAAATCAAATTCAGAAAGGGCCAAAACCCATTTGCCGATCCTTCCACTTAAAATCGGCATTGATAACATGTGCTTGATTACATCAATTCTGATACTACCACGCATTCGGCATTCAGTAGATAGTGCCAAAACTTGGTACAGGAATAGAAAACGCACAAGCACAACTTTTCCGTAGCCGAATACCTTGTTTCGGGGTCTAGTAGCTTTCGGCTAAGATAGGCTACGACTCTCTCTTTTCCTTTGAATTCTTGCATGAGGGCCGACCCTATTGTTAGGTTGTCGGCCGCCACGTACAACTTGAAAGGCCTGTCGAGCTGTGGAGAACCAATACTGGTGGTGCCTTCATGTACTCCTTGATCTCATCGAAAGCCTTTTGTTGCACGTCACCCCACACGAACTCTTGATCTTTCTTGAGCTTCAACAGTGGAGAAAATGCAGCACGCCGCTCGGACAAGTTGGATATGAACCTTCTGACAAAGTTGATTTTGCCGAGCAGTGATTGAAGTTCTTTGAGATTGGTCGGCGGCACTACCTTATCAATTGCTTCCATGCTCTTCTTGCCGACTTCGATCCCCTTTTTGTGGACCAGGAACCCAGAAACTCACCAGCCGACACCCCAAATGCACACTTGGTTGGATTCATCTTTAAACCATGTTTCCTTGTGCACTCCAAGGTCTTCCTTAAATCGGCCAAGTGTCTCTCCTTTTGCTTCTGGATTTGATCACCACATCATCAATGTAGATCTCTACAATCTTGTCGATCAGCTCATGGAATATGTAATTCATGGCCCGCTGGTAAGTGGCACCGGCATTTTTCAAACCAAAAGTCATGACCATCCATTCAAACAAACCTATATGGCCGGGGCACCTGAAGGCGGTCTTTGCCACATCCTCTGCAGCCATGAAGATCTGATTGTAACCTGCGTTGCCGTCCATAAAGCTTATGATTCAAAACCACCCCGAAGCATCTACTAGCAAATCGGCCACCGGCATTGGATAACCGTCCATAGGAGTGGCTTTGTTGAGGTTCCTGAAGTCGATGCACACTCTCATCTTCCCGTTCTTCTTGTACACCGGGACAATATTGGAGATCCATTCTGCATATCGACACGGGCGAATGAAGTTAGCTTCTAGTAATCTTTCCACTTCTTTTTTCACGTCGGCCAAAACCTCCTCCTTGTAGATCCTGCGCGGAGGTTGTTTGTATGGGCGGTATCCAGGTTTGATCGGCAACTTATGCTCAACAATAGATCGATCTAATCCGGGCATCTCTGTATAGTCCCACGCAAAACAGTCTTTGAATTCCTTTAGAAGATCTACTAGCTGCACTCTGAAATCAGGGTCTAAACTGGAACTTACAAACATCGGCCTCTTCTTATTCGTATCACCAATATCCACCTCCTCTAACTTGTCGGCCGACGTGAAGCCACGTCCCAGTTTGCCCTCGCGCTGCTGTCGGTTGGGTTGTCCATCTAAAGAAGCTTTGAGAGCCGATTGCTTGGATCGGCTGTTGATCCCTGCCCGCCGATGTTGACAGGACCTTCTCCCCACACACGATCGGAGAAGCAGTCTACCCCGTCGAATTCCCAGTAAGTGGGCTCAATAGTGGCAACACTCACCGAGTCATCAGCTTGGACAATCTCGATGTCATCTCCAACCCATTGTATGAGTATTTGATGCATGGTTGAAGGTATGCAGCAGTTGGCGTGGATCCAATCCCTGCCCAGAAGCAAGCTATATGCCCCCTTGCCATCAATGACAAAGAAGGTCGTAATGAGCGTCTTGGATCCAATCATCAGTTCCACGTGCACGGCACCCCGAGTGTCGGAGGGATTGCCGGCAAAGTCGCGGAGTATCATATCTGTTTTGAGTAGGTCTTCATCGTTCATGCCCAGCTTTCTGAACGTAGCGTAAGGCATGATGTTGATTGCTGCGCCGCCGTCAACAAACATCTTGGTTAGCGGCTTCCCGTTGACGTACCCTTGACATACAACGGCTTCAAATGCCGATGCTTGGCTGGCTTGTCAAATGCTGCCTTCTGAGACAACATGAGCTGTGCTGCGAGCTCGTCGTGCTCGGCCTCGTCGGGATCCGAACACACCTCATCCTGTGCCCCCTGGCCGGCAGGAGCCATGAACTCCAGGGGAAGGAAGAAAGTCATGGCCACGTCAGCGCCCTTGTTGGTGTCGTCTGGTTTTTCCTTCGGGCGCCATTCTTGCTTCTTCCCATTGGTGGCTGCTTCTTCCAACTCCCTGTTCCGGAGGCGCTGCCTCTCTCCTTTTCTGGCTTTTCCTGAGCCCTGGTGGGCACCACTGCCCCTTTTGCCACCTATATGGGCGGGGCTGTACCTCCTTGCTGTCGTCCTGGTGATGCACCCACTCCTGGTCGGCATATCTTTTGGCTTGCCGACCCGGGCTTCTCATTTTAGGCGCCGATCGTCCATTGGGATGCGTGCTCCCAACCTTTCATGGACGGGACGGCGGTTGACCCGATCCTGCCTATACCCCTTGTACTGATCGCTGCATTCGGGGCAATTGTTGACGGCGGGCAGTTTCAAGCCTTCGTTCCAGCAGTGGCGGAAGAACGGGCAGCCCCAGTGAGCTTGCTCCCGCTCCTGGCGGCGTTCTTGCTCCCAGCGATGGGCCTGTTCTCTGTGGTAAGCCCTCTCCTCCAGACGATACCGGTGCTCTCCCGCGTGATCGTCTTCACGCTGGTATTCCTCCGTGAATTCTCGCTCTTTGCGTTGGAGACGCCTCTGCTCTTTCTCATTTTGCCGGCGCCATTTGTTAAGGAGATCTCTGTGGGTAGGCCTGCGCCTGGAAGATGACTCTCCGTGCTCGTATCGGCTATTCGTGGCTTGGGCGCGCTGCCGGAGCTCATCGCCAGTGATTTGCCGATCGGGATCCACTGCGCCAGATTCGCGTGCCTTAGCGGAGGTGAGGACTTTGACTTTGCCTCTGGGATCCGCTGGGGTTACCATGTTCACTGAGAAGAACACACGGCGTTCTGGGAGAAGGGGTTTGCATCGATCTTCATCTTGCCATTGAACTTGATATGGCCGTCCTGGATGGCTTTCTGGATTCTCGTCCTGAACACACGGCAATCATTATAGAATGAGTGTTGTTAGTGTTATGAAACCGCAGTACTTCTTGTCCTTGACTCCTCCGGGACGCAGCATCGGGTGATCCGGGGGTAGCCTGACCCTCCCTTCGGCAACCAGAAACTCGAAGAGCTTGTCAGCTTTTGTGACGTCGAAGTCGTATGCCCCCTTCTGCTGACGCAGCCATTGCTTGTTGGCTTGGGTCGGCTCCTTGTCCCAGTTGAGCTCTGCGGCAGCCACCTCATCTTCCGTGTCGGTATAGTCATCGGCTTCGTCTAGGAAAGCCTGATACATCTGTGCCGCGACATTGTCCTTCTGGAAACGCCCTTCCCTCCGGAAGCCTTGCGCTTGGATAGTCATCTCATTCAGCCGGCGAGAGAGATGACCCAAGTCTTCAAACTCCTGGCCGAACAGCTTGTCCCTGATGCTCGGGAGCATGCCTGCCACGGCCAATGGTGGAAGCTGATCGTCCGGCAGGTGCATGCCGAAGCACTGGCTTTTGACCTCCCTGAACCTGCGCAGGTAGTCCTGCGGTGTCTCATTCGGCTTCTGGCGTACGTACATGATGTCCACCAGTTTCTTCTCCTTGGTGCCCGTGTAGAAGTGTGTATGGAACTTTTGTTCCAAGTCCGCCCAAGAGAGAATAGAGCCCGGCGGTAGTGACGTGAACCATGCGAATGCCGGTCCAGTGAGTGACGACGGGAAGTACCGAACCCTGAAGGCGTCTTCGGTATTGGCCTCCCCAAGCTGGAGCAGATAACGACTGACGTGCTCCACCGTACTGGTGTCGTCTAAGCTGGAGAACTTGGACAGGTCCGTCGGCACTTTGACTCTGGGAGGTAGAGCCACACGGTGGAACCATTCGGGGAACGGAGACCTGTAAGCATACGTGCCCTTAGGCTTCAGGCCGAAAGTGCGCTGCATCATGTCCGCCATCTTCTCTAGCATGACATCGACATTAGAGTCGGCGGTTTTCTCGGCGTCGGCTTCCCATATCCTGGATGCGGGGCACCCTCTATATTGTGAGGCTCAAGCATCTCATGGTACCCGTTTCCGTAGTAGTCCTTTATGAGCCTATAGGTCTGCGGGGAGATCTTGCGTGTTGACTCTGGCGGCTGACCCTTAGTGCCGAACGTGAGCTGCCCCATGGTCGGCAACTGGCCTTCTGGCGTGTGCTTCTCTCCTGAATAGTCATCCCGCTTGATTGAGCCTATGGGCGGGGTCTCCTCACCGGCAGCTCCTGCCCCTTGAGGTGATTCGGCAGATTGAAAAGATGCGGTCCTGCTATAGGGCCAAACTCGGCCTCCATAAGTTCATCGGCCTTGGGGCCGAATTGGGCGATCATGATGGTGCGGAAAGTGTTGAGAAACGCCCCATGCATGCGACCGATGGCACCAGAGACAGCTTCGTTGATCATATGAGACATTTTCAACACTGCCTCTGCTTCCCCGGGATCGTTCGGGTTGGGCTGGACGGGCTTCGGCAGATCATGCAAACGGCGAACCTTTCCGCTTTTGTTCTTGGAAAAGGCTTCTAGGCACCTGGCCTGGAATTCGGCACAAGCATCTTCCACCTGTTCTCTGTACTCATCAGGTAGTTCAGTGAGCTGCACCTGCACGAGCCCCGCCTTGTTGCTGGCCTCAGTTTCAGTGACTTCGACCATCGTTGCAGGAAAAAGGAGGTCCCACCGGGCGTGCCAAAAAGTGTGTTGGCGCAGAAAGCGGCGCACTGCGCCAGGCACACTGCAAGCCGGAAAAGCTGGCTTCAATCGTGGCCCGGGTGTTCAGAAGTCCGGTGCGTGCCAGTCAGTTTGACCTGCAACTAACAAGGGAGATAAACTGTTAAATACAAAGCTGGAACGTGCCGGGTATGACCAGACAGTTCCAAGATGTACGGCCCTGAAGCCACTTACGACGACATATAGCTATGAAAGCTATCTGCCAACAGGTCTAAAGGTTATTCGGCAGTATGAGCAGAGTTATGTGAATAACAGGTTGCCGAACACGTTTGCATGAGAATCGTACTTGCATGATGTATTAGATATAAGTTAACACTTAACCAATCTCGATTGTACAACCGAGTTGGGATCCATGGAGATTGAACATACAAGCTAAGCATGACTAAGCTAATCCAAAGCCTGCGCCTGCCGCACGACACCTAGCCTTGTCATAGATCAAACACACTTAACATGCATGAACCCTCACCACGTGGCAATCCAGATACGATCCGTTCGGCTATTACGAACAATAGATCTACTGCATAACAGACCTTACAATAATAAACGTGAGAGGACGGAGCAGATCTACAAAGATGGAGCCGAACCGAACGGTATCTAGACTGGGCAAAAGTGTTATGATGAGATAAACATAACGAAACATATAACACAAGGTAACTTAATGAATCTATCAGATTGCCAAATCTAACAGAGCCGATAACTATTTTTACTCATGACTCAATCCGCCGCACGATACAAGGCATAAGCAAAAACCTCCCGTCATAAGCTTAAATCCGCCGCACGATACTAAGCTTAACGTACGATACTACTTGCACCATATCTAAATCCGTCGCACGATACTAGACATGATAACAAGGTTGCCAGAACTTACGGAGGTCGACGGATCGATGCCCCTCTCGAAGAACACGACGACACGACTTGGACTCGAAGACGGCACGGGGCCGGGGTTGGTTGTATTGATTGTGAACAGTTTTACAATAGCCTCAGGGTTTATATTTATACCCTGGTGTTCTCTGAGTCCTAGAAGGATACGATTACAACGACAAAACAGGAAACTTATCTAAAATGCGATGCCTTTTATTCTAAGCCTCCCTTAATAATCGGCACGTGCTAACAACGACAAGATCTTCTGTTGCCGAATCTTCTGATATGCCGTATTTGTCGCAAACCGACTTAACCTGAGGTAGCCGACCGCAGCGCCACATTGCCGAACCCGCTCGCCATTGACTAGTCGCTCTTACAGCCTTGCCGAATGCATCGAGTTAGCCGACCGCGTTCGCTGCCAGCCGAATCCCTTAAGTGGTGATTTCTCCCGAACCTGCGTCGTGCTGGCCCACTTGTCACAGTGCGAAAATTCTGTGTTAACACACGCCAAGACAACAATCGGCGGGTTCGGATGCTTAGGCTTTCCAGTGATAGTGATCCTAGCCTTTCTCTTCTCCGCTGCAGACTGCCTCTTGCGACCCATGTTGGTGACGATAGATTTTCTACGCATAAACTATGGAATTGGCTAAGGGATTTCTAGCTCTGAAGGCAATGGCTTGATGAAAGCGTGAGGAAAGCACAAGCCCGGTGGCGGCTTATTATAGATCTGTTTTGATAACCGTTCGGCTTTCCTAAATGGCGTCATGACAACGTCTGTAACCCTAACGGCTGGGAACACATGTCAGACGGCATCAGAGACGAAGAACAGGAACAATAAACAGACAAGTTTTCCTTCCGCAAGATACATTTAGTACTCGGACAACAAGACAGAGGACTCGGAAAATATTCCAAGTACCCGGATCTTTGTTATTATTACTCAGAATTACAACAGAGATGCATGGAAACATCTTGAGATACAGCAACTTTCATCAGAATTACAATCAAGGTGTAAAAGCTACTCTAGTGAATTCAAGGTACATAGCCTTGATGCCTATTGCACCAAGGACCGGGTTCAATGAGACGCAGTAAAGCAGACACAGAACCTTGGGTAGACACTATCTTTTCAGTGCATCCCAAGGTGGGTCTTTGGTACCACCCCAGTACTTAAGGAACTCGGGGAAGACCATCACCCTCGCCGCCCTTTGACAACCTGTGACTCCGAGGTTATCTACGAGTGGTAGTCACAAGAGTTCTTCTAGGCGCACCTCTGTGTCCCTCTGCTCGCGACCACTTGGAAACCACCCTAACGGATGGTCCTTTCACAAGAGTTCTTCTGGGCACTCCATCTATTCTACATAAGGAAGACACCCGGGGGCTCGATCTTCTCAGCTACTGCTATTACAATACTCATGGGACTAAGAGAAGTTCTACACTAAAAGGGATGTGAGTCCTTCGCTTCCCAGGCAGGGTATTTATAGGCGGTTTCTCCTTGGTCTATGGACATGGTCTATCAACAAGAATGACCGCTGGAGCAATAATTCAACCAATGTACTGTGGTGCATGTGAAGCTTGACATTGGTAATAGAGCTGATCTCCACCCGCACTTCAAGACGAAGACGACAAAGTTTGCAGTTGCAGAAAACGATAAACATC
Organism: Coix lacryma-jobi var. lacryma-jobi; assembly: GCA_009763385.1. Taxonomy (NCBI): domain Eukaryota; kingdom Viridiplantae; phylum Streptophyta; class Magnoliopsida; order Poales; family Poaceae; genus Coix; species Coix lacryma-jobi. The sequence continues at coordinate 131,614,170 of CM019826.1, forward strand.
ATTATTACGCACAGTTGGAACAGTCACCAGTCAATTATTGCTGGACTCGTGGTAATTTTTATTCAGTGGGGGTGACACGGGATGTTTGTTGAAAACATTACCCACCTGAAGCAGAACAATTATTACTCGGACAGTTTACGCAACAGATTGGCGTCATGTTCCGACTCCTCAAGACCTTAATAGATTACCTGATGACTTCATTTAGAAGACCCCGAGAACCGACTACTATGGTACTCGGAACTCAGGTTCGGGGGCTATAGGGTATAATCTATAAAGGAAATGTTTTTTCTTATTCAAGAATTACTTGGACAAGGCTCTAAAAAGATCCTCAATGTTATTGTAAATAACAAGAGGCTCGGGGGCTACACCCATAGGGTGCACTTTTTTGAAGAAAAGTGCACGCCATAGAAAATTCTTTAAACTTCAGAGCACTTCAGGATTTCTCAAGACATTACTCGGAGATTCTCAAGAAGAAACCGAAAGATAACGTCGTGAAGAAATGATGAAGAGCTCGGGGGCTTGACGGACCAGGATGTCAGAGATATCATCAGTCGATGATTACTCTGACTAATCCCGGACGGCACGAGAGATCCGAAGACTTGTTACGAAGTGTACTTGGTTTAGGACTCTCGTTTGTAACTTAGCCGAGTTGTAAAAGGAAGTCTTGTAATTAGAATAGGACTCCTTTGATGTAACCGGTTAGGACTCGGTCTGTGCTAAGGCTCACCCGGATATATAAGGGGAACCGAGCGCAAGCCCCAGACCATCGAACATTGAATCATAACAATACACAAGGCACACGCCGCACTGGACGTAAGGTATTACGCTATTCAGCGGCCTGAACCAGTATAAATCATTGTCCCTGTGTACTCGCCGAGTCCTACGAACGCCGATCCCCATCGAACAAATCGTCTGAGATTCCTCAAGACGAGTTGCTGGTTAACAAACACCGATAGTATGATGCGTGGGACCGGATAACCAAAGGAAGAACACACCATGTCGCTTAAAGGGACATCAGACGCGCCGATGTGATCACATCGGACGCTCCAATGTCCACTCAGAGAGCTCCAAATTTGCCAGGAACACATCGGACGCGTCCTTTGCCTCAGCAGATGGAGCATCGGATGCTCCGATGGTGACACATCAGACGCTACCCTGACACTGTTCCAGCCGGAGTTGTCTACAGTGCAGGGCATCGGACGCTAGGGCAGCGTCCGATGCCATATTTTGGGCTGTTTTAAAGTTTTCTGTTGCGGCTCCCTCTCCCAACCAAGTTCCAACTCAAATAAGAGGCAAATAAACACCAGTTGGAACCTAGTATGAGCATCCTCGCATAAAGCCTCAATGTTAAAAATATTTTGCCATAGGCTACATATGGTTTTTAGGTAAGATAGGCGATAAAACCCAAGGAGACAACATGTGGCCACCAAAACTAGGGGACTCAACCATTAGGAGCTTCAAATGCTCCCCCTAGCCGTGGACGAACACAACGGTTGCTCAAAGCTTAACCAAAAAGAAACGATAAAGCAACAAACATGCATATGCAATGCAATATGGAATTTGAATCTAGGTTGCTTGTCAAGTTTGCTCATGGGTAAGCTTCTTCACACGCTTTTTAGGGCGGTTATCTTAACCACGTCTGACAAGCCTATGTGCATAGCATAATTTAAACATGGCATATGATACAATGCAATGCAAAGACAACCCCATTTCACCATTTGACAAAGTTACTTAGATCAAGCACATTAAGCTCACTTCGCAATCTACAAAGAGTGTTTTCATCTAGGGGTTTTGTGAAGAATTCCGCCAATTGGTCTTCGGTTATAACTCTCTCTAAGGATATGTCTTTCTTTGAAACATGGTCTCTAAGAAAGTGATGGCGAATATCTATGTGCTTGGTGCGAGAGTGTTGAACCGGGTTGTTAGCAAGCTTGCGCTCTCATTGTCACACAACAAAGGTACCCTTTCTAGAACTACACCATAGTCTAAAAGGGTTTGTTTCATGTAAAGGATTTGTGCACAACAAGCACCCGCGGCTATGTATTCTGCCTCGGCGGTAGACAAGGCCACACTATTTTGCTTTTTCGAACTCCATGAAACTAGTGATCTCCCAAGCAAATGGCACCCTCCGGATGTGCTTTTTATAACTTTGCAACCCGCATAATCCGAATCGGAATACCCAACGAGTTGGAAGTTAGCTCCTTTGGGATACCAAAGGCCAATGCTTGGGGTGTGCTTTAGGTACCTAAGGATTCTCTTCACCGCTATGAGATGTGATTCCCTAGGATCGGCTTGAAAACGAGCACACATGCACACACTAAACATGATGTCAGGCCTAGATGCGGTCAAATATAACAAGCTATCAATCATAGAACGGTAGAGAGTTTGATCAACCGGGTTACCTCCCACATCTAGGTCGAGATGTCTATTTGTTGGCATTTGAGTCTTGATAGGCTTGCAATCATCCATGTTGAAGCGCTTGAGGAGGTCTTTTGTATACTTCTCTTGAGATATGAAAGTCCCCTCTTCAATTGCTTGACTTGGAAGCCTAGGAAGAATGTGAGCTCGCCAATCATGGATATTTCAAACTCCTTCGACATCAAGTCACCAAATTCCTAGCAATAGGCTTCATTTGTTGAGCCGAAGATGATATCATCGACGTAGACTTGACAAATGAAGATCTCTCCATCAAGCTTTTTGCTGAATAGTGTGGTGTCGACCTTCCTAATGGTGAAGCCCTTCTCAATTCGGAAGTCCCGGAGGCGTTCATACCATGCTCTTGGGGCTTGCTTGAGCCCATATAGCGCCTTGGACAACCTTGTTTCTAACAACCTTGCCTTGATCATCTTGCTTGTTTCTAAACACTCATTTTGTTCCTATGACTCTTGCGCCTTTTGGTCGCTCTTCAAGTGTCCAAACTTGGTTGCGGGTGAAGTTGTTTAATTCTTCATGCATGGCATTTACCCAGTCCGGATCACCTAGAGCTTCATCTACAATGGTAGGCTCAACAAGAGACACAAAGGAGTGATGTTCAATAAATAGAGCAAGTTTTTGAGATCGAGTCATTACACCCCTTGTTGGACTCCCTATGATGAGATCTTGAGGATGAGCTTGTAGTAGAGGAGTAGTCCTTTGATCAACCACTTGAGGGGCCGCTTGAGGAGCATCAACATCTTGAGCTTGTACCATCATTTGATCATGGGAGACATGAGTATCTTCAAATGGCTCTCTCCCATCTTTATCATCATCTTGTGGTACATTGGATGAGGATGGCTTGTCAATGACTTGCACATCATCATCGTCATCTTTAGGATTGATGGCTCCAATCGGCATGTTCTTCATTGCTTCCCTCAATGGTTCATCACCTACATCATCAAGATTCTCATGCTCTCCTTGAGAGCCATTAGATTCATCGAATTCCACATCATATGTTTCTTCTACCATCCCGGTGGCATGGTTGAATACTCGATATGCTTTGGACTTCAATGAGTAACCAACAAGAAAACCAATATCACATCGGCGTTGGAACTTCCCTAGGTGTTGGCGCTTCTTGTAGATGTAGCATTTGCACCCAAACACTCTAAAGAATGATACATCCGGCTTCTTGTTGTTGAGTAGCTCATAGGGGGTCTTGCCAAGGAGACGATGGGGGAACAAACGGTTTGATGCATAGCAAGCGGTATTGATTGCTTCCGCCCAAAATCTTTCCGGTGTAGTGTACTCATCTAACATTGTCCTTGCTAGGGTGATTAGTGTCCGGTTCTTCCTCTCAACTACCCCATTTTGTTGTGGTGTGTAGGTTGCGGAGACTTCATGCTTGATCCCAACTTCATCACAATATTCCTCAATGTGGGTGTTGTCAGACTCTCTTCCATTATCACTTCTTATTTTCTTGATTTTCAAGTCAAACTCATTTTGGCTCTCTTGGCAAACTTCTTGAATGAAGGGGTGCTTCAGATTTGTCATGAAGAAAGAATACCCAAGTGTATCTAGAATAGTCATCAACAATCACTAGGCAATAGAGATTTCCACCCAGGCTAGCATGGAACGACCGAGAATGCAATAGCAAGGCGACCAGAGTGGGGGTGAATGGGAGCTCAAAAATTTCTCTCGAAACTTTGGCCTTTTGTCCCCAAAATCAACCCCCGGAAGCTTCGATCGAAACCGTGATGCCCACGACCCTTGGAAGAGGGTGGATGATCCCTAGGATCACAGCGAGGCACCACAAAGCGATAGCAAACCAAACGCCAAAGACACCGGCACAAGTTCGACCCTCAAAAACCAAGTCCCTAACGTAGATGGAAGACTACGTCGAGAAATCCTCAAATACCAATGCTAACAAGTAGCAAAGATACCTAGAGAGGTTACTTGATCAACTCTAGGGTCAAACGAGAGGTCCGAAAACCAAGCGGAGAAGTCGGGAGAGCAAACGCACTAAACCGGAGGCTTCAGCCGATTCCCGGACTGTTCGACCCTGAGGTCCTAGACTGTCCGCCCCTACTGCGGACTGTCCGCGAGGGGATGGCGGACTGTCCGCCGGCAAAAACCCCGAAACAGCACAGTTGCTGCAAGTCCCCTGGACGTTCCCAGACTGTCTGCGAACTCCAACGGCGGACTGTCCGCGGTTCAAAAAATAGTAAACCGGCCGAGACCCGCAGCCACTGACCTGGCTCGATCCCGACGCGTGGACTGTCCGCGGTTCACCTGGCGGACTGTCCGCGGATGAACAGAGAGGGAGATTTTGGTCGCCCCTCTCACGAATCTTCCCAAATCCGAATCAAAACTCAATCCCACGTTCCCAAACTTGGAGAAGATGATCACGAGGTAGTTAGGAGACTATCCCCAAGAAATCATCCGCTCAAATCAACTCAAACACCGGGAAATCGAAAGGGGAGGAGTATGAACGAAAAAGTGCCACGAAAATGAAATCAACCTGATCTACTTGTTCGTGAGGAGTTAGATGAATTCCTTCGGTGGAAATGATCTCCTCACTATAAAGAACAAGTTGATTCAAACGGATTTTGCAAAGATGCAGTAGAGAGGGAGATCGAGTGACATGAAAATCGCGGAGAAACAAAGAACGCGAAGAATACGAAAAAAACGCGAATCAAGTCATCGATCTGCAACCGTGTGGCTACCACACGCTACAACAGTGAGATTACGGTCTCACTTCCTCAAAATCTCCAGTACAAAGAGGTATGGTTCTCTGCGGATCTCAGTTGCTACAGCAGGGGATTGGGAGAGCAGGAAAACCTAGAAGGCAAAGAGCAAATGGCTGAGATCAAAGGGGAGGAGGGTGTCTCCCTCTAATTATCCTAATTCTAATTCCTACTCTACCCCTCTCTAATTACAGAGCGAACCAGCTAAACCCTAAGGTTATTCTGGACCAACTCGGAGATGCTGGTGATCTGACGGCCACGCCCGCACAACTGGTAGCGTTGCCTCGACGCAACCTCACCGATTGCCGCCACGTGCCGCCACCGCTCCGCTCGTCCTTTTCCCAGACTTCCGTTTGAAAACCGGGCCCAACCGGCAACCAGCCTTCACGACCAACCCACGGTTTTGAGGCCCAAACCGGGAAACCAGCCATCCATCGCCTGAGTTTTGTGGACCAAACTCAGAAACCCGTAGCACCCAGGTTTTGAGGCCCAAACCTGGAAACAGTCCTCAGCCCGAGTTTTGTGGCCCAAACTCGGAAACCATCAGCGCCCAGGTTTTGAGGCCCAAACCTAGAAACCGTCCACTCGGTGGTTTTTCTGTGGCTCAACCACCAAACCGAGCCATACAGGGGATGCACCGCCCGTGCACCCCGTCCACCGACACGTGTCCCTAGGTCCTCGACCCAGGCAACACCGTGCCCACAAGTCTTCGCTCGTCGCTGTCCCAGACTGTTAGCCACCACAGCTGATCCTCGGGCCACCGGTCCCTCAGTCCAAGCCTCACGTCCGCCCTTCGCCACTCTCGGTCCATCGGCACGGCACGTCTCTACTTGACTTCACCCTTCACCTTCCGTCTCTCACTATATCCGTGCTCGACACACCTGCACAACACAAGCCAAAGAACATGCGCATTATCCCAGTTGACAATCACTCATCACTCAGAGACTCGGCATACACCCATGTATCCGCAATCTCCCCCTTGATGAGTGCATTGTCAACTACCAACACAAATCATAAAGGAATAGAGGAAGGAAGGAAGAAAGAGAGAGAACTCGACCAAATGACCCAAAAGCATAGCAAAGTCGAAGAAGGTCAAGTGGAAAGAGCAAGACCACTTGGTTCCCAAAGACATGGGCAATGGCTCGACGCAACCAAGCAAAGCAAAGCTAGCCCTCAAGAAGAGGTAGAACAGGCTCAACACCGCTAGCGAGAAAGCTCGATACCAATTGGAAAATCAACTGAAAATCAAGCAAAATAGAGCTAGCCCTCAAGAAGAGGCAGAACGGGCTCAACACCGCTAGCGAGGAAGCTCGATACCAACTGAAGAAGGCTAGACATCAGCTAAAGAGCATAAAAGCGAAGGTGCTATTTCCTCAAGAAAGAGGCAAAGGCTCAACACAACTAGCCACCAAAAATACTCTGAACCAACTGTTACCAGCTCGAAAACACAATAGCGAGCAAACTCCCCCTCGAATAGTGCACATAACCAGGAAATCCACATGATTTGTCAATATTTTCTCCCCCTTAGTTGAAAATGCACCATCAAGCAAATGTCTCCCCCTTGACAGAATAACTCCCCCTTTCAAATGCATGACTCAAAAATGCAAGTTAGCAGCTTCAGGAATATAGTCGATAGAATATGAAGATGCTCGACAGAGTGCTGATCCGATGACTCATAAAATGCAAAGAATGCTAGCAAAGGCTCAAACTGATCACCAAATGCGAAATATGAATCTGTAAGCAAAGTGAGCAGTTTTTAGCCAAAAAGGTATTCACCAACAAAATAGCACCAAACATATATAGACAGGAAGTCAAACAAGTGCTAAACATGTATACCAGGTGAACTACCCCTAGCACAGTTCAACCATCATGCTATAGAATGAGACATAGACTTGTGTATTCAAATTTTATCGGAGTTGCAGCGGTTAAATTACACAAGTTTAAATTTCAGCATATGATTGTGAGAGGTTGAAAGCTTGTCTGCGGATACATGGGTGTATGCCGAGTCTCGAGTGATGAGTGATTGTCAATGGGTTTGATCGCAGGTTCTTTGGCTTATGTTGTGCAGGTGTCGAGCACAGAGACAGTGATCAAGGGCAGGGTGAAGGTCAAGTAGAGATCTGCCGTGCCGACGGACCGGGAGCGGTGAATGGCGGACGTGAGGCTTGGACTGAGGGACCGGTGGCCTGAGGATCAGCTGTGGTGGCTGGCAGCCTGGGACAGCGACGAGCAGAGACTTGTGGGCACGGTGTTGCTCGGGTCGAGGACCTGGGGACGTGTGTCGGTGGACTGGGTGCACGGGCGGTGCATCCCCTCTACAGCTTCGGTTTGGTGGTAGAGCCAGAGAAAAACCATCGGGTGGACGGTTTCCAGGTTTGGGCCACAAAACCTGAGCATGCTGCGGGTTTGACGAGTTTGGGCCACAAAACTCGGGCTGAGGACGGTTTCCAGGTTTGGGCCTCAAAACCTGGGCGCTGGCGGGTTTCCTGGTTTAGGCCTCAAAACCAGGGGATGGACTTCGAGGCTGGTTTCCCGGTTTCGGCCTCAAAACCGGGGGTGGACGTGAAGGCCTGGTTTCCCGGTTTCGGCCACAAAACCGGGGGCGGAGTCCGTGAAGAGGACGCAGAGCGGTGGCGGCACGTGGCGGCAATCGGGAGGTTGTGTCGAGGCAACGCTACGAGTTGTGCGAGCGTGGCCGTCGGATCACCACCTACCACGAGTTGGTCCAGAATAACCTTAGGGTTTAGCTGGTTCGCTCTGTAAGTAGTTAGGGGTAGAGTGGGAATTAGGGATAGTTAGAATTAGGATAAGTAGGGGGAGACACCCACCTCCCCAGGTATCTCAGTCATTTGCTCTTTGCTTCTAGGGTATCCTGCTCTCCCAATCCCCTGCTATAGCTAGCTGAGATCCGCAGAGAACCATACCTCTGTGTACTGGAGATTTTGAGGAAGTGAGGTCGTAACCTCACTGTTGTAGCGTGTGGTAGCCACACGGTTGCAGATCGATGACTTGATTCGCGTTTTGTTCGTGTTCTTTGCGTTCTTCGTTTCTCCGCGATTTTCTCGTCACTCGATCTCCCTCTTTACTGCGTTTTTGCCAAATCCGTTTGAATCAACTTGTTCTTTGTAGTGAGGAGATCATTTCCACCGAAGGAATTCATCTAACTCCTCACGAACAAGTAGATCGGGTTGATTTCGTTTTCGTGGTGCTTTTTCGTTCATACTCCTCCCCTTTCGATCTCCTAGAGATTGAATTGATTTGAATGGATGATTTCTTGGGGATAGTCTCCTAACTACCTCGTGATCATCCTCTCCAAGTTTGGGAATGTGGGATTATGGTTTGAATCGATTTGGAGAAGATTTGGGTGAAGGGCGACCAAAATCGCCCTCACTGGGAGGTGGCGGACAGTCCGCCACCCCAGGCGCGGATAGTCCACGCGTCGGGGCTGGTCCAGTCCAGCCGCCGGCTGTCTCTGCTGTTTTGGCTCGGGATACCGGCGGATAGTCCGCCGTGCTAAAGTGCGGACAGTCCGGGACCGAGCAGGGGGACTTCAGCAGCAGTGTGTTTTTGCTCACCTGACCGGCGGACAGTCCGCCACCAGAGCGCGGATAGTCCGCAGTAGGGGCGGACAGTCCGGGACCCCAGGGCCGGATAGTCCGGGATTTGCCTGAAGGTTGCGTGTTAGTGCGTTTGCTCTCCCGGCTTGTTCGCTTGGTTTCCAGACTTCTCGTTTGGCCTTGTAGTTGACCAAGGAATCTCTCTAGGTATATTTGCTACTTGTTAGCATCGGTATTTGGGGATATCTCGACGTAGCCGTCTATCTACGTTGGGGACTTGGTTTTTAAGGGTCGAACTTGACCCGGTGCTTTTGCCGGTTGGTTTGCTATCGCATTGTGGTGCCTCGCTGTGATCCTAGGGATCATCCACCCTCTTCCAAGGGTCGTAGGCATCACGGTTTCGATCAAAGCTTTCGGGGGTAGATTTTGGGTTCATTAGGCCAAAGTTTCGAGAGAAATTTTTGAGCTCCCATTCACCCCCCCCCCCCCTCTGGTCGCCTTGCTATTGCTTTCTCGGTCCTTCATTGTCATTGCCTAACTTTTCAACTGTGCGAAGCCTATGCAGAGCAATCAGCAGAAGCTTAAAGCAACAGTTTCGGTCATACACTACACAGCTCAAGTTTAACTCAAAGTGCAATGAGAAACAGTCTCGAAACTGTGATGTGCTGACAAGCAGTCCCGTCTCGATCTTTACAAATCACTTAACTTGGTTCAAATTTTTGTTCCAGAATATGAACATACCAAGCAAGTGAATGACTCAGAACTAGAGACATAGCAACCTAGCATATATGAAAAGCACGAGATCCTACACATGCTGGTTGCATATCTCAATGGTGAACATTTTCAAGTTTTATGTTCGTTAAGCAGGTTCACCATTCAAAAATAGCTCAGCTCACAACATGCATTAGTGATCAGAAAGAGCATAAGCTATAAGTAAAGCATCGGAGCATATACTACACAGAGCATAGTCACATTCGAAAGATTATATACATGAAGCTCTGAATGTAAATATGCAAAATGAAATGCAGAAAAGATGCAAGAAGAAACCAATTGAAAAACAAAAGGTCAGTTTATGATACAAGAACCAAAATGTTTCCCCCATCTAAAAGGGGAAACACACACCAAGCTCACCTCTCAACCTAGCAAAAGTTGATTGGTCCAAAGGCTTGGTGAAAATATCAGCCAACTGATGATGAGTATCGACATGGCAAAGGTCGATATCACCCTTCTCATAGTGGTCTCGCAGAAAATGAAAGCGCACATCAATGTGTTTGGTCTTGGAGTGCAGCACAGGGTTCTTAGCAACGCTAATAGCACTCGTGCTGTCACAAAGCAAAGGAACGTGAGAAAAGCTCGGACCAAAATCACGCAAAGTGGCCATCATCCAAAGCAACTGGGAACAGCAGCTAGCCGCAGCAACATACTCAGCCTCCGTAGTAGACTGGGCGACACTAGACTGCTTGCGAGAAGACCACGATACAAGAGAAGAACCAATAAACTGGCAAGTCCCAGAAGTGGACTTGCGATCAATATGGCAACATGCAAAATCGGCATCAGAATAACCGCAAAGGGAGAGGGTGGAGGAAGCAGAATACCAAATCCCAAACTCAGGAGTGAAGCATAAGTACCTCAAAATGCGCTTGACCGCCTGACGGTGAGAAGGGTGCGGCGATGACTGAAATTGCGCGCATAGACACACCGCGAACTGGATGTCCGGGTGTGTCGCCGTCAGGTACAGCAGCGACCCGATCATACTCCGGTACTCCTTCTGGTCCACAGCTTCTCCATCCACATCAGCATCCGGGGCCGCTGTGGTCGGCATGGGTGTTGGAAGAGGCTTGGCCTCACCCATGTCGAACTTCTTCAGGATGTCTTGGTGTACTTGCCCTGGTGCACGAACGTCCCCTCTCGGGATTGCTTGATTTGCAACCCGAGGAAAAACGTCAACTCGCCCATCATGCTCATCTCAAACTCCCTGCTCATAGTGTCTGCAAACTTGGCAACCAAAGCGTGAGAAGAACCACCGAAAATGATATCATCCACGTAAATCTGGACCAAGAGAGTGTCATTGCCTTGCTTGAGGAGAAAAAGCATTTTATCTACACATCCCATTTTAAAACCCTTAGCAAGCAAAAAGGTTTTCAACCTATCATACCAGGCTCTAGGGGCTTGTTTCAAACCATATAAAGCTTTGTGAAGTTTAAAAACATGGTTTGGAAACTTAGGATTTTCGAAACCGGGGGGTTGCCTCACATATACCTCCTCCTCTATGTAGCTGTTTAAGAAGGCACTCTTGACATCCATTTGAAAAAGTTTGAACCCTTTGGATGCAGCAAAAGCCAAGAGTATCTTAATTGCCTCCAAACGAGCTACAGGAGCAAAAGTCTCCTCACAGTCTATCCCCTCCTTCTGACTACCCCTGGGCTACTAGTCTGGCCTTGTTTCTCACAACATGGCCATCCTCTCCTTGTTTGTTTTTGAAAACCCATTTTGTCCCAATAGGGTGACACTTAGGAGGAAGAGAAACCAAAACCCAAACCCGATTTCTTTCAAAGTTTTCTAACTCCTCATGCATGACATTGACCCAATCTGGATCAGATAAAGCGTGTCCAACATCTCGGGGTTCAAAATCAGCAACAAATGCAGAATGAGCAAAGTGAGAGATTTGTTGTGACCTTGACCGAGTGACACGTTCGCCGATGCTGCCGATCATCTGTTGAGGCGGGTGCTGGCGCTGGATGTGTCGTGGCGCCTCCCGAACTGATGTAGCCTCCCCCTCAACAGCAACTGGCGCCTCCTCGGGTACAAAGGGTACCGCTCGAGGTGGCGGATCCCACGGCCCCCAAGATTAAGAAGTGTCGGGGCCGTGAGTCGTAGTAGAAGCCGCTCTTTGTGGCACAGCAGGTGGAGGGGGTGCTGGATCATCCATACCTTCAGCACCCTCATCCTCGTCATCAAAGAGAGGCTCGCCAACCTCATGATCACCTGCACGCTCAAAATGAGAAGAAGGACAAACCATGGTCTCGTCGAAGGTGACATCTGATGTCTCCATGACTCGGTTAGTGTCAAGGTTAAGTACACGATATGCGCGAGTATGAGTGCCATAACCCAAAAACACACCGTTAGAAGAACGAGACTCAAATTTGTCCAGGTTGTCTTTCTTAAGTATAAAACAGTGGCAACCAAAGACTCTAAAATAACTCACCTTGGGCAGTTTTCCAAAACGCAACTCATAAGAAGTCTTTTTCAAGAAAGCTCAGAGAAAAATGTGATTGGAAATGTAGCATGCAGTGCTCATAGCTTCGGCCCAATATCGCCTAGGAGTCCTATGCTCATCGAGCATCGTCCTGGCCATCTCTACAAGGGTCCGATTCTTCCTCTCTACAACACCATTTTGTGGCGGTGTATAGGGGGAGAAAACTGATGCTCTAAACCCAAAGAGTTATAAAACTTCTCAAAATCTGAATTCTTGAATTCGGAACCATTATCACTTCTAATAGCTGGCATCGAGTTCAAAGGGAACTCGTTCTGAAGACGTAAAATCAGATTGCGAGCAAAGGAGAAAGTCTCGGTCTTTCTCAGCTAAAAAGAAGACCCACGAATATCTCGTAAAGTCATCAACAACAACAAGCACATACCACTTCCCCCCAACCGAGCTCACCTGAGCCGGACCAACAAGGTCCATGTGCAAAAGCTCTCTAGGGCGCTTGGTCATAACCAGAGTCACTGGATGGTGGGGAGCAGCAACCATCTTCCCATGTCTACAAGAATGGCAAACAAGATCCTTCTCCATGAATAACTTGGGCAATCCTCGGATTAGGCCAAGTTTACTAAGCCTTGCAAGCAAGTCGAAGCTCAAATGTCCAAGTCTCCTATGCCACTTCCAAAGATCAGAGGAGGAAGGTCCAGCCACAAGACAACGAGAAATGCCAAAAGACTCTGAGAAATTCACACGAAAGACTTTTCCAAAGGGCGAAATCAAACACACAAGATTGCCCTGAGGATCCAAAATACGACTGAGATTCGGTTTAAAACGAATCTCATAGTCATCATCGAAAAGTTGCGAAACAGAAAGAAGGTTAAAATGCAAGTTAGAACAAGAGCAACATCGCGCAACACAAAGTGCTCATTAACTCGCACCGACCCACGAGACAACACTTTACCTTTGCTATTGTCGCCGAAGGTGATAAACTCCTTTTCAGCGACCGGACTAAGACTGGAGAACCACTTGGCATTTCCGGTCATGTGCCTCGAACACCCGGAATCCACTAACCAAACGTTCTCCAATTGTTTTACCTACATCAATAAGAAGACATAGGGTGAGCATACGGTCCAACACTGGGGTTAGTGAAGTAGGGAGAATACCAGTGTTGGGCCGGCTGCTCAAAAGAACGGTTAGCAGGAAAACCATTCCTAGCACGCCTACGGGAAGAGCGATCACCACGTAGAGGAAAATGTGGTCCGCTAAGGGAGGAGCGTCCATCGCGATACTCAAAACGCGGTGGGGGAAAACGCTCGATTACAAAGCCACCGCCATGGGGTCCATAGCCTACAACTGCAAGCTCCCGCCGGGCACGACCTCCTCGCGGCCTAGGCCTAGGAACTTGAGGTTTTGGACCTCTAGGCCTAGCAGCACGCCTCTGAACATTCGGCACATGTATATCATGGAAAGGATGGTACATGTCCGTGTTGTTCATCTCCTTTGCACGGCGCGCCTCTCTCTTGTGCCGAAAGCAAAACTCACTCAAGTGTCCATCTCTCCCACAGTGCTCAAAATGGTACCTCACCGCTCTCAAAGGGGGTTGTTGGTACTCACGGTAGTGGGTGTGGATCACTTTGCCCTTCTGTGGCATAAGCTCCTCCTGGATAGGTGGCATCGTGTCAAGCTTGTTTTTCAGGTGGTTGGGCTTGGGATGCCATGTCTGTTTCTTGGGTGGAGCTCTCGGAGGTTCAAAGAACAAACCATCCTTGGTGTTGGGCTTGAGAGGCTCTTTGGGTGGAATCTTTGTAAGCTTGGGAGTAGTGGTGGAGTTGGGCTTCTCACATGGGTTCAGACCACTCGACTCTCCAATCTTGCCAAAAGATGACACATCAACACCCTGAGCAAAACCTACACCAGGACCTCCGGCAGCACGCTTGAACTAGGAGATCATCATCCCAAGCTGCGGCTCACCACTAGACACCCATGACAAGATGGTCCGAAGGTATGTGTTTCCTCCTCGATTTGCATCTTGTCATGCTTCACATTGGCTATCTCCATCTCCAAGCCCTCACACAACACACACCTAGTCACACAAGTGCTACCCGAGCTGGCCTTCTCAAGAGACACAATCTTGGCATTCTTCTCTGCCAACTCGGTTTGCAAGCCCGCACAAGACTTGCACGCACCCAACAACAAGGATCTAGCCTTCAACTCATCCACCTCTCCTACCAACGCAACATACTTACCTCTCAAAGTGAGAAGGTCAGTCATGTGCGTGGTGCACATCTCACACTCAACCTCCTCAGAAACAACTACGGTGGACTTGCAAACTCAAGTTCCTTCACCATATCCTCCCACTTCTGCCTACCTTCTTGCGCTCTCTAGCAGCACGCCTAAGCAGCTTATCTTGACTAAGGAGAGCGGCAGTAAGTTTCTCGACCTCAGCAGAAAGCTCATCGGGGGTCTAAGATACCTGGGAGGTGTCGTCGTCATCGTCGTCGTTCTGAGGGATGTCCTCCAGCTCGCCGTCGACCTCCTTGCCGAAGGCCATGGTGCAGAAGCCCTCGTCATCGGCGAAGAAGCAGAGGTCGTTGAGCTTGTCCTCGATCTTCTTCTTCTTCTCAGACTCGTCGTCGCTTGAGGAAGCGGAGTCGTCATTCGAGTCGTCGACGTCGCTGAGCGTGGCGAAGAACGCACGCTGCTCAGCCTGGGCCTTCTCCATGTACTTGGTCTTGATGTACTCCTTGTTGAAGCCGCCCTTCCGCTTGTGCTTCGCGGGGACGTACTTCTCCTTGCGCTTGCCGGAGTCATAATTGTGCCCATGATCCGCCTTGCCGAAGACTTGCTTGTTCTTCTTCGGGCAATTGGCGATGAAGTGGTTGGGGTCACCGCACTCAAAGCATCCTGAGCGTCCTCCTCCACGGCGACGATTCATGCGGTTGTTGTGGAACCGCGAGAACCGGTTGGCGAGCAACGCCAGCTCGTCATCCCCCATGAACTCCAACTGCTCCTCTATGACAGAAAGAAGGGAGGAAAGAGCAAAGCCTCCAGAGGTGTTAGCAGAAGAGCCAGAAAGCAAAGCCATTGATGGGCCAGAAGGATTTTCATAAGAAGCCCTCGCCATGGCATCGATCTCACTGGACTTGAGCTTACTGAAGAGCTCGTCGCACGTGAGGGTCTCATAGTTAGGCGATTCAATGATCGCCTGAACCTTGGAATCCCACACCGATCGATCAAGAGTATGGAGTAGCTTGAGAGCTCTCTCATGATCGTCGAAAGGCAACAGCTCCTTGTTAGCCCTCATCCTGTTGACAATGACCTGAAAGCGAGCGAATAAACTTTCTATGCTCTCGCCAGGCATATGTCGAAAGTTCTCATACTCTCGCTTGAACGACTCGTAGAGACGGGTTTTGACTTGAGAGGTTCCCTGATGGAAACGCATGAGGGTAGCCCAAATCTCCCGAGCCGTAGCGAGGTGAGAAACGCGATCAAACTCACTCATGCTCAAGCATGAGAAAAGAGCATTACGGGCTCGGCTATTGGCATCATGCTCATCGATCTGAAGCTGAGAGACACGAGCAGCCAAAACCACGTAATCGGCAGAGTTGCAAATATCCCAGATGGAAGCACCCAAACTCTGCAGATAGGCCGACATGCGTATCTTCCAATACGCATAGTTTGTCCCATCGAAAAACGGTGGTTTGCCCACGTCGCGATCCATGTCGCCTTCGGTGGATCTGGAACCGGCTAAGGTGGAAGATCCTTAACCCGCTCCGATACCAATTGAAGGACCGAGAATGCAATAGCAAGGCGACCAGAGAGGGGGTGAATGGGAGCTCAAAAATTTCTCTCGAAACTTTGGCCTTTTGTCCCCAAAATCAACCCCCGAAAGCTTTGATCGAAACCGTGATGCCCACGACCCTTGGAAGAGGGTGGATGGTCCCTAGGATCACAGCGAGGCACCACAAAGCGATAGCAAACCAAACGCCAAAGACACCGGCACAAGTTTGACCCTCAAAAACCAAGTCCCGAACGTAGATGGAAGACTACGTCGAGAAATCCCCAAATACCAATGCTAACAAGTAGCAAAGATACCTAGAGAGGTTACTTGATCAACTCTAGGGTCAAACGAGAGGTCCGGAAACCAAGCGGAGAAGTCGGGAGAGCAAACGCACTAAACCGGAGGCTTCAGCCGATTCCCGGACTGTCCAGCCCTGATGTCCCGGACTGTCCGCCCCTACTGCGGACTGTCCGCGAGGGGATGGCGGACTGTCCGCCGGCAAAAACCCCGAAACAGCACAGTTGCTGCAAGTCCCCTGTAGGTTCCCGGACTGTCCGTGAACTCCAACGGCGGACTGTCTGCGGTTCAAAAAACAGTAAACCGACCGAGACCCGCAGCCACTGACCTGGCTTGATCCCGACGCGTGGACTGTCCGCGGTTCACCTGGCGGACTGTCCGCGGATGAACAAAGAGGGCGATTTTTGTCGCCCCTCTCACGAATCTTCCCAAATCTGAATCAAAACTCAATCCCACGTTCCCAAACTTGGAGAAGATGATCACGAGGTAGTTAGGAGACTATCCCCAAGAAATCATCCGCTCAAATCAACTCAAACACCGGGAAATCGAAAGGGAGGAGTATGAACGAAAAAGCGCCACGAAAACGAAATCAACCCGATCTACTTGTTCGTGAGGAGTTAGAAGAATTCATTTGGTGGAAATGATCTCCTCACTATAAAGAACAAGTTGATTCAAACGGATTTCGCAAAGACGCAGTAGAGAGGGAGATCGAGTGATGGGAAAATCGAGGAGAAACGAAGAACGCGAAGAATACGAACAAAACGCGAATCAAGTCATCGATCTGCAACCGTGTGGCTACCACACGCTACAACAGTGAGATTACGGTCTCACTTCCTCAAAATCTCCAGTACACAGAGGTATGGTTCTCTGCGGATCTCAGTTGCTACAGCAGGGGATTGGGAGAGCCGGAAAACCTAGAAGGCAAAGAGCAAATGGCTGAGATCAAAGGGAAGGAGGGTGTCTCCCTCTACTTATCCTAATTCTAATTCCTACTCTACCCCTCTCTAATTACGGAGCCAACCAGCTAAACCCTAGGGTTATTCTAGACCAACTCGAAGATGCTGGTGATCCGACGGCCACGCCCGCACAACTGGTAGCGTTGCCTCCACGCAACCTCACCGATTGCCGCCACGTGCCGCCACCGCTCCGCTCGTCCTTTTCCCGGACTTCGCCCCCGGTTTTGAGGCCCAAACCGGGAAACCAGCCTTCACGACCAACCCCCGGTTTTGAGGCCCAAACCAGGAAACCAGCCGTCCATCGCCTGAGTTTTGTGGCCCAAACTCAGAAACCCGCAACACCCAGGTTTTGAGGCCCAAACCTGGAAACCATCCTCAGCCCGAGTTTTGTGGCCCAAACTCGGAAACCATCAGCGCCCAGGTTTTGAGGCCCAAACCTGGAAACCGTCCACTCGGTGGTTTTTCTGTGGCTCAACCACCAAACCGTGCCGTAGAGGGGATGCACCGCCCGTGCACCCCGTCCACCGACACGTGTCCCTAGGTCCTCGACCCAGGCAACACCGTGCCCACAAGTCTTCGCTCGTCGCTGTCCCAAACTGTCAGCCACCACAGCTGATCCTCGGGCCACCGGTCCCTCAGTCCAAGCCTCACGTCCGCCCTTCGCCACTCTCGGTCCATCGGCACGGCACGTCTCTACTTGACCTTCACCTTGCCTCTGATCACTGTATCCGTGCTCGACACCTGCACAACACAAGCCAAAGAACATGCGCATTATCCCAGTTGACAATCACTCATCACTCAGAGACTCCGCATACACTCATGTATCCGCAAGCATATGTAGTTGGCCCAAATAGATCCATGTGAAGTAGCTCCAACTCTCTTGATGTTGACACAAAGGCTTTGGTTGGATGAGTATTTGCAACTTGCTTGCCTGCTTGACATGCACTACACAATTTATCCTTCTCAAATTCGACATCCTTCAAGCCTTTAACCAAATCCTTCTTCAATAGCTTGTTGAGAGTGTTCATTCTCACAGGAGCCAATCTTCTATGCCATAGCCAACCAAGTGATTGCTTTGTGAACAAACAAGTCTTCAAGTTGGCAACTTCAGAGGAGAAATCCACTAGATAGAGATTGTTGTATCTAAAACCTTTGAATATCACTTGTGCATCATCTTTCTTTGTCACAACCACTTCTTTGTCGGTGAACAAACATCGAAAGCCAAGATCGCATAGTTGCCCAACGGATAGCAAGTTGAAGCTAAAAGATGCAACAAGAAGCACATTGAAGATGGTATGATCATTTGAAATTGCTATTTTGCCCAATCCCTTGACATTGCCCTTTGAGTTGTCACCAAATGTAATCTTTTCTTGGTCATCGACATTCTCTTCTAGTGAGGTGAACATCCGGGGATCACCAGTCATATGTTGTGTGCAACCACTATCAATCACCCAATGAGATCCACCGGTCTTGTAGTTCACCTACACACACAAGAAATCAAGCTTGAGCTCTCGGGACCCAAACTTGTTGAGGTCCCTTAACCTTCTCAACTAGTGACTTTACAACCCATATTTGCTTTGGCCTATTCTTGTTAGGAGACCCCATGAACATGACTTTCATCTTGCCACTAGAATCTTGTCTAAGCATGTAGTGAGCATTGAAAGCAAAGGGCCTAGCATGCTTGGGCAAGGGTGTGGGTTTTGGCTCTTCACAATCATGAGCAAAGTGACCTTCTTTTCCACACTCATGGCATCTTCCAATCTTCTTCTTCTTTGGCTTTGTGATGCTCTTGCGTTGTTTCATCTTTTCTTCAAGAAAGCCAATGCCATTTCTATTGGTCTTCATTATGGTGTTCATGAGGAGCTCGCTTTGAAGACATTGAACCTTGGTGAATTTCTTCAATCCGGTGGTAAGGTGCTCCTTCTCTTTCTTGAGCTTGTCATTCTCTTGTTGGAGCTCCAATTGAGATGGTGTCATTTTGTAATCCCTCTCCATCTTCAATCTCTTGTTCTCTTCTTTTAGCATGTCTAGCTCAAGTGACATGCTATAATCATCATCATGAGTCTCAACAATGACTTGCTTTGTGGTTGCAAGCTTCTCTAGATCACTCTTGAGCTTTGCATTCTCGTTCTTGATCTTGATAAAGTCATCATAGTGATCGGCCACAACCACTTTCTTGCCCTTGCTACTAGCTCTTTGCTCATCATGCTCACTAACCAAGTCCTCACAAGATGTTGCTATATCACACTTAACAACAAGGTTAGGAGCATCATGTGTCTCATGAGAAAGCATATCATACGCAACACTAAGTGTATCATGATCTACTTTGACTTGAGTATATTATTCTTTGAGCAAAGTATAACTAGTGGTAAGATCACTATGCATCTTATCAAGTTTTTCATTTTTAGCTTTGAGCTCTTTGTTAGAGGACTTGAGCTCCTTGATAGAAGATGACAAAGTAGCAAGTTCATCTTTTAGTTCATCACTAGCATGTGTAGCATTGTTATATTTTTCAACAAGAGCTTCATTGTCACTAACAAGCCTATCATTCTTGGCTCTAGCCTTTCTTATGATTTTAGAATAGTTGTTAAGCAAAGCAACAAGTTCATCATAAGAGGGTGCCTCAAATTCACCATCACTATCATTATCACTAGAGTCATCATCACTTTGTACCTTCCGATCACCCTTTGCCATAAGGCATAGGTGTGTAGAGGATGATGGCGATGGTGGTGGTGGTGGTGTAGAGGTCCCAATGACTAGAGCAGCCACCTTCTCCTTCTCGTCATCACTATCTTCATTTGATGATCCACCGGAGGAGTCAATGTCAGTGAGCCAATCACCAACAATGTAAGCCTTGCCACCTTTCTTGTGGTATTGCTTCTTCTTCTTGCCATCCCTCTTGTAGGGCTTCTCATTCTTCTTCTCATCTTCGCTAGATGAGTCATATTTCTTGCTCTTGTTCTTGTTCTTGTTATTGTTCTTGTAGCTCTCTTTCTTGGGCTTGGTGCATTGATGAGCAAGATGGCCAAGTTCACCACAATTGTAGCAATCCATCTCGGAGATTGGCCTTCTCTTGCTACTTGTGAAGAATTTCTTCTTTCTTGAATCAAAGTTGACTCCATTCTTGTGAAGCTTTTTCAACATCTTTGTGGTTCTTCTCACCATGAGAGCGATGTTGGAATCATCCTCTTCATCACTTGAGCTTTCATGATGCACCTCAATAGCCTTGGACTTGCCCTTCTTGTCATAGCATGCTTTGAAGGCCAAATCCTTCTTCTTGTCGGTGGAAGAGCCACCACTTGGTGTGATGTGCATGTACATCTCATGCGCATTGATCTTTCCCAAGATTTGAGTTGGTGTAGCGGTGGAAAGATCACCTTGATGTAGCACCATCACAATGTGTCCATATTTATCGATTGGGAGGACACAAAGAATCTTCCTCACAACATCGGATGGTTGCATTTGTGTGAGCCCAAGTCCATTGAGTTCTTCTACAAGAAAATTCAAGCGTGAGTAAATTTCATTTGCACTTTCATTAGCATGCATATCAAAAGAATGAAGCTTTTGCATAACTAAATGATAGCGTTCCTCACGCTCACTCTAGGTTCCCTCATGGAGAGCACAAATGTTATCCCATAGATCATGGGCATTCTTGTGGTTTCGGACGCGGTTAAACACATCCTTGCAAATGCCTCTAAAAAGGATGTTATTGGCTTTAGAATTCCATTTCTCATTTTCCTCCTCATTAGGAGTAAGGCTTGTGCCTTCCTTGGGCTTGGCAAAACCGGTGATAGCGTCTTCGCGGCATTTAACATCAACGGCTTCTAGGTACGAGTCCATACGGATTTTCCAATATGGGAAGTCGTCTCCCTCGAACATGGGAGGTGGTCCATCACCTCCGGACATCTTAACTCTACGCGGTTAAGCCTAAATCGAGAGCACGAGGCTCCGATACCAATTGAAAGGATCAAGATGCCCAAGAGGGGGGGTGAATTGGGCTTTTCTAAAACTTTAGCAAGAATTAAAACATATTAAGCCCAATTAACCCCCTTGTGCCTAGAAGTGTGTTTCTTTCTATTCTACTGCACAAAACACCAAGTCTATGCCACTCCTACTCTAGCAAAGCAATTCAATAGTGAATGAACAACAAATATATTGCGGAATTGAATTGCTCAAAGGTAAATGCGTAAGTAAAGGAGTAGAGATGACAAGACGATCTTTTTGCCGAGGTATCGAGGTGTCGGCACACCCCCTAGTCCTCATTGGAGCACCCGCGCAAGGGTATCGCTCCCCCTTGATTCGCGCAAGGATCAAGTGCTCACTACGAGCTGATTCTTCGCCACTCCGGCCCGGTGAATCGCTCGCTACCGGTCACAACTTGACTTGGGTCATCCACAAAGCCTCCAGATGATCACCAAGCTCTTCGATCACCACCAAGCCGTCTAGGTGATGCCGATCACCAAGAGTAACAAGCTAGAACTCTCACTTGACCAAGACAAGGCGAAAGAGATGGACGGATGCACACTTGCTACTCAATTCTCACTAGGAGGTCACTAATTCTCTCAACCTCACTAGGGCTCTTGCACTTTCTCACACTCACAATGTGTCTCTCAGCAGATGGAAGTGGCAAGAACACTCTAATGGATGAGGGGGAGGAGTATAAATACTCCCCTCAACCGGCCATCCAAAAGAGCACTGAACAGGTGCTTCTGCGGGGGCATCGGACGCTCCGATGCCTAGCATCGGACGCTCCGATGACCTCGACCAACGGTCGACTATACAACCTGTCAGACAACTTAAAGGAGCATCGGACGCTGGGCAGTGTCCGATGCCACCACAATG
The DNA here is from genome assembly GCA_009763385.1 of Coix lacryma-jobi var. lacryma-jobi. Lineage (NCBI taxonomy): Eukaryota > Viridiplantae > Streptophyta > Magnoliopsida > Poales > Poaceae > Coix > Coix lacryma-jobi. The sequence goes on from CM019826.1 coordinate 131,635,964, forward strand.
GACGCGTCCGATGTGGATTTACCCTCTCTGGAACCTCTCTGCATGGACATCGGACGCTGGCCTTCAGCGTCCGATGCCAGCGTCCGATGCAGGCTCAAGTTCACGCGCACGTGAACAGTGGCACAGGCGCGTCCGATGTGACAACATCGGCGCGTCCTATGCCACACACCAGACTAAACCCTAGTCTGAGTGAGCATCGGACGCGTCCGATGCTCACCAGGCCAGCGTCTGATGCCCAGCTCAAGGGCAAAACCAACTCGGATCATGACGCGGCCTTAACGACTTTTCATCCTCTCGACATAAGGCATCTCTCTGAGCTACCTAGGGCTATGAAATAACAAGTGTGCACCACACCTACCTCAATAGACTCATCTAGGTCAAGCTACTAATTCATGCTCCCCTTTATAGTACGGCCAAAGGAAAAACAAAGACCTAAGACTACCTAAGTGTCCTCCAACACCATATGACACTTAGCCTAGTCTACCACCGTCTTCGTCGTCCGTCCTTTGAAAACCGAAACGATATCCATCGCTAGGGGACATGAACTCCATATGCCCGTATCGTCGCCATTACCGTGACCTAACTCATCCCTGTTTCTGCAAAACACACGTTAGTCACAGTAATCATGTGTTTCATCCAATCACTGAAACCCACTAGGGGCCAAGATGCATTCAATCATCATCATCATCAAGTGAGCATGAAGTAGAATCATTAATTGCATCACTTGAGCTAGGCCCATCATCAATAATCTTGTCAAGTGAACTTGTGGATTGATCATCGTCATCATCACTTGACCATGAGGTGGAGCAATCTCCCACAATCACCAAGTTGTGGTCATGCTCAACATCCTCATGCACCTCCTCCTTAGGCCCATCAACATCATCATCGGATATTGCCCCATATTTCTCATTGAGATAAATCCAAATCTCATGGGCAGACTTCAAGTCCATGATCTCACCAAATATGTTATCCTCCATAGATTGATAGAAAATGTTAGTAGTTTGGCAATCGAGATGTAGGCATTTCTTTTGCGCTTGAGTTGCATTCTTTCTATCCAACACAAGAGAAAGGCCCACATCTACGATCCACCACATTTGAGGACTAATAAACTTAAAATTGCATATCATCCAATTTTTCCAACGTGTAAAGTGTGTACCATCAAAAATATGTGGACACTCAACATCTAGCCAATAAGTCGCCATCCTCTCGGGTCGGTGAAGACCACAAATGAGAGACCACAGCTCTGATACCACGTGTAGGGTCGAGATGGCGGACTAGAGGGGGGGTGAATAGTCCTTTCTAAAATTAATCGCACCGGCTAACCGAAATAAATGCAGAATTAAAACTATCAGTCTAGCCAAGACTACACCCCTCTACCTATACTCTCAAGCACCTTATAAAGATACTAAACAAAGAAAATAAGGTGTCAGGCTAGCAAGAGCTCACCTAAACAATTCTAGAAGCAAGGTCACACAAACCTATGCAACTAGTACTTCAAGCGCGAGGGAGCTCCTACACAATCTAGTAAGCAAAAGCACAAAGCTCCTAAGCTCATTAGCAATGCTCAATAACAAGGCTACACAAGCCAAATTAGAGAGCTCAACAAATACTTAGCTACATGAACTAAGCAATGTAACTAGCAATGCTACACAAGCCAACTACTTACTCATGGGGGCTACAAATATGCTACACAAGCAAATTAGCTACACAAGAGCACTAACACAAGCATAATATATGAAAGAGTAAATACAAGCTTGTGTTAGGAGTAAGCAAACCAACGGGATGAACAAGTTGACACGGTGATTTTATCCCGAGGTTTGGTGGCTTGCCAACCACCTACTCCCCGTTGAGACAAGCTCAAGGTTGTCGCCGGTCCTCTTGCTAGTGGTGACTACACTAGTCACACTCTCCCACAAGGAGTGCTTACCATAAGCTCTAGCACTTGACCCGGTCGGACCACTTGACACTCTTCACGTCTCGCTCAACTAAAGTTGCTCTTCGCGTCTCCCGCGGGGCGAGCACAACACCCCTCACAAATCCTTCTCCAGAGCCACGCACAATCACCATGCGGACTTCACAACGGAGACCACAATCCACCAAGCCATCTAGGTGATGGCAATCACCAAGAGTTATAAGAAATCCCCAATCACAAAGATTACCTAGTGCCACCAAATACAAATCATCAAATGCACACACACTAGGCTCTCAATCCCTCACTCAAATTAGCACCAAGCTTGAGAGGGAGAGGAAGGGGAGGAGGTGGATCTTCAAGCTCTCATCCACACCCACATAGGGCACTCAATCTCTCTAGAAATTTCTACACATAGCCATGGGAGAGAGAGAGGAAAGGAGAGGAAGAACCCTAGCACTTGTTCCTAACTCAACAAATGAGCCAAAGGGGTAAGAGAGGGAAGAAAGGGGGCTGCTCCACCCCTAAAAACACTCAGCTCATGCTCCTGACTGTTGGAACGCGTAGATCTCGGTTGAACCGAAATATCCGGGTAGGGCAGGCAAAATATCCGAGAAAGGGTTCACTGTCTACGCGAATGAACTGAGCTTAGAAATAACCGGAATGTCCAGCTCGGGCTAGGAAAAACTCCGAGCACAGCCTTTCTGTTCACGCGCACTCAAACTGAATTTAGCTGGAATATCTGGGTAGGGACCAGAATATATCCAGGCGAACCCTTGCTGTCCAGGCACAACTAGCAGCTCCTATTTCCAACTTTTCAACCCTTTTCAAGTTGCTAACTCTCTCACAAATTACCAAATCCATTTGGCACAAAAGTTAGCAATTTCATAAAGATTTTCATGGTTAAACTCATCCATCTCACCACGTTAGTAAGCGCAATGCATATGCACATGAAACTCACACTTAGTGGCACTAGATAACTGTTGCAACTAAAAGATTTCCCCTCTTTATAGTACGGCTATCTATCCTAAACCCGGTCATAAACTTCTCTACACACCTATGACCGGTGAAATGAAATGCCCTACAAGATATACCTTTGCCTTGCGCATTCCATTTCAACTCCTTCGATGTTGATGCAACACATGCACCAATCTTGATCACCAAATGATATGAGCCACTTCATATCATCACATGACCTCCATAGTCCGTCAATCTTGACTTCACTTGCTCTTCACCATTGCTTCGGTCCATCGGCGCCAAGTCTTTGCTCAAGCCTCCCGACACTCGGTACCAACGGCTTCAAAGTCTCTAACTTGCCCTTCACCTTCGCAATCGATCCATCAAGCCAAGTCTTGTCTTGATCTTATCCATCTTAGCCATACGATTCCATGTCATGTCACATATGCAATAGGCTCCTTCATCACACATTCATATGTGAACTAATCTCTTATGTATTTCACTTAAACACATATTAGTTCACCTAGGTTGTCACTCAATTACCAAAACCAAATAAGGACCTTTCACCGTGTTCATCCTCAATAGATCGCCGACGAAAAGCGTGGAAGGCATCACCCCGTATGAAGCTTGGTATGGCTCAAAACCTCATGTGCACTTCTTTCGCACATTCGGGTGTGTGGCACATGTGAAGGTTGCCGGCGGTCACCACAAGAAGCTTGATGACCGGAGCACTCCCATGGTGTTCATCGGCTATGAGATTGGGAGCAAGGCGTACAGGTTCTATAACCCTGTGTCTAAGCGAGTACATATCTCGCGGGATGCGGTGTTTGATGAAGGTCGGGCATGGGACTGGACAGAGCGTGATGGCGGCGCTCATGCGGTAGAAGAGGAGCCGTTCCACGTCGAGTACACGATGGTGACCGCGTGCCATGAGAATGCAGGTGTGCCTCAGCTCGGCGGTGACCCGATGGGGTTCTCTAGGAGGAAGCCCAGTTCTCCCGGGTGGCATGTCCGTGGGGATGCCAGCCACGCCGGGCACACCGGCTTCAGGCATCAGCTCGCCAAGGAGTGTGCACGGGGCGGCGCCCCTGGGACACCTGCTTCACCGACGCCAATGCCTCTAGTGGAGTTCGCAACACCTCCCTCCGGTGATCCGGATGTCAACAACGACCACGACGACGAAGCGCCGCTTTGGTTCCGCACAATTGATAATGTGCTGGGGCCTAGCGAGGTGTTGGACCTGGCGGAGCGGGAGTTTGCGGTCGATGAGGACTTGCTCCTGGCCGTGGGAGAGGAACCGACCACGTTTGAGGAGGCACGATGGGGAGGAGTGCTAGCACCAAGCAATGAAGGAGGAGATGGCCTCCATCGAGCAGAACGGTACATGGAAGCTCGTGAACCTTCCCCATGGCCATCGCCCGATCGGTTTGAAATGGGTGTTCAAGGTGAAGCGGGATGAGGCAGGCATCATTGTCAAGCACAAAGCCTGCCTAGTCGCAAAGGGCTATGTCCAGCAAGAAAGGGTTGATTTCGACGAGGTGTTCGCCCCAGTTGCTCGGATGGAGTCCATTCGGATGCTCCTCGTCGTGGCTGCGCGGGAGGGCTGGCTTGTCCATCACATGGATGTCAAGTCGGCTTTTCTCAATAGTGAGTTGCAGGAGGAGGTTTATGTCTGGCAACCGCCGGGGTTCATCGCTGCAGGGCATGAAGGGAAGGTGCTGAAGCTGCAGAAGGCGTTGTATGGGCTCCGTCAGGCTCCGCGGGCATGGTACACGAAGCTAGATGCCAGCCTGCGCAAGCTCAGTTTCAGGCGTTGTGCTAGCGAGCACGGTATGTACACGCGCGGCACCGGGAAGACGGGGGTTGTGGTAGGCGTCTATGTAGATGACCTGATCATCACTGGGGCAAACCCTGAAGAAGTCAGCGCGTTCAAGGAGGAGATGGGTCGGCTCTTCCGGATGAGCGATCTCGACCTGCTCACCTTCTACCTCGGCATTGAGGTGAAGCAGGGCCGGAACGCGATCACTTTGGGACAGGCAGCGTACGCGAGGAAGCTGCTGGAGAAGGCGGGCCTGGCTTCGTGCAAGCCGATCTCGACATCGATGGAGGTCCGCCTCAAGCTATCCACCAAGAGCACGACGCTGACGGTGGACGCGACGATGTACCGCAGCCTGGTGGGCAGCCTGAGGTACCTGGTGCACACGCGGCCTGACATCGCCTTTGCGGTGGGGTATGTCAGTCGCTTCATGAAGACGCCACGGCTAGAGCACCTTGTTGCTGTCAAGCATCTGCTGCGCTACATTGCAGACACGATCGACTATGGGCTCGCCTACCCCAAACTGTCGAACGGCATCAACAACCTCATCGGCTACACCGACAGCGACATGGGTGGGGACGTCGATGAGAGGCGATGCACCGCTGGTGTTTTGTTCTTCCTGGGTGACATGCCAGTTACATGGCAATCCCAGAAGCAAAAGTCGGTCGCCCTCTCGACCTGCAAAGTTGAGTACATGGCCGGGGCAGCTGGGGCTTGTCAGGCCATGTGTCTTGTCCAGTTGCTGAGCGACATCACTGGCAACGTCATTCAGCCGCCTGCACTAAAGATGGACAACCAATCCGCAATCGCCCTATGCAAGAACCCTGTCCTACACGATCGCAGTAAGCACATCGACACGAAGTTCCATTTCATACATGAGTGTGTGGACAGCGGCAAGATCAGCGTGGACTATGCAAGCACCCAGGAGCAACTTGCAGATGTCCAGACGAAGGCCCTGGGGCGCACGAGGTTCTGTGAGCTTCATGATCAAGTGGGCGTTGTCAAATTAAAATGAGCAAGAATTAGGGGGAGATTGTTAGATAATCCAAGCTCATTTGCTCTTTTGTATACCAGTCATAGATTAGTGGTTTTCGAGCCGGCCTGACCGAGCCGCGCGCGTCTGTATCCAGCCCGACGCATGTTGTGTTCATGCGGTGGCTGAGCTTGATTGTAGGAGCGCGCTGTTATGCTCTCGCCTGTGGGATGGCACAGGCCAGTAGGAGGTCGTGGCGAGCGCGCGCATGCAGGAGTAGTGGCGAGAATCCAGCTTCCGTCGTGGGATGGCGCGGCAATGGAGAAGCGGTCATCTCGCAGTGTCGTAGGGCTGATCGTGGCCAGTTTGAGAGTCTTGTAACCATCTATTTCTATTGTCAATAGAGTCCAGAAAACGTTGCTCATTTCAGAGGCACCAAATCTGCGTGTTTCCACTGTGTTCGCATTGAAGGACCGAGAATGCTACCAGAAAGCGACTAGAGGGGGGTGAATGGGAGCTTCAAATTTTACTTTCAGAAACTTGTTGCCACTGTCCCGAGAATCAACCCCAAGAGCAAACCTAGAGCTTGCAAGTGTCCACGACCCTAGATGTAGGGTGGATGCTTCCGAGAAGCACAGCGGGACACTATACAACCCTAGAAAACCAGCGCAAAAGACGGAAACAAAATCCGTCAATGAACGAACAAACCGCGGACGAAACAGCACAAGACAGCACTGACCGGACTCTGGCCTGCGTCCGGTCTGTGAGCACCGGACGCGTCCGGTCGTGCAGAAACCGATTTGGGAGCTCTCTGTTTGTGACTGGACTCACTGACAAGAAGAGTCCGGTCGTGAACAGAGCGTCCGGTCAAAACCAGACACGCAGATGAACAGTAACTGTGATGCGTCCGGTCAGTTGCACGCAGTGCGTCCGGTCACATTTGAAACAAAAGCACAGTCAACCCATTCAACGACCGGACTCTGACCGTGCGTCCGGTCAACTCGACTCAGCCCCGTTCGTCCACCGATTTGATCCAAACTCTCCCAAAACGAAACCTCTAGGGTTCAAACTTGGAGAGATGAGTCACAAGGAGGATAGTGAGCTACTCCTAGGAGATCATGGCTCGAACCTATCTCCAAATCGATGAATCGAAGAAATTCGGGGGAAAGAAGAAAAACTTAACCCGAAACGAAAATCGATCGATCTACTAGCTCGTGAGGTTAGAGGTGAATTCCTTCGGAGGAAAGAAGTGCCTCACGATCTAGAACATCTTTGTTCAAACGGAATCGTAAACGATGCAACGAACAAAGAGATTGATCGATGGGAAAATCGTGCAGAAAAGCAACCCGCGAAGAACACAAACAAAATGCGAATCACAACCATGAATTTGCAACCGTGTGGCTACCACACGCTACAACAGTGAGATTACGGTCTCACTTCCTCAAAATCTCACGGGCACAGAGGTATTGTTCTCTCCTCTGTGGATCTTAGGTTCGCTACAGCAGGGGAGTGGGAGAGCAGGAAAACCTAGAAGCAAAAGAGCAAATGACTGAGATAGTTGGGGAGGAGGGTGTCTCCCCCTACTTAACCTATTCCTAATTCCTATTCTACCCCTCTCTAATTACAGAGCGAGCCAGCTAAACCCTAAGGTTATTCTGGACCAACTCGGTGATAGGTGGATCCGACGGACACGCCCGCACAACTCGTAGCGTTGCCTCGACGCAACCTCCCGATTGCCGCCATGTGCCGCCACCGCTCTGCGTCCTTTTCACGGACTCCGCCCCCGGTTTTGTGGCCGAAACCGGGAAATCAGGCCTTCACGTTCACCCCCGATTTTGAGGCCCAAACCGGGAAACTAGCCAGCCAACGCCTAAGTTTTGTGGCCCAAACTCAGAAACCTGCCGCGCCCAGGTTTTGAGGCCCAAACCTGGAAACCGTCCTCAGCCCGAGTTTTGTGGCCAAACTCGGAAACAATCCGCACCCAGGTTTTGAGGCCCAAACCTGGAAACCATCCACCCGATGGTTTTTCTCTGGCTCTACCACCAAACCGAAGTTGTAGAGGGGATGCACCACCCGTGCACCCCGTCCACCGAAACGTGTCCCCAGGTCCTCGACCCGAGCAACACCATGTCCCGCAAGTCTTCGCTCGTCATTGTCCCAGGCTGCCATCCACCACAGCTGATCCTCGGGCCACCGGTCCCTCAGTCCAAGCCTCACATCCGCCCTTCGCCACTCTCGGTCCATCGGCACGGCACGTCTCTACTTGACCTTCACCTTGCCTCTGATCACTGTCTCCGTGCTCGACACCTGCACAACACAAGCCAAAGAACATGCGCATTATCCCAGTTAGCAATCACTCATCACTCAGAGACTCGGCATACACCCATGTATCCGCAATCTCCCCCTTGATGAGTGCATTGTCAACTACCAACACAAATCATAATAGAAAAAGGAGGAAGAAGGAGAAGAGAGAACTCGACCAAATAACCCAAAAGCATAGCAAAACCGAAGAAGGTCAAGTGGAAAGAGCAAGACAACTTGGTCCCCAAAGACATGGGCAACAGCTCGACGCAACCAAGCAAAGCAAAGCTAGCCCTCAAGAAGAGGTAGAACAAGCTCAACACCGCTAGCAAATACCAATTGAAAAAATCAAAGCAAAATGCTAGTCCCTCAAGATAGAGGCACAGAGGCTCAACACAACTAGCAAGAAAGCTCGATACCAAAACCTTTACGGCCAACAAGAAGCAAGAAGCAAGCTCCCCCTTGCATGATGCACACAACTAAAACGCTCCCCCTTAGTTGGACTCAAGGAAGCATATGATTTGCAAAATTCTCCCCCTTAGTTGAAAATGCACCATCAAGCATAAGGAACTGAAAGCAATTTTCTCCCCCTCAGAAAATGCACCATCAAAAGTGTCAACAAGAGAAGTTCTCCCCCTTCCAAAATGCATATGAGTCAAAATGCAAGTTAGCAGCTTCAGGAATATAGTCATGAGAATGCAAAGATGCTCTACACAGTATAAGTCCAATGACGCAACTGAAGCACACATGTTAGCAAAGACTCAAACTGATCACCACTTATGAAATATGAACATATGAGCAAAGTGAGCAATTTTAGCCAAAAAGGAGTCACCATCAAAATAGCACTAGACAAGTATAGACAGGAAGTCAAACAAGTGCTAGACATGTATACAAGGTGAACTACCCCTAGCAAAGTTCAATCATCATGCTATAGAATGAAACATAGACTTGTGTATCCAGATTTTAGCGGAGTTGCAGCGGTTAAATTACACAAGTTTAAATTTCAGCTTGTGAGTGCGAGAGGTTGAAAGCTTGTCTTGCCTAATTTTTCAACTGTGCGAAGCCTATGCAGAAGCAATCAGAAGCTTAAAGCAACAGTTTCGGTCATACACTACACAGCTCAAGTTTAACTCAAAGTGCAATGAGAAACAGTCTCGAAACTGTGATGTGTTGACAAGCAGTCCCATCTCGATCTTTCTGATTCACTTAACTTGGTTCAAATTAAAGACAGTATATGAACAGACCAAGCAAGTGATAACTCAGAACTAGAGACATAGCAACCTAGCATATATGAGAAGCACAAGTGTGATTTCAACATATTCTACACAAGCTAGTTGCACATCTCGATGGTGAACATTTGCAGATTTTAAGTTCATTAACAAGTTCACCATTTCAAAATAGCTTAGCTCATAGTATGGATTAGTGATCAGAAGGAGCATAAGCTACAGGCATCAACATAAAGCATCGGAGCATATACTACACAGAGCATAATTACATTCTAATGATTATATCCATGAAGCTGAGAATGTAAAAGCGTATGCAAAAGGATGCAAGAAGTAACAAATCGAAGAAATAAAGAGAAGCGAAAAGTCAGTTTACAAACCAAAATGTTTCCCCCTCTAAAAGGGGAAACACACACCAAGCTCACCCCTCAACCGATTAAAGGTTGATTCATCCAACGGCTTGGTGAAAATATCAGCCAACTGATGATGGGAATCGACATGGTGAAGGTCGATATCACCCTTCTCATAGTGGTCTCACAAAAAGTGAAAGCGCACATCAATGTGTTTGGTCTTCGAGTGAAGCACGGGGTTCTTAGCAACGCTAATCGCACTCGTGCTGTCACAAAGCAAAGGAACACGAGAAAAGTTCAGACCAAAATCACGCAAAGTGGCCATCATCCAAAGCAACTGGGAACAGCAGCTTGCCGCAACAACATACTCAGCCTCCGTGGTAGACTAGGCGACACTAGACTGCTTGCGAGAAGACCACGATACAAGAGAAGATCCAATAAATTGGCAAGTCCCAGAAATGGACTTGCGCTCAATGCGACAACCTGCAAAATCGGCATAGGAATAACCGCAAACGGAGAGGGTGGAGGAAGCTGAATACCAAATCCCGAACTCAGGTGTGAAACGAAGGTACCTGAAAATGCGCTTGACCGCCTGACGGTGAGAAGTGCGCGGCGATGCCTGAAAGCACGCACACAGACACACCGCGAACTGGATGTCCGGGCGTGTCGCCGTCAGATAGAGCAGCGACCCGATCATGCTTCGGTACTCCTTCTGGTCCACAGCTTCTCCATCCTTGTCCGCATCCAGGGCCGTCGTGGTCGACATGGGTGTTGGAAGAGGCTTGGCCTCACCCATATCGAACCTCTTCAGCAAGTCCTTGGTATACTTGCCCTGGTGCACAAACGTCCCTTCTCGGGATTGCTTAATTTGCAATCCGAGAAAGAAAGTCAGCTCGCCCATCATGCTCATCTTGAACTCCCTGCTCATAGTATCTGCAAACTTGGCAACCAAAGCGTGAGAAGAACCACCGAAAATGATATCATCCACGTAAATCTGGACCAAGAGAGTGTCTTTGCCTTGCTTGAGGAGAAAGAGCGTTTTATCCACACATCCCATTTTAAAACCCTTAGCAAGCAAAAAGGTTTTTAACCTATCATACCAGGCTCTAGGGGCTTGTTTCAAACCATATAAAGCTTTGTGGAGTTTGAAAACATGGTTTGGAAACTTGGGATTTTCAAAACCGGGGGCTGTTGTTCAACATAAACCTCTTCTTCTATGTAGCCGTTTAAGAAGGCACTCTTGACATCCATTTGAAAAAGTTTGAAACCTTTGGATGTTGCAAAAGCCAAGAGTATCCTAATAGCCTCCAAACGAGCTACAGGAGCAAAAGTCTCCTCATGGTCTATCCCCTCCTTCTGACTATAGCCTTTCGCTACAAGCCTGGCCTTGTTTCTAACAACGTGGCCATCCTCTCCTTGCTTGTTTTTGAAAACCCATTTTGTCCCAATAGGCTTACAGTCTGGAGGAGGTGGAACTAAAACCCAAACCCAATTTTGCTCAAAATTCTCTAACTCCTCATGCATGGCATTGACCCAATCCGGATCCGTCAAGGCGTGTCCAACATCTCGGGGCTCAAAATCAGCAACGAAAGCACAATGAGCAAAGTGAGAGATTTGAGACCTGGACCGAGTGACACGTTCGTCAATGTTGCCGATCATCTGCTGAGGGGGGTGTTGGCACTGGATGTGTCGTGGCGCCTCCCTTGCAGAAGTGATCTCTCCCTCAATAGCAGCTGGTGCCTCCCCGGGTACAAAAGGTACCGCTCGGGGTGGCGGATCCCACGGCCCCTAGGAAGAAGAAGTGTCGGGGCCGTGAGTCATCGTAGAAGCCGTTCCTTGCGGCACAGCAGGTGGAGGGGGTGTTGGATCGTCCATACCTTCAGCACCCTCATCCTCATCATCAAAAAGAGGCTCACCAACCTCATGATCACCTGCACGCTCAAAACGAGAAGAAGGACAAACCATGGTCTCGTCGAAGGTGACATCGAATGTCTCCATGACTTGGTTAGTGTCAAGGTTAAGTACATGATAAGCTCGAGTATGAGTGCCATAACCCAAAAACACACCGTCAAAAGAACGAGACTCAAACTTGTCCAAATTGCCCTTTTTGAGTATAAAACAATGGCAACCAAAAACTCAAAAATAACTCACCTTGGGCAATTTTCCAAAACGCAACTCATAGAAGTCTTTTTCAAGAAGGCTCGGAGAAAAATGCGATTGGAAATGTAGCATGCAGTGCTCATAGCTTCGGCCCAATATCGCCTAGGAGTCCTATGCTCATCGAGCATCGTCCTGGCCATCTCTACAAGGGTCCAATTTTTCCTCTCTACAACACCATTTTGGGGCGGTGTGTACGGGGAAGAAAACTGATGCTCTAAACCCAAAGAGTTAAAAAACTTCTCAAAATCTGAATTCTTGAATTCGGAACCATTATCACTCCTAATAGCTCACATTGAGTTCAAAGGGAACTCGTTCTGAAGACGCAAAATCAGATTGCGAGCGGAGGAGAAAGTCTCGGTTTTCTCAGCTAAAAAGAAAACCCACGAATATCTCGAAAAGTCATCAACAACAACAAGTACGTACCACTTCCCCCCAACCGAGCTCACCTGAGCCGGACCAACAAGGTCCATGTGCAAAAGCTCTCTAGGGCGCTTGGTCATGACCTGAGTCACAGGATGGTGGGGAGCGGCAACCATCTTCCCATGTCTACTAGAGTGGCAAACAAGATCCTTCTCCATGGATAACTTGGGCAATCCTCGGATTAGTCCAAGTGAACTAAGTCTTGCAAGCAAGTCGAAGCTCAAATGTCCTAGTCTCCTATGCCACTTCCAAAGATCAGAAGAAGAAGGTCCAGCCACAAGACAACGAGAAGTGCCAAAAGACTCTGAGAAATTCGCACGAAAGACTTTTCCAAAGAGCGAAATCAAACATACAAGATTGCCCTAAGGATCCAAAATACGACTGAGATTCGGTTTAAAACGAATCTCATAGTCATCATCAAAGAGTTGCGAAACAGAAAGAAGGTTAAAATGCAAGTTAGAAACAAGAGCAACATCGCGCAACACAAAGTGCTCATTAACTCGCACCGGCCCACGAGACAACACTTTACCTTTGCTATTGTCGCCGAAGGTGATAAACTCCTTTCCGGCGACCGGACTAAGACTGGAGAACCACTTGGCGTTTCCAGTCATGTGCCTCGAGCAACCGGAATCCACCAACCAAATGTTCTCCAATCGTTTTACCTGGGAGGTGTCGTTGTCGTCGTCGTCGTTCCGAGGAGTGTTGCCGTCGACCTCCTTGCCGAGGGCCATGGTGCAGAAACCCTCGTCGTCGGCGAAGAAGCAGAGACCGTTGAGCTTGTCCTCGATCCTCTTCTTCTTCTCGGACTCGTCGTCGCTTGAGGAAGCGTAGTCGTCATCCGAGTCGTCGACGTCGCTGAGCGTGGCGAAGAACGCACGCTGCTCAGCCTGGGCCTTCTCCAAGTACTTGGTCTTGATGTACTCCTTGTTGAAGCCGCCCTTCCGCTTGTGCTTCGTGGGGACGTACTTCTCCTTGAGCTTGCTGGAGTCATACTTGTGCCCATGATCGCCCTTCCCAGAATGCTTGTTCTTCTTGGGGCAGTTGGCGATGAAGTGGTCGGGGTCACCGCACTCGAAACAGCCCGAGCGTCCTCCTCCGCGGCGACGGTTCATGCGGTTGTTGTGGAACCGCGAAAACCGGTTGGCAAGCAAAGCCAACTCGTCGTCTCCCAAAGACTCCAACTGCTCCTCTGTGACAGAAAGAAGGGAATGCAAAGCAAAGCCTCCAGAGGGGTTAGCAGAAGAGCCAGAAAGCAAAGCCATCGACGGGCCAGTAGGATTTTCATAAGAAGCCCTCGCCATGGCATCGATCTCAGTGGACTTGAGCTTACTGAAGAGCTCGTCGCACATGAGGGTCTCATAGTTAGGCGATTCGATGATCGCCTGAACCTTGGAATCCCACACCGACCGATCAAGAGTATGGAGTAGCTTTAAAGCTCTCTCATGATCGTCGAAAGGCAATAACTCCTTGTTAGCCCTCATTCTGTTGACAATGACCTGAAAGCGAGCGAATAAACTTTCTATGCTCTCGCCAGGCATATGTCAAAAGTTCTCATACTCTCGCTTGAACGACTCATAGAGACGGGTTTTGACTTGAGAGGTTCCCTCATGAAAGCGCATGAGGGTAGCCCAAATCTCCCGAGCCGTAGCGAGGTGAGAAACACGATCAAACTCACTCATGCTCAAACATGAGAAAAGAGCATTACGTGCTCGGCTATTGGCATCGTGCTCATCGATCTGATGCTGAGTCACACGAGCAACCAAGACAACGTAATCGGTAGAGTTGCAAATATCCCAAATAGAAGCACTCAAACTCTGCAAATAGGCCGACATGCGTATCTTCCAATACGCATAGTTCGTCCCATCGAAAAACGGCGGTTTGCCCACGCCGCAATCCATGTCGCCTTCTATGGATCTGGAACTGGCTAAGGTGGAAGATCCTTAACCTGCTCCGATACCAATTGAAGGACCGAGAATGCTACCAGAAAGTGACCAGAGGGGGGGTGAATGGGAGCTTCAAATTTTCCTTTCGGAAACTTGTTGCCACTGTCCCGAGAATCAACCCCAAGAGCAAACCTAGAGCTTGCAAGTGTCCACAACCCAAGATGTAGGGTGGATGCTTCCGAGAAGCACAGCGGGACACTATGCAACCCTAGAAAACCAGCACAAAAGACGAAAACAAAATCTGTCAACGAACGAACAAACCGTGGACGAAACAACACAAGACAGCACTGACCGGACTCTGGCCTACGTCCGGTCTGTGAGCACCGGACGCGTCCGGTCGTGCAGAAACCGATTTGGGAGCTCTCTGTTTGTGACTGGACTCACTGACAAGAAGAATCCGGTCGTGAACAGAGCGTCCGGTCAAAACCAGAAACGCAGATGAACAGTAACTGTGATGCGTCCGGTCAGTTGCACGCAGTGCGTCCGGTCACGTTTGAAACAAAAGCACAGTCAACCCATTCAACGACCGGACTCTGACCGTGCGTCCGGTCGTCCCGATACGAGCGTCCGGTCAACTCGACTCAGCCCCGTTCGTCCACCGATTTGATCCAAACTCTCCCAAAATGAAACCTCTAGGGTTCAAACTTGGAGAGATGAGTCACAAGGAGGATAGTGAGCTACTTCTAGGAGATCATGGCTCGAACCTATCTCCAAATCGATGAATCGAAGAAATTCGGGGGAAAGAAGAAAAACTTAACCCGAAACGAAAATCGATCGATCTACTAGCTCGTGAGGTTAGAGGTGAATTTCTTCGGAGGAAAGAAGTGCCTCACGATCTAGAACATCTTTGTTCAAATGGAATCGTAAATGATGCAACGAACAAAGAGATTGATCGATGGGAAAATCGTGGAGAAAAGCAACCCGCGAAGAACACAAACAAAACGCGAATCACAACCACGAATTTGCAACCGTGTGGCTACCACACGCTACAACAATGAGATTACGGTCTCACTTCCTCAAAATCTCACGGGCACAGAGGTATTGTTCTCTTCTCTGTGGATCTCAGGTTCGCTACAGCAGGGGAGTGGGAGAGCAGGAAAACCTAGAAGCAAAAGAGCAAATGACTGAGATAGTTGGGGAGGAGGGTGTCTCCCCCTACTTAACCTATTCCTAATTCCTATTCTACCCCTCTCTAATTACAGAGCGAGCCAGCTAAACCCTAAGGTTATTCTGGACCAACTCGGTGGTAGGTGGATCCGACGGCCACGCCCGCACAACTCAAAGCGTTGCCTCGACGCAACCTCCCGATTGCCGCCACGTGCCACCACCGCTCTGCGTCCTTTTCACGGACACCGCCCCCGGTTTTGTGGCCGAAACCGGGAAACCAGGCCTTCACGTTCACCCCCGGTTTTGAGGCCCAAACCGGGAAGCCAGCTAGCCAACGCCTGAGTTTTGTGGCCCAAACTCAGAAACCTGCCGCGCCCAGGTTTTGAGGCCCAAACCTGGAAACCGTCCTCAGCTCGAGTTTTGTGGCCAAACTCGGAAACCATCAGCACCCAGGTTTTGAGGCCCAAACCTGGAAACCGTCCACCCGATGGTTTTTCTCTGGCTCTACCACCAAACCGAAGCTATAGAGGGGATGCACCGCCCGTGCACCCCGTCCACCGACACGTGTCCCCAGGTCCTCGACCCGAGCAACACCATGTCCCGCAAGTCTTCGCTCGTCGCTGTCCCAGGCTGCCAGCCACCATAGCTGATCCTCGGGCCACCAGTCCCTCAGTCCAAGCCTCATGTCCACCCTTCGCCACTCTCGGTCCATCGGCACGGCACGTCTCTACTTGACCTTCACCTTGCCTCTGATCACTGTCTCCGTGCTCGACACCTGCACAACACAAGCCAAAGAACATGCGCATTATCCTAGTTGACAATCACTCATCACTCAGAGACTCGGTATACACCCATGTATCCGCATGCGTGCGTCTTCCTCTTGCGATCCAGAGTGTTCCGGCCATCGTCCTCGACTCCGGCGACGGGCGCCGACGAGGAGAAGCCAACACACCGAGAGGTAAGACGAACACGAGCGCTAGCCTGGCTCCACAAAAACGATCCCTCTCCATGTTCCCAGCTAGCCTGGCTATGGCTTGGTCGGTGGCCTGACGGAGCCTGCCTAAAGAGCAAAAACAGGCAACCAAACAGGTGCCTTGGTGGAACCTGAACAGGGTATATGCACCCAACCAAACAACCTATTTGTTGCTTGATTAGGATCTTTGAAAGGTACTAGAGAACTTAGAGAGTTCGTGTTTCGGATTGCTGATGAGATTAATTTTAGAAAGGACTATTCGCCGTCCTCTAGTTCGCCATCTCGACCCTACACCATCAGATGAACCTACTTAAATATATGGTTTAGATTGATCCTCAAATGTGATGGAGGTTCCATGTCGAAGCAGAGGACAAATGGGCCCAGGAGGAGGCCGCCCGACCCATAGGTGGGCCGCTCGGCTTGTCCCAGTGATAGGTGGGCCTCCCTCCATGGCGGCGGGTCCCTGACTCCAAGCAAGAAAAATAATAAGTTTAAAAGATAGAAACCTATAAAGAGAATAAGCCTTAGCTTATAAAGAAAACAATAGGAAGTTGGCCTCTAGAGGCAAACCCTGAATAGCTGGCAAGAAGGAAAGATGACACACTCCAACACGCAATTGGGAGCAAATGGCAACTCACCTCCATCCTGTACATAGCCAATAAAAAACACAGGAATGATCACAAATGCATGCACAATCTCGTGCCTAGAGGAAGCCACGTGTCAACCGAGAATAAGCAAACATTAAAATCCATTGAAAGTTCATCCAACAAACCAATGTTTCGCGAGCGAGAGACGATATGGGGAAACCGGGGCCGAATCTCCTATATTTTCCATTGAAAGTTTGCTTTCAAGTTTTAAGTTCATCCAACAAACCAATGTTTCGCAAGCAGCGAGGGACGATATTGGGAAATCGGGGCCAAATCTCCTATATTTTTGCGGACTTACTTTGCAGATGTTGAAATTCATTTTTGAGACGAACCGCAGCGGTAACGGTAAAACATCTTGTATCCCCTTGATACCGGAAAAAAGAGTTGCAGCGCAGCACGGTAAATGATCCGCTACCAATGCGTCTCCGCCAAATGTGGCGGCTTCCGGGACGTCCGCTATGGCGCGAGAAAAAGAGAGGACAAAAGTTACTATGGGTGGGCCCCACTCTTTTCTATAACAAAAAAATGTTATATCTCACAAACTGAAAAACCAAATTAAATTCTGATTGCACCATTGAATTCGTTGCAATTAATTCTTCAAAACTAGATCTCACATGGATATATTTAGATAAAGTGACAAGTGGACTCACAATAGACAGAGGATGATATAGAGGATAAATGGGTACAGAAGAAATGAGTATAGATGAGAGAATCTTGATGACCAGACAATATAGAGGGTAAAAATAGAGAAATGTGAGTACAGATAGTCTGAGGTGCTACTGTTTTTTGGATCATGTCCACTGTATGCCCCCTGCTTGATTTCTCTAGGTGGCCACCATCATATTGGGGCATGGAATGTTTGTTTTTGCAGGCTATTTAAGGAGGCGTCTCCAATCCCCTCTCAAGTTGGGTTCTGAATTGGCGCCAATCAATATGTGCGAAGCTAAGGTCATGTTTACTTTTCCCAAAAGACCTAAAATTTTTCTAGATTCCCCGTCACATCATGCATGCATGAAACATTAAATATAGATAAATAATAATTAATTGTACTTTTACTATGTACATGTCGAGACGAATCTTTTGAGCCTAGTTAGTCCATGTTTAGACAAAGTTTGTCAAATAACAACGAAAGTGCTATAATACGTTTTCCAAAAATTTCCCGGAACTAAACGAGCCATACCTTTAGAAGTTCAACGAGAGAGACTATGCATATATCCCACCTTCGTTTGGGGAAAGGCAACATGAAGTTATGATCGGGCTGCTGAACCAAAAGATTTCGGAATGGCAACCAACACCTGCCAATCTGCAATATAATACATTTTGAGAAAGAAGGTGCAACATACTGAATGGTCGTCAATACCACAAATGAAGTCCAATTTTGGCTCAGAGATCAAAATAAACATGGCTACCCTAAAATAAAACAGACACAATATTTTATTATTGTAAACACCACCACTTCATTTTCCGCTTCGCATTCCTCCTCACGTTGAACAGTCTTGATCGAGAATAACCTATGTTCTTCTTGTAAACTTTTGAGTTGATAGCTGCTATGCTATGCAGGACCGACCCTATGGGGGAGCCGCGGCAGGAGCTGGTCAGGGGCTCAAGCGGGAAGGGGCCCAAACCCATATATGTAATACTACCCCATACCCACCCCAATTAGATGTACGTGGCTTTTTTCTCCCAGGAACGCAGGAGCGGAGCCGCCGACGTTATCAGTCGCTCGAGCGGACGTTGGACGCTCGGTCTTCCATTGTTCCGCACTAATGGCAACCCAATGGTTAGAGTCAGCTGTTAGCTCCAAGCTAATTTCTCCAACAGTATTAGTTCTTAGTACATAATTTTTAACATGGATGACTCCACATAACAATCTCACATGACCTTGAAATACGTGTAAGAGCTTAACTCTTAACTAAGAGCTATCTTTTCTCTTTCCTCTATTAAAATATAAGAAAAATGCTTAGAGCTAGTTTAAAAGCCAATTGTTGAAGGTGCCCTAAGACACGGACGCCACGCGAGACCGGTGCCCTGCACGAGAGTCGAGATGTCACCGAATGCCGAGACGAGATCACGATGCCGAGGGCCGATGCGATCATCACGCAGACAAGCAGCACCGACGTCCATCTCATTTTGGTATTGCTTTCTGTCCTTTTGCGAATCTTGATTCAGTTCAGGCAATCATGTCCGTCCAAGTCCAAATTGTGTAGGTCCTAGGTATTTTTTCCTTGTTCAATTTATGTCCATTACTTTGTACTCATATAGCATATTTTTCTTCTAATTTAGTTCAGATGTTATAATTTTATATGTTACCTAAGAAATATTTGTCAGGGGCTATAAAAAGAAAACAAAAAAGATAAGAACAAAATTTTATTTAGTCGCAACAAGGTGCTTTAAATAAGTTTTTTTAGCTTCAAATAGTGTTGTGTGTGATGACAACCATATAGATGTACTTGATAATCAAGAAGAACAACAACAAGTTTATGATAATTGAGGTGAACAGGTTGATGCTACTTAGAATGAAAATTTACAGCCTTCCTCTCAACATGAAAATTCAATTGATGATATGCAACCTTCTATTCATGATATCTTTGATCCTAGAACTTGGGAGAACCTTGATATAGGGTAGAGATATTTTGATTGAAAAAGGACCTGTGAGATAATTGAATCTTGAGTTTCCTATAGATGCTCACAACAGACCTTTTTCATATGCTTACTACACCAGAAAGTGAAGCAATGGTGAGGTGGTTGATAGAAAATGGTTCGTTTACTCTAAACATGTGGACAAAGTTTTCTATTTTTGCTATAAATTGTTCAAATAAAATCAAAATAAAAGTTTGGTAGCACATGATGGATTAAGGGACTAAAAACATCTTAGTCTAAGACTCAAGGAACATGAGAATAGTGTTGAGCATATAAGAAACATGAATACATGGAATTAACTTAGGCTGAGGTTGATCAAAAATAAAACAATCGATGATGATTTGCAACGAGAAATTGCAAAGGAGAGAGAGCGTTGGAGACAAATTTTGGTAAGAATTGTTTCTGCTGTCAAGTTTCTTGCTAAACATAATTTGACTTTCCGAGGGCAAAATGAGAAACTATATCAAGCTAGCAATGGTAACTTTATGGACACAGTTGAAATGATGAGTGAATTTGATCCTGTGATGTAAGACCATATTAGGTGGATTCAAAATAGTGAGATTCATCATCATTATCTTGGGCATAAAGTTCAGAATGAGATAATTTTTCTTCTTGCAGATTGTGTAAACAAAACTAATTAAAGGTTATTAAGTATGCCAAGTATTTTTCTGTGATTTTAGATTGCACTCCAGATGTGAGCCATGGAGAACAACTCTAATTATTAGGTGTGTCAATATATCGAAAATGTTCCAAGGGTAGAGGAGTTGTTCCTAGAGTTCTTGAAGGTAGATGACACAAAAGGATCAGGTCTTTTTAATGAATTAAAGAGTGCATTGACCTCTCTTAGTTTAGAAATTGATGATGTGAGGGGACAAGGCTATGACATTGGTTCAAATATGAAGGAGAAACACCAAGGTATTCAAATGTGCTTGCTTGAAATTAATCCAAGAGCACTCTATATGTTGTGTGCATGTTGACATAGTCTGAATCTTACTCTTTGTGATATGGGAAAATCTTGCATGCAAACTGATATCTTTTATATGTTATACATTCTTTTTATATAATATGCCATTATTTGGGATCATACTGTTTGTGATATTTTAATCTTGTAGGCAAGCTATTTCTTTTTTGGCATTATCCAACATATATACACCTTGTTTGCAAAATCGACCAAAAGGTGGAAGATTTTGGTTGACAATGTCCTAGGGTTGATAGTTAAGTCATGATCAAATACACGCTGGGAAAGCCAAATAAAAAATGTTCAAGCTATCAAATTCCAAACTCCTCAAAGATCAACTTTAATAGCGCTAGAGAAGGCTTCAACTGATGACCCAATGACAGTTAGTGAATGTCAATCTTTGGTGAGTGCACTTGAGAATTTTAAATTTTTAGTTGGCTTGATTATTTGGCACGACATTTTATTCTCTATAAATAAGGTGAGCAAGAAGATGCAATCTAAAATTATGAGTATAGATGCTACTCTCAAACACATTTAAGGTGTCATATCATATTTTAAAAAGTACAGAGATGAAGGTTTCACGTCTAATATGGATACAACAAAAAAACATGGCATCTGAATTAGATATCGAGCCAATATTTCCTACAAAACGTCAACGAAAGAGAGAGAAATATTTTGATGAACAAAATGACCAAGACGAGGAAATACAATAAACTGTTGTGGACTCCTTTAGAAGAGAGTACTTTCTAGTTATGGTTGATGCTGCAATTGCTTAATTGACTAGTAGATTTGAGCAGATGAAAGTATTTGATAATGTTTTGGGTTCTTGTTCAACTCAGAAAACTTGAAATCCTTGGATGAAACTGATTTTTGGTTGCACTGCAAGATTTTTGTGGAAACATTTTCTCGTGATAACTCATCCGATGTTGAGATGAATGGCTTTTTTCAGAACTAAAGGTGTTGCAACTAACTTTGCCAGATTCTTTGATGCCAACGTCCGAGATTCTGAAATTTGTTATGGATACAGATTGCTATCCAAATGTTTCAGTAGCCTATCAAATTCTCTTAACTACACCTATGACTGTAGCTTCGGTCGAAAGAAGCTTCTCAAAATTGAAGTTGTTAGTTGAAGAATTATTTGAGATCAACTATGTCACAAGAAAGATTAAATGACTTGGCTATGTGATTATTGATCTCAATACTGTCGTTGATGATTTTGTATCAAGAAATGGTGAAGAAGGGTATCTTTTTATGAGAAGCAATGAATATAATGGAGTTGTACTCTTCTTTAGGGTAAACATATTAGCTCTAGAAGTACAAATATATTGTTTTTTAGTATAAATTGTTTTCGATAATTATCAGACATGTTAAATTAAAAATATATTATTAGATTTCCTGTCCCTTTGCAAGTAAAATTAGCGTCTATATACTCCCTCCGTATCGTTTTTAGATATCGTTTAGGACAGTGACGCGATCTTCGAAATATAACTTTGACCACTTGTTTTTTTAAAAAATATTTGTTGTCAGTGATATATGTATATTTTTATAAAAGTATTTTTCAAGACAAATTTATTTATATGTTTTTTACATCTCTAAACTCAATAATTTAAAAGTTATTCATGATTTATTTTTTCAATGTTTGACTCAAATCTTGTCCAAAACGACATCTATTTGTGATACGAAGAGAGTAACTATATATATTATATTATATTATAAGATTTTATAGATGATACAGACTATAGAGGGCTGTTGCGACAAGTTTGCTAGAGGGCCCTGAAATTCTTAGGATCGGCACTGCTGCTATGCAAATCTGTTAAAATACCTTTCAAACTTGGCCTGTTTCCAGGGATTAAATTATAGCCGGGGCTTGTTACGGATATCAGTAGTGAAATTGGACATGATATGGACTTGAACTTCCTATCTTTGGCCTGCTGATGACAGCACCTCGGATGATAAAAACACATCATCGAGTTTATGTTTATCATCATCAAAGGTTGTATATTGGTGGTGATGTACGGAGCGATGCACCCGTAGATTATCCATGACTCCTTTTTTATTTGATCAATGTCGAGGCTGCACGAGATTGAACCTTGCTTGGAATGAAGAATTGACAATGGGACATCATATTGTGTGTTTCCTTCACATGCACTGTGCGCGCGTGGAGTCAAAGGCCGTTTCGGCGTCGCGCGCCCTTTTCTGGAGACGATTCGGCCCGATTCGGCGTTGTCTGGGTAAACTCGACGACTAACGTGGGCCTATAGTGCCCGCGCGGGCGGCTCGGCCCATAACGAGCCGTTAGGGTTTCCCCCCGTAGTTGCCGTGCCTCATATATCCTATACACAAGTCTCTCGCACTCCTACAGCCGCCGCTTCCTTCTCCACCCTTCGCTCGCGCCGCCGCCGCAGGAGGATCTCAAACTCCGCCTCGACGCTTCCCAGCGCGCCGGTTGCCGCCATGGTGAGATCTCCCTCGTCCTTACTCTCGCGCTTGTTGCATCTTCGATGCTCTGCAGCCATGGATTTGGCTTCGGCCTTACGAACTCCTGACGTGCGACGGCTCTTGTTTCTGTTTCCAGGTGAAATACTCGAGGGAGCCGACCAACGCCACCAAGTGTAGGCTTCTTTACCGAGGATTTCCATGTCCATTTGTGCATCTGCAGGTTTTCTGATTTGTGTGTGGTTCTATTTTATTCGTTGCAGCCTCCAAGGCCATGGGCCGTGACCTCCGTGTTCACTTCAAGGTGAGAGATCCCTACTTGCTTCCCAAACCGAGACCCTCTTTCAAGAGATCTCATGATTTGTTTGTGTTATTTTTGTGCTGTGTTCGGTTATAGCCTAGGTATAGTACACCTAGAAGTTCCTCTTCACTGTTTAAAGAGTGTCTACCGTTCAACTCACCGGTATCACCGATCATGTTTCACCTCTTTTTTATTGTTATTCCTTTACGCAATGCAGTTTACAGTTGTCTTCTTTCTCTTAGATGATATGTAGATGCTTTTGGAAGCATGGCACCGTGAATTCACCTGACTAGTGCTGTATTTCCTAAGCCATCGTAGAAGTTACATCCATGTCTTGGTAAACCTTTAGAATGCCTGCTTCTTTGTTATTGGGTGGACCAGGTTTCAAACTGATTCCAATTAGATTAGTAAGCGATGTCTACTTGAGTTTCTTCTTTTAGCGAATCTCTGTAATTGTGGCAGATTAAGGCACCAGATGCCAAAAGAATGTGCTTACATATACTGGTAAACCTTTTGAATTCCAGCTTTGTTGTTATTGGGTAGACCAGGCATCACAACTTGGTTCCAATTAGATTAGTAAATGATGCCATTTTGTCCTGTTTGTTTATTTGGTGAATTCTCTATTGCTGCCGTGCAAGCTGCTCTGTGGTTGAATGACATGCATTTTCCTGCTTCTGTGGTATATATATGCTACTAAATGAACTGTACGATGTTGAAGTAAATGGTTACCCTTATTGAAATTTTCTCATTGATAACTCCATTAAGCACAGTTGTGGGTGACATTGCTGTTTGTAATGTTGGTCTCTGGAGTTGAATACCCTAAAGAAAAAGCAGGATGCTGTGCTATATAGTAGCAGTATCCATGTAAACATTAGGAACACCATGACCATCGTTATTGGGTGAACTGTTGGTCATGTCCATGTGTTGGACAACTCCATGTCAATTGGTTCAGTAAATGATGGTACATTTGTTTATTCACATCTTTCTTAGCACAGTTGCTCAGTGCTGTACTGTTTGTAGGTGTTGGTCTCTGTAGGTCAATACCCTAAAGAAAAAGCAGGATGCTGTACTATATACTAGCAGTTTCCCCGTAAACTTTAGGAACACCATGATCATCGTTATTGGGTGAACCGTTGGTCATGTCCATGTGTTGGACAACTCCATGTCAATTGGTTCAGTAAATGATGGCACATTTGTTTTTTTCACACATTTCTTAGCTAGGCTGGTCGTGATACTTTCTGTGTATGATACACAACATTTCACAGTGATATACAGTTTGTGGGTGACATTCCTGTTTGTAATGTTGGTCTCTGTTGTTGAATACCCTAAAGAAAAAAGCAGGATGCTGTGCTATATAATAGCAGTATCCCCGTAAACTTTAGGAACACCACGAACATCGTTATTGGGTGAACCGTTGGTCATGTCCATGTGTTGGACAACTCCATGTCAATTGGTTCAGTAAATGATGGCACATTTGTTTTTACACATGTTTCTTGGCTATGGTGTGATAATGATTGTGATAATACCTGTGTACAGCACACAATATTGTTCAGGTGCTGACGTTATTTGTTCTTGGATATGATGTGGACATATTTTGGTGTTTGTTAATGCTCTTACCATACTTGCAGAACACCCGTGAGACAGCTTTTGCCCTCAGGAAGTTGTCCCTCACCAAGGCTAAAAGGTACCTTGAGGATGTGATTGCCCACAAGCAGGCCATCCCGTTCCGCAGGTATTGTGGTGGTGTTGGGCGTACTGCCCAGGCTAAGTCTCGCCACTCCAATGGGCAGGGACGCTGGCCTGTCAAATCTGCTAGATTCATTCTAGACCTTCTCAAGAATGCAGAGAGCAATGCTGAGGTATACAATTCTATTGTTCTGTCAGATCTGTCTTTGCTTTTGTAGTATCATGCTAATTATGTGAATTTCTGCGCTCCAGGTAAAAGGTCTTGATGTGGATACCCTCTATGTGTCACACATTCAAGTGAACCAGGCTCAGAAGCAGCGGCGCAGGACCTACCGTGCTCATGGACGCATCAACCGTAAGTCTATCTAAAGTTGTTTGCTATGCTATGGATGGTTCTTTATTGGCAGCTTAACATCCTGTTTACCTACCTGGTGCAGCCTACATGTCCTCCCCGTGCCACATTGAGCTCATCTTATCGGAGAAGGAAGAGCCCGTGAAGAAAGAGGTACGTAGTTGTATACTCTTTGTGCCTCTGATTATTCGAGTCCAAGCAAGGGATTAATGTTGGGTTATTTTGGTCAATCTTCAGGCTGAGTCTCAGATCGCAACCCGGAAGGCTTAGAGAAGGGAACCATCTTCTGTGATTGGCTGAGTGAAAGTTTTGGCTAATTATTTATCGTCTCATTGTTTACCGGAGTATATGTTTGCAAGTGCTTTTCACTTTGGTCACTGCCTGAACAACACATACAATTCACCAGTCTTGAGTTTGTCTATCGTTTTCATATTTGCGCTGATGATGTCAATGGTCGTGTTAATTTGCAATTTTGCTGGTTGATGTTGTTTGCCCTAATGCTATGCATATGTGTGATTGCAGCGGCGTGTGGTCATCGTGTTCATCTAATATATGCTCGATGCCTTATTGTATCGCATGCCTATTTTAGGGCCTATTTGGATGTACTAAAAGTTTTCTCAGCTAAACTTTAGTTGGGTGTTTGGATGCTCTAGCTAATAGACTCGGCTAAATTTTAGCTGGCTTTAACTAGGTTAGAATAACTAAATCTAGCTAAACTTTAGCTGAGCTGTTTGGATGCCTTCCAGCTAAAGTTTAAACAGGGCCTTAGCCTTTTCTAGTAAGGGTGGTTTCTATTTCCAGTGGCATCATGGGGTCTTCATACTGTTCTTAGGGCCATGCCATTCTCATCGGAGAAAGTAGAAGGCACGGAATAAACTGTTTGGTATAGTACGGACATACGGTATGGCAATAGTAACAATCATCTTAACGGGAACCATAGATATACAGTTTTCTGTGCATACTTTGTTCATCATGTATAATGGTATCGTTGGTCACTTGATACTTTCTTTGATAAATAAGGTTTTTCAATATGTATGAGGATATCTTTCATCTAAAAGATGTATGTATTTGTCAAAATAATAATAATAAAATATTACATATGCATACTCTTGTCAATAGTATATACATGTACTTCAGGTATGAATATATTCGACGTCATAAAAACTATTATCAATTTATATAAACGTATACACGAAATAGTTATGTCAATCCAGTATTATGTACTCATACTTAAATATAAAAATGAATACACGAATAGAGACTCCTACATACCATCTTGGTTTAATCAAGGTCTTCTTACGCATGCATGCGATCCTCCCAACATCGAGGTCACAATCAACCAACATACAAAGCAACACACCCAATAAGGTAAGCACATTATTAGTAAACGTATTTATTTATATAGCAATGGCGGACATTATGTATATTATAGATTAGATGATGAATGACATGGGTGGACCCATGACCTGGCTGTCCTGCACCTAGGGTTTAGCACAACGATTTTCCACTACTATTCATTGATTTTAGCCTATTAATAACCTAAAATAAAAAAATCAAACTAGCTCACGTACTACTTTGTTGACGTGTTTTTGGGTCTGTCTCTACTGAATGATCATTTATCATTTGAACAAGATGAGGTCAGAACATTTAGTAAAACAACAAAAGCCAAAACTATCAAGGAGATAAAGAAAATAATAACTCAAAGTAATCTACCAAGGAGGGGATGCAAATGGACAAGGATTGGGAAATAGTTAATTCAAAGTACAAGGTTGTTGAAAAATAGTTTTATAGCAAAATAAGTTTTAGAAAACGACCAGTGCTAACTATACATACGTTCTACAATCAGCACTGCTTTGATACCAATCTGTCACAAAAACTAAACCGAGCACTCGCCATATGTGTGCCTAGAAAATCCACATACACAACCACAAAAAAGGATATCAAATACAGTGTTATATAGCGTAAGCATAAATATATCACACTTCATCTAAACAAAGTAGGGCGGAATGATTGCTAACCTTCTCTTCAAACTCAATTCTCCACAGACATATACGGGTAACATATGTCTAGCACTTCTTTCAATCTTCTAGAAACTCTGTGTCTTCATCAATCTTCATACTTAGCAAATACAACATGGGCTTATGGAGCTCAAAAGGTTTGACACATGTTTACTGCGGTCAGCATTTTAGTGAGTCAAGTTTTAGCATTAGAATATGTCAAGTTCAGCATAAACTCCAAATAATTGTCATCCAATCCGTTCAACACATGACAATATGACAATGAGTAAGCATAATAACTGTCATCCAATCCGTTCAACACATGTTCCTCTCATCATTTATTTCATTCATCACACCTATTCATTATCTATTCTATGTGTTTTCCTGGCCGTTCGTGACTGTGAGCACATGTTTACCCGTGAGTCATGATTTGCCCTTTCGTCTGAGGTGATCAGCCTCTTAACCCACTCCCAAGGTAATCGACAAGGTTCACTATAAAGTCTTTCAAAGGTTCGTGTAACAAGTTAGTAGCCGCTAGATTTCCAATCGGCAAGTGGATATAGAGCTCCCCTTCCAAATGGCACATTCCACACATGCTAGACATCAGGGCAGAGGCTACACTATACCCATCGTGGCAAGCTCCTTTTGCACCCTTTTCGGTAACCACTAACAATAGAAAGGTCTTTCTACTAAACCAAAGCCAGAGCCATATAGCCCTCATGGTTGTACTGTATGTCCCAACTTTTGTTGACAGATAAGTCCTTAGAGAGGGCAATCTAGAGCACCATGAAATCAAACCAATGCTCTAGCCCCTGAGTCCATGTTATTAAAGTACATCTTTTACATCATTGCATATGCCATTAGTCAAGTTACACATCATGGTTATTAAATTTGAGCACTAACACCACCACCAATGCAAGTAACCCATAGTTGTCAAGGTACATGATAAAGACTAGATCAACCTTATAGGCTATCAAATTAGACACATTTAATATGAATTTAAAGGTGATCTTAAAGATGTATATGTAACAAGGATGATCTCATGTTATACTTGCCTTACACACTTGCTCAACTCTCACACCAGCTTTCGGTCATGACCATTTGATTTTCAGCGCCCACAAATTATCCTCGTCTACTCACCACACTTAGGTAACACATACAACCAAATAAATAGAGACAACTAAGAGAAATACACCATACAAGAAGAAACAATGTACCAAGCGAGACATATATTGCTACAATCACTAGAGCGCAAGGAATGTTGATAACAAAACTATTGTTAAAAAGAACAACTACTGGATGATTTAAGTTATCAAAGACACACTATATGATTGATTAATTTTAGTTGACCAAAACATGGTGAAGGATATCTTAGAGGAACATCTTAAAGTTCAATTAAGTAAATTTATAATAACATGGACTTTAGTGACTGAAATCCGGTCGTCACCCACTACACTTATTGAGAATTTTAATTAGAAAAAACAGAATTTGCGGATACATGGGTGTATGCTGGGTCTCTGAGTGATGAGTGATTGTTAACTGGGATGATGCGCATGTTCTTTGGCTTGTGTTGTGCAGGTGTCGAGCACGGATGCAGTGATCAAAGGCGAGGTGAAGGTCAAGTAGAGACGTGCCGTGCCGATGGACCAAGAGTGGCGAAGGGCGGACGTGAGGCTTGGACTGAGGGACCAGAGGCCCGAGGATCAGCTGTGGTGGCTGGCAGCCTGGGACAGCAACGAGCGAAGACTTGCGGTCATGTGTTGCCTAAGTCGTAGACTTGGGGACACGTGTCGGTGGACGGGGTGCACGGGCGGTGCATCCCCTCAACGACGTCGGTTTGGTGGTAGAGCCAGGGAAAAACCATCGGGTGGACGGTTTCCAGGTTTGGGCCTCAAAACCTGGGTGCGGATGGTTTCCGAGTTTGGCCACAAAACTCGGGCTGAGGACGGTTTCCAGGTTTGGGCCTCAAAACCTGGGTGCTGAGGGTTTGCTGAGTTTGGCCTCAAAACTCAGAAGCTGGTGGGCTGGTTTCCCGGTTTGGGCCTCAAAACCGGGGGATGGCTGGAAAAGGCTGGTTTCCCGGTTTGGGCCACAAAACCGGGGGTGCAGAGCGGTGGCGGCACGTGGCGGCAATCTGGAGGTTGCGTCAAGGCAACGCTTCGAATTGTGCGGGCGTGGCCGTCGGATACACCTACCACCGAGTTGGTCCAGAATAACCCTAGGGTTTAGCTGGTTCGCTCTGTAATTAGAATAGAGAGGGGTAGAGTAGGAATTAGACTTAGGCTAGTAGTAGGATAAGTAGTCGGGAGACTCCCTCCTCCCTTTCTATCTCAGTCATTTGCTCTTTCGTACTTAGGGTTCTTACTCTCCCATCCCCTGCTGTAGCTAGCTGAGATCCGCAGAGAGACTTGCCTCTGTGTACTGTTGATTCTGAGGAAGTGAGGCCGTATCCTCACTGTTGTAGCGTGTGGTAGCCACACGGTTGCAGTTCGTGGTTGTGATTCGCGTTTCATTCGTGTTCTTCGCAGAATCCTTTTTCTCCACGATTTTCCCATCGCTTGATCTCTTTGCTCGGTTCATCTTTTGCAAAACCGTTTGAACCAAGTTGTTCTAGATCGTGAGGCACTTCTTTTCACCGAAGGAATTCTCCTCTAACCTCACGGTCTAGGAGATCGATCGATTTTCGTTTCGGGTCAAGTTTTCTCCCTTCCCCCGAAATTCTTCGATTCATCGATTTGGAGATAGGTTCGAGCCATGATCTCTTAGGAATAGCTCACTATACTCCTTTTGACTCTTCTCACCAAGTTTGATCCCTAGAGGATTCGTTTTGGGTGAGATCGAGTCGAATCGGTGGACGAACAGGCTGCTGTCGGGGTGACCGGACGCTGTCCTCGCGTTGACCGGACGCGTCCGGTGGTTGAATGTCGCGTGGCGGTTTTCTCTAGCTGACCGGACGCTGGGTTTCTTGTTCGACCAGACTCACTCATCGCACTGTTCACTCGGCTCGACTTTTGTGACCGGACGCACAGTTTGTGATCGGACGCTCTATTCACCAGAGTCCAGTTGGGAACAGTAAGGTCCCAGAACGGATTTCGCACGACCGGACGCGTCCAGTGCTCACTGACCGGACGCTGTCCAGAGTCCGGTCGTGACTGGTTTGCGCGTGTTCATTCGCAGCTCGTTCGTTCGTTGTCGGATTTGGTTTCCGTCTTTTGCGTTGGCTTTCTAGAGTTGTGTAGTGTCCCGCTGTGCTTCTTGGAAGCATCCACCCTTCATCTAGGGTCGTGGACATTAGCAAGCTCTAGGGTTTGTCTTTTGGGGTGATTCTCGGGACAGTGGCTACTAGTTTTCGAAAGGAAATTTTGAAGCTCCCATTCACCTCCCCTCTGGTCGCTTTCTGGTTGCTTCTCGGTCCTTCAGAATTAACCTTAGTCATATTTTAATTACAAATGATTATGTACCATTAAGCCACTTTAAGCATTTATAATTTAGAAACATAGAAATAGAACATGCGGGAGCACTGATCAAACAATTACATGTAACATGTAGCTAAGCAAATCATATTAGCAAAGGCATGTTCTCGTTTAATTAATCTAGTTAATATTTATTTATGGAAGACCGAAGTTAATATCCTATTTTGCTTTTAATTATAAAATTGATTACATAAAGCATTAGTTAAATTAATATTTTATATCGAAATTCAGAGGTAATTTATATGTTTGATGTCACTACAAACACGTAGTTTCGGTCAGCACGATCGCACACAACAAAATAGAGTATAAGCCCTAGGTTGGTTTCAACTAAAAAGCTACTGAATAAATATTAATCAAACTAGTATTTGATTTCATAAATTCATAACTAAGTGACTTGAACATGGTTAGCACTATTGAAGGACCGAGAAAGCACTAGCAAGGCGACCAGAGGGGGGAGGGGGGTGAATGGGAGCCAACAAAATTTCTCTCGAAACTTTGGCTAAATGTCCCTAGATCAACCCCCGAAAGCTACGACCGAAACCGTGATGCCCACGACCCTTGGAAGAGGGTGGATGATCCCTAGGATCACAACGAGGCACCACAAAGTGATAGCGAACCAAATACCAAAAGCTCCGGCACAAGTTCGACCCTTGTGAACCGAGTCCCAAATGTAGATAGACGGCTACGTCGAGAAATCCCCAAATACCGATGCTAACAAGTAGCAAAGATACCTAGAGAGGTTCCTTGTCAACTACAAGGCCAAACGAGAAGTCCGAAAACCAAGCGAGGAAGCCGGGAGAGCAAACGCACAAAACCGGAAGCTTCAGGCGATTCCCGGACTGTCCGGTCCTGGGGTCCCGGACTGTCCGCCCCTACTGCGGACTGTCCGTGACTTGGTGGCGAACTGTCCGCCGGCCGAATGGACCAAACAACAACGTTGCTGAAAATCCCCTGGTCGGCTCCCGGACTGTCCACGAGTTAGACCGGCGGACTGTCTTCAGGTCACTCCAGACCAAAACGCTCGAGCCGCGCAGCCACTGAACAGGCTGGAGCCCGACCCCCGGACTGTCCGCGCCTGGGATGGCGGACTGTCCGCCAACTCCCAGTGAGGGCGATTTTGCTCGCCCTTCACCCAAATCTTCTCCAAATCGATTCAAACCAAAATCCCACATTCCCAAACTTGGAGAGGATGATCATGGAGTAGTTAGGAGACTATCCCCAAGAAATCATCCGCTCAAATCAACTCAAACCCCGGGAAATCGAAAGGGGAGGAGTATGAACCGAAAAAGCACCACGAAAACGAAATCAACCCGATCTACTTGTTCGTGAGAAGTTAGATGAATTCCTTTGGTCGAAATGACCTCCTCACTACAAAGAACAAGATGATTCAAGTGGATTTCGAAAAGACGTAGTATAGAGAGAGATCGAGTGACGGGAAAATCGCGGAGAAACGAAGAACGCGAAGAACACGAACCAAAACGCGAATCAACACATCGATCTGCAACCGTGTGGCTACCACACGCTACAACAGTGAGGTTACGGCCTCACTTCCTCAAAATCTCCAGTACATAGAGGTATGGTTCTCTGCGGATCTCAGCTAGCTACAGCAGGGGATTGGGAGAGCAAGAAACCCTAAGTGCAAAGAGTAAAATGACTGAGATGGATGGGGAGGTGGGTGTCTCCCCCTACTTATCCTAATTCTAACTATTCCTAATTCCCACTCTACCCCTAACTACCTACAGAGCGAACCAGCTAAACCCTAAGGTTATTCTGGACCAACTCGATGGTAGGTGGATCCGACGGCCACACCCGCACAACTCGCAGCGTTGCCTCGACGCAACCTCCCGATTGCCGCCACGTGCCGCCACCGCTCTGCGTCCTTTTCACGGACTCCGCCCCCGGTTTTGTGGCCGAAACTGGGAAACCAGACCTTCACGTCCACCCCCGGTTTTGAGGCCCAAACCGGGAAACCAGCCTCGAAGTCCATCCCCTGGTTTTGAGGCCGAAACCAGGAAACCCACCAGCGCCCAGGTTTTGAGGCCCAAACATGGAAATCGTCGTCAGCCCGAGTTTTGTGGCCCAAACTCAGAAACCCGCAGCACGCCCAGGTTTTGTGGCCCAAACCTGGAAACCGTGCACCCGATGGTTTTTCTCTGGCTCTACCACCAAACCGAAGCTGTAGAAGGGATGCACCGCCCGTGCACCCCGTCCACCGACACGTGTCCCCAGGTCCTCGACCCGAGCAACACCACGTCGCGCAAGTCTTCGCTCGTCGCTGTCCCAGGCTGCCAGCCACCACAGCTGATCCTCAGGCCACCGGTCCCTCAGTCCAAGCCTCACGTCCGCCCTTCACCGCTCCCAGTCCGTCGGCATGGCACGTCTCTACTTGACCTTCGCCTTGCCCTCAATCACTGTCTCTGTGCTCGACACCTGCACAACACAAGCCAAAGAACCTGCGATCAAACCCGTTGACAATCACTCATCACTCGAGACTCGGCATACACCCATGTATCCGCAATCTCCCCCTTGATGAGTGCATTGTCAACTACACACACAAATCATAATGGAAAAAGAAGGAGGAAGAAGGAGAAGAGAGAACTCGACCAAATGACCCAAAAGCATAGCAAAGCCGAAGAAGGTCAAGTGGAAAGAGCAAGACAACTTGGTCCCCAAAGACATAGCAAGACAACTTGGTCCCCAAAGACATGGGCAACTGCTCGACGCAACCAAGCAAAGCAAAGCTAGCCCTCAAGAAGAAATAGAACAGGCTCAACACCGCTAGCAAAAATCAATTGAAAAATCAAAGCAAAAATGCTAGTCCCTCAAGACAGAGGCACGGAGGCTCAACACGACTAGCAGAAAGCTCGACATCAACTGAAGCCAACTGAAGCAAAGATGCGACTGCTAGTCCCTCAAGATAGAGGCAAGGGCTCAACACAACTAGCAAAGCGCTCCAAACCAATTGGAAATTTCAAAAAATTCATCACGAGCCAAAACTCCCCCTTGCATGGTGCACAACCGATTCCTCTCCCTTTTGAACATGGGAGGCATGATTTGTCCAAATTCTCCCCCTTAGTTGAAAATGCACCATCAAGCAAAAGGAATCGAAAGCAATCTTCTCCCCCTCAGAAAATGCACCATCAAAAATGCCAACAAGAGAAGTTCTCCCCCTTCCAAAATGCATATGAGTCAAGATGCAAGTTAGCAGCTTCAGGAATATAGTCAAGAAAATGCAAAGATGCTCTAAACAGTATAGCTCCAACAACTCACTAGAAAGCATACAAGCTAGCAAAGGCTCAAACTGATCACCAAATATGAAATATGAACATATGAGCAAAGTGAGCAGTTTTTAGCCAAAAAGGTATTCACCATCAAAATAGCACTACTCATGTATAGACAGGAAAACATAAGGTGCTAATCATGTATACAAAGTGAACTACCCCTAGCAAAGTTCAATCATCATGCTATAGAATGAAGCATAGTCTTGTGTATCCAAATTTTATCGGAGTTGCAGCGGTTAAGATTACACAGGTTCAGAATTTAGCATGTGATTGCGAGAGGTTGAAAACTTGTCATTGCCTAACTTTTCAACTGTGCGAAGCCTATGCAGAAGCAATCAGAAGCTTAAAGCAATAGTTTCAGTCATACACTACACAGCTCAAGTTTAACTCAAAGTGCAATGAGAAACAGTCTCGAAACTGTGATGTGTTGACAAGCAATCCCATCTCGATCTTTTCAATTCACTTAAAACTTGGTTCAGATTGTATTGACAGAATATGAACAGACCAAGCAAGTGACAGACTCAGAACTAGAGACATAGCAACCTAGCATATATGAAAAGCACGAGTGAATTCAACACATCCTACCCATGCTAGTTGCATATCTCAATGGTGAACATTTTCAGGTTTTATGTTTGTTAAGCAGATTCACCATTCAAAAATAGCTCAGCTCACAACATGTATTAGTGATCAGAAAGAGCATAAGCTACTAGCATCAACAAATAGCATCGGAGCATACTAACCAGAGCATAATTACATTTTAAAGATTATATGCATGAAGCTCAGAATGTAAAAGTGTATGCTGAAATGCAGAAGAAAAACAAAGCAAACGAGAAAATAGTCAGACTATGATACAAGATCAAAATGTTTCCCCCATCTAAAAGGGGAAACACACACCAAGCTCACCCCTCAACCGATTAAAGGTTGATTCGTCCAAAGGCTTGGTGAAAATATCAGCCAACTGATGATGAGTATCGACATGGCGAAGGTCGATATCACCCTTCTCATAGTGGTCTCGCAGAAAATGAAAGCGCACATCAATGTGTTTGGTCTTCGAGTGAAGCACGGGGTTCTTAGCAACGCTAATCGCACTCGTGCTGTCACAAAGCAAAGGAACACGAGAAAAGCTCAGACCAAAATCACGCAAAGTGGCCATCATCCAAAGCAACTGGGAACAGCAGCTAGCCGCAGCAACATACTCAGCCTCTGTGGTAGACTGGGCGACACTAGACTGCTTGCGAGAAGACCACGATACAAGAGAAGAACCGATAAATTGGCAAGTCCCAGAAGTGGACTTGTGCTCAATGCGACAACCAGCAAAATCGGCATCGAAATAACCGCAAAGGGATAGGGTGGAGGAAGCTGAATACCAAATCCCGAACTCAGGTGTGAAACGAAGGTACCTAAAAATGCGCTTGACCGCCTGACGATGAGAAGTGCGCGGCGACGCCTGAAAGCGCGCGCACAGACACACCGCGAACTGGATGTCCGGGCGTGTCGCCGTCAGGTAGAGCAGCGACCCGATCATGCTTCGGTACTCCTTCTGGTCCACAGCTTCTCCATCCTTGTCCGCATCCAGGGCCGTCGTGGTCGACATGGGTGTTGGAAGAGGCTTGACCTCACCCATATCAAACCTCTTCAGCAAGTCCTTTGTATACTTGCCCTGGTGCACAAACGTCCCTTCTCGGGATTGCTTAATTTGCAATCCGAGAAAGAAAGTCAGCTCGCCCATCATACTCATCTCGAACTCCCTGCTCATAGTATCTGCAAACTTGGCAACCAAGGCGTGAGAAGAACCACCGAAAATGATATCATCCACGTAAATCTGGACCAAGAGAGTATCTTTGCCTTGCTTGAGGAGAAAGAGCGTTTTATCCACACATCCCATTTTAAAACCCTTAGCAAGCAAAAATGTTTTCAACCTATCATAGCAGGCTCTAGGGGCTTGTTTCAAACCATATAAAGCTTTGTGGATTTTGAAAACATGGTTTGCAAACTTGGGATTTTCAAAACCGGGGGGTTGTTCAACATAAAGCTCTTCTTCTATGTAGCCATTTAAGAAGGCACTCTTGACATCCATTTGAAAAAGTTTGAACCCTTTGGATGTTGCAAAAGCCAAGAGTATCCTAATAGCCTCCAAACGAGCTACAGGAGCAAAAGTCTCCTCATAGTCTATCCCCTCCTTCTGACTATAGCCCTTTGCTACAAGCCTAGCCTTGTTTCTAACAACGTGGCCATCCTCTCCTTGCTTGTTTTTGAAAACCCATTTTGCCCAATAGGCTTACAGTCTGGAGGAGGTGGAACTAAAACCCAAACCCGATTTCGCTCAAAGTTCTCTAACTCCTCATGCATGGCATTGTCCCAATCCGGATCTGTCAAAGTGTGTCCAACATCTCGGGGCTCAAAATCAGCAACAAAAGCAGAATGAGCAAAGTGAGAGATTTGTGACCTAGACCGAGTGACACATTCGTCGATGCTGCCAATCATCTGTTGAGGCGGGTGTTGGCGCTTAATGTGTCATGGCGCCTCCCGAGCAGAAGTGACCTCCCCGTCAACAGCAGCTGGTGCCTCCCCGGGTACAAAAGGTACCGCTCGGGGTGGCAGATCCCACGACCCCCAGAAAGAAGATGTGTCGGGGCCGTGAGTCATCGTAGAAGCCACTCCTTGCGGCACAGCAGGTGGAGGGGGTGCTGGATCATCCATACCTTCAGCACCCTCGTCCTCGTCATCAAAAAGAGGCTCACCAACCTCATGATCACCTGCACGCTCAAAACGAGAAGAAGGACAAACCATGGTCTCATCGAAGGTGACATCGGATGTCTCCATGACTCGGTTAGTATCAAGGTTAAGTACACGATAAGCTCTAGTGTGAGTGCCATAACCCAAAAATACACCGTCAGAAGAACGACACTCAAATTTGTCCAGGTTGCCTTTCTTCAATACAAAACAGTGGCAACCGAAGACTCTAAAATAACTCACCTTGGGCTGTCTCCCAAATCGCAACTCATAAGAAGTCTTTTTCAAGAAAGCTCGGAGAAAAATGCGATTGGAAATGTAGCATGCAGTGTTCATAGCTTCGGCCCAATATCGCCTAGGAGTCCTATGCTCATTGAGCATCGTCCTGGCCATCTCTACAAGGGTCCGATTCTTCCTCTCTACAACACCATTTTGGGGCGGTGTGTAGGGGGAAGAAAACTGATGCTCTAAACCCAAAGAGTTACAAAACTTCTCAAAATCCGAATTCTTGAATTCGGAACCATTATCACTCCGAATTGCTCGCATTGAGTTCAAAGGGAACTCATTCTGAAGACGTAAAATCAGATTGCGAGCAAAAGAGAAAGTCTCGGTTTTCTCGGCTAAAAAGAAAACCCACGAATATCTCAAAAAGTCATGAACAATAACAAGCACATACCACTTCCCCCAACCGAGCTCACCCGAGCCGAACCAACAAGGTCCATGTGTAAAAGCTCTCCAGGGCGCTGTGTCATGACCTGAGTCACTGGATGGTGGGGAGCGGCAACCATCTTCCCATGTCTACAAGAGTGGCAAACAAGATCCTTCTCCATCGACAACTTGGGCAATCCTCGGATTAGGCCAAGTGAGCTAAGTCTTGCAAGCAAGTCAAAGCTCAAATGTCCCAGTCTCCTATGCCACTTCCAAAGATCAGAGGTGGAAGGTCCAGCCAAAAGACAACGAGAAACTCCAAACGACTCCGAGAAATCCGCACGAAAGACTTTCCCAAAGGGCGAAATCACACAAGCAAGATTGCCCTGAGGATCCAAAATACGACTGAGATTCGGTTTAAAACGAATCTCATAGTCATCATCGAAAAGTTGCGAAACAGAAAGAAGGTTAAAATGCAAGTTAGAAACAAGAGCAACATCGCGCAACACAAAATGCTCATTAACTCGCACCGACCCACGAGACAACACTTTACCTTTGCTATTGTCGCCGAAGGTGATAAACTCCTTTCCGGCGATAGGGCTAAGACTGGAGAACCACTTGGCGTTTCCGATCATGTGCCTCGAGCAACCGGAATCCACCAGCCAAACGTCCTCCAATCGTTTTACCTACATCAATAAAAAGACATAGGGTGAGCATACGGTCCAACACTGGGGTTAGTGAAGTAGGAAAAATACCAGTGTTGGGCCGGCTGCTCAAAAGAACGGTTAGTAGAAAAACCATTCCTAGCACGCCTACGGGGGAAGCAATCACCACGTTGAGGAAAACGTGGTCCGCTAAGGGAAGAGCGTCCATCGCGATACTCAAAACGCGGTGGGGGAAAACGCTCTACAACAAAGCCACTGCCACGGGGTCCAAAGCCTACAACTGCAGGTTCCCGCCGAGCACGTCCTCTCGGCTGCCTAGGCCTGGGAACTTGAGGTTCTAGACCTCTAAGCCTAGCAGCTCTCCTCTGAACATTCGACACATGTACATCATGGAAAGGTTGGTACATGTCCGGATTGTTCATCTCTCTAGCACGGCGCGCCTCTCTCTTGCGCCGAAAGCAGAACTCACTCAAGTGTCCATCTCTCCCACAATGCTCACAATGGTACCTCACCGCTCTCAAAGGGGGTTGTTGGTACTCACGGTAGTGGGTGTGGATCACTTTGCCCTTCTGTGGCATAATCTCCTCCTGGATGGGTGGCATGGTGTCCAGCGTGTTCTTGAGGTGGTTTGGTTTGGGGGCCCATGATTGTTTCTTGGGTGGAGCTCTCGGAGGCTCAACAAAGACCCCATCCTTGGTGTTAGGCTTGAGTGGCTCTTTGGGTGGAATCTTGGTAAGCTTGGGAATAGTGGTGGAGTTGGGCTTCTCACATGGGTTAAGACCACTCGACTCTCCAACCTTCCCAAAAGATGAAACATCAACACCCGGAGCAAACCCTACACCAGGACCTCCAGCAGCTCACTTGAATTGAGAGATCATCATCCCGAGCTGTGGCTCACCACTAGACACCCATGACAAGATGGTCCGAAGGTATGTGTTTTCTTCCTCGGTTTGCATCTTGTCATGCTTCACGTTTGCGATCTCCATCTCCAAACCCTCACAAAGAACACACCTAGACACACATATGCTACCTGAGTTGGCCCCTTCAAGAGACACAATCTTGGCATTCTTCTCTGCCAACTCAGATTGCAAGACAGGACAAGTCTTGCACGCACCCAACAGCATGGGTCTAGCCCGGAGCTCATCCACCTCTCCTACCAAAGCAGCATACTTACCTCTCAAAGTGAGAAGGTCAGTCATGTGCTTGGTGCACATCTCACACTCCACCTCCTCAGAAACGACCACGGTGGACTTAGCAAACTCAAGCTCTTTAACCGTGTCCTCCCACTTCTGCCTAAACTCCTTGCGCTCTCTAGCAGCACGCCTAAGCAACTTGTCCTGACTAAGCAAGGCGGCAGTAAGCTTCTCAACCTCAGCAGAAAGCTCGTCGTGGGTGAGGGATACCTGGGAGGTGTCGTCGTCGTCGTTGTTCCAAGGGGAGTCCTCCAGCTTGCCATCGACCTCATCACCAAGGGCCATGGTGCAGAGGCCGTCGTCGTCGGCGAAGAAGCAGAGACCGTTCAGCTTGTCCTCGATCCTCTTCTTCTTCTCGGACTCGTCATCGCTTGAGCAAGCGGAGTCGTCATCCGAGCCGTCGACGTCGCTGAGCGTGGCGAAGAACGCACGCTGCTCAGCCTGGGCCTTCTCCAAGTACTTCTTCTTGATGTACTCCTTGTCGAAGCCGCCCCTCCGCTTGTGCCTCGCGGGGATGTACTTCTCCTTACGCTTGCCGGAGTCATACTTGTGCCCATGATCGCCCTTCCCAGATGTGTTCTTCTTCTTGGGACAGTTGGCGATGAAATGGTCGGGGTCGCCGCACTCAAAGCATCCTGAGCGTCCTCCTCCGTGGCGACGGTTCATGAGGTTGTTGTGGAACCGCGAGAACCGGTTGGCGAGCATCGCCAACTCATCATCCCCCAAAGACTCCAGCTCGTCCTCTGTGACAGAAAAGAGTGAAGAGAGTGCAAATCCTCCAGAGGGGTTAGCAGAAGAGCCAGAAACCAAAGCCATAGTCGGGCCAGAACGATTTTCATAAGAAGCCCTCGACATGGCGTCAATCTCACTAGACTTGAGCTTACTAAAGAGCTCGTCGCAAGTGAGGGTCTCATAGTTAGACGATTCGATGATCGCCTGGACCTTTGAGTCCCACACCGACCGATCAAGAATGTGCAAAAGCTTCAAAGCCCTCTCATGATCGTCAAAAGGCAACAGCTCCTTGTTCGCTCTCATCTTGTTGACAATGACCTGAAAGCGAGCGAATAAACTTTCTATGCTCTCGCCAGGCATGTGTCGAAAGTTCTCATACTCCCTCTTGTGCGACTCGTAGAGACGAGATTTGACTTGAGAGGTTCCCTCATGGAAACGCATGAGGGTTGCCCAAATCTCACGAGCCGTGGGGAGGTGAGAAACGCGATCAAACTCTGACATGCTCAAACAGGAGAAGAGAGCGTTACGCGCTCGGCTATTGGCATCGTGCTCATCCATCTGTAGCTGAGTAACACGAGCAGCCAAGACAACGTAATCGTCCCTGTTGCAAATCTCCCAAACAGAAGAGCCCATGCTCTGGAGATAGGCCGACATGCGTATCTTCCAATACGCATAGTTCGTCCCATCAAAGAACGGCGGTTTGCCCATGCTGCCATCCATGTCGCCTTCTGTGGATCTGGAACCGGCTAAGGTGGAATATCCTTAACCCGCTTCGATACCAATTGAAGGACTGAGAAAGCACTAGCAAGGCGACCAGAGGGGGGGGGGGGGGCGGGGTGAATGGGAGCCAACAAAATTTCTCTCAAAACTTTGGCTAAATGTCCCTAGATCAACCCCCGAAAGCTACGACCGAAACCGTGATGCCCATGACCCTTGGAAGAGGGTGGATGATCCCTAGGATCACAACGAGGCACCACAAAGTGATAACGAACCAAACACCAAAAGCTCCGGCACAAGTTCGACCCTTGTGAACCGAGTCCCAAACGTAGATAGACGGCTACGTTGAGAAATCCCCAAATACCGATGCTAACAAGTAGCAAAGATACCTAGAGAGGTTCCTTGGTCAACTACAAGGCCAAACGAGAAGTCCGAAAACCAAGCGATTCCCGGACTGTCCGGTCCTGGGGTCCCGGACTGTCCGCCCCTACTGCGGACTGTCCGCGACTTGGTGGCGGACTGTCCGCCGGCCGAATGGACCAAACAGCAACGTTGCTAAAAGTCCCCTGGTCGGCTCCCGGACTGTCCGCGAGTTAGACCGGCGGACTGTCCGCCCACGAGCCGCGCAGCCACTGAACAGGCTGGAGCCCGACCCCCGGACTGTCCGCGCCTCGGATGGCGGACTGTCTGCCAACTCCCAGTAAGGGCGATTTTGGTCGCCCTTCACCCAAATCTTCTCCAAATCGATTCAAACCAAAATCCCACGTTACCACACGCTACAACAGTGAGGTTACGACCTCACTTCCTCAAAATCTCCAGTACACAGAGGTATGGTTCTCTGCGGATCTCAGCTAGCTACAGCAGGGGATTGGGAGAGCAGGAAACCCTAAGTGCAAAGAGCAAAATGACTGAGATGGATGGGGAGGTGGGTGTCTCCCCCTACTTATCCTAATTCTAACTATTCCTAATTCCCACTCTACCCCTAACTACTTACAGAGCGAACCAGCTAAACCGTAAGGTTATTGTGGACCAACTCGATGGTAAGTGGATCCGACGGCCACGCCCGCACAACTCGTAGCGTTGCCTCGACGCAACCTCCCGATTGCCGCCACGTGCCGCCACCGCTCTGCGTCCTTTTCACGGACTCCGCCCCTGGTTTTGTGGCCGAAACCGGGAAACCAGACCTTCACATCCACCCCTGGTTTTGAGGCCCAAACCGGGAAACCAGCCTCGAAGTCCATCCCCTGGTTTTGAGGCCGAAACCAGGAAACCCGCCAGCGCCCAGGTTTTGAGGCCCAAACCTGGAAACCGTCCTCAACCCGAGTTTTGTGGCCCAAACTCGGAAACCCGCAGCACGCCCAGGTTTTGTGGCCCAAACCTGGAAACCGTCCACCCGATGGTTTTTCTCTGGCTCTACCACCAAACCGAAGCTGTAGAAGGGATGCACCGCCCGTGCACCCCGTCCACCGACACGTGTCCCCAGGTCCTCGACCCGAGCAACACCACGTCGCGCAAGTCTTCGCTCGTCGCTGTCCCAGGCTGCCAGCCACCACAGCTGATCCTCAGGCCACCGGTCCCTCAGTCCAAGCCTCACGTCCGCCCTTCACCGCTCCCGGTCCGTCGGCATGGCACGTCTCTACTTGACCTTCGCCTTGCCCTCAATCACTGTCTCTGTGCTCGACACCTGCACAACACAAGCCAAAGAACCTGCGATCAAACCCGTTGACAATCACTCATCACTCGAGACTCGGCATACACCCATGTATCCGCAATCTCCCCCTTGATGAGTGCATTGTCAACTACACACACAAATCATAATGGAAAAAGAAGGAGGAAGAAGGAGAAGAGAGAACTCGACCAAATGACCCAAAAGCATAGCAAAGCCGAAGAAGGTCAAGTGGAAAGAGCAAGACAACTTGGTCCCCAAAGACATAGCAAGACAACTTGGTCCCCAAAGACATGGGCAACTGCTCGACGCAACCAAGCAAAGCAAAGCTAGCCCTCAAGAAGAAGTAGAACAGGCTCAACACCGCTAGCAAAAATCAATTGAAAAATCAAAGCAAAAATGCTAGTCCCTCAAGACAGAGGCACGGAGGCTCAACACGACTAGCAGAAAGCTCGACATCAACTGAAGCCAACTGAAGCAAAGATGCGACTGCTAGTCCCTCAAGATAGAGGCAAGGGCTCAACACAACTAGCAAAGCGCTCCAAACCAATTGAAAATTTCAAAAAATTCATCACGAGCGAAAACTCCCCCTTGCATGGTGCACAACCGATTCCTCTCCCTTTTGAACATGGGAGGCATGATTTGTCCAAATTCTCCCCCTTAGTTGAAAATGCACCATCAAGCAAAAGGAATCGAAAGCAATCTTCTCCGCCTCAGAAAATGCACCATCAAAAATGCCAACAAGAGAAGTTCTCCCCCTTCCAAAATGCATATGAGTCAAGATGCAAGTTAGCAGCTTCAGGAATATAGTCAAGAAAATGCAAAGATGCTCTAAACAGTATAGCTCCAACAACTCACTGGAAAGCATACAAGCTAGCAAAGGCTCAAACTGATCACCAAATATGAAATATGAACATATGAGCAAAGTGAGCAGTTTTTAGCCAAAAAGATATTCACCATCAAAATAGCACTACTCATGTATAGACAGGAAAACATAAGGTGCTAATCATGTATACAAAGTGAACTACCCCTAGCAAAGTTCAATCGTCATGCTATAGAATGAAGCATAGTCTTGTGTATCCAAATTTTATCGGAGTTGCAGCGGTTAAGATTACACAGGTTCAGAATTTAGCATGTGATTGCGAGAGGTTGAAAACTTGTCATTGCCTAACTTTTCAACTGTGCGAAGCCTATGCAGAAGCAATCAGAAGCTTAAAGCAATAGTTTCAGTCATGGAAATCGTCCTCAGCCCGAGTTTTGTGGCCCAAACTCGGAAACCCGTAGCACGCCCAGGTTTTGTGGCCCAAACCTGGAAACCGTCCACCCGATGGTTTTTCTCTGGCTCTACCACCAAACCGAAGCTGTAGAAGGGATGCACCGCCCGTGCACCCCGTCCACCGACACGTGTCCCCAGGTCCTCGACCCGAGCAACACCACGTCGCGCAAGTCTTTGCTCGTCGCTGTCCCAGGCTGCCAGCCACCACAGCTGATCCTCAGGCCACCGGTCCCTCAGTCCAAGCCTCACGTCCGCCCTTCACCGCTCCCGGTCCGTCGGCATGGCACATCTCTACTTGACCTTCGCCTTGCCCTCGATCACTGTCTCTGTGCTCGACACCTACACAACACAAGCCAAAGAACCTGCGATCAAACCCGTTGACAATCACTCATCACTCGAGACTCGGCATACACCCATGTATCTGCAACTATTGTGTAGATGGCATCAACAC
Source organism: Coix lacryma-jobi var. lacryma-jobi (assembly GCA_009763385.1). Taxonomy (NCBI): domain Eukaryota; kingdom Viridiplantae; phylum Streptophyta; class Magnoliopsida; order Poales; family Poaceae; genus Coix; species Coix lacryma-jobi. Next base: position 131,679,948 of record CM019826.1, read on the forward strand.
AAATCTAACACAATAAGAACCACTCAAAACAGACATAGAATGGTTAAACAATGAAGATTATAAACTGCATGGTAAAACTGTAATTACCATCATTTTCCATCTCATCTACTATCTGCAAGGTCCCTTCACGTGAACACAGATATGGGGGTGGCCTGCTGCTGCTCACACGCAGAAGGGAGGGGCTCGGCTAGGATAGGACGATAGGAGTAGCTCGTGAAACGGGTCGTATTTCTGAAGACCTCGCATTAAGGAGAGTGCCGATATATATATATATATATATATATATATATATATATATATAGAGAGAGAGAGAGAGAGAGAGATAGAGAGAGAGAATGAATGTTTTGTAATTTCAGGATTACTTAATTTTATAAATAAAATATCTCCAAATAAGTTTAGAATTGTTATTTACACCACCAAAACATTTCAAAAGCTCTAAAATTTTGAAGAAAATTCTCAGAGACACTTTAGAACATGAGGAAGCCAAATAAAGTATTTGTATCTTATGAAAAGATATTTTAGAGCATCTAAAACATAGATTACTCTTGTAGAAAAATGGGAAAAGGTTGCAAAAATGCCAGAAAAATTCTGAGGAAGTTTTTAGAGATAGGCTGATAGATTATTACTCAAAGAAATGATCTGTATCACAAGAAAGGGATCTTAGGAAAGTCCAAGCCAGAGGATAGAGTTGAGAAACAATGAATTTGATTCCAGAAAAAGTCAGGGATGGGTCGGGATAAAGGTAAACGACATACTAAATATATTTTTATAAACTTTAAATACTCATGATACGTAGTATAGTCAAGCATCATGCAAACATCACAACAAGCAAAAGCCTATCCAATTCATTTGGAAAAAAGTTTGAAAAACATAGTTTCCTAAATTTAATTGGCAGAAGCTTAATTAATATTGGAAAGTTTTATATAAATATTGAAATCATTTATTTTATTTAGTATTTTCTTTTCACAACCCAAGATCATAAATTTTGGGTGGGACATCAGCACCGTGCCATTAATCATTAGAGATATATCAAAGTACAACAACTAGTATTCAAGGTCAAGTGTAGTGGGTGACGACCAGATTTCAGTCCACTCGGCCATGAAATCAGTTAGAATATGTGACTTGATGGCTATGCAAGGCACGTAGGAAAAACTATATGCAATAAGTTCCATTTCCCACTTAACAAATTCCCCTAGTAACTTCCTATTTGTTGATAACCTTATGCCCATTGAAATCATGGAACAATTTGTACTTAGTGATAACGGATGAGCATATAGTGCAGGTGTGTGTGAGTTAATGAAGTGTGGGAGCCTTTGTTTAACATTTGGAGATGCCCTAGGTGGCTCAATAAATCTGGTAGGAGAACAATATCACCCCATCCTTGTCAAGAAAGGTATCTAAGATGAACAAGCTTCATTATATGATCAAGCCCATGATATCCTAGACCATATGTATTTTCTAATAAGTCTAGCACCCTAAGCATACACATGTTCTCAACAATAAAAATTGAATTAAACCTCCAGACCACTGAGAGAAATTGTAGTCATGGAAGGCCAACGATGCTCTCAAACTCCCTTTAACCAACTTTTCGATCACTACTTATGGCAAGATGATGAGCTATATCCTTCATCTAGTTTGAAAATGATGTCTTCTTGCAATGATTTTTTATGGTGATTTCACATATGAGATTTTGAACTTTGGAGGAGTTCGTTGATTTTGTACAGTCAACGGATGTCTAAAATTGTAAATTCAGGCTCCTATTATTGAATTCCATGAAATAACAATTAGCCATTTCAATGTCTGATCTTCTAAGCCTCTTAATTGAGTAACCTTTTGTTGCCCCTCCTACATAGCACATTCATGGAGAATATTTCTTGCTGCCCCTCCTACATATAGACTCTATGGGTTTAGTGGCACTAGTGGGCTCAAGTCCCTGCTGCAACCTCACAACTAGATTTGCCCCTAGTCATTGGAACTCTAGCTCTTTTACATGATGCGAGTCATTACTTATGCTTTTGGTGCTATGATATGAACAGTACATTTGTAGACTAACTGGCTGTTATGTTTAGCCATTGAGTCACACACCATCATGTGGACGAATAAATTCCATGGACGAAGGGCCCCAACTCATCGTAGTATATTGCATGATGACTAGTACACGACTACACATGCGCGTTGTATTATTATTGCAATGTTGATGCCAAAGATTTGAACAAACACACTCATGTCCATATCGAAAATGTCCATATGATTATGGAGGGAGAATGGTGACATAGGTACACTTGTAATTTGTGGAGATAGAGGGGGAAGTACCAGGTGCCAACCCTACTTATTCGCATCCAAGCAAATACACAATATTAAAGGGTAACTTGATTCACAAATACTAGAAGCATACCTCGCATGTTTGTTAGTTGTAGGAATTGTGGATGAATTGGAATGGAATTAGACTACATATAATTGTTTATATGAAGGGATAAACGCTATCATAAATTAATATTTTGCAAAGGACATGGCACACTGATATAAACAAAGTGTATGTTATTGAATGATGTGTCTCTCGCTAACCTACATGGCATAATTGTAGTTTGTAGTGGATTTTAATCATATTTGATAGTGGAGTGCTAAGGTGGACATCTGGCATGTCGAGATACAACCACTAGTGGGGTTTAGGATTATAATATACTAGAAGTATGCCCCACGCGTTGCCGTGATATTTTTTTAAAATTTGTTATATACATAATATTACTATATGATATTCTGTATAGTATATATACATATATATGAATTTGACTTTCATATTATTTTATTGTATTAGATTTGGTAAAAAAAATCGGTAAGCTAATAGAAGAAAAAACAATTGAATATTTGATTACATTATAGAAGAATAGGTGATGAAACAACAATAGCATATGCATATGACTTGTATGTTAATAGATTGAAGATTCAAAGTATTTCACGTGATAGAGATGTTATGGATATTTATACCTCTTATAATTGTAAACCCCACTAGCAATTCTCTCAACATGCAAGCTGCCCACCTCAGCAATACATTGTAAACCCCACTAGCAATTCTCTCAACATGCAAGCTGCCCACCTTAGCAGTACACTATCTTATGCAATTAAAATTCACTAGCACAAATAATGTCCACGTCAGCCATTTTATTGTCCATGTCAACATGTCACGCAATCCACTAGCATTTTTTGCAACAATTTATATTGTCTAATTTTATTCTAAATCATCCCTAATTCCCGCAGCAACGCGTGGGGTATCTTCTAGTTTTATTAATTAATAAGGGATGACATAGACTTAGTGGAGAATGTTGTGGACACCTACATGAAGAGAAAAAACATTTAGTGGGGTCACTTTTTTTTGGAAAAGGAAGATTTTATTGCATCCCAAGAACAATACATCAAGCTGATACACGGTTTCGGTACGAAAACTCCCAGCCTCTACCTAAAGGTTAGGCACACAGCTAAAGACAAAAAACCGAGCATACTCTAGTAACATTCAATTCTATGACTAGATCGCCACCCATATGCCCGGGTAAAGATATCCCTCGCCACTTGCTCCAATTATCACGATGCCACCACAACTGTATCCTGGAACTCCGGTCGCTGGAGGATAGCCCACGAAAGGAGCCTATGGGAGATTGCATGAATAACCTGCAAAGGAAATTATATTTTTTCTTTTCAAAAACAAAATCATTCCTGTGCAACCAAATAGACCAACATGTCACTGCTGCCCCAAGAAGTACTAAAAACCTCCAATGTTTTGTTATCCCATTTAACCAACTACCAAACATATTTACTACGCTTTGGGGTTTTGTAAGATTTAAGGCAACTTGAGAAAAACACCAAATGAATCGCGCCAAACGACAGTCAAAAAAACAAGTGCTGAATTGTCTCCTCTTCGTGACAAAAGCAACAAGTTTTGCTCCCATGCCAATTGCGCTTAATTAAATTATCCTTTGTTAACACTACCCCCTCCTAAGATACCACATAAATATCTTTAACTTAAGAGGTGCTTTTAGTTTCCATAACTGTTTATTCAAATTAGGAACCAGGATTTGTACCATTTCTTTATAATGTGATTTCACCGAGAATTGCCCATTCAGATGCAAAAGACCAGTGGAATTCATTGTGTCCTTGTTCCAAAGAAATATTGGCGAGGTGTGCTAAAAGATTATTCCACTCAACTAGCTTAGAACCTATTAGGTCTCGTCTCCAGGAGAAAACAAGTGGACATGATGTCAATGCTTTAGAGATTGTGACAAACTTTGGTCTAACAATGTTGTATAAACCAGGAAATTGGTTCACCAAACTATCATTGCCTAATCATTTGTCTTCCCAGAACCTGACTTGTGATCCATCTTTGATAATAAAAGATCCAAAGCGGAGGAAATCATGTTTCACCTTTAGCAAGCTAGCCCAAAAATGGGAGTCACCTTGTTTTCGTTCCACTTGGACTAATGGTTTAGATCCTACATATTTATTTCGTATCAATTGTTGACAGGTACCATCTGTCGTTAGAAGCTTAAAAAGTCATTTACTCAGCAGAGCGATGTTCTTAAGATTTAAATCAACTATTCCTAAACCACCTTGATCCTTTGGCTGGCAAAGAATAGACCACTTCACAAGTCTATATTTTCTCTTATGTTCATCACCTTGCCAATAAAACCTTGATCTAAAATAATCCAGTTTCTGAAGTACTCCTTTTGGAATTGAAAAAAAGGACATCATATACAATGGGAGACTACTCAAAGAAGAAATTGTCAACGTTAATCTGCCCCCAATTGATAGATGTTTGCTTTTCCAACTGCTGAGTTTTTTCTCAAAACGTTCCTCTACCATTCTCCAGTCCACATTTCTTAACTTTCGGTAGTGTATCGGGATATCCAACTATTTAATTGGGAACTCACCAGATTTGCAGCTAAAAAGGTCCACATAATCCTGTCTTGCATCTTCAGCATCCTCGAAATAGAATAATTCACTCTTGTGAAAATTAATCTTTAGTCCGGATAGTTGCTCAAAGGCGCATAGAGATTCAAATTTTTTGCCTTCTCTAAATCATGATCCAGAAATAAAATAGTTTCATCCGCATACTATAGAATCGAAAGACCACCATCCACCAGATGGGGTATAATGCCATCAAATTGACCTTCCTCTTTTGCCCTATTAATAAGTATGACAAGCATATCTGCGACTATGTTAAATAAAATTGGTGATAAAGGATCTCCCTGTCGAAGTCCCTTCTTGGTTTGGAAAAAATAACCAATTTCGTCGTTAACATTGACGACAACACTACCCCCCGAAATGAATGATTTAATCCAAGTTATCCACTTGGACGAAAATCCCTTCATATGTAAGGATTGTAATAGGAAAGGTCATTTTACTTTATCATATGCCTTTTCAAAATCAATCTTAAGAATTACCCCATTCATTTTTTCGGTGTAACTCATGTACGGTTTCATGCAGTATGACAACCCCTTCTAGGATGTTTCGTCCACACATAAACGCCGTTTGAGTTGGGCTAATGACTTTTGGAGAAATTAGATTAATTCTAAGTGTCGCTACTTTGGTGAATAGCTTCAAACTCACGTTAAGTAAACAAATGGGTTTGTATTGCTGGATAACATTTGCCTCCTGGATTTTTGGTAGTAAAGTAATCACCCCAAAGTTAAGACTAAAAATTGGCAGCTCTCCTCTATGAAGATCATGAAACATTTGCATAAAGTCTCCCTTTATGATTCCCCAGAATTTCTGATAAAACTCAGTAGGAAAACCATCTGGACCTGATGCTTTGTTATGTTCCATACTGAAAACCGCATTCTTGACCTCCTCCTCCTCTGTGAAAGGGCTATGTCGGTGTTTATTAACCGACAACTCGTCTCGGGGGTACTCGGACGATTGTTCGGTGGGGATCGACGTATGCATAACTCGATGGTAAACGCAGAGACAATGATTTATACTGGTTCGATCTGCTGAATAGCATCCCTACGTCCAGTTTGGGGGGAATCATATATGGCGCCCTGCGCTTATGGGTATCTGGTTGTGTACCATGACCCCATGTGTCTGTCTTGTCGATCTATGGAGCTCTGCCTCTCTTTGTATAGTCCAGGAGGCAGAGTCCTAGTCGGTTACAATCTTAGGAGCCCTAGTAGGATTACAAGGTAGCAATACTACTAGGATTACATGGAGAGTCCTAGTTGGACTGGGTCTTCGCCCTTCCTTGCTGAGTACCCGGGAACTCTGTCCCACTGGCTAGTCAAAAGATCCTCTATCCGATCATCCATATTGAAAGGACTCTTTCAGGTTCGCCAAACAGATCTTTATAGGAGTTTGTAATGTATTCTTTTAGGTTTGTTTGGCCCTCGATTTTCCCATTAACATCATCTAGGGAAAATAATTCTGTTTTTCCTATGCTTGCCAATAGCAACCATTTGAAAATATTTAGTGTTATTATCTCCATATAAAATATCCTTAACCTTGGCGTGTTGATAATATTTTATTTCCTCCTCTCTAAGTAACTTGGGCAAGGTGATCCCGAGACTGGGCTAGGAGGGCGCGCTCAGGCTCGTTCAAATCCCTTATGTCAGTTGCAGTATCAAGGTTTTTAATTGTGGCTTGCAACCCAGCCTTCTGCTGCTTATAGCTTCCATTTATGTTGGAAGCCTAGCCACGCAGATACCGACGCAGGGCACCTAACTTATTATTCCATCGTTGCACCGAATTGTTCCCTTTCACAGGCTTGTTCCATAATTCCACGACTTAGTCAAAAAAATCCTCATGCGTGAACCAACTTAGCTCAAACCTAAAAAGCTTCGCTCCCCCTGAGTACGCGGGTTGTCCCGTGTCCAGGAGAAGGGGAGTATGATCAAAAACCCCTCTATCTAGAGCTGTACTGACACTAGAGGATATTTGAATTCCCATTCTGTAAACATTAGAACTCTATCTAATTTTTATATGTCGGATTAGGTAAAGAATTAGCCCAAGTAAATTGACGACCAGTAAGCTTGATTTCCCTTAGATCAAAACTGTCAATTACAACATTGAACAGAAACGGCCACCGATCATTAAAACGTGCATTATTCTTTTCTCCACTATGTCTTAGAATGTTGAAATCGCCACCAATCAAGGTGGGCAAGTGATTCTGTTGGCAAGCAATAACTAGTTCCGCTAAGAAACTTGATTTAAAGTCATCTTGAGCCGGACCATATACTGTCATCAAAATCCAGCTAAACTTATCTATTTTATTTGTTAAATGAAACTTAACAAAAAAATTCCCCTTCAACTAACTATCACCGACAAGTCTAGTATAGTGACATTAATCCTAAGGAGGATGCCACCTGATCGACCTTTCGGAGGAAGGCAATGCCAAACAAAATTGGTGCCACCCGTGAGTCGTGCCAAATTTGTTTTTGACATATCTCGTTTTCCTATTTCCATTATTGCTATAAAATCTAACGCATGTTCTTTTACTGCATCGACAATGTATTTGAATTTAGCCAAGTCTGATAGACCTCTGCTATTCCAAAAGAAACCCTTCATTTTAAAACTTTTTTTTTCTTTTATCCTTCTTGTTCTTTGATTTACGAGTGTAGACCTTAAGATCACAAATCTTTGTGTCCAAGTCTTCCTTATCGAAGTCCACCTCAGAAACTTCTTGAATCAATTGTGATAGTAAATCGCCCGTAGAATCGGTGACATCATCATCACTATTTTCCTCCTGTGAGGCTGTCCCATTAATAAAATTAGCTTTTTGAGTCAGCTGTAATTTCTTCCTATCAATCTCAATTCAAGGCATTAATGGCAACATTTACACTGCTATTACAGCCCTCCCTTAATTTAAACCTGACATTTCATAAATTTTTAACACACAAATCAGATGGCATGCCTACAAATGAAATGGAAGAAGTAGGAGAGGGATTACCATTCAATTGTAACCATGGAAGGAAAGACGATTGTGGCATCCCGCATTCAGTAGCCATGATCTTGGTTCCTATCGGATTGTCCAAGTTCTGCTTCGCAGCTCTCAACATGGCCTTAGACATCAAATTCTCATCTGCGTGGACACCATTATCCTGAGAACTATTAGATCGAAGACTGCGACGAATACCATCCACAGAATGAAAATTCTCAGATCTAGCATCAGAGTTATTTAAAATAAAATTATTACCGTCATTGGTGGGGAATGATGTGGACACCTTGCATGAAGAGAGAAATCATCTAGTAAGAATGATATGGACTTAGTGGAAAATGATGTGGACACCTTACATGAAGAGATAGGACATTTCATGGGGTCACTTAGTGGGGAATGATATGGACACCTTGCATGAAGAGAGAATCATCTAGTGAAGGTTAGCTTTATTAAAGTTATATATATATATATATATATATATAGATTGGATTTGGGACTTGGCAAACATCTCAAAGATGAAGTAGATTGACCATTAGACATTATAAACATAACCCAACTCCAACTCTAAGTGCTCAACCACTTGGGCAGAGCTAACCACCTGAGTAGTCACTGCGACGTAGAGAAGAAGTGGTTCAAGCAACGAATCTGGTGCTTGCAAAATGTGCCATGACTAAAGGCCATGTGTCAGGTAGACTTGGAGAAATCAAGGAGTTTGTTGCACTTTCTTTAGAAGCTCAACATGAAATTCCTTAGGGACTTGAAGTATTTTTGCTTGTAGCATTGATGTTTTGAAAATCCTAGAAGTTAGCTGGCCTAGTGTAGGTCTCCTAAAAGTTACTCACCTTGTTCATTTGCTTTATCAGTCATAACGGCTTATTCTCTCTCACAAAACAATATTGAAATAGCCGAAATCAGCCATAAAAACGACTAGCCGAACAACACGATTGATGATGAGCCACTTGAGGCCAGCGTAGTCCTAGATGGAACCTATTGGGAGGTTTTCGAGCCACAATTTTTTGTCATTCACTAATTTGGAGGAGAGTCGTAGTCCTCAAGCCATGTGCTAGGGTTTTCTGAACATTGTACTTCTCTAGGCCCTACACCAAGAAGCATTCAAGAAATTCAATAGAATGGATCCAATAGTCGAATGCTCTTGGGCCGGTATGCTAGTTTGTCACCCACCATATTATCTAGTGGTTGTATGCTCTAGTCGTTCCCATGGTACTGAGTAGGCACATTATCAACTGGTGATGCCTGTGTGGCCCATGTTAGACCATCTAGTGGAGCATATTTAAAAATATTCCTTTCTAATTGTTAGAGAACTTCCCTAGATATAGGTTCACATTGTCCAATGTGTCCAGGTGTGGCACCAGGCAAATCATCAAGTCATGTTTCCATTTTCATACTTCTACCCATGGTTGACAACTTGTTCCAACCCTTTAAATACATGTGTCCCTGGCTCATTTGGAGCTGGAGAGTGTGCTTCCTGGTGGATACTTTGTGGGGAAGCTCCTAGAGGTGTACTCTATTTAAGACCCATAGAATTGGAGTGGTGAATTTTTGGCAACTCAAGGGAACATAACTAAATGCTGGTGACTGCTCCAACATGGATTAGATGGTGGTGGCATTAACCTAGTACTATTGGAAAAATCCGGTTATTTCTTGTTCATGTTTCAATTCTTACATTTCCATTTTTGTATTATGTTATGCTTTGCTCCTTTTTTATAGGTTCAAGAATATTGTGTGGCAAAATATGACAAATTCTCCATGTTATTATGTTCTTAGTCACATATTGGCTTCAAACATTATCTTAGAGTGATCTTTACTAAGGACATATTTATCTTTGTGGCCCTAAGGACTTGATTTGGTGTTATCTTTTTAGTCCTAGGTCTTAACCATGTAGAGGGTGGATAGATTTTCATAGTCAACACCCCACTCCCTCTTGGACCATTTGGTTTCACACAGTGTATGAGTAGTTTAGGACCATGATGGGGGAGAGAGAAGATGACATGACCGAGGAAAGAGTGGAACAATTAGATAGTTATTAGGTAGATGGCCCATGCAAATATAACTTTATTGGTTACTAGATAGTTACTACAACAACTAGCACAGCCTATCAGGCCCATAATGTATGCATTGTGTGGTGTGATTTCTATAATAAGGAGCTTTTTGCTGACTTGGTTATTATAGATACTAGCATATAACAAGCGGTTGCATGATTGTGGCCACCCTTATAGTAAAAGGTAGTAGTATGTAAAAATTTAACACTATTAATCTTAGATAACTCCAAAACGTTACTTATTTAAATAGTGGTGCCAATGGGACATGACTCCAACATAGCAACCAAATCCAGGGCAATCTGTTGATTTCACCATCACCTATAGTATAGCAAATATACACGGGCACTCTTTGGGCACCTATAATAGAAAAAGTATGCAGAATCATATACATTTACATCTCGTATTCACTTTATAACTTTTTTTCTCACAATATATAGTACAAGGAAAAAACGCTTGATCGATCACACACACACACACACAGAGAGAGAGAGAGAGAGAGAGAGAGAGAGAGAGGAGAGAGAGAGAGAGAGAGAGAGAGAGAGACTCCTAGCTTTAGGTATGTAAAAGGTAGATTCAGACTTGTATATGTACACATACACATAAAGATGCATACGCGAAACGTCATTTATGGATGGTGGCCGATGCCGGGACTCGGCACCGACCCCTCCGGTATCCAGGTGTTGCTCTCGGGATAGTCGACCTCGGTTCCTGGCGCCGCCGGCGGTGACGTCACTGCCGCTTCATCTTGTACCAACTGCTGAGGTGAGGTGGTCCTAGTTATAGAACTGGACGCAGGGCTCTTGGGTTGTGCATGGTGATCATTGAGCATCATCCTATCTGGAGCTAGAGAAGGTGAAGATGATGCTAGTAGGACAACAAAGAAGATCACCGTTGTCACATGAGAAGCCATTGCAGGCTGGTCAGTGGGAGCTAGAGAGAGAGAGAGAGGCAAATAAATGTATGTGTGTGTGGTTTGATGGAGAATGCGATCGAGCAACTTGGCCCTATTTATAGGAGTGAGTGGAGCTCTGCAACTAGCATATATATGTTACGACAAAACAGCAGTGAGCAAGTGGTTCCTTCCGGGGCTTTTAGACAATAATGGGTTGACGTCAACATATATATAGCTAGAGCAATGGGCAAGTAGTGAAGAATATATACAACGTATCTGGGGGTACCGTTGTCATGACCATTTTTATAGTTTAACTATTGTTTTGTTTTTCACCTGCATTTTAGCTTGATTGGAATTACGTGAATTGATATATCAACTTAATTGTACGCCTCCTCTAGGTCCCTTGATTAAATGTCCTCAACAGGCTAAGCGAAAGCCAATGGTTAATTCAGATGCTTACACTACTGCATCATAGGCCTTTAGCCCCGGGCCATTTTGGCCTTTAGTCCCGGCCTCCCGGGTATTGAGCCGGGGCTAAGGAATCGTGACTAAAGGTCTAACCTTTAGCCCCTGTTCTCTGGCCTACGACTAAAGGGGACCTTTAGCTCCGGTTGGTAATACCAACCGGGACTAAAGAGGCCCCAGCCGAGCCACGGTGGCTGGCCTCTTTAGTTACCAACCAGGACTAAAGGGTGTTTTCTTTTTTCTTTTTTTTCATTTTAATTGGTTAGGTTATTGTTCTCAGTTTTACAATTACATTAAGTTTTCTAATTCGTATTCTTCGATGCTAATATATATATATGAATACGCGCACCTATAATATATATATATATATATGCACATATAATTTACAATTACACACAAATAAATTCTGAAACTATATATATATATTATAGAGCTAGCTATACATATGCACATAAAATTTACAACATTATCCATACATCATTGATATTTACAACACAAATATTGTTTCTCACTTAGAGGTCATACAAGTGTTCGTCTTGGTTTGGCTTCATTGGATCATCCTTGTTAAACCAGTACTCGGTGCCAGGCTTGAGGACATGGTCATTAAGGAAGCCAGCGATGGTCTCTTGAATTGCTTTGAGGCGGACCATATCCATCACCTGTTTTTTCAACCATGTCTCCTTCAATTTGCATTAAAGGAAAACGAAAGTATTAGCATATATAATATTTATGTAATAGCAACAAATAAATAAAATGGATTTATTTACATGTTATGTACTTCCTGACTCCGTAGAGGAGTTCTCGTAAACAGTAAACATAGTAAGCACATAAATTGTTTCCCGATGGCTGCCGTAGAACGCACTGTACAAGATATAAAAAGATTACTCTCGGCTGAGCGCGTGTGTGCTAAGTCATGCTAATTAAGGTAAAGATGCGGCATGTTCCTTTTATCTTAGGTGCGTAGTCTAGTTGCCAAATCTCCTCTATGCAGCCATAATATGTTTGCCTCTTCCCATTTGGGTCTGTGGCATCTACGCGAACACCACTGTTTTGGTTCGTGCTCCTTTTATCTTGGGCAATGATGTAAAATATATTTCTATTTATCTCGTACCTTTTGTATGTGAGGATGTGCCACGATGGTTGCCTAGCCAACAAATATAGTTGCTCATCAACATTGCTATCACCCTGACATTCTTTACGCAACCAAGTGCTAAAAGTTTTCATGTGCTCACGTGTAATCCAAACTTCATTCTTCCCTAGAAACTGGGATCGTAGGAACTCCTTGTGTACCTCGACATATGGCTCCACCAAGGAGGAGTTTTGAAGAACTATGTAGTGCACTTTATTAAAATAATCGTCCCCCGTATCGATATATGTTTTCTTCTCTAGTGTCCGCTTTCCACTGAGCCTCCCCTCGTGTCACAATTCAGGAACACCAATCGGGTCAAGATCAGGAATAAAGTCAACACATAACTGAATGACCTCCTCTGTCCCGTAGCCCTTGGCGATGCTTCCGTCTTGCCGAGCACGTTGGTGAACATATTTCTTCAGTACTCCCATGAACCTCTCAAAGGGGAACATGTTGTGTATGAATACAGGACCGAGAATATGAATCTCCTTGACCAGGTGAACTAGGAGGTGTGTCATGATATTAAAGAAGGATGGAGGGAACACCAACTCAAAGCTCACAAGACATTAAACCACATCATTCTGTAGAGTACTTAGTTCGAGTGGATTGATTGCCTTCTGAGAAATTGCATTGAGGAATGCACGTAGCTTCATAGTGGCCAGACGCACATGTG